>CM060894.1:91775000-93012500 GCA_030762935.1 Hymenopus coronatus | reverse complement strand
CATAATAAATACTTTTAATGCTAGGATTGCTAAACAAATCGTGTAATTAATTTTCACCAAAACGTCCATGAGTGCGTGTGTGTGTGTCCGTGTGCCTATGAACACGATAACTCAAAAACGAAAAGTCGGTAAAATACCAAACTTGGTATTCAAGTTTAGTATCTTCCAGGGATACGATACAAAGATTTTGAGAAAAATCTCCCCACCCCAAACTACCCTTTACATGGAACTTTCTTCGAAAATTTTGATTTTCTCAAAAATTGCTCAAACGATTTTGATTAAAATAAGTATATTAAAAATACTTACCTGAAAAATAAAATGTATATCTTGAACTTTCTGGGAAAAGCCTCTGAAGACCACTTTATTCTAAATGAATTTTACGGAATTTTGCATAATTGCTAAACCGTAAGAGATGGACAAAAACTTACCACACAAAACATGTAGAGCACGTTAAAACACAATTTATGTTATATACATTTTTTTCGTGGATTTGATCGTTTTTGAGATATTCCTTTTTTTTTTTTTCAGCTTTCAAAACTTACTTTCCTCATACAGGAATTTGTCAACTCCTGTCCATACAAACAAAGGAACTTCAATCACATAGCAACCAGATTTTGACTATCACTTTTTCCTATGGTACTCCCTTATTTCGCTTCTACTTGCATGGAAGCAAGTAATAAGACTATTTTTTCTCGATTATCATGAACTAAATAGAAGCTTTTTAACAATAATCTGTTGATGAGATGTAGAGAAAGTCATGTGAATGGAACACATAAGAACACAAAGAAAGTAAACTTCAAGTGTTTGTACAAGGCCACGGAAATAGCACAAAACGATGACGTATGTATGCAGTCATGGTACTGAAACTCGTCAGCTCCACGCTGACAACTTGACGCAACATTGTGTTTACTTGACCAACTTACTTATTGCTTCATTTCCGTTCTAGGGAGTTACCGTTGGCTTGTGCATTTTGAATTAATCCTACTTATAAACTTATCCAAACCTTAACTCTTTGATGAAAAAGAAGAAGAATTAAAACATATTCAGCAATTTTAACCACTCAATTATGAGAATAAGTCACATAAAGTATAGTAGAAGCATTGCATTCCACCCAAAATTCTATATCAAATTTCAACGGAATAAAATTTTGAGGTCCTCTGATAAGGCATTTAAAAAAAAAATCGGTGTGCCTCTATTTGCGTATATGTGAGTGTATGTCGATGTTGGTGTGTGCGTGTGTTTGAACAGCATAACACAAAACGAAAAACGTAATTGAAATTAAATTTAAGTTTTACTTATGAAAATTCTATAGATGATATGTGTTTTCGTATTTTTTTAAAACACATACTTTCGTTCCGGCTTAATCTAATTGGTCACCAGGGGAGAGAGAACGACTTACATAGAACACAAACACAGAAACACACAACACTAAACATCCCGTAATGGGAGAGAAAACCGCGGCCCTTTCGCGGCAAAATGTCAACGACAAACGCGCCAACAACCGACCGCTACTGGGGCCTATGATTGCTATAGTTCTCAGCGTCCCACCGATATTGGGTGTGAAAGACTGATTAACTTTGATCAGAGGCCTTTTTATCTGGCCTCTTTTACGTGACGTAAATCTATGATACGGGGCCCTTCCGAAAAACGCCTGGATTTTAGCCCGAAAAATTCATCGCCCTCAGGCTGTTTTGAACGACATGTAGATTAAATATCAAACTTTGTATTTGAAGTCAGCATCTTCCAAGGGCGCGACGCGAAGTGTTGTTTCCCAACCTCAGAGTACCTTTTGGATGGAAGGTGTTTGGTTATGCTTTATTTTCTCTTAAACCACTCTTAACTAATTTCCTTACTATCATATACGAGGTTTAACGTACCAACTTGAGAAATAAAATATGTATCTTAAATTTTCTGTGATTAGCACGTCAACTACTTTTTATTTAGATAGGTAGAGCCAGACTGAAACATTCAATGCCACAGCCGGGATTTAAACTACGGATCTCCCGGTCTCTCTACCACTGAACTACCATGGCAACATGCTGTTATGAAATTAAACTTCTCAACTGACTCGCATGTTTCCCGATAAACTCAAATTATTTCGAGATGACATACCCCAATGGCGTCTTACAATGTTGTAAGTGCTTTAAGTCTCAGGATTCATAGTATAGCCAACTAATATTGTCAATTAGTGTTGCTATAGCATTGAATTTTTCAGTCTGATTCTAACACCCGTCGTACACACGGCTTAAAACTATCATCAATACAAATTATTTGTCAAGTAAATATCTTTAATATACGATATTTTAATCAAAATCGTTAGAGCCATTTTCGAGAAAATCAAAATTTTCGAAAAAAGTTCCATGTAAAGGATAGTTGGGGGTGGAGGGATTTTCTTGAAAATCTTCGTGTCGCATTCTTGGTTTTTAGTGGACTTTTCGTTTTTGAGCTATGCTGTCCACACACACACACACACACACACACACACACACACACACACACACACACACATATACACAGACATTTTTCTAAAAATGCTTTTGTTTTTTGGATTTAGGGAGTCTCAAAACATGTATTTCCGGTGAAATATCGGTATCGAATTTTTGGGTGTAGGAAAGTAAAAATAGGAGGCATTAGCTATTGACTGACCCTCGTATTAACATTGTTTTCAAAACTAAACAGGATAAATCGCAGTAATGATTTAATTTATTTTCACTCAGAACATACAAAATCCTGAAACTTCTCGGATTTGTATTCTTTCTGTTGGGATGATGTCTGGGAGTAGAATATTCATAGAGCAGAATAATGATAGGTTGCCCTTTGGTGATTCTGCAGCTGTATGCTATATGCGTTCTGCGACTTGGTCTACTTCGCGTGGTGTGAATATGTGACAAAATTAATGCTCACATAGCCACACATTTGCAAAAATTCTTGTTTCAGGTAATAATTACAGTTTCACAAACACTCAGCTTGATAGAGAAACTGGGTCATTAGAGTGAATAATGAATAATGACGTGGACCTTACGATTGTTTCGAATAAAAATAATAATAATTTCTATTATTTTATAAATTAATATTTATGTAAATGTTTTCATTAAACTAGAGAATATAAAATTCTACGTGAAATTATTAAAACACTTTTATACCAATGCTATTTCTCCTTCGTCTCTTAACCCTGGCGATTTTTACTTTCTCTACACGTGCACTGTACACAGTGTATAAAAAACGTAATGTATTGCACCTAAAATCGATATCGATATTACACCGGAAATACAGATTTGAGGCCCTGTGAATCCATTTTTCTTAGAAAAAAGTAGGTGTGTGTGTCCGTAGACTGCATAGTTCAAAAACGAAAAGTCCGTTAAATACTAAACTTAAGTTTAGTGTCTCCCAAGGATGCGAGACGAAGATTTGAAGAAAATCCCCCCACGTCCAAATACCCTTTACATGGAAAATTTTTCTCTAATGCTTTTGATTAAAATATAATGCATTAAATATATTTATATGACAAATATAATGCATATATTGAATTTTCTGGGAAAAGCTTCATAAGATCTGTTTATTCTGGATGAATTGCTGAGGTTTACATAACTATTAACCGCAAGAGATAGACAAAACCTTATTACACAGAAATGCAGATAGCCCGCCTGGGTAGTGTGGTGGTAGCCTCACATTGGAAAGATCCTGAGTTCGAATCTCGTTTAGGGTGAGTTACCCGGTTAAGGTTTTTTTCGGGGTTTACCCTTATCCTGAGAAGACGAATGTCGAGTAACTTTAAGCTCCATGGACCCCGAGATCATTTGAGCATCATTTCACCAATTTCTTTCATCGTCCGATATGACCAAACCAGGTTAAAGGATGTTAAATTAAAAAAAAAATGCAAATCTCTTAAACACATAATTTATGTCAGTCATTTTCTTTTAGAGCTGACGGTTTCTGAGATATATTCCTTGTTATTGGTTCACTTTTAAATACTTGTTTATACTTTTCTCATACGGGAATTAGTCAACTCCTACCATACAAAGTAATTTCAATCATATAGCAAGCAACTTTCAATTTCCATGTAGAATTTCAATGCAGTATATGTAGGTGTTTCTTGAAAGCAATCTATCATAATGTAACTTTTACCACTTATATATCAGCCGCTTCTAATTCAGAAACCATAATCAAATCATAAATAAAATTAAAAGTTTTTAGTGCATATGCAGAATATACTGCTCTAAACAGTCGGTAAAAGCTTTATATGTTACACTTTCATTAACTTCCTCAAAGAAATAGTTTCATATATAAAAAATTACAAAATAAAGAGTACATTATAATTTATTTTTTAATTGCTATTATTGATTAAACTGTTTTAATGGTTCACCAGCCATGTTGAATAGCATGTTTGTAAAGTGATTACAAAGTTTGAAATGTGTCACTTTAACTGTTTAGGAGAAAAGTGTACCTAAAGAAGAAAATGCGTGAACATTTTTGGAAAATTTTGTATTTATTGGAATATCAATAGAGCAACAATTATTAACTTTATTTATGATTTGATTATGGTATCTGAATCAGAAGAGGCTGATATATAAGCGGTGAAAGTTTCATTATGATAGATTGCATAGCTTTAAGAATATTGTATTGAAATTCTACATGGAAATTGCTACTCTGATTAGCATGACCTAGATAAAAGAATAAGCTTTTTAACAATAATTTGTAATTGAGCTGTAGAGAAAGTCATGTGAATGAAACACGTCAGATTCCCCCCCTTAACGTCTTTAATCCGGTAAGTCATTTCGGAGATGAATGAAATGGGTGAAGAGATGCTCAGATGATCCCGGCGACCATGCAACTCAGTTACTCTACATTTGTCTTTTCAGGATAGGAAAACCTCCGGGAAAAACCTTATCCAAGTGACACCTTAACCCAGATTCGAACTCGGGATCCCTTGAATGTGAGGCAAACGAGCTACAAACCCTCTGAAGAGGTGAGCACCTGCCGATTTTGTTGTCGTTCTTTTTCCAATTTTGATTCTTCTTGGATACTGTTAACATATATGTATTTTCATATTTCTTTTGCAGAATTATCAATTAATAACATATTATTAAATAACACAGTAAAATAATCAAATGTAAACGATTGCACAGTACTCATATAAATATTAACTAAGTTTAACAAACAATTACGTTTAATAGTAATTGGCATTTAATATGCTTTCATAAATCCTACTTCAATCCTAAGAAATGCCCATAACATATTACAGATTTTTACTTTATAGACATTCTGCCCAAAAATTCGATTGCGAGATTTCACCGGAAATAGACGTTTCAGGGTCCCCTGTATTTAAAAAAAAAGCAATTTTGGAAAAAGGTCCGTGTGTATGTATCCGGGTGTCAGTGTGTCTGTGAAGACGATAATTCAAAAACGAAGAGTATTGGTATATAAGTATATAAGTTTAGTATCTAGTATCTTCCAAGGAAACGACACGAAGATTTTGAGGAAAATCCTCAGCCCAAACTACTCTTTACATGGATAAATTTTCGGAAATTTTGATTTTCTCAAAAATGACTAACGATTTTGATTAAAATACCGCATATTAAAGACATTTACACGGCAAATAAAAGGTATATCTTGAATTTTCAGGGAATAGGCTCTGAAGATATCTTTATTCTGGATGTATTTTGCTGAGGTTTACATAACTAGTAAACCGTAAGAGACAGAAAAAACTGACTACACAAAAAATGTAGATCTCATTAAAAAACACAATTTATGTTATATATATATTTTTTTCTTAGAGCTGACAATTTTTTAGATATTGCTTGTTATTTTATTCAGTTTTAAAATACCTACTTAAAATTTTTCACATATACGGAGATTTGTGAACGCATAGAAACGGAATTCATCCACATGGCAACCAGCTTTTAATGTCGTTTTAGCTAGAGTATCCCCTTATATCAGCTTCAAACAAAGCATTTCTGCTTATGTTTATCTCCATTGGCATGAATTAGATAGAAGGTTGAGCTTTTTAATAATAGTTTATTACAGAAATATAGAGAAAGTCATGTGAATGGAACGCATCAGATGTTTACTTTCTCTATACGTACTATGTACATAGTGTATAGAGAAGGTATTGCAATCCACCCAAAAATTCGATACCGAGATTTCACCAGAAATATATGTTTTAGGTCCCCTATATATATCTGTCTATTAGATATGTATATATATATAAATAAAGCATTTTCAAAAAAAGGTCCGTGTGCGTGTGTCCGTGAACACGATAACCCAAAAACGAATAGTCAGTAAAATACCAAGCTTGGTATTTAAGTTTAGCATCTTCCAGGGATGCGACACGAAGATTTTGAGAAAAATCCCCCCCAAACTACCCTTTACATGGAACTTTTTTCGAAAATTTTGATTTTCTTAAAAATGGCTCTAACGATTTTGATTAAAATATAGTATAATAAAGATATTTACCTGACAAATAAACTGTATATCTTCAATTTTTTGTGAATAGCCTCGGAAGCTTACTTTATTCTGGATGAAACTTACGGAATTTTGCATAGCTTCTAAACCGTAAGAGATAGATAAAAACTTACAACACAAAAAAAGTAGAACACGTTAAAACACACAATTTATGTTATATACCTTTTTTCATGGAGTTGAACGTTTTTTAGACATTCAACAAACTTTTTTCATACAGGAAGTTGTCAACTCCTGTCCACACAAACAAAGGGACTTCAGTCACATAGCAACCAGATTTTGACTATCACTTTAATCTATGGTACTCCCTTATTCCGCTTCTACTTTTAAAGAAGCAAGTAATAAGACTATTTCTGCTAATTCTTTTTTCGATTAGCATGAAGTAAATAGAAGCATTAGTTTTCTAACAATAATTTGTTGCAGAGATATAGAGAAAGTCATGTGAATGGAGCACATCAGAGTTTTAAAAGTTATAATGAATAATACAACGAATCACAAGGTCTTGTCAGAATTGAAGGTGCAGCTTCTATCCCCGTAAACGTGGCGAGTTAGGCAAACGCCTAACCCATCTCGCTAATGGGATAAAGGCGGGAGGAATGAATCTCTTAATCTCTCTGTTTTTTTAATCCGCTAATCTTATTAGGCAAATGTCGCAAAACTCTTCTCTACAGAGAGAAATTATGTTCTTGCCGAAGAAAGCAGATTACTAAGGGTTCAAGTCAAGGTCAAACAATTGTCATGGCAACTTCAAGGATCAGCTGTTTCCTTCACTTTGTGCTGCCAGCGATTTATTCCATTAATTTCATTTGTTTTTAAGTAGAAGTCATTACACTTTGTAACTTTTGAACACAACTGGAGTAAAACTTGAAAGCGTATATTTGGATCAGAAAAGCTTTTACAGGCGCTGGGGAACGGGTGCAGTTTACGATGTGAAACACGTTTCCACAGATTATTAATTCTAGTAATGAAATGAACGACCCTTAAATGTAACCCTAACCAATTAATATTAGCGAGAAAAAGCTGTCCAATGGTCACATGGCATTCTTTACCCAATGCATGTTCACAGTATGAGTGTGTGTGAGTACCCGTGACCCCTTCCCCCCCAAAAAACATCGTTGTGACATTTTCTGCTTACTCTTTTACAAACTATAATTTCAAATGATGTTATTCTATTTTTTGATAATCGCGACAAGGAATTTTTAAAAATTGGATTACTATGTAATGACTCTGAAATTCCGTTTTCGCGTCCACAAGGGAAAAAACCAAATAGTAACTTGTCAATTAAAAATAGTGTAATTATTGGAAAGTTCAAATCAACAATAAAGGATATATTGGAAACGTAAACTCTACAAAAAGAATGTATTTTATAAATTGTGTGCCTTATCAAGATCTACATCATTTGTCTAATACCATTTTTACATTCTCTATACGTGCTATGTACATGGTGTATAGAGAAGGTATTATATTGCACCCAAAATTCGATACCGAGATTTCACCGGAAATATATGTTTTGACATCTCCTGAATCAAAAAAAAAAGAAGCATTTTTAGAAAAATGTCCGTGTGTGTGTGTCTGTATGTGTGTGTGCGAGTCTGTGGGCAGCATAGCTCAAAAACGAAAAGTCCGTTAAAAACCAAACTTGGTATTTAGGTTTTCTATCTTCCAAGGATGCGACACGAAGATTTTCAAGAAAATCACTCCACTCCCAACTACCCTTTACATGGAACTTTTTTCGAAAATTTTGATTTTCTAAAAAATGGCCCTAACGATTTTGATTAAAATGTCGTATATTAAACATATTTACCTGACAAATAAAATGTATATCTTGAATTTTCTGGGAATAGCCTCTGAATACTACTTTATTCTGGATGAGTTTTGCATAAATACTAAACCGTAAAAGATGGACAAAAACTTAATGCACAAAAAATGTAGAGCTCGATAAAACACACAATTTATAATAAGAACTAATTTATGTTATATACAGTTTTTCGTGGAGTTGATCGTTTTTGAGATATTTCTTGTTTTTGGTTTTAGCTTTGAAAAACTTATACTTTTCTCATACAGGAATTTGCCAACTTGTGTCCATTCAAACAAACGAACTTCAGTCACATAGCAACCAGCTTTTGACTTTCACTTTAACCTATGGTACTCCCTTATTTCACTTCTACTTACAATAAAGCAAGAAATAAGACTATTTCTGTTAATTTTTCTCGATTAGAATGAAATAAATAAAATAATATGCTTATTAACAATAATTTGTTACAGAGATATGGAGAAAGTCATGTGAATGGAACACATCAGATTTTTTTATGTTGCAAATCAATAATACGTAAGTTATTCGAAATAAAGAGGACTTCTAGAAACTCATGTGCATTTTGTCATGCAACTATCTTAAGCATCTTATATTTTAAACAAAATCGTAGAGAAATTTGTTGTTAAAAAGAATAAACGAAACATCTTCCATATAAAGGATAGATTGGAGTGGGGAGAGCTCCTTGAAAATCGTCATTATGGATTCTTGAAAGTTCCTGAATTTAAATACCAAGTTTGGTATTTTACCAAGTTTTTGGTTTTGAGCTATGCTGTTCATACACACACACACACACACACACACACATACTTATAAAAGACTACTCTTCTCTCAACTTAATGCTAATCGAGATAAACATTAGCAGAAATTGTCTTATTACTTAGTCCCTTGTAAGCAGAAGGGAACCAAGGGAATACACTAGGCTAAAGCAATAGTCACATCTTTCAAAAGCTGTCGCTAGCGGTTGTCGTTGACATTCAGTTTTCACTGCCTGGCCAGGATTAAAACAAAAGATACCCGGACTACTTCCTCTTAGGACTTGGAGTCTTGAGAAGATATACATTTTTTGTGTAGTTAGTTTTTTCTACCTCTTACAGGTTACCAGTTATTCAAAATACTTCAGAATGGATTGGCACAGCCTTATTAGCTCATACGTATACGTCTTTATTTCTGTCATGTGGTTTCAAGTCCACAAACAGCAGAGGTAGTGGCAGTTTGGTTACTGGGTGGTACACGGGAAGCATTTGTACTGGCTCATAGCCAAGCGAAACTATTTCTTCCATAAATAAGCGTGGTATTGCAGGAAGGATATAGACCTTGTATCACTATTCTAAATTGAGCTCATGTTTCATTTGGTATGTGTGATACTGCGCTTTTTGTGATTGAAAATAGTAATAGCTTTGTGACTGTCGATTGTTTAAATATGCTTGTAAAATAGTAGTCATATTAGTTATGTTGTTAACATAAATAGGTAGATACTCACTTTGAGCATAATCAGGAATTCAAAATGAGCGCAGAAAATTACATTGTACAGTTTCTGCAAAACCCAATTAGGCTGAACAGGGTCATATTTCCCAAAGATCTGTTGTTATGTCTTTCATTGGACTAGGTCCGTAAGACAGATCAAACAGTGTGCGGCATGTTTTCTTTTGTCAGAGTCTTCTAAGACAGTTCAAAGGGCAAATGTAGGCAATAGTTGCTCGTGCCCAGGTCAGCTATGTGCAACCCTGGGGAACTAGTAAATGGAGGGGAAGTGTGATGTCTTCCCATTCCACCTGGAGTTGTTATCAAGTCTGTAGTCTGGCATGCGGCAGAGCTAGCCAATTTGGAAGGCGAATGACCGAGTACCAAATGTGCCTTGCAGCCTTTCTTTGAATCTTTACAAATCTTGACGTATAATAAAACAGCGACATCTTTTTCTCGACACATATTTATCATGTCAGGCTTATTGGTTGACATAATAACACGTAATATTGATAGAAGGGTCCTTTAAACCGGGGCGTGTATCACTTTAGTACAGCTCAATTTTGTCTATAAGTTTGCTTCTACAGTTGATTAGCCTGTGTAGAATTAAAATGTCTTCTGTTATTATAATTTTTCACGCAGCACAACTATTGAGAACAGAATGATCATTCAGCCTTTTTACCAATCTGAATACAAAAATAATCGATTTCTCATTCTGCATGAAATTTGTGTCTAGCACTTCCATGTGCCATCCCCAATGAAATGTCACAATCTATTGTTATTCGTCATGTGCACAGCTAAGCAGGCAGAGTGGAATGGGTAAGGAAGAAGTGGTAATGTTTGCGCATCATTGAGAGCAAGCTGTTCTAGTCTGGCTATGAGTGTCGGCTCGTGGCAGCCACTGGCGCAGTCAGGACATCTTTATTATGCCTTTCCAGTCTCAAAATACCCTGGCCACAGAATATGCTGTTTCTCCAACAAGTGTTTGTCGCATTGTACAGGTTGTGCGAATCGTCGTGACACTCCATATGTGCCAGAGAGCAGAAACGTGAAGAGGTGGTGAGAGTGTTGGGGCGCAAGTAGAATACTGACTCCCCCTCTCTTATTATGCAAGTGGCTATTGCGTAACTTTGCTTCAGGAGTGGGAGAGTGCCATGGCGAGTAAGACAAGCTGTACACCGTATTACAGATGTTGTAAATGAGGTTATGTATCGCCAAGTTGTGGAAAGATATTTATGATGCAATAAAAAGTTACAATTTGGTAAGGATACCAAACTAATATGTTGCTGACACTCATAAAACATTCATGCCCCAAATAAGCATGAAGTGGTTTTTATGGTTCGTCAAAGCAATCACTCCACTAACTGCGTAGCTGTATTTGAACCTGGCCTAAAATCTTACTCTTCTTTCTCCTCCTCCTCCTCCTCCTCCTCCTCCTCCTCCTTCTTCTTCTTCTTCTTCTTAACGTTAACTGTTAAATACCTATTCGCAGAATTATCAACAGTTCCTTTATGAAATGGAAATGCATGCAACTTGCGATTTATAAGTTGTTAGATTTATGAAGACCCGTGGCTCAGTCAGTAAAGCACCTATCTGATGTGTGAGAGGTATCGGGCTCAATTCCCGGCTGTGGGATGGGAATTTTTCTGTAGCCAAGATTATTCCCAATACTCCCCAGAGTCTGGAAGAATGAATGAGAGAGATAGTGTGTGTGTGTGATCAGTCGTATATAATCCAAATAAAACCAGAAATTCAACACACAACCATTGCAGATAGGCAATATGTTCTAAAGATGTGGCCTTTGCGGTTAAAACTGGAATGTAAATGGAACAGTAAACAAATAAAATAAATTTAATATTTATTTTGATTTTTATTAAAATCCTACACATATTTGGGACATTACTGTGAAAAAAAAATGTGTGTCTTCACTCTTAGCGATAACCTGTGAAGTCTTTCTCGTTGAATTTTTGAGAAATTTATTTCAGTCAAGATATAAACTCTTGGATTAATTGTTTTTTCACACAAACTGTGTGTAGGACAGGAGTTAGATAGGTAGAGTCAGACTGAAAAATTCTATGCCATAACCGGGATTTGAACCATGCATTTCCTGATCGCTACCTGGTTGCTCTGCCACTGAGCTACCATGGCAACATGCCGGCATAGCATTGAATTTCTCAACTGACTTGCATGTTTCCCGGTAAACCACAAGGTGTCCTCAAATTATTTTGAGATGACAACCCCAATGGCGACTTACAATGTTTTAAGTACTTAAGTCCCAGGATTCATAGTATAGCATATTGTACCATAATAGTTGGCTATACCTGGGTCTAAGGTACTTACAACATTGTAAGTCACCAAAATAATTGAGATCACCATGTGGTTTACCGGGAAATATGCAAGCCAATTGAGAAATTCAATGCTATGCCGGCATGTTGCCATGGTAGCTCAGTGGCAGAGCAGCCGCCTAGAGATCGGTAGATCCGTGGTTCGTGTCCCGGCTATGTCATTGAATTTTTCAGCCTGACTCTACCTATCCAATATAAACTCTTAATAATGCACTTCTGGGTAAGAAACTTTAGTGTAAGTAGAGGAAGAAATGTATTTCACTAAAAATTGCTATGTTGGTATTTAACTGAAAACCGTGAATCGGTCCTCAACCAAATAAGCGTGCATGAGTGCCATAATACAAAAGACGAAAATACCAAACTTCCTATTTGAGTCAGATACTGTTTCAGTATATCAGGATATTAGCGTATCATTGTTTCAGCATATTTTCAAGAAAATTCCCTACCCCAAGCAATCCCTAACACGGAAAAAGTTTATTATTTTTCATTTTCACACAATTTCTTGAAACAATATGATCAAAATAACAACTAACTAAGATATTTTCACGACTAAAGAAATGTGCAATATATCTCTACTTGAATCTTCTGTGAGTAGCCTAGGAAGTAAAAATGATATTGTATAACTATATGAGATAGACTTAAAAAAGCATGTATATCTCGTTAAACGCCGTAGTTTTTGTAGATTTTGTTCTCATTACTGGTGGGAATATTCCAATGCTTGTACACATTTTGAAATTCTAAGTTGCAGTTTGTTTGATTCTCCGGATGATGTAATCTGGAATTTCAAAGCTAGGATGTGATAACCCGTCATTTAAAGATTTGACTATCCCTCTAAAATACTCTCTTATACTTAAATGGGAAGGTGTAATACCATTTCTGTAGGCGTTTATCTCTCTTACCATGAAGCAGTTAGAAACAAAAATGTGTTTGTAAGAGAATAGTCTGCTCAAGAGTTAACGGATATAGAAAGCGACGTTAGTATAATATATTAGATTTTTCTTTGTCATGACTTGACATTTTGGAGATGACTGTTAACCTTGAGTTGCCCATGCCTATTAACAGAGGATGACATAGACCTATATGAGCGGTGATGTAACCTGTACTTGCCAAACACTCCACGTTACGTCAATGTTCTGGTAACCACATTACCATAAAAGGAACTGCCATGCTGCCCATTATGGTATACCATCAGGTGCTGACTAACTCACATATGTTGAGGTGAAAGTTGTCTTCATTAAGCTGTCAAATTAGATCTTTCTACAAGATGGGTCAATGTCTTTCTTATTATACGTATAACTAACACCTAGAAGGGTTAAAACGAAAAAGATCCGACTCTATTTAATAGTACATTATGATACCAGGATTAAAAATAGAGTTTTATTTTGCGAGTACGAATGCTTACCAAACAGCAATCCTATAAGCAAAATAAAATGTTTAACATCTGTGGCATACTATTTTTACTTTCTCTACAAGTACTATGTACATAGTGTACAGAGAAGGTATTGCATTCCACCAAAAATTCGATACCGAGATTTCACCGGAAATATATGCTTTGGGTCCCCTGAATCTAAATTTTTTTTTTTAGAAAAAGGTCCATATGTGTGTCTGTGGACAGCATAGCTCAAAAACGAAAAGACTGTTGAATACCAAACTTGCTATTTAAGTTTGGTATCTTCCAAAGATGCGACCCGAAGATTTTCAAGAAAATCCCCCACACCAAATACCCTTTATTTGGAACTTCTGAGTTTCTCAAAAATGACTATCGATTTTGATTAAAACATCGTATATTAAAGATATTTACCTGAAAAATAAAATGTATATCTTGAATTTTCTGGGAATAGCCTCTGAAGGGATTTGTCAACTCCTGTTCATACAAACAAAGGAACTTCAGTCACATAGCAACCAGCTTTTGACTACCACTTTAACCTATGGGACACCTTTATTTCGCTTCTACTTACAAGGAAGCAAGTAACAAGACTACTTCTGCTAATTTAATAATTTGTTGCAGAAATGTAGTGAAAGTCATTTGAATGGAACTCTTCAAATTTTTTTTATATGCATTAAAGGAGGTTTACTTTTTAAGAACGATTTTCCAAAAGTCGATCTTTATGCTGTTTAAAGTTTGTTTCCAAACCTTTCAATTTCATTTTGTTTTCAGAAATGAAAAGTTCAATATATAGTTAAACATATGTCTTATGTGTACCACGTAAATCTGTGATATAAATGGCAATAGGAATTTAAAAATTGGGATTAATAGTTTAAAAATTATTGATAATACAAATATTAAAAGTAAAAAAATAAATTGATTAATCCTATTATATGTCTCACTATATAAAATTACTAAGGAAGAAGTTAATATCACAAAACTTGTAAATAATAAAGATGTTCAATCTAACAATATAACGATTGATGATCTTAATCTAACTACAGAATTTAGTAACTTCAGTAGAGGGATTCATTTAAACGCATATTTGAAGATACCGGCAGCTTGGCGAAACTAATATTATCGTAAAGAAGATAATTTCAAGGTTAGTGTGTAATTCCGTTGATAAGCTGAAGGCGGACTGCGGCTTTATTTTTATCTGCTACAAACGTAAGTAAAGAAATCGATCATGATATGTCAATATTTCTATGATCTGACACTTCAGATCTCGGAGAAAAATAATCCCAAACTGTCACTCAAAATTCACGAGATATGATTCCATAAGTTAAAATTAATGTTAAATATGTGATAACATAAGCTGGTAAAGTTATCTTCGTGTTGTGAAAAGGCTGTTGTAACATTTCTGCAAAAGTCTTACATCATTGCTGGGGGCTTGCATTGCAGTAAAATACAGAAAAACAATAATGGCAGCTTCTGATAATTATTTATAGCGCAATCACAGATTAACGCTGAGAAGATAGTACAGGTAGATGTCCCATATTGTACAGGATTTCCCGTATTCGAGGAGGAAGAATCGTTCGTTTCCCGTATTACGGAACGTAAAAATCCTGTGCTTAAAGTTTGTATTTTGAAATGCGCACATATTCATTCTGTGGTCACATAGCCACACTGGATACATGTTTTTAAATTAAATCTGCTTTAGAAGGGTTATACGTAACACAACTCTCTTATTAGGTAGGTATAGGAATTTCTAAGCACTATAGCCAGGACGGAAGAAAATAAGGCTGAACTGTTACTGCCTATGACTAAGAACGACGAGGATAACAAACCAATCTCCATCCCTCGTACATTCTTTTGGCGTTTGCAGAACAGCACCTGAACCGAGTTTTACTTGTCTGTCACTGGCCCTTGGCTTCTTATGTTTAGTAGTGCAAAGATTTGAGCGTAGACAACTTGAAGCCAACTGATTAAGAATTCCTATGCTGATAATAATGCTTCCACTAGATAAAACTACAATAAAATTTGCTTGCAAACAACTAAGCACAGAGAAATGGATGCCCCATAACCAGAGTACTATTTCACAACGTTAGTCACAACATAAATATACTTCTCCCATACGGAAATTTGTCACCTCCTGTCCATACGTTCAAAGAAACTTTATTCACATAGCAACCAGGTTTTGACTGTCACTTTAGCCTAAGGTACTCCCTTATTTCCCTTCTATTTACATGGAAACAAGAAATAAGACTATTTCTATTTTTTTTTTTTCTCGATTAGCAGGAAGTAAACAGAAGCATAAGCTTTTTAACAATAATTTGTTGCAGAGATGTAAAGATATCATGTGAATGGAACACATCAGATGTTTATTTCATGAACCTCTAAATATGATAACGTTTCCGTTGCAATATATAGAATTTTCACGTACGCAATACTTTGCCTACTTACTATGGGTAGTTGTCAAAGGAACTAAGAGGAGGAATTGGGAACTTTCAAGCATCTTTCTCAGATAGCCCCTTACAGCATGAAATATTCGAAAACGAAGCTAAACTACCACCCAAACTATATTTTGAAGAGCGTTGCGTTTCCCTATGGTTAAGTTTCCCCCCGTCTCATTTCTGATCAAGTGAAAAGCATAACGAAATATGTTCTATAATTTAGGGTGAGAGAATTTTCCTGACACTTTTCGGGTTGCGTCCTTCAAAGATGAGATGTATCTATTTTAATTATATAACTATAAATATTAAATGTCAGATAAGATTATTCGCAGACGATTGTATTATTTACATCAGGTTCGAAATACCATGCATGAGATCGTTCTTCAGCAAGACCTAAAAAAATTAGGTGGGCCGCCGCAAACAAAATGACAATACTGGAAAACTAAGTACATTGTTTTTAGTAGAAGTGCTTCATAGCTATCACATGGTCGGGGAACAAATTCCACAGGCGGACAAGTGCAATATTTGGGAGAGTGCTTGTCAAGTAATGCCGGATGGGAGGATCACATAAATTCTATATCTAGGAAAGCGTGGAAGATATTGCACTTCGTAATGAGAACACTGAAAAGGGGAGAGCATAAAGACCAGGGAAATTGCCAAGTCCTGAGTGCGGCAAATGATAGAATATGGAGTGCCATGCTGGGACCCATAAGGTTAATCAAACTGATTCCCTGGTAAAGATACAGAGAAGGACTGTAAAATTAATAAACAGAGATAAAGATTTTGGGCTTACGAAAGGCGAAGAGAATAAATGGGACCCGCTAAAAGTTAGATTAGTCGCACTATTTGAAGCTTATACTACTTAAATTCATGGGAGGACATTAGAAAGAGGTTAAAACCCGGCGTACTATGGACGAAACGATATGTATAAAATTAAGCGTGGAAGGTACAGAACCAACGTAGGAAAATTTTCTTTTGTTAATAGGACCATTAAAGAATAGAATGAATTGCCTGTAGCAGCCTTTCAGGGCTGCCCTCTGACCTTAAAGAAGTTATGGGGTCATTTATAGAGAGTAAATGTTAGATCACTAATTAAAGCAAATATTGTGAAGTAATTAATGATTTCAAAAAGTGTTCTGTAACTATTAATGCTTAAGTTTCATAGTAACTGTATATAAATATGCTGATAATTTAAAGCAGTAATTAATTAGTAGTTAGGTGTTTCAAAAACCATGTGTATAGAGTATGTTATTTATATTACTATTATTAATTGTAAGTGCATTTTATACATTTAACTCTACCACCGTGCAGTACCCAATTGCAAATAATACATACATTACACAACGGACCTTTTGGCGTTTCAGTGGCCCTCAAAACAAATGTGTTGATTGAATCTTTTCTCAGACACTTGAGGGCCTGTAGAAAATTGTTAAATTCGCGAGAATAAAGAAATGCAAGAGTTGTGATACTCGTTCATGTTATCTGCACCCACATTTATATATGTTAAGCTGTTCATGCAGGGATCATGGGGGTTTAGACAACTTGGCTGGCCCTGTCGTCACTCCGTAACCTGCTTCACTTCTCTACTTTTAAAATACATCCCTCAGCTATGCTTTGCGGCTTAAGGCTCCGAATAGTACGGCTTCGGAATAATCATATAGGTATTGACAATTAACTAAAAGCGGTTCAGGGCCCAAGTATCGAAGATTGTCGAATTTCTCTATAAATTTGGGGAGTATAATACTTCCTCTAAATACAGTATGTATGCATGTGGTAGAGTAAGTAAAAGTCACCCGAGCAACATCGGAGAGGACGCTAGTGTCCATTGCAAGCCTTATTTTGTACGTTTTCATTTGTAGATATTGTTGCTTGAGTAAGTTTTGTTTTTAGTCATTATTGCTTGAGTAATTTTTACTCATAGCCATTGTTGCTTGAGTAATTTTTATTTATAGACATTAATGCTTAAATAACAAATAATCCAAATAGCAATTGCTTTATGGATTGTAAAAATGTTCAGAAGAGACTACAAGGAGGCGTTACCGAGAAAGAACGAACGTTATTAGTGTAATGAATACCGAGTTACTTACCGAAATAAACAGGTTTCTGACACTTCGGACAGTTAGGCATGGCTGCAGCTTGTCTGACACCAAACACACTTATACACTAACACACGTTCCGTCGGTAACTAAGTGAAGTGAATTCTTGAGGTTCCACTCCCACTACGGTAACAGCTAGGCGTTTATCCGGTTATGGTGAGACAGAGAAAGAGGGAGGGGGAAGTGAGCTCGAGCGTAACAAAGAATATGTAATGCAAAGATTGACCACTTGGCGGGACACAACAGGTGGAGAACAACGGGTAACAGGCACAAAATGTTTATTTTAAACCAACTGAAATGAAAGAAAAGTAAGTTTAAGAGGCAGTTTAATATTCTATGTAAAAGCAGTAAAGACGAGGTGAATAAAGAGGGAAAATAGGATGAAATGTAGTGTGTTGAATTGCAGATGCATTTGCGTACAAATATTATATTTTGAGATATTATGGTAAAACTCACAACCCTTAGTATAAACTACCCTTATTATCAAGTAATTCCTAAACATATAGCAAACTTTCTTCAAAATATGAATAAATATCAACATTTTACGTACATAGTCCGTAGGTAGAGAATCGATATCTATTCTTTTAAAAGAGAATCAAAATGGACATTTATGTTGCAATCACAATATATATATATATATATATATATATATATATATATATATATATATATATATATATATATATTGATATTTGGGTGCAATACAATGCTTCCTCTATATATTATACATAGGTAGTAGAAAAATTAAAATCTGATATGTTACACGACTTTCCCTACATATTACAAATTAATGCTTATACGTTTTTATATATTTTGTATACCTACGTATTATAAACGTTTTACCCGACATTGCATGGATACATATAAACATATGTAGTAAGGAGTTGAAAATAGGTGTAGGCGCGTCCTTTTACTATCTCTAGACGTACTATGTACTAGAGTATGAGAAGGTCTTGTATTCCACCCATAAAGTCCATGCTGAGATTTCACCAGAAATGTGTTTTGAGGTCTCCTGAGACTAAAAAAGTATTTTAGGACCGTGCGTGTCTTTGAACAGCATAACTCAAAAAAGAAGAGACCGTTAAATACCAAACTTGGATTCAAATTTAGTATACTCAAAGCATGCGACACGCATATTTTCAACAACATCATCTACCTGAAACTACCCTTTACATGGAAAAATTTTCGAAAAGTTTATTTTTCTAAAAAATGGTTCGATTTTGATTAAAATGCTGTATATTAAAAATAGAAAAGTAAGAAAATAAATAAAATGTATATTTTGAACTGTATGGGAATAGGCTCGAAAGACCTCTTCATTCTGGATGAATTTTGCTTAACTGAGAAAGTCCCTTTCGTTTCATCTCTCTTTTGCTTTTTATTGCTGACCGTGCAAAGCGAACCGAATTTCAATTGTACACATAGCTACCAGCTTTTAAACGACTTGACTGGCATTCGGGAGTTCCCGGGTTTGATGCCCGACGACTGCAGACTCTGACCTATGAGTCTTGCGTGGTTTCCTCAGGGTCGAATTCCAGGGTGGTTTCCCACCTACCATGATTTCAGGTGTGCTTCTAGGTTCGTGGTGTATGGCAGTTTGGGCAGTTAGTGCGGATGCGTGCTCAATGGAAAGATTACTTCCCGTGGACTGTAAGGTCGAGTGTTGCTTGTTCTCCATCTCTGGGATGGGTCATCGGGCTTGTAAACGTTAGGGACTTCCGTACGTCTCTGTTGGGCTGATTGTCTCCGGCCTGTGAGCTCCTATGGTTCTATGGATGATCTCAACCATCCTCAGCTACAATAGATCTGTATAGAGTAGGTCGCAAGGGGGATGTCAGCCACAATATATAACCACGTCAGTGGTTGAAAATATGTTTATGTGAAGCAGAACACTGTCCTAAAAGTCGATAAAATTTGTGCTATCTATAGGGGGTTTAAAATCAAAGTAAGTTTTGATTGGCTCATGTACACACACACATACACATGCATTCACAAAATCTTCATCTATTGTTAATTGCTAACTGAAGAAGTCTATATAGTTTTGTAGAAACTTAAGACACATCCAGAGATACATAAAGTTCACCATTTTAGTCATATAATTTGTTCGCAGGCTCAAATATGTTTTCTCTCAATATATTCCCAGTTGTCTGAATGCTTTATTATTATTATTATTATTATTATTATTATTATTATTATTTTAACTTAACGTCCTTTAACGTTATCGGATTTGTTATATCAGACGATGAATGAAATATCAATGAAATAATGCTCAAATAATGATCTCGGGGTCCATAGAGCTTAAAATTACTTATTCGATATTCATCTTCTCGGGATAAGGGAAAGCCCCGAAAAAAACCTTATCCGGGAAATTCTCCCCAAGCGAGATTCGACCTCGCAAGCTCTTGAATGTGAGGCAGACTACTTGCCAAGTTGGGCGTTTGAGAGTTTGTGGGGATTTTTCTTTCTTTTTATCTTGTTTATCCTTATCTTCTTTTGGGTCCCGAAGCGCACACAGTTATGAACACACAGAGCAGTGTAAAGTTATAAAGCTTGATACAAACAACTCAGGATAATAATGTGCAGAGCTTTGAAAACACAATGAACATAAATCAACCAAACTCACTCAAGATACTGCTTTTACTGTATCGGAAGAAAAGACTCCCCACCTGTCAGTGAAAATATGTTTGAATCATCCACTGGATTTGTTCTACCTTTTTCAACTCTCTTTCACTGTTCACTGGTTTATCTATTAGCAGGTACCGAACGAGGCTAGGCAGTGAGCAATGCAAGATAGTGCAAACAGCTGTAGTGATCACGCCTACTCCATCACGTCATAGTTATACTCTTGGTACTCAATTCGGCAATTTCATGGATCCGGACCGATCTCTAGTCATATAAAATATATAGAACAATGTTTCGCCGCAGAAGAATTAAGCGTTAGTCAATGGGCATTTCACAAAATCCAATTGAAAATTTCATGATCATATGATAATATGAAACATAAGGTGCCTGCAACAAAACCCCACACATTGGAAGAAGTTATAAAAGCGAGAAAATCACTCAGTTTCGGATGTTGAACTCTCAAGTATGAATGAATATTCCCTGAGAAGATGTCAAAAATATCCGAATATAGGGGGCAACATTTTCATCTCTTACAATAAGATATGCATTCATCATTGTGCTTTAAATTCTAGCTATGAAAACAAAAGACGGTTGCAGGGATCCGGCGAGAGACCAAGCTGCGGTAGCCGGTGCGCGAGCAGCTGTGCGATGGGCACAGTGTTAAGGAAAAGGATTGTAGTTACCATAAACAATTGGATATTGTTTTCTCATGTTATAATCGCTAATTTGAAATAGTTCCTGGGCAAACTCTATTGATAATAGCGTAACGTGGTTACAAAAACCCAATTTCAAATTAATACCATAATATTCAACAGGTACGTGTGAATTTGTCAGTAATAGTGAAAGCAGTGTAATAATACATCGAGTTTGTATTTTTTAATTGAATGTATTTGTTCTCTAAACTAAAACTTTAATATTATATGGGATTTATTCTCTCGTATAAACAAATTTTCAGTAAATTTAAAGCATAATTATAATTGGTATTTAGGGAACATTCTGTAGTTTGTAAAACTGCAATTTTTAACACGGTTTCAATACGGTGTTTCTGACATCTAACAAACTAAGGCTTACTTACATGAAGACAGCGACTAAATAAAAACGGTCTCTAATGAAAAAAAAAAAAAACACTTGACAGTCTGTTATACTTCCAAAGTGATGCGGGTAATTACGTCATGCAAGGGAGTGGGGCACTGACCGCTGCCTCCATGTGTGGTCGAATTCCTTCTTTATCAGGCAATGCTCGATTTGTTCGTAACACATTTCTCAAAGTGCTAAGAGTGGAGCAAAACTTCTCAAACTCGTCATTTCTGAAAGTGTCACATTCAGACAATATGAGTCATAGCAAGGAAGGGGGAAGTAAAGGTCGCCAGATAGGTTATCCACGTCTGATAAGAGGCTCTTGACAAATTCTGCTCTGCTGTCATGCTTATTTTTAACTACATTTGGGAAAATAAACTTTCTGTACTACCAACCTATAGTGGGTAGAAGAAATGCTGCACTCCACACAAATTAAATTTTGAGATTTTACCCGGTATATATATTTTGAGGATCCCTGATAAAACTGTTTTGGAAGGTATTTTTGTTTGTCTGAACGACATATTTAACAATTATAAGTCTGATAAATACCCAACTTGGTGATTAAAATAAGTTCCAAAGAGGCGACACAATTTTTAGAGTATATCAGCAACAACATGGAAATGTTTTCTTTATTTTCGATTATCTAAATACAATGTTCTAAACGCTCCTCATTAAAATAACACATGTTTAATATTTGCATAACTAATAAAATGCATATCTTGAATTTTCTGCGAATAGAGTGCTATAATTTTGGAATACTAGAAAGCCAATCACAAACATGTAGAATTCGTTAAACCCCACAATTTATGCCAGATAAAATGCTCTGACGCACTAACCATTTTCGGAATATTCGTAATCATTGGTTTGAAATTCCAATTTGTTTATGAGGACTTCAGGGGCTATACCAAGAAATTTAGAATATACATCTTATTTGCAATGTAAACATATTTAATATATGGATGGCATTTTAACCAAAATAGTTAGTTATGTTTTAGAAGGTGCAAAATTTCGAAAAGCCTTCCATGTAAAGGGAAGTTCGTGTAGTATGTATTTCACCGACTTTTCGTTTTTACTTTCTCTATACGCACTATGTACATAGTGTATAGAGAAGGTATTGCACTCCACCCAAAAATTCAATACCGAGATTTTACCGGAAATATATGTTTTAGGGTCCCCAATATCAAAAAAACAACATTTTCACAAAAATGTCCATGTGTGTGTCCGTGTGTCCGGTAACTCAAAAACGAAAAGTCGGTAAAATACCAAACTTGGTTTTTAGGTTTAGTATCTTCCAGGGATGCGACACGAACATTTTGAGAAAAATCCCCCACCCCCAACTACCCTTTACATGGAACTTTTTTCGAACATTTTGATTTTATCGAAAATGGCTCTAACGATTTTGATTAAAATTTCGTATATTAAAGATATTTACCTGACAAATAAAATGTAAATCTTGAATTTTCTGGGAATAGCCTCTGAAGAGTAGTTTATTCTGGATGAATTTTACTGAATTTTGAATAACTGCTAAACCGTAAGAGATGGACAAAAACTTACTACACAAAAAATGTAGAGCACATTAAAGCACACAATTTATGTTATATACATTTTTTTCGTGTAGTTCGTCGTTTTTAAGACATTCCTTATTTTTGGTTTCTGCTATGAAAAAGGTATACTTTTCTCATACAGGAACTTGTCAACTCCTATCCATATAAACAAAGGAACTTCACTGACATAGCAACCAGCTTTTGACTATCGCTTTAACCTATGGTAATCCCTTATTTCGCTTCTACTTACAAGGAAGCAAGTAATAAAACTATTTCTGCTATTTTTTTCTGATTAGCATAAAGTAAAAAGAAGTATAAGCTTTTTAAGAATAATTTGTTGCAGGGATATGGAGAAAGTCATGTGAATGGTACACATCAGATTTTTGAGTTATGTTGTCCACACACACATGCAAACATACACACGGACACACACATATGTACTTTTTCTAAAAATGTTTTTTTTATGCATTATTTTCTTGAAATACCAATATCGAATTACAATACCTTCTGTGTCTATTATGTACATTGTACACACATGCTAGAAAAAGTAAAAATATAATGTGATCCTTACGCATGAATTGTATAACTGTTCTTATAAAATATTATTTTTCTGTCTATTTCATGCTAAAGAAGACAGCATTAGTTGAAATGGTCTTATTGCACATTTTCGTGTAGGTTCAAGAAGAATAAGGGGTTAAACCGTCAGTAAGTTTTTTTTAAGAGCTGGTCAATATAAATTCCATTCTGCTTGCATGATCATGATGAAAAAATATCAAATTCTCTTGTAAACTCTTGAACTGAAATAGTTTGCTCACCTCCAAGGAGCTTTAGTCATTAAGGAATTAAAATAGCCCCTCTTAGTTTCCTCATATCTATAGAGAACTCCCCAGGATTAATGTGCTGAAGCTGTCACTGTAAATACCTATATTCAATTTGAGGTTATGTCCTGAACCTCATTGGGTAGTGTTTGCACGGAAGTGAGTTATACACCCACTATCTTGCACGAGACATAATCTGCATCACAAGGCCGGAAGTAGGAACAACCGCGCCTTTGTTCATAGCGACATTGCTACCAACATAGCTAATTTTGTACTAGATCTAGCTTTTTGCTTGAACATTTTTCTGAATACTTTATTCTCCGTGTACTTCCAACCTTGTATCTTATTTTAAGTTATTTTTAAAATCATAAAATGGATTCATTTATTATATCAATTTTCAGCTACAATATTTGTGTTTTTATGGTTTTTAATCAAATTAGCCTGTAGTTACAAAGCGATCAGAAATGCTGAACTGGAGATTGAGCGCTTAGATTCTTTGGTCCATTTATACGTCCGGTGCTAACTCAGTATTGTGATGTATTTGAGGAGCTAGAATAGGTGGCGGATTGTAGTTAAAATTAAATTAAATTGAATTTTATTTATGAACGCTCTTTAACTGTTGCGGTTCTCAGCGTCCCTCTGTATATTAGGGTGAAAGCCCGCTTAATTTTGCTCAGAGGCCTATTTAACAAGCTTGAGGTTCTTTTACGTGCCGTAAATCTACGACAGTGAACCAAATCTACTTCTTTTCCGAAGAAAGCCACACTGAGGATTTTTACGCCCGAAAAAGAAATCCACCGCGCTATACCGGGTATGAACCCGCAACCTTGTGAACCAAAGGCTAACCTGTTACCGCTGGACCACGAACAGTGAGCAGAGTTGAAGCCTGTCCCTGTGGCCGCGCTCATTAAAGTGCCTAGCTTTGGTGCTTCGCGGCGCAGGGGATCGTGGGTTCGAGTCCCGCCTTGGGCATGGATGTTTGTATGTTTGTAAATGCGTAAATGTACGTGCCATTTGTCAATAAGTAGAAAACGGTACACAAAGGGAATTTAGGGAAAAAAAGAGGAAGAAGAAAAATGGAATACAGTGACGGAGTCCCGACCAGTCTCCGGAGCTATATTTTAATAAAACAAATAAATAAATAAAAATTAAAAGGAGAAGAAGAAGAAAGAAAGCGATCGGTTCTTGGATGAAGCATCATCTCTTATTGGCTAGACGATTGTCAACCTTTGCTTTGCGTTTATGGCTGAGAGATCGGCAGCCGGTTGGGAGGCCAATGCCCACAAGAGCTTGAGTGTCACAGATTTAACCTAATATATTACATATTCTGGAGCGTCAATGCCATAGTTCAGCATTATAGTACAACTATTCACATTTATTTCCTTTGTTTCTCATTAGCGTTAATAACATCATAGCTAACATAATTACATGATAGATGAGGTATTGTATTCCACCCAAAAATTCGATACCGAGATTTCATCGGAAATAGATATTTTGAGACCTCCTGAACAAAAAATAACCATTTTTAGAAATGTGTCTGTGTGTGTGTGTGTGTGTGCGCGCGCGCATGTGTGTGTTTGTCTTTGGGCAGCATTGCTCAAAAACGATGTCAGTTAAACACGAAACCTGATATTTACGTTGAGTATCTTCCAAGAATGCGACACAGAGGTTTTCAGGACTGCTTCCGTGGTTGAGTTGTCAACGAGCTGACCAGGTTCATTTCCCGGCTTTAACCAGAATTATACCCCATTCCCCTCAGAGTTTGAAAGCATAAATATGAGAGTGAATAGGTGCGTGTGTTTAGTGATATAACAATGATTTACCTAATGTTCTAAACCTACAGTAATACGAGGTGTTTAACAAGTCAACGCCTCCGATAAGGCCATTGAAGTTAATGGAGGCTATACAAATGAAACAATTAAAAAATCTGATATGTATCATTCACATGACTTTCTCTATATCCCTGCAACAAATTATTCTTAAAAAGCTTATACTTCTATTTACTGCATGCTAATCAGAAAACTTTAGCAGAAATAGACTTATTACTTGCTTCCTTATAAGTAGAAGCGAAATAAGGGACTACCATAGGTTAAAATGATAGTCAAAAGCTGGTTGCTATGTCAATGAAGTTCCTTTGTTTATATGGATCGGAGTTGACAAGTTCCTGTGTGAGAAAAATATGTTTCATAGCAGAAACCAAAAATAAGGAATGTCTCAAAAATGACGAACTCCACGAAAAAAATTATATAACATAAATTGTGTGTTTTAGCGTGCTCTACATTTTTTGTTTCGTAAGCTTTTGTCCATCTCTTACGGTTTAGCAGTTATTCAAAATTCAGTAAAATTCATCCAGAATAAACCACTCTTTAGAGGCTATTCCCAGAAAATTCAAAATATACATTTTATTTGTCAGGTAAATATGTTTAATATACGACATTTTAATCAAAATCGTTAGAGCCATTTTTGAGAAAATAAAAATTTTCGAAAAAAGTTCCATGTAAAGGGTAGTTGGGGGTGGGGGGATTTTTCTCAAAATCTTCGTGTTATCGTGTTCACAGACACACGGACACACGGACCTTTTTGTGAAAATGCTTTTTTTTTTTGGATATTGGGGACCCTAAAACATATATTTCCGGTGAAATCTCGGTATGGAATTTTTGGGTGGAGTGCAATACCTTCTCTATACACTATGTACATAGTGCGTATAGAGAAAGTAAAAATGAAACTTTTTCGAATATTTTGAGTTGAGTTTCTCAAAAATGGCTCTAACCATTTGGTTAGAATGTTTAAGATATTTCATGACAAACGAAATGTATATCTTGAATTTTCTGGGAATAGGCTCTAAAAAGTTCTCTATTCTAGATGAATTGCTGAATTTTGGATAACTGGTGTACCGTAAGAGATAGACACATAAAATATAGATCTCATTAAAACACACAATTTACGTCACATAAATTATTTCGTGGAGTTATCCATTTTCGAAATATTTCTTGTTATTCGTTCAGTTTTAAAATACTTAAGCTGTTCTTATACAGGGATTTCTCAACTCCTAGCAATGCACAAAATGGATTTGAACCACATGGCAACCAGCTTTTAAAATATTTAATAATTGCTTTTGTCTGGTGTTTTCCCTTATTTTCCTTTTACTGATAAGGAACTAATTAATTACACCATCTCTGCTAACGTTTATCTCGAATAGCATGAAGTGCATATAAGCAAAATCTTTTGTAAGAATAATTTGTTGCAGAGTAAGTAGAGGAAATCATGGGAATGATGCCCATTCATTATAAACATATAACTCCTACCTACACCACTTTTCAACCGGAGAGCAACTTTTACTTTCTATACTGCGTGCAGTAAGAGTATTTTATTTGCTTATTTATTTTTGTTTTAGTTTTTAAATTTATTTATTTATTTTTGCTTAACGTCCTTTAACGTAGTCTGATATTGGACGATGAATGAAAATAGTAAAATAAATTATGCTCAAATTATTTCCGGATCCATAGAACTTAAAGTTTCTCGACATTCTTCTTCTCAGAAAAAAAAAAAAAAAAAAAAAAAACCTAGATCAGGAAACCTTATCCTAAGCGAAATTTGAACTCGCCACCTCTTGAATATGTGGCAAATACGCTACCCCCACGCTACCGAGGCGGACAGGGAAATATTGTATTCCATCCACAAATTCGACATCTAGAATTCACCGTAAATATACGTTTTGAACTCCTTGAAAAATGAAAGAAAAAAAATTTTCTCTATCGTAGAGTAGGTATTACATCCCACCCAAAAATTCGAAACCGACATTTTACTAGAAATACACATTTTGAGGTTTTTGGATCAAAAAAGGCAGTTTTAGAAAAATGTATGTGTGTATGTGTGTGTGAGAGAGAGACAGTGAGAGAGATAGAGAAAGAGAGAGAGAGAGAGAGAGAGAGAGAGAGAGAGTGGAGAAAGATGAAGTGATTAGTATAACTCGAGAAAGAAAAGTCGATGAAAACCTGATTTATAAGTTCAGTATATTCCAAGGATCTGATACGAAGATAAGAATATAAATAAAACATACATTTTTATTTTCTCTATCAGATACATAACAGGTAGAGAAATCATAGCATCCCTTCGAAAATTAGACACTGAGAGATCACTGGAAATTCACTTTTTGAGGTTCCTGGATAAAAAAAAAATCACGCGCGATTGTATGAATGTGTATATATGTGTGTGAATGTGTGAGTGTGTATGTGGGTCTGTGACATTCCTAACTTTATATTTAAATTGATATTTAAGTCTTCCAAGGATGAGACACGTAGATTGAAAAAAAATCCCATACCACTCTTTACGTGGTATATTTTTAAAGAAATCTGGTTTTATAAAAAATAACTACGATTGTGATTAAAATATAATGTGTTTAATATATTTTCATGACAAATAAACTGATATATTTTGAATTTTTGGGGAAGTTTCCTTGAAGTAGGTACTCTTAATTCTCAGTAACTTTCGCACAACTTGTAAACTTTATGGGATAGATAAAAAACTTACTACACAAAACATTAGATCTGGTTAAAACAAACAAATTATGTCAATTAACCATTTTCGACATATTCCTTGTCATTTGTTTCAATATACTTTTCTTAAGTGAGAAGTGAGAAGTTATTCGTTTTTATTTCTCCTGATCAAGAAAAGGGAACACATTTTAATGAATAATTGTTGAAGAATAGATCGAGAAAGTTTGTGATTATAACATGCTATTACTGCATATTCTAATTGGAGCAAACGGCATTGTCAGGATGTTTCCATGGTTGGATTTAAATTCAAGTTCGTGAATTCGCCACTATCCGCCACGGTAACGAGGGATTGGATGTCGCCCACAGATGGCACTGTAAGACATAATCATGAATCGCGGACGCAAAATGGCAGAAAAATTTGTCCAGAAACCCTTTCTTTTCAAGTTATTGTTTGTTTTTTTTTTGCGTGCAAATAAACATTACACAGGATCACCAGCTTTAGTTCCCTTCCAAAGAAAACTAAGGATTTTTGCGTTCGAAAAATCACGTACACACACAGTACTCAATCATATAATATATATGTATATACCTAACAGAGTAGAGTGAATAAACAGAAAGGTTAAGAAAAACTGGGGTAATTCTGAGGTTCGAAATAAATGACAATGCAATGACAAAACATAGAGTTGATTATTACAGAATTATAATAGATAAGTGAATGTAGAAACAAAAGGAAAGTAGACTGCGTCGGTTGCAAGTCTTCAGGATGGGAAGAGATAAAAGAACAAGCTTCTTTTGAAAGAATAGTTTATTGAAGAATGGATAAAAGAAAACTAAAATAAATGCAACACATCAAATATTTATTTCCTTTACATGTACTATATCTATACTACATAGATAGAGAAGGTATTGTATTCCACCCAAAAAATTGATGTCAGATTTCACCAGAAACATATGCTTTGATGTCCCTGAATCCAAAAAAGTTTTCTAGAAAAAGGTCCATGTATATGCGTGCGTGTGTGTGCCTATGGACAGCACAGCTCAAAACAAAAAGGCGTTAAGTCACAAATTTGAAGATTAAGTTTAGTATCTTCCAAGGATGCGACACGAAGATTTTCAAAGAAAATATCTCCACCCCAAACTACTCTTTACATGGAAATTTTTATGAAAATGGTGTTTTTCTCAAGATTTTGTATAAAATGTCTTATCTAAATATAAAAGTATATATTGAATTTTCTTGGAATTTTCTCTTCATACTTGATGAATTTTGTATAACTGGTACACCGTCAGAGACAGACAAAAACTTTACCACAAAACATGTAGATTTCGCTAAAACACAAAATTTATCGCATATGTATTTTTTTTTTTGAAGAGTTGACCTTTTCCGAGATATTCCTTTTTAAGCTACTGAAACAATTCTCAAACGGGAGGCCATCTTTTGTTTTACTCCAGGTCATGCAAAGCGAACCGAATTCCAGTTGTTACACATTGCGAGAGGGGTTTTAAAAGATTTGAGTTTCGTAATAGCCTAGTGTATTATTGTTTTCCATTATACGACCATTTCTGTGAATGATTATCCCCATGTAGATAAAGGAATCATATTTTGTAACAATAGTTTGTAGACAAATTCTTGTGAATGGAATATAGCAGATGTTTAGATCTGCTATATTCCATCTGTGTGAGTGTGTCTCTTTGGTCTGATAATAGCATAACTAAAACGAAAAGTCGTTTAAAAACCAAAACTATGAATTAAACTTCCAAACATACGATGTAAAAGTTTTCTAAAAAATCCCTGCACTTGAGACTCCTCTATTATAGGTTTTCTTAAAAATAGCTCTAACGATTTTGATTAAAATACCATGTATTAAAGATATATTGTACTACAAATGAAATACTCATCTTGAGTTTTCTGGGAGTGATCTCTAAATTCCTCTTTATTCTTAAGCAATTTTGTCTCATTTTCTATAACCGGTAAATGTTAACCGATAGATGAAAACCTGCCGCAAAAAATGTAATGTTTTTTTAATAAAAAAGTTATTACAAATATACGTGGCGAGCTATTTTTTCAAGGATATCTCAATTAAAATGAAGTAGTTGGGAAAGTAAACTTTTGTAAGAATAGATTGTATACTCACTTGTAAGCGATTGCGGTTAGAGAAAGTCATGCGAATGTAAACATATTTATTTAATTGAGAAAATATTTAGTTTGATAGTCAAACTAAACGTGTTCAGGGTGTTGTTAAAGTAATATAATAATAACTATTAATAATATCATTTTATTTTTCTGCAAAGCGATTGTAATGTAGTTGTAATGAATGATATGCATGATAAAACATATACACATAATATTTTAATATTCATCCGAGCCTTACCGGTGGTAATAATTTTCTCGAAGTTACATAAGATATTTTATCCGTCACTAAAATGTAATGTAGAGTGATTATTGTACTTAAATACATATTAATCGTGTATCCTACATGGATGAATGGGAACATGGTGCCATATAATACGGGTTTCCATGGGAATAGTAGATAGGAATAAACTGGATTTGATGGCTGATATTAATTGCTTAAAGACGTTCTCTCTGTTGGAACCTCAGTCCCTCGGTTTCTAATGTGCGTTAATTAGTATTACTTGCAGTCTAGTTTCAAGTGAAATGAAATAATAAAATTGTACCAATGGATAAAAATCTGATGTATTCCATTCACATGGCTTTCTCTACATCTCTGCAACAAATTATTGTTAAAAAGATTATGCTTCTATTTACTTCATGCTAATCGAGAAAAAATAGAATAAATAGTATTATTACTTACTTCCTTGTAAGTAGAAGGAAATAAGGGAGTAGCATAGGTTAAACTGATACTCAAAGGCTGGCTGCTATGTGACTGCATTTTCCTTGTTTGTATGGACAGGACTGGACAAATTCCTTGGTGAGAAAGTTATGTTTTTCAAAGCTGATACCAAAACAATCAACTCCACGAAAAAGTGTATATGACAAAAAGTATGTGTTTTAATGTGTACTGCATTTTTTGTACGGTAAGTTTTTGTCCATCTCTTACGGTTTAGCAGTTATGCAAAATTCCGTAAAATTCATCCAGAATAAAGTAGTCTTCAGTAGCTATTCCCAGAAAATTCAAGATATACATTTTATTTATCAGGTAAATATCTTTAATATACGATGTTTTAATCAAAATAGTTAGTCATTTTTGAGAAATTCAAAATGTTCCTAATTTTTTCCATGTTAAGGGTAGTTTGGGATGGGGGAATTTTTCTAAAAGTCTTCCTGTTGCTCCCCTGGAAGATACTAAACTTAAATACCAAGTTTGGTATTTTACCTACTTTTCGTTTTTGAGTTATCGTGTTCAGACACACGGACACACATGGAACCTTTTCCGAAAATGCGGTTTTTTTGGATACTGAGGACCCTAAAACATATATTTCCGTTGAAATCTCGGTATCGAATTTTTGGGTAGAGAGCAATACTTCTCTATACACTCTGTACATAGTACGTGTAGAGAAAGTAAAAAGCAAAGAACATAGCCAATAGAAGAAACACTTAGCAACAGCTTTTACTGCAGCAAATATTAAACAATGAACTAAACTTTAAATGAAACAGTATAACAAAATGCGTCCAGCCAATACTCCTTTGAAGCAATAAGCACTAGAAGTTCACTACATGTGTATTTAATAACATACCACAGATGTGTAAATGTTTATAAAATCACACACCTGTAAATAGATTTCTTCGTGTAAAAAATCTGATGTGTACCATTCACATGACTTTCTCTATATCCCTGCAACAAATTATTCTTAAAAAGCGTATAATTCTATTTACTTTATGCTAATCAGAAAAAAATAGTAGAAATAGTCTTATTACTTGCTTCCTTGTAAGTAGAAGCGGAATAAGGGACTACCATAGGTTAAAATGATAGTCAAAAGCTGGCTGCTATGTCAATGAAGTTCCTTTGTTTGTATGGATAGGAGTTGACAAGTTCCTGTATGAGAAAAGTATACTTTTTCATAGCAGAAACCAAAAATAAGGAATGTCTCAAAAAGACGAACTCCACGAAAAAAAGGTATATAACAGAAATTGTGTGTTTTAATGTGCTCTACATTTTTTGGCTGTTAAGTTTTTGTCCATCTCTTACGGTTTAGCTGCTATTGAAAATTCAGTAAAAGTCATCACGAATAAACTACTTTTCAGAGGTTATTCCCAGAAAGTTCAAGATGTACATTTTATTTGTCAGGTAAATATCTTCAATATACGAAATTTTAATCAAAATCGTTGGAGCCATTTTTGAGAAAATCAAAATTTTCGAAAAAGGTTCCATGTAAAGGGTAGTTGGGGGTGGGGGGATTTTTCTCCAAATCTTCGTGTCGCATCCCTGGAAGATATTAAACTTAAATACCAAGTTTGGTTTATTACCGACCTTTCGTTTTTGAGTTATCGTGTTCACAGACACACGGACACACGGACATTTTTGTGAAAATGCTTTTTTTGGATACTGGGAACCCTAAAACATGTGCAGTTATATATAAGTTGAATAATGGATTACAATAAATTTTATTTATAATATGGATTGTTATTGAAAATATAATTTAATTTATTTTATTGAATGGGAATTAATTAGACTAAGATCAAACTTTCTTTCTTTTTAGGAAACTTTAAATTCATTGGTATATTTTTTTATTATTATTAATATTTTTTTTATTGAAGGTAGACTTCAGTCCGGTGAAATCTCGGTATTGAATTTTTGGGTGGAGTGCAATACCTTCTCTATACACTATGTACATAGTGCGTATAGAGAAAGTAAAAATACGTGACAGTCAATGAGTTATGTGCAACGAATATGACAAACTCAAAGAGCTCGCATTATATGTTGTCGTCTCCTGATGAAAGGTATTATTACCCACAAAATCTTGTGTGCTCCATTCATATGACTTTCTCTACATCTCTGTAAAAATTATTCTTAAAAAGCTTTTTCTTCTGTCTACTTCATTCTAATAGAGTTAGACATTAGCAAAAAAGGTTTTATTATTTGCTTCCATATGAGCAGAAGGGAATGGATACACTAAACCAGAGTGATAGTGAAATACTTTTAAAGCTAGTTGCTATGGTATTTAAATTGTTTCTTTGCATGGTCAAGAGTTGACAAATTCCCGCATTAGAAAAGTTTTAAGTAATTTAAAACTGGAAACAATAACAGGGTCAATTCGTAAACGGTTAACTCCAAGAAAAACTATATATATGTTTATATGACATAAATGTGTATTTTAACGGAATCTACACATTTTCTCGGGGTCCATGGAGCTTAAAGTTACTCGACATTCGTCTTCTCAGGATAAGGGAAAACCCCGAAAAAAAACCTTACCCGGGTAACTCACCCTAAGCGAGATTCGAACTCACGACCTTTTGAATGTGAGGCAGACTATGCAAAAGTTATCTAGAATGAATACTTTCCAGAGGCTATTCCCAGAAAATTCATGATATACATTTTATTTGTCATATAAATATCATTAATGTATGGAATTTTAAATGTTTGATTAAAAATTGAATAATTGTTTAATAAATCAAAATTTTCGAATGTTTTCCATGTAAAGGATAGTTAGGCTGGGGATTTTCTTGTAAATCTTCATGTCGCATCCTTGGTAGATATTGAACTTAAATGCCAAGTTTAGTATTTAACGAACTTTTCGTTTTTGAGCTATGCAGCCCACAGACACACAGATATTTTCTAACTTTTTTTTTATTCAGGGGGTCTCAAAAGATGTATTTCTGGTGGAATCTAAGTATCGAACTTTTGGCTGGAATACAATAATTCCTCTATACACTATATACATAAGTATGTGTAGAGAAAGTAAAAATCTATCAAACCTGAAAGGCATGCAAGTATTAATATCCCAGATTAAGCAATGGATTAACGTTAATCCTGCCGCTAGGGGCGCTAGTGGCGCTGTTAATCCGCGGATTAAGGCGGATTAAGAGCGCTGTTGTGAGATTTGAAAACTAGCACCAAGAGCGGAAGGATTATCGATAAATCCACTGCTTAATCTGGGATTATTTTTATTTATTTTTTTCTTTTTTGATACAGTATGATACATAATATTTATTGAAGAAATTGTATTATACAATGACAGCAGAATTGACGCAGTATTACGTCCTATTTATTTTAACACTATATGATGATACACACACTATTACACTACTACTACTACTACTACTTAGCAACTTACAAAATACATGATGATAGTATTACACGATACACAGTTTTATATGGCACACTATTTTAATAGTAATGCACTGTTCACACAAAATAAATTTAAAGTTTGTGGTGATGGAGCACAGTTTTATATGACACACTATTTTAATACTACTGCACTGTTCAATTGTTTTTTTTCAGTTTTCACTTTTTCACACAAAATAATTTTAAAGTTTGTGGTGATGGAGAGATGGTCGGTGTCTTCGGAATCACTGCTGTCGCTGTCGATCCTGAAAATGGTGCGATCTTGCATAGGTTTGGTGATGCAGGTGAGAAGAAGATGATGAAAGTTGTTGTTGTGTGTTTCTATGGTTGGTATGGCCACCACGAACTCGTTGGAGAAGCTGGTGGAGAAGCACCCATCCGATGTGGCGTTGATGTCGAGGTTGGGAATCTTGTTGTGGCACAGGTATACGGATAGCTGAGCATTTGATCCGTGAGGATTAGCTTTGGAAGGGAGGCACTTGACATGGATGGCTTGGGAATTTTCGGTGATGAGTTTGACGATGATTTGTTTTTGATTGCCGAAGAAGGTGGTTTCAGTGGAGAGTAGGGCAACTTGGGAATATTGGCCATTAGCGGCGAGCTGGGGTAGAAATAGGAGTTTTAGGAGTAGGTTATTTCCTACGTGCACGGGATCGATTTCGCAGGGGTTGATTGTGGATCGAACTTCACTAGATATTTTTTGAATCCGTTTGAGAGTTTTTCTTCGCCTTGGTAGGTGAGGGTAAACTTGGTGTTAGAGAGGTTTTGGATGAGTTCAGGAGTAGCCTTACCAAATCTTGCAGGTAGGAAGACTTCGGTTTCTTCGTCGATTTTTACGACGGTCCTGGGTCCGTATTTTGTGCCGAGGGATCTGACGCCTTGCACTGAGTATGGCACGTTTTGCTGTAGCTGAGAAACGCTGAGAATGTCTGTGTTGTTGGACAGGTCTTCGAGTAGACGGAGGGGGTCTTGGCCCATGGTTCACTTGTTGCACCAGTGACAGTTTTTTATAAACGGCGGTGGTCCGTCGAACTGTGTTCTTTGTGACGGGAGGTTATAGTGGTTTTTGCACCGTTGGTATGGGGCACAAGTGTGTTGGATGTGAGTAGGAATGTATTTCCACACGACGTCCACGTCTTCAGGTGGGTAGCGGTTGAAGATGGCGCTACAGTTTTCTAGAAGAACTTGTCGTTCCTGAGGAAGAAGTGCCTCGATGCGCCTCTGGTTGTCCAGGTACTTGACGAGCACGGCGAAGCAGCCACAGGTCATGAGCAGCACCTGTTGTTGAAGTATCTGTCGCGAAAGTTGTCGATTTGGTCTCGGAGCTTGGCGAGTTGTTGGAAGAACACCGCTTCACACCTGGAGCACAGGTTTGTATTGCTTGGACTGGAGATTTGGCAGCAACAATGTTTGCAGCGGAGTTGCTTTGCGACTGGCATTCCCGAACGCTGGATCCACACTGTGTAAGGCGGAAGCATTGGAGTGGGAATTTATAGGGATTTGAGAAACCGCAGTTCCGGGAAGTGCTAATTGGATGTTATCACATCCGCACTGTGTAAGGCGGAAACGCTGGTGTGGGAACTTATTGGGATTTGAAATATCACAGGAAACCAGTGACCGTTGGGACCGTTGGTGGGAAAGTCCGTTGGGGATTCAAATTTTTTCAAATCCTTTGTGACGCCTCCTGTTTCCTGAGAAGACGGTTTTGATGGACGCTGAATATCCAATCACCGTGGATGTGATCGGGAGAGATGAAGAAACCGGTGTGGTCCAAATACACCGCTAAGCATGTACCGTAGCATATGCGATCTTGGTCGATCCAGTGCTGCATTTTAGCTGTGGAGATGTATTGTTGTTCGTAGAAAATGATGTATAAACCTCTTGTAGCCACAAATTGGAATCGTTGGTCCTGCCGTTCCTCGTCTGGCCACTCGTCTGATGTGAACTGGATGTCGGTGAAATTGGTGTTGGAGAGGACGTAATGGATTTTATTTTCGCAGCTGTGAACTTTGACGGTGATGGATTTTCCGTCGTAGGAATGATCGATGAAACGCAGTGCATAAGGGACATTCTTCTTGGGATGATTTTCCACTTCGTAGTTTTTAAACACTTTAGATGGTTCGCAGTACACAGAGACATAATTTCTGTAACCCATGCTGAACGAGCAGCGGCACCAACTGGAACTGGGTACGGTAAGAGTAGAGCAGAGGACATATTGGAGCATGCGCACTAAGGCGTGTTTTGCGAAATGGATAGAGCAAAATGGGGTTTGAGAAAGAGATCGGTTTCTAGGAATGTTCTGAAATTGGCACACCGGATGTACTTGGTAAATTGGGTGAAATTCATGTTTTCGAAAGGGGTGCCGGCGGCGTGACAGTGAAGCATGTACTTGTAGTATGCCATAATTTGGTTTTGCACGTCCATTTCTTCTTTCTTCTTGTGATACATGATGTCGGTGATGATGCGCTGCAGGCTGTGTTAGGTGTTCCACTCTTCGCGGTTGAGCGTGACTGAGGTACCGTGAGGATCTCTGAAGACAATTTTTAGTTTCCCGAACACGTTCTTAAAGAGGACGGTGACGGTGTCGCTGAATCGATATTCCTGTAAACGACCCTCCGGATGATCCAGGCGTCGGTGAATGATGGGTATGGCGTCGACGAGTTGATTCCACTCTGTGGAACCCAGGACCACAGCGCTTCGCTGGCCGCATTTGGCAATGGCTACCACCAGCTGGTGCGGGGACAGGGGCGAAAACCCGACACACACAAATTTGGTGTGTTTGGTGTTGAGGAAATAAATGTCTGATAGAGGGCCTACAAAGGTGCTAGGATGGGTAGGAGGGATGCAGGGTTGCAGATCGTCATCGTTGAGGCAAATCTTTCTTTTTGCTCGGACGATTTTCGGTGCCTTCGGTGTCCCACTGAAACAATAGAGAGAATAGCATGTGAGTGCTATACACCAACAGCCACGTGGCAAAGACAAGTGTGAAAAAAAGAGGTATGCACAAACCTGTGTGGCGTGATGGCCTCGGCGTTCTGCATGGCTCTGGAAGACGAGCGATGGTGGGGCGGACCTTTTATAACAGCAGGAGCGTGTTCTGAAAGCACATGCGCGAGACAATGTTAAAAAAGAAAAGAAAAAGAAAAAAGCAATATGAGACGGATAGTGACGATGAGGTACATGCATGAACTTACCTGTAACGGTTGGCAGGTTTGCTGAGCGATAGAGCACTTTGTGCGACATACGTCTTTGTAGGTTTTACGAATGACGTCATCGTTATGAGCGTAATTGCTGACGTGAAATTTGGAAAAGAACGTATGCTTAGGGAGACCGGAACAGCGGTGAGCGAGGTAATCGATGACGTAATGATCGCAAGTGGTGCTGTCAAAACCTTGCAGTCTTCTGGCGTTGGTTGACCAACGCGTTCCGCAGATTGAAATTAAGAACCGAAGAAAATAGGGGGAAAGGGGCCCTATGCCGTAACTGTCAAAATATTCCCCCTGTGCTTGTTTATCCACAAAGATGCAAACCCAGTGTTGCCCAGATTTGGTGCTGGGATCGGTGTTAGCCACAAGGGCCACGGGAAGCGTTTGAGGACGGTGAAGTGCGGGTAGGCTATCGCAGGGGTAGACGCCTAAAAAGTGGGTGCGCGTAGAGGGGCAGGTGGATAGAAACTGTTGAATTTGGAAGGTGTTCATGATACCAAAAAGGATCTGTTAGCGTCAATTTCGACGGTGCGATGTATTTCCGCCATCACCAGCAGAATGACGGGTTCTGTCAATTTGTCGGCAAAACCGATGTTTATAGACACGCTACCGTGGCGCTGGCCGGAGATGTGAGACTCGTTGGCGCTCATGTCTGCAGTGAGATCGAAAGCCATGACGGTATACCCTTGCGTGTAGGCTTCTCTAGAGATGGAGTGTCCTTCGTCCTTGAAATGAATCCCTAACCCGTCCTGCAGGGTTTGAAAGCATTCCATGTAGTGGCCTTTTGAAAAGTCGGGTTGAAGCGGTTGGGAGGGTACGGGCTGACCGTTCACATAGAGTTGAAAGAAGTTCATTTTAAAGTGTTGTAAATTGTACGGATTTGCGTTAAAATTTCCCGAATAAGCCTTGTCGGTGACCATAGCCACGACCACTCTTCTGGGGACTTGCCCTATGAAGACGTCGCTAAACGTCATTGCTCTGGACTCTTTGGGGATGCTGAGGGCGTGAAAGCTGACATCCTTGAGATGGTACTTGCCATTGCTTTTTGAGAGCACGGCCTGGTGTGCAAGTTTGATGGTGGGCGAGGGTCGTACGGATTTTAAACGTAACGTGGCTGACAAGATGTCGGCGTAGCCCTTGAAGGTGGGCTTGTCGGAAAACAGGTAAAATTGGGGAGAGGGCGGGGTGAGTTTAATGGTCATGCTGACGTTATTCAAAAGCAGCTTCTCCTGTCTGAACAGAGCATTGGAAAGAGGGGCGATGAGTTGAACCACGTTGCTAGCTTTGGTAAACCCCTGACGCCACTGAAACCCCGCGTTGGCCACAAAAATATCCATGATGCCGGCCGTGTCCTTTCTCCAGAGGGATGATTGTAGTTTAGTGTTCATGGCATCTTCGGAGTAATTCAAAAGCGTCTCGATGTAGGTTCTGTAGGGGTACTCAGCTTGCGGCATGGATACGATGACGTTATTGAGGGAGACCTCTACCTGCTGAAACAGGGAATTTAAGGCATTGTTCACCAAAGTGGCTGTAAGATCATCCTTTAGAACGGCTCCCTTGTCATCCACGATGCGGACCATGAGTTCGAGCACCACGTAGGTCAAATCTAGGTAATCGTCCGCATTTCCGGAATAATGAAAGGTGATGGGGGCATTTTTCATGAGGGTATTTTGAGGGTTTAGATATAGGAACCTGGACTCCTCGATGTTCATCTGAACGGGCACCTCTTTAAAGAGGTCGAGTTCGGAACTCATGTGCACGGTTGTGTCTGCCATTACGAGAAGACGTCTTGTACCTTGCGCCTAGGACGTTTCAGCTTGGACTGTTTGTTCTTTTTGGGTTTGGTGCGATTTATTCTCTTGATGCCGGAACCGAGCATCGCGTCGAGCTTTTCGTTGGCCTTTCGTTTTAAATTGGATCCGGCCTCCCTGAGCCTGTATTTGAAGGCTTCCTTGGGCGATTTTCCCGCGGTGGTCACATCGGAGAGCACGTGCGCACCCACCTTGAGTGCCTCTTTTCCTACCGCTTTCGCTCCGCTTTTCAAAAATGGCAGCACCCTTCAAAAGAGGCCTCCAAGAGCAGAAAATAGTCCGCTCCCTTTTTGGTAGCGGTTGCCCCTGTAAACGACGAAGTCGCGATCGTCGTATGCGCCTCCTGCCTGATTGAGGTAGTACTGCGTGACGTCGTGCACATCCATTATTGCGGTTTGGGTCGGAAGGCGAGAACTATAGTAGAAGAAAATCCGTCAGCAAATGGCAGCAGATCGCCATATCCGTTCCTTAAATCTATGTTTACCGTTTTGAAGTCCTGCTGTGTCAAGGGGACCCAATTTTGGGGGTAGAAGGTCTTTTCGTCGCTCATGTAAGTGTTGTTGCTCCTTTCGTATTCCACCGCCACGCTCTCTATCACCTGAACAAAGGTGTCGCCCACCACTTGCGGGGCCACTAGATTGCAATAGATGAACATTTCGTAAGGAAAGCCCATATAGGGGTCTACAGGGTGTTTAGGACCTTTCTGAAGGATCACGTTGGTAAAGGGTTCGAAGCCAAGCATCTTGGCCATAGCGGGTGTTAGGAGCAAACTGTGAATGCGATGAAGGGGGTCGGATGGGCTGTTCTCCGGATCGGCACTGCCAGGGTTCGCATCCTCCTCTTCGGATTCACCTTTGTCTGGCTGCGAACCCTCGCCTCCCTGATTGGAAGTTGATGCGCCGTCGGGTTTTGGGTCCAAAGACGCATCGGACGATGATGCACCTTCGGGTTTTGTACCTGAAGGTGTCGCGATGGTAGGTTTTGTCGGGCGAGACGCTCCCTGGACGGGTTTTTGCTGCCCCGTAGGTTTCGGCTTTGGTTTCGGTTTTGGCTTTGGCTTGTGGTGGGGGGCGTCGTTCAAAACGGCGGATTGTGTTATGATGTACGGTTTAGCAGTGCGCACGACGTTTTCTATATACCCAGAAAATGGAGTGTCGGGTAATCGCTCGGGATGCGTGACGGCCGCATTCACGCTTACCGTGTTCTTGCGCTCGTCGAAGAGGAAAAAGTTTTCCACCTGTAGGTGTTGCAGAATGAGTGCGTTGACGAGATTGACAAGGTCTTTTGGATTGTGCACGATGCTTTGAGGCATTTCTAAACTGAATTTGGAATGCGTAGGCAGGCGCGTCATGGTGTACTTGGTGCCCACAACGTGGGCATCGTCTCGGGAAACGTTATAAAATTTTACCGGATACCTAACCTTTTGCAGGGCCACTTCCCATTCTCCCTGCAGAACTATTCTCTCGGGCAAGATGTTTGAAAATCTCGCCGTGGTGTTATCGGTGAAGTGATCCATGGAAGCATTGCTCAGTAGGGTGATGGAGAACGGCTTCGTCTTAATCATACCGAATCGATCGTCGAAACCAGGACCCACGAGTTAAACTTGGGAGGATACCCCTTCCACTTGACCAGCAGCTGTTTGTTGCGTCCCCTACCCTTGCTTTGCACTATGCGTTCGATTTTGAAAGTCTCCGGAAGAGCGACCTTTTGTAACTCCTCTGTGTAAAATATGCCGTCAATGGATTCCCCAGTCAGATCCTGCAACTTATATACCACGGGCTTGCCGCGCACGACCTCGGCTATCTTAAATATTTCGTCGGTCCAGTTCTGTTCGTACCCCTTATCGAATTTCATTTTTTCTTTGGAGATGCGCACGTGATCGCCAACGGAATATCGGGGCGCCCTCGTTTGTGGCTCGGGCCTGTTTCCGTACAGATTGTGGTAAACCTGTAAAATGTTAGTCTCGTTCACGTCCCTTGGCGCCATCTTTATCGACCTGTGATACGAACTATTGTACGACTGCATGAGGGCTGGAAGAACTTCCACGTATCTATAGCTGTTTTTAAGCGTGAAATATTTCCACATCTTCGTTTTTAAGGTGCGATTAAAGCGTTCTACAACGCTGGCTTTCACGTTATTTTTCGTGGTGTAATGTTGCACATCGTGCTTCTTTAGAAAGGCGCGAAATGTTTTGTTGGTAAACTCCGTTCCCTTGTCCGTTTGCAGGACCTTGGGGACGCGCTCGGAGAATATGGAGCGAAAAGCTTGCGCAACCTCGGTACCCAGCTTCGATTTTAGAGCAACAGCCCAACCGTATTTTGAAAACACGTCTATAACGGTGAGAATGTAGACGTAAGGTTTGTTGTGCTCTTTCAAGCTGTTCATGACGTTAAGATCGGCTTCCCAAAGATCGTCCATATTGGTCACGTGATAGTATTTGGTGGGGTACCTCTTTCTAGCCGGTTTGTGCAAGGTGTAGCTGTCCTGGGTTTGAAGGAAGGACTCGATGTTCGCCTTTGATGCTCCCGTGGCCTTTCGCAGGGCCTTCACCGTGCCCAAACCGGCATAGTGCTCCGGCTTTTCGTAGTACCGTCTTAGTGCCTTCCATTCCTTCATGCTTTACTTGTACAGGGGTTGCCAGAGTCGTCTGCGAAAATGATATCTCGCGGCAGGCGATTTCTTTTTTTCTTTGCGAGGCGAAAAGGGGTTGATTTTTACGGTTCTGGGTTCGACCTCCAGCTTCACCGTCTCATTAACGTCTTCGTAAGCGTCATCATCAACATCATCATCATCGTCTTTGTTATTGCTAAGGTAGGGTCGTCTGACTTGTGTCACGAGATCGAGATAGTGGCCCAATTTATATTTTACGAGGCGCCACTTTTCGTCAGGCGAGAGTTTTGATCGCTGGACCTTCTCGATTTCTTTAGCCAGCCTGGAAATAGTGTGGTCGATGACGTGAAGCTTCTGCACGGTCTTTGGTTCGGGGGCAACGAGGATCAGCTTGCCGTACTTCATCCTGCCAATTTTGACACCAGGGCACTACCCAGCGTAGCTAACACGGGTAGTAGAAATGCCGGCAGAAAGCCTCCCTTTTGTACCAAGATTTGCTTCTTTTTCTTCAGGGGGACTCGTTTGTCGAGAGTTTCCTCCAAGACCCTTTATGCCTCTTTAAGCGACTCAAGCACTTTTTCGGTAGCTGCACGTGACCTCTGCACACATTGAGCATACATTCGCAAATGGCCTTAATGAGATCGCCATCGGCATTTTTTATCAACTTTTTCCGCAAAGGGGCCTTTGCCTTGGCCAGAGCTGTCAAATTCGCGTGCTGCCTCGCTATGCGGGGACTGCTTAATTTTGCAAGGCTTAACCTGCCCCTAGCCATGTTGGCACGGTAATGACGACCGCATCGAAAATGGAGCGTTATTTAACATCAAAGGTTCCAGTGGCGTAAAGTGTGCATCGATCCCGGGACTTCTTCTTGTATGTGCAAATCTCGGCTTAAACCAAGCAAGAAGAAAAAAAAAATAATCATCGCCCTCAGTTGGGTACGAAATACGAGAGCTTCTCGTCCGGCAGCACGCCGGTTCGATACCTGTATCGGTTAGGCGTATATTGAGTGCAATCCAGCACCAGATACCCATGCGGGTGTTCGGTGGCCTTTTCGAAAGCCTCCAAGAGAAACTTTGAGTTCCTGGGTTCGATCTGCTGACACAGCCTTTCGATCTGCATCTTGTCGCGGTTGTTTTTGAACACCACGATGTAGTTTGCATTGAGAGAGATGTTGCGATATTTCTGACCCTGAGGAAACACGTTTTGCAGAATGTACACGATGCCGAAGCGCTTGTGGTGGGAGTCTCTGGTGAAAAAATTAGACACGTCCTTCCCGCCACCCTCGACCATGAGATCGTCCAGGATGACGAGATACTTCTCGCCCACCGAAGTAAGTTCGGGGATCCCCGCGTGAGTCTCACACCGCAGGGGCAAGGCTTCGAGTCTGGGCGAATACTCCGGAGGGTGGCACCACAGCACCTTTCTGGGCCGCTCGTCGAACATGTCGTCGGCGTGGCGAATCAGGTTTTTCACAAAGGTGGACTTTCCGCAGCGCGAAGGCCCCGCCACGAGCATCGTGCTGGGAAAATTGAATCGCCTAAGGTGCCGAGAACTGGGCATCGCGTCCCCAGGGGTCCCTGGTTCGAAATGAGCTTCGCCTGCGCTTGGCGTTTCATTTATGTTTTTCTCTTGTACCCGTAGGGATACGAGTCAAAATCCTCGGTGTAAACGCGCTTGTTGACCACCATTCTGAAGGTCTTCGTGCTCGGTTCGGTGACCACCGTCCAAAATGGTTTTCTAGATATCTGAGTCCCCTCCAGATTCACCGTCTTGCTTCGATCCGTCAGCACCATGTCGCGCATCACATCGGCGTTCACGTGCTGGAGATTGCCCCAATGGAATGTAATGCCCTTCACCTTACATACCGAGACGGTCTTGTCCGTCTCCGGGCACTTGATCTCCATGCAATAGCTCTTCGGGCCCGTGGAGGCGAAACGGGTCATGTACGCACCTCGACCGTACTTCTCCAGCTCGTCCGTCATGTCCCCCAGGAGGCGTCCCGCGGATGGGGTCCATTCCCCCGGTAGCGCGGTGGTGACGACGGAGTCGGTGTCGAAGTAGCACACCCGCTCTCCGAGGCGCTTCAGGTACGAGTATAGCACCAGACGCGCATGCGCCGTGGTGTAAGCTGCAAGCACGGCGTTGGAGGCGGAGTTCACTCTCGGACTCTGGTCGCAGTACTTCCACACCATGTAAGTGACCTCACTCGACACGGGTACGTAGGTCTGCACTTCGATGCCCGGGTCATTGAGCAGGTCCAGAAGGCGGTCGTACCGGCCCACTAGCTCGCACGTGGACATGTTACTTTTCTGACCTAGTTTACCCCAGAACGAGTTCATCATCAGCTTGGCCAATTCCCGCCTGCCGGGGTTGGACGCGATGCCCTCGGGATCGAGAACGACGCCTTCGTGTTCGAAGAACTGCTTCACGTACTCCTGCTTGGCTTCTGTCGTGTCGCAACCCGAGGGCCAGCCGGAGGCTTCGGTCTTGATCTTGAGGAACTGATTGACGTAGTCGTCGAACAACCCCTTGGACCCGGTGCGCGGGTCGTACTGTGCCACGTCGTACTCCCAAATTTCGTAGACCTGGAGGAGCCGGTACCCCTCCTCCTAGGCTACCTTCATCTCGTCGACAACCCAGGTGCCCGACAAGGCCCTCTCGTCGTCCCCGTGCCGGCATTCGCCCTGGTTCTCCGTCTCTGCACATGTCCGGCATAGCGGGAACATCAGCTTGCCGCAGATGCGCGCCGGCAGCACCGGGTGGTACAGAGTTTGCGGGGGTAGAACCCGGCACTTTACAGGTCCTCCTCGCACGTCTTCTAGGCGAGGAAAGCGATCTACGTGGATCTTGGGGTGACCCACGGGGTACGGCTTTGTCTTGTTCACGAACGGGTACAGGCTACACACGTCATAATACAAAATCTTCCGGTCCCCGACTGCCTCGCAGTACGTCTTTGTACAGTTTGTGCGGCCTCCGTAGAAGGCGTCTCTGGGGTTTAGGTGTTCGGGTACCGGGAAGTTCTTCGCATGGCGCACTAGGTCATCGTTCGCCTTCATCAAGGCGTCGAACTCGCAACCCCACATTTCCACCACCGTATAGCCGGCCTCCCTGATCTGCCGGGTGAGCTTTTCGGTGCTTTCGAACCTGGAGGCCATGGTTTCTTTTCCCGTGCTGTACACCGGGGCATGGCGGTTGTGAAAACAACGCCTGCACCCGTGGTAAAAACAACCGTGGAAGAAGTACACGTACTTTACAGGTCCTTCTTCTCTGTACCCGTCCACTTTGTGGCCTAAAATTTTAACCTCCCGGCCTCTCATAGCGTGCAGTATAACAAAGTTATTTTGTAATTCTAACCAAGTAAGCCATATGCACGCTATGCGAGACTGCCTGTCGACTAGGCGGTATCCTCCGACGGGCAAGAGCCCTAGCTTTTTCGGCGGCATGAAGCGATTTCTATAGACGCACATGCAAGCTTGCGCAATGGTGACGCATTCTCTGAACGGGTCAATGCCGTTCTCATCCAAAAACTGCCTTCTAAATTTTGCTACTCCCTGGCTTAACAAAAGCACGTCCATTTTACAATACATCACCATTTCCGCCTTCATGTTGAAGACGTAGTTGGAGACCACCTTTTCGTCGTGCCACAGCTCGAAGGCTCTTCGGCCCTCCACCGACATACCCCGTGGACAGTAATATCTTTTATCGGGAATCGAACCCACGTAGTTCTGGTTTTCCTTGGTGTTAAATAAGTATGGAAAGTAGCCCTTGCTATCCTTCAATGCGAAGGTCTTTGAAAAGCGAGCCAGTGGCATGGGTATAAAGTTCAGCGAATAAATGAACGTGACGTCACCGTGGCGCATGCGGTATATTTTGTTCCCGTTCATTATAAGCTCAGGCGTCCAGTTCAAATTCTGAACCATGTACTTCAATAAAAATTGCCCGTCGTAGCTTCTGAGGTTATGGGCCACCACGATCACGTCCCAGGCTTCGAACCTCGCCTGGGTAATGTGACAAAACAATTGTTTTACCGGATCGTGCATAAAGACCCACTCTTTAATGCCACACTCTGTACAATACGCCATTTTAGTGGTCTCGTCTATGCATAACGGACTGCCTTGGTATAGCACGCACAGGTTTGGTACATGCTCGTACGTTAATGGTTTGCCGGCATAAGCAGTGTCCTGTGTACATTCAAAATCGATGAACATGAACACGAACCTGTTTCTTTTGTTGGGAGAAACGTACGGCTGTATGAAACACAAGTGCCCGTCGCTCACGTGCGTCTTACAGTTGCTGCAATATTTCTCCCCACACTGATGAGGTATCTTTCTATGCCTGAGATTAACCATCTTTTGGCAGGTCGTACACACCTTCTCTACATCACACACGGAAAGTGCCTTTGGGTAGAAAGCCCCTTTTTTAATGTGATTTTGAAAACATGTAGGACCCTTAAAATCTCGGTTACACGCGGTACAGTGTATGTAAGCTAAATAGCTCTTTTCGCACTGCTGGTGACACTTTGTACACTTTTCCTCGCACCTGTGTAATTCTTATTTGTTTGCCGAAGGATAATTACATTGTCGACAATACCACTTACACTTAAAACACATGTGTAGGTTTACTACGGCGTTAAAATGCCCCTCGTGATAAATGACGTCAATATGTTTGTTTACATTCTTTGCAGACGCATATAGCACGTTCTTGCCCGAATGATCTCCGAAAACAGACACCTTATAGTCATTTAACACAGTGTCGAAATGTCTGACGTCATCTATAGTAAATGCGCCATTTAATTTTCCCACTTTTTCGCAAAGGGCAATGGCCCTCTGCTTTTGCAAGAACTCACTGCGTCTCATGGTTTGATAATTGACGTCATTGTCGGCTTTCGCTTTGCTAACAACAATGGCTCTCGGCAAGCACAACTGGTCTTTGTTAATTATTTCTATTATTCCCTTATTACCGTTACAGGCATTGCACGGCTTATAGCACGATCCCGACACCTGCTTTGTCCAAACAAATGTAATGTTTAGAGGTCCTGCTAGCAGAAATTGTTTATTGCTCTGCATGACCTTTTCAATGGATTTAATAACAACATCGGCATTGACTTGATCGATGCGTCTCACACTCATATTGAACGGTTTGGATGGTTCGCTATCGTTCGATATCGATATTCCTAAGAAACCGGGTTCGTTATCCAGCAGGGTCTCTTTAGCAAACTTTACAATGTCGTTAAAGAGGTCTGTCACCCACTGCACAGAATTTGCATCTTTGTGTCCCGGGTTCACAACAATTTCGGTCTCTATAGCCAGAGAAAAGCCTTTTCATGCTTCGCTCCCTATGCGAAATAATTTCGAACCTCGGCTGCTTAATTTCGTCTTCCTCGCTCTCCGCCCATTCGTGCTCCATTGTACGAAACCACACTCTGGTCCTGGCCATTTTTTTTCTTTACCTGCTTCTTTTAAATTATATGTAAACACTCCGCAAGTCAAAAGTATCTCAGTTTTATATTATTTTTAATATACACAACTAGCTATTACCCGCGCACACAACCAATACCTTTCCTGTTTCTAATACAATCGTTACTTATCACACACAATTACGCATAAATCCCTCGAAAACCTAAAATCGATATTCTTTTAAATCTTTAAAGCACTTTCTCACTGTTGCGAGCGCCTTATCGACACGTGTATTTAAAGGACCCTTATCATCGCCGCAACTTCCGTCTGCGCGTTCAGTTAAAGAGCTCATTAAATCACCCGGTGGCTTATCTCGCCACAATTTCCAGAATTTTAATCGGGTGTTTTTTCCGGAGTACTTCCGGTCCCACCGTCGAACCACCGCAACATCCGCTTTCGATAAAACCCAAATTTTCCTACCATTCACCACAAAACCACATTTAAAGTTTTTCGTGCTAATGAGCTTCCGTTCTCACAGCATTTTTTAAAGTTCACACGCTCTTTAACAACTTGTCATCGCGTCGGCCATATTGTGTGACGCAAATCCACATGTCGATTAGCAGTCCTTTAAATGTTGGGACTTTGTCACCAGGCCTTTACTTTCAGTTCTGTTGTCGAGCGTATAGCTTCACCATGCACCGAACACACTTTTCTAGTTTCACCGTCAGCGACAGTTTTTATTTTTCTCCATCGAGTAGACGATTGTGGCATCAAGTGGTGACTGAAGAAAGGATTGTAACAACCACTATCTCGCAGGTCTTCAGTGCGCCGAACGATTTCCATTCTTCAGAGCCGTCGTTTGCAGCGCTTCAAGAACCTGCATCTTGTACTTCGTCTCTGAACGCCACCGTAGAGTCGGGTGACGTCGCTAGGCATTCACAACTCTCGGCGTCGTCGCCCCTGGCGTCGCTCCCGGCGTCGCCCCCCACGTCGTCTCCGGCGAGGTGCTGCACTCCTGCTCCACCTGTGGAGCCGTCGATCATAGAGATTTCGTCTTCTTTAGACGACACCATCTCCACCAACATCACCGACGGTTACACAGAAGACGACGACGACGTCTCCTCTGTTGACGTCGCCAACGCCACCACCATCGAAATCAACAACTGCTCCGGCTTCTCCGTACCCTACAACTCCTCGTCGCCCCCGGCGTCACCCCCGGCGAGGTTCAGCACTCCTCTTCTACCTGTGGAGCCGTCGTCGACTATCGTGATTTCGTCTTCAGACGTCACCAACTCCACCAGCATCACTGCTGGATACACCGAAGACGACGACGTCTCCTCTGTTGACATCTCCGCCCCCTGCATCTCCTCCCCCCTTGCCTCCTACGCCCCTTCCTACAGTCCGGTTTCCTCTCCTTCATTTGTAAATATTCGGACCTCCTCCCCCGTCCCTATTGACGTTATTGATATATCCTCCCCTCTTACTCAATTCAAATTTGAGCAACATTCTTCCCCTCCGCCATTGCCTCCTTTTCAATCCTTACTCCCTCTCCTTTCCTCTAAGTTTCCCAGCAAGGGGTGCAGGCGCTCTCTGTTGCCAGCATTTAATCAGGATTCGATCCCCGGGCGGTGTGAGGAGGAGTATCCACTGCAACAGGACGACGGATTTGATACAGCGTTCGCCAACGTTCGGGTTCCAGAGGAAGGCGACGACGAGCCCATCTGCGAGCTTGCCATTCCCCTGCTGGTCCCGGTCTCGCCAGCATCGAGACTGCGGCTGGTAAAACGTCAGCGAGCCCCAATAGCCCCGCTGGTGCCTTTGTCCCCCGAACCCCGGCCGTCGTATGCCCACCTAAAGAAGAGGCGTCTGCTATCATAAGTGATTCAGCGTGTTTATTATAATCTCATATTTTTCAGTGTTGTATAGTTTTGTGTGTGTGTGTGTGTGTGTGTGTGTGTGTGTGTGTGTGTGTGTAATCTCCGTTCACATTTATGGACCCAGTCTAATTCTGTAAGTACTATGTGTGTTTTTTTCTAGTTGTATCTTCGTTTTTGTTTCTCAGTAATGCCATGTCCTTGTCTCACCCCTTGCGATGAGAGTGAAATTAGAGATCTTATTCTTAACCGCCTCCCGTTTTACACAAACGACGAGCTTATGAATTATTTTATCCATATCGGTGCCGATTTGCAAGTGTTACAATTTATTTCTTTCCCCGAAGCTATCTATCAACCTATGTGCTTATTTTGCCAGGCCTATCGGCAGTGTTTATTAAATAACAGTTCGATTCCATCTCCTCGATTAATTCACTTTGTTTGTAAGTGTCCTATAGAAGTATTAAGGCATTGCCTTCCTTAGATATGTTTTGCTGTACCTCTCAGACTGGCTTCTGCACATTGTGCATGGCCAAACGGTACGACGCCAGGATTTTGCAATCCACTTTAAACATGTATACTGTTTACACAGTGTGGCACACGTCAAATCATAGTAGTTTCTCTCCCACTTGTTTGACGTGCCAGGCTCGTCGTGCCTGTTTCATTAATAATATTTCTATTGAATACAGGCATTTGCGCTACACAAACCAAGGACCCTGTATTCGATGTGGTGGTTACCGACCCGTAATGCGCAATTGATGTTATCCAATGACATGGTTTTTTCAAATTATTTTCCATTTTATATATATATCTTAATTTTGTGTGTGTGTGTGTGTGTGTGTGTGTGTGTGTGTGTGTGTATTGTTTGGTATATTTAATATTGGGAATTAGTTTTTTTCCCTCAACCGATTTTTGAACCTTGTGCTGTTTTTTCTTTTTTCTTTTTTTTATTATATGTATATATATTTGTGAGGGTTTTACGCAATTTGAATTTTGTGTGTGATTTGTTTTTTCTTAAAACAATTTACAAAGAAAGACATTTCTTTTTCTAAACAATTGTTCGATTTTTGAACCTTGTGCTGTTTTTTCTTTTTTTTTTTATTATATGTATATATATTTGTGAGGGTTTTACGCAATTTGAATTTTGTGTGTGTGGTTTGTTTTTTCTTAAAACAATTTACAAAGAAAGTCATTTCTTTTTCTACACAATTGTTTTGTATGCCCACACAGTAATAAATTCAATGTTTATATCTTAACTTCCTCATTCGATGTGTATTTCTTTATTTTCACTTATTGTGTTTCTCCTAACTAGGGTTCCTTTCCCTCTCCTAAATATTTTCTTTAGTAGTCATGCAATTTCAACTTCCTCATTAATTAGCATCGTATTCCATCTCTTCGTGGTTCCCCTCATCCCCACCTCCTCCCCCAGTTTCCTCACCTTCTTCTTCCTTCTCTTCGTCGTATGTTGTTTCATAATTGGGAAAATTCTCCACCCCTCCAGTGCACGCGTTTTCCAATTTCCCAATCATATGCTTTAACCCCTCAAATTCCTCAAAAAGTTTAGCTACATTTCCTTTTATTCTGTTTACCAATGTCTGTTGCCTCGTCACATTCTCATGTTTCTCCTCCAGTTCTTTTCTCATTCTTTCCATCATCCCTCGCATTTGTCTTACCCTCTCTTCACACTCTTGTTTCTCCTTATTCACCCCCTCATTCTCCTTCTTTACTTCCTTCAATTTATTCTCGCATTCCTTTTTTATTTTTTGTTTCATCGCATTTATTTCCTTTTTGCACCTCTGTGATGCCGCTTTTCTTATACTATTCACCGACACCCTTCCTACATCCCCACCATTCCCATTACATTCCGAATTTACCTTCAAGCTCCCCTCCGCAGACCACCTAGACGCCCTCTTCACCCTTCCACTTACTTTCCTCCCACCACCTAAGTTCAGCTGCCACTCACCATCGCCACATTTCCCAAACATATACACAAAATTTTCAGAAAAGTAGGAATTCATCTCATTTACCACACTATACGCCATCACAAGTTCGCTTTCCTCCGGAGTCAATTTCCAATCCAATTCCAACCCTTCCGGCAAATCTATCGTTTCCATCAACAAACTACAATCTACCATCTCAACAAGAATCGAACTGTTGTCGCTAGCATACATTCTCACCGGTGTTTTATAAAATTCACACCCGGCTTCATCCTTAACTTCTCCCTTTTCACACCCACATCTTCCTGTTCCAACATACCCCTCTGGACATTCAAGCTGTCCAAACTTCACTTTCCCGTACATCATCCCTGAACATCTCCGCCCCCTCTGACATCTCGTTATCGGTTTTAAACAATTATACACGTTTTTAAGTGTACCTAGGTTAATAAAGTCAGACCCAAACCTACACCCACTGCCTTTCCGGTATACGCATGTACAGTTAGGCAACAATTCATAATCCTTATCACATCTTGTCACATTTTCCAAATGTCCCGTCTCGCCATTCAACTCGAACCCACACCTCCCAAAACTAACGCAGCTCCTCTCCGCGCTGGCAACTGCCACCACCATCAACGCTATTACAATCATCCTTCCAATCTCCATTTTCCATCCACCACCTCCCCTTTTATACCTTTATCTTCTCCTATTCACGCCAACCTATCACCAAGCGTTTTATTTCCACCAATCCCCGACATTCTTTCCTACCCATCCACCATTCACATCGCACCTTATTTTCTCCAATCAAATCACTACACGTCACTTCCGCATGCCATTTTTACTTCTGCATTTCACACCATTCCCTCTTTTCATCCCCAGCTCCCGTCATCATCACTTCCACACGTTAATCCACTTTCGGATTACCCACACTCACATCCCAGATTAAGCCATTGGATTTAGCGATAATCCTTCCGCTCTTGGTGCTAGTTTTCAAACCTCCCAACAGCGCTCTTAATCCGCCTTAATCCGCGGATTAACAGCGACACTAGCGCCCCTAGCGGCAGGATTAACGTTAATCCATTGCTTAATCTGGGATATTAACTACTCATGCATTAATCTTTCATACGGGTCCTATATTCTACTACACCGATAAAAAGGAGCAGTTTTAAATGTTATTCCCATTCCATGTTATTCATGATGTTTTAAATTTTTTTAATAAAAAGGGTAGCCCGCCTGGGTAGCGTGGTGGTAGCATCATTTGAGCATCACATCATCAATTGCATTCATCGTCCGATATGACCAAACCAGGTTAAAGGACGTTTTTTAAAAGCAACAACGCAGTATATAGTTGGTCATGAGCCTTTGGTTCAAACAAATGAACATCTCGTTCATATTTATGTAAAATTGACGCTTGTAAAAAAATAAATAAAAATGAATCGTTAACTTCAAGCATACCCGTTATTGGTGCTTAGGAATGGGTATTTTTGAACACAGAACAATTTAAAAACTTTTAACTCTATGAGAAAATTCTTGTTACACAAATTATATATTTTAATGGGCTCGTAAATGTTTTATGTAGTAAGATTTTGATTATGCTTATGGTTTGCCAGTTATGCAAAACTCATTGAGAATGAAGAGGACCTACGAGGCTATTTCCAGAATATTCGAGATATGCATTGTATTTGTCATAAAAATATTTTCAAGATATGATATTTTAATCAAAATTATTAGAGCTATTTTTGAGAAAATCAAAATGTTAGAAAATCTTTCAGTGTAGGGGTGTGGAGATTCTCTTGAAAATCTTCTTGGAAGATGCTAAACTTAAAAACCAAGCTTGGCATTTAAACGACTTCGTTTTTTAGTTATGGTGTTCACAGACACACTATACACACACATACACACACTTTTTCTAAAAATGCTTTTGGATTCTTTTTTGGATTCGGGGGATCTCAAAATATATACGCTTTGGGTGAAATCTGGACATCGAATTGCTCTATACACTGTGTTCTACATAATACGTGTAGAGAAAGTAAAAATATTCCAGTTCAATACTGTGAATACAACCAATATTGAGATTGTTAAGAACGACGAAACAAAGTATAGTTTGTATGGCGGTAGTGGATAATAGATATTTGTATTATAAATGGATTAAATAGACCATTTGCTATTATTTGTGAGTGGGATATGTTTAGTACACGAGCGCGTAACCTCGAGTGTTCTAATTGCTAATGAACAAATAATAGTCTAATAAGCAACGTAATATATAACGTTTTATCCTATCTAATATTAACTTGAATATTCTTATATTTATTGATATTAATATTATTAGAGTCGTCATTACGAGCAATTGAATTTTAAGCGCGACGTGATTGTTCATTGCTGAATAACCCGCCGGAATAAACACTTTCAATTCGGGTTGCATAAACTGTACCAAATACATCAATAAATGAATGAAAACAGATATGTAGATTGTGCTAAAAAAAATCTGACGTGTTCCATTCACATGACTTTCTCTATATCTCTGCAACAAAATATTCTTAAAGAGCTTATGCTTCTATTTACTTCATGCTAATCGAGAAAGAAATGACAGAATAAGTCTTATTACTTGCTTCCTTGTAACTAGAAGGGAAGTACCATGGGTTAAAGTGATAGTCAAAAGCTGGTTGCTATGTGACTGAAGATCCTTTGTTTGTATGGACTGAAGTTGACAAATTTCTGTATGAGAAAAGTATTAAGTTTTTTAAGGTGAAATCAAAAACAAGTAATAACTCAAAAACAGTCAACTCCACGAGAAAAATTTATATAACATAACTTGTGTGTCTTGGCGTGATCTACATTTTTTGTGTGGTAGGTTTTTGTCCATCTCTTACGGTTTAGCAGTTATACAAAATTCCGTAAAATTCATCCAGAATAAAGTAGTCTTCAGAGGCTATTCCCAGAAAATTCAAGGTATACATTTTATTTGTCAGGTAAATATTTTAATATTGTTAGAGCCAATTTTGAGAAAATGAAAATTTTCCAAAAAAGCTCCATGTAAAGAGTAGTTTGGAGAGGGGGGGGATTTGTCTCAAAATCTTCGTGTCCCGTGTCACATCCCTGGAAGATACTAAACTTAAATACGAACTTTGGCATTTTACCGACTCGTTTTTGAGCTATCGTGTTCACAGATACGTGGACACACGGAGCTTTTTCTGAAAATGCTTTTCTGGAATACAGGGGACCCAAAAACATATATTTCCGGTGAAATCTCGGTATCGAATTTTTAGGTGGAGTGCAATACCTTTTCTTTACACTATGTACATAGTACATGTAGAGAAAGTAAAAACTATACTTAGTTACCCGGCAAGTCAAAGGACTTATATGATACGGAATTTTCATTATTTAAGGAATGGGGAGCTGCCAAAGGACTTAAAATAATTTACAACGAAATAAAGTACTTACTTTATTTCACGATGAAATGTATACATGAACTCTATAGAATAGGAAGGATGTGTTTTATACTACGTTTTATTTTGTGTCCTTGCTTCATTGCATATTTGTCTGGAAAAATGCCTACAAAAATAATAAATACCTGAGTATTTAGTAATTTTGTTCCATTTCGTAAGGCTGTTACGGTCAAGATCGTCCTTAAAGAACTGTTTTGTTTTCTTCATGAGGTCGGCGAAAGTTGTAGGGTTTCCTGAATCACCTCAGTACGGAACTGACCCGGGCAACTACAGTTTGTCGCAGCTGTTTGGCAACCGATGACACAGAATAGAAAGGCCTATTGTACTGAGCAATCATTTTAACTATTTAGAGCAAGGTTGCCTTTTGAGCAAAGCAAAGAGAGCATATCTGCTCGATGCTCGTGCGAATCGGCTACTGTGCACTGCACGACCAACTGCGCGGAAAGCAAGAACAGATTATTCGTTTAGTACAGCCGATTTGCAACATTTTGCGTTTGAATATATATATACACACACACATTCATAGGTTTGCTGGTAAATGGTATTCGCAACATAAAAAATTGAAAAACTAATGAGAATGTTTATTCAAGTATTAGCATAGTAAATCAACAAGCTCTTTAGCTTGGTTAAAATCATTGTAATAACATTTTATCGCCAACAAAATGACAATTAATTTGTAAGGAAAAACGTTCACATTAAAAGCAGTCAATATGAATATGGATCTTGGTAAACAAGCAAGAGTAATCAATAAACGTAACTTCTGACTTGATCTACATCCTAGATTTAGATCCATAGATTACAATCAATTTGTCCATTTGTTCAAAATTCGGCAGTTCTTATTCTTTTGCGTTGTGGAACGATAGAATCACTCGACACGTTCCTTTATTTTCTTTTGGTCCTTAATAAATGCTGAAAGTGCAGATGCCTGATTGTATTTCTTATCTGTATCCGATTTCTTTAGACCTTTATCAACTTCTAAAAATTGTAACTTTTATTTTACCTTTCCCTACACTGACACAGTAAATTTGACCTGCTCTGAGCTCACTGAAATTCCCATTGTATATATAGGATGTTAATGAACTATACAAAAATATTTTAACAGAATATGTAGATTATTTAAATAAGTAATTTGAGATAGGAGACTTATGGTCTGTTTATTGAAATTTCGAAGTAACGGCTATAAGTTTCTGAAGTGCCAGCACGCCACGTATCGCGGCACTTCGTCTGGAATGAAAACAATAATAATAAAAAACATTTACTCTATGACAGGAATCGATCTCATGACTTTTGGGAGAGCAGCTTCCCGTGTTACGCATTAAGCCACCACAGCAGTTGAAAAGAAAAAGACTCCAGAGTAGGTTACATAACTCAAGAACGTAGTTAATGAATGCTCAGTGTCGCACTGTCAAGTGATTAGTTCGAGATTTTATAGATTTTTGCGACACTAAACCTTGAGAACGCTAGTAACGAGCTGCTAAAAATCGATATTTATGTACTCGGGCAGCAGTTTTGAAGACATTCTAAGACATTTTTTGACCCTGCTTTGCTTTAACACCGACTTATCAGCACCTGATACCCACATGTTTAATGCTATGTAACTGCGTTATGTTTATCCGGGGACCATGCATCGCCGATCTCAAATTACTTATATCAGTCACGTGCACAATTTCGCACATTATTTCGGTGTAGTTCATTAACACCCTGTATTGGTTAAACTAGACTGCAATAAGCTGACGAAGCCAAAGCTTACCATTTAACAACACCTTTTAAACAGACTGCCGGAATATGAAATTCCATTCGACTTTTATGACTTTAGCTGAGACAAAACATCAAGGATGAAAAACCATTTCGAGAGCAATGTTCTATGGTCAAGGATGAGCATATCAGGAAACGACACTATAATTCAAAATCTTCTCGGGCTTCTAGCCAGGTAAAAACTTGGCTTGACACCAACGTTTCGAAGAAGTTTTTACCTGGCTAGAAGCCCAAGAAGATTTTGAATTAACACGTCGCCAGGAAAGCTTTAGTTCTTATTTTAGACACCACTATAATTGTTCAGTAAGTCTGGAAAACGTTTTAAAAATTCACTATTCACTTTTATATTCATTAAGGGGAATTTATTATTTTTGTTATATTAACATTTATGTTCGTATAATTGAACTAATTTATCATAGGCCCTTATGGAGATCGAGAAGGGGAATTTGCATTTTTTCGTTGAACTGAAATATTCGTTAGTGGCTTTTGTAAAAACGGTATGTATTTGTTACAATTTGAATACCTATAACCATGTTTAAAATACACATAGATACTTAAAACAAGAAATTATTTTATTCAGAGGACCTCAAAATATGTATTTTCGGCGAAATCTCTATATGATGTTTTTGGGTGAAATAGAATAGGTAATATTAAGGCAAAATTATGACTAACTGTAAAGGGCTTAGAACTATTGCTAGGTACAAAGGTAAAACATACCAAATGAGGTTTTTTTTTTGTTTTATTTTTGTTGATAAAACAAAAGACAGTTCTATTTTTAAGAAGCAGGGAGGTAATGACCAAGCTTATAGCAAAACGTGCCGATAATCCTGCGTCTGTCATTGTGCCCAAAGACGTTAAGGTAACCAGGGGCTAACTGGACAGGGAAAGTGTCGGAGCCCTTCATTTTTTAATTCAGGTATTTCTTTGAGCGCTCCAACACAAGCACTCTGTGACGTACTTCAAAAAGCCCTTTTAGAACGGCTGTGTGTCCGCTTTTAAGAGAGCGCTGGCCCAATATCGGAAGTGTGGATCTACACCTGTTTGTTATCGAAGTGACCCAACTGACTGTATTTATTCTTATCCCTTGTCCCTAACTTATGTGTGTGTGTGCAGTTGTATTCTATGCTCTTCATCTGAATTCGAAACTACAACAAAAGAACACCGGTCTCTGTCCATAAATATTTACAGATATACCTAGCTTATAATTAGATCGAAGATTTGCATATAAGTGCATGCTTTTATTGAAAGGTCATATTCAAGAATTTCTTACATATCTTCACATTTCGAAATAAATAAAAATAATACTTTTTATTATTTTCTCTATACGAACAATGCACATAGTGTATAGAGAAGGTATTATATATTACACCCAAAAATTCGATAACGAGATTTCACTGGAAATATATGTTTTGAGGCCTCCTGAATCCATTAAAAGCATTTTTTGAAAAATGTCTATCTACCAATGTGTGTGTGTGTGTGTCTTTGGACAGCGTTGTTAAAAAACGAAAAGTCCGTTAAATACCAAACTTGGTATTTAAGTTCAGTATTTTTCAGGGATGCGATACGAAGATTTTCAAGAAAATTGCCCCACCTCCAACTACCCTTAACATGGAAAAAGTTTCGAAAATTTTGATTTTCTCCTAAATGGCTCTAACGATTTTGATTAAAATGTCGTATATTAAAGATATTTACCTGACAACTAAAATGTATATCTTGAATTTTCTGGGAATAGCCTCTGAAGACATCTTTGTTCTGGATGAATTTTACGGAATTTTGCATTTTTACAAAATAAAAAATGTAGAACTTGTTAAAACACACAATTAATGTTATTCTACCTTATTTTCGTGGAGTTGATCGATTTTGAGATATTTCTTGTTATTGGTTTCAGCTATAAAAATGAAATGGCGTATTATTCATGGACGCTCTCTAACTGCTGTGGTTCTCAGCGTGCCATTCTATACTGGGCGTTAAAGATCGCTTAATTTTGCTCAGAGGCCTCTCTATCAGGCTTGAGGTTCTTTTACGTGCCGTAAATCTACGACACGAGACCAACGGCTTACTTCCCTTCCGAAGGAAGCCATGCTAAGGATTTTCACATTCGATAAAATCCATCGTCTTCCGACGGGTTTGAACCCGCGACCTTGGGTATATGAAGTTGGCATGGTAACCACGGAGGGCGAATTCAGCTATAAAAGACCTACACTTTTCTCATATGGGAATTTGTCAACTCCTGTCCATGCAGTCAAAGGAACTTCGATCACATAGCAACCTGCTTTTGACTGTCACTTTAGACTATGGTACTCCCTTATTTTCATGCTGATTCTTTCTCAATTAGCATGAAGTAAATAGAAGAATAAGCCTTTTAACAATAGTTTGTTCTAGAGATTTAGAGAAAGTCATGTAAATGGAACACATCCGTTTTTGTTTTTGTTTTTTGTTTTTTTGCATATTTTGGCTCTTTCACATTTTTACTTTCTCCATACGCACTATGTACATAGTGTATAAAGAAAGTATTGCACTCCACCAAAAATTTGATACCGAGATTTCACCGGAAATATATGTTTTAGGGGTCCCCAATATCCAAAAAAAGCATTTTCACAAAAAGGTCCGTGTGTGTGTGTGTGTGTACGTGTGTCCGTGTGTCACTGTGTCCGTGTGTCCGTGTGTCTGTGAACACGATAACTCAAAAACGAAAAGTCGGTAAAATACCAAACTTGGTATTTAAGTTTAGTATCTTCCAGGGATGCGACACGAAGATTTTGAGAAAAATCCCCCCACTGCCAACTACCCTTTACACGGAACTTTTTTCGAAAATTTTGATTTTCTCAAAAATGGCTCTAACGATTTTGATTAAAATTTAGGATATTAAACATATTTACCTGACAAATGAAATGTATATCTTGAATTTTCTGGGAATAGCCTCTGAAGAGTAGTTTATTCTGGATGAATTTTACTAAATTTTGAATAACTGCTAAACCGTAAGAGATGGACAAGAACTTACTACACAAAAAATGTAGAGCATATTAAAACACACAATTTATGTTTATATATATTTCGTGGAGTTCGACGTTTTTGTGAATTCCTTATTTTTTGTTTCTGCTATGAAAAACGTATACTTTTCTCATACTGAAACTTGTCAACTCCTATCCATATAAACAAAGGAACTTAATTGACATATCAACCAATTTTGACTAAAACTTTAACCTATGGTTGTCCCTTATTTCGCTTCTACTTACAAGGATGCGAGTAATAAGACTATTTCTGCTAATTTTTTTCTGATTAGCATAAACTAAATAGAAGTATAAGCTTTTTAAGAATTATTTGTTGCAGGGATATGGAGAAAGTCATGTGAATGTTACACATCAGATTTTTAAATGTTTGTATACATTTGCTACTCAATAAATTTAATTGTACAGTGCTGAAGAAATATTAGCTCGTGCACATTCACAGTGTCTGAAATTAAAAAATCTGATGTGCTTCATTCACATGACTTTCTCTGTATCTCTGTAACAAATTATTGTTGATAAGCCTATCTTTTATTTATTTCATGCTAATCGATAAAATTAGCAGAAATAGTCTTATTTCTTGCTATATTGTAAGTAAAAGCGAATAAGGGAGTACCATAAGTTAAAGTGAAAGCCAAAAGCTGGTTGCTATGTGAATGATGTTCCTTTGTTTGTATGGACAGGAGTTGACAAATTCCTGTATGAGAAAAGTATAAGTTTTTCAAAGCTGAAACCAAGAAAAAGGAATATCTGAAAAACGATCAACTCCACAAAAAAAAAAAAAAAAGGTATATATAAAATAAATTGTGTGTTTTAACGTGCTCTACATTATTTGTTTGTTAAGTTTTTATCCATCTCTTACATTTTAGTATTTATGCAAAATTCATCCAGAATAAAGTAGTCTTCAGAGGCTATTCCCAGAAAATTCAAGATATACATTTTATTTGTCAGGTAAATATCTTTGATATACGAAATTTTGATCAAAATCGTTAGAGCCATTTTTGAGAAACTAAAAAAATTCGAAAAAAGTTCCATGTAAAGGGGGGATTTTTCTCAAAATCTTCGTGTCGCATCACTGGAATATACTAAACTTAAATACCAAGTTTGGTATTTTACTGACTTTTCGTTTTTGAGTTATCGTGTTCACAGACACACGGACACACGGACCTTTTTGTGAAAATGCTTTTTCTACTTTCTCCATACGCACTATGTACATAGTGTATAGAGAAAGTATTGCACTCCACCAAAAATTCGATACCGAGATTTCACCGGAAATATATGTTTTAGGGTCCCCAATATCCAAAAAAAGCATTTTCACAAAAGGTCCGTGTGTGTGTGTGTGTGTGTGTGTGTGTGTGTGTGTGTGTGTGTGTGTGTGTGTGTCCGTGTCGGTAAAATACCAAACTTGGTATTTTAGTTTAGTAACTTCCAGGGATGCGACACGAAGATTTTGAGAAAAATCCCCCCACCCCCAACTACCCTTTACATGGAACTTTTTTCAAGAATTTTGATTTTCTCAAAAATGGCTCTAACGATTTTGATTAAAATTTCGGATATTAAACATATTTACCTGACAAATGAAATGTATATCTTGAATTTTCTGGAAATAGTCTCTGAAGAGTAGTTTATTCTGGATGAATTTTACTAAATTTTGAATAACTGCTACACCGTAAGAGATGGACAAAAACTTACTGCACAAAAAATGTAGAGCACATTAAAACACACATTTTATGTTAAATATATATATATATATATTTTTTTTTTTTTTCGTGGAGTTCGTCGTTTTTGTGACATTCCTTATTTTTGGTTTCTGCTATGAAAAACGTATACTTTTCTCATACTGTAACTTGTCAACTCCTATCCATATAAACAAAGGAACTTCATTGACATAGCAACCAGCTTTTGACTATCACTTTAACCTACGGTTGTCCCTTATTTCGCTTCTACTTACAAGGATGCGAGTAATAAGACTACTTCTGCTAATTTTTTCTGATTAGCATAAAGTAAATAGAAGTATATGCTTTTTAAGAATTATTTGTTGCAGGGATATGGAGAAAGTCATGTGAATGGTACACATCAGATTTTTGGATATTGGGGACCCTAAAACATATATTTCCGGTGAAATCTCGGTATCGAATTTTTGGGTGCAGTGCAATACATTTTCTATACACTATGTACATAGTGCGTATAGAGAAAGTAAAAAACAAACAAACAAACAAAACGATAATTTTGCACTGCAGGTAGTCTGTATTACACAAGAAGGTTAGCGATCTTCTAAAGGTTATTTTATAAATAAATTGTCAGCCAGGTATTTGGGGCTAATGATCCCAGAAAACATTGCTCGTTTGTGTGAACTATGGAGAGATCAAAACTAGGTACCTATTATTATGTTAATATCACAGCCATTGTGGTAGAGAATCCTATCATAATAACAGAAATAAACGGAATTCTTTCAAACCAGAACATTTGGAGAGGACTTTTTTGTTTTTTGTTTTTTTGGCTTAACGTCCTTCAACCTAGTTGGTCATATTGGACGATGAATGAAATTGGTGAAATGATGCTCAAATGATCTCGTTGTCCATGGAGCTTAAAGCTACTCGACATACGTTTTCTCAGGATAAGGGAATACCCCGAAAAAAACCTTACAAATTACTCTATTTACTTCATCTAATCGAGAGAAAATTAGCAGAAATAGTCTTATTTCTTGCTTCCTTATAAGCAGAAGCGAAATAAGGGAGTACCATAAGTTAAAGTGATAGTCAAAAGCTGCTTGCTATGTGACTGAAGTTCCTTTGTTTGTATGGACAGGAGTTGACAAATTCTTGTATGAGAAAAGTATGTCTTTCAAAGCAGAAACCAAAAACAAGGACTATCTAAAAAACGATCAATCCCAAGAAAAAATTTATACAACATAAATTGTGTTTTAACGTGATCTACATTTTTTGTGTTTTAAGTTTTCGTCTATCTCTTACGGTTCAGTTATGCAAAATTCCGTAAAATTCATCCAGAATAAAGTAGTTTTTTGAGGCTATTCTCAGAAAATTCAGGATATACTTTTTATTTGGCATGTAAATATCTTTAATATAAGAGATTTTAATCAAAATCGTTAGAGCCATTTTTGAGAAATTCACAATTTTCGAAAACAGTTCCATGTAAAGGGAAGTTGGGGGTGGGGGATTTATTTGACAATCTTCGTGTCGCATCCTTGGACGATACCAAACTTAAATACCAAGTTTGGTATTTAACAGTCTTCTCGTTTTTGAGCTATGCTGCCCACAGACACACACACATACACACAGACACACCCACTGACGGATAGACACACATGGACGTTTTTCTAAAAATGCATTTTTGGGTTCAGGGGGTCTCAAAACATATATTTCCGGTGAAATATGGGTTTCGAATTTTTGGGTACAATACAATACCTTTTCTATACACTATGTATATGGTACGTATAGAGAAAGTAAAAATGTATAAGCATTTGCACTATTAATGTAAGAACTTTTTACGAGTAAAACTGAATTATTTTCTACCCAACTTCCAATCTTCATTCCCATTTATTCCTTTAAAATCATTGTAGTATTTAAGTTTTAATTATTTTGATAAATCATTGCTTACATTTAATATCTATATCCAACAAGACAATTTTTAATTGTAAAACACTTGAAACGCCTTCACCGAATCACAACATTGATTTCGCTTTATGAAAATTGAGTCTTTCACTGAGTATTTCAAAGAAAACAAGCTTAATGATGTTTAAAAATATGCCTTTGAATTTTAATAAACTAAATTTAAGAGCAATTTTATTTTTATTAACGTATATTTGAGTGCATTTTTCAAACTTTTATTGCATATTTAAGTGCATATTTTGGACAGTTTTAGTGCACACTGGAACAAAATTTCTCTTTATTTCTTTACAAATTGCTTCACGCAGTCTGATTTGTATGATTACAAATAAACTTTATTCACTGCTGTAACGTAATCCTCTCGTCGCTAAGACGTTCGTAGAGAGTTACTGCTCTCTCCAATGTAACTGTACGCTCAGAACTCACAGTCGAAACAAAATTATTGGATCAAGTTGCCTACCTGCTAATCACGAGACAAGAAACCTCCAGAAGCAGAAGTCACTATTGCTACCTGTACTATCATAAAGGTGTGACCTCTTCATTCAGGTGCGAACGACAATAGGAACTTTGAGTAAAGCGCTCGCCGAAGGCAAACATGCTCTTACTCAATGCAGTGAGACATTGGATTCAAAAATCGAAAAGAAACAGACGGCAACAATTAACTAATAACGTTGGAATGCAAGTCGCCTACACACGTGGGGGAATAAGGTGCAGGCAAGTGTATTCGGCCCGTAGTCACGATATAAATAAATCCTCGGTGTGCTTATAATGTCTATACAGTAACATTAGCTGGATGGTCTTAAAATTCTAATTATGCTTTATTAGGAGGGTGCGTGCAGCAGCACAAGCAATTTCTTTACAAATTAGATTGGCATTAATTTTTCCGCTTGATATTAACTGCTATGAATTTTCAGAATTAATTTCAAATAAAAAAATAAAAATAAAAAAGCTAAATTTTTACATTCCTTAAAAGTTTTCGTTAAATATCAAACTTAGTGTTTAATTTCAGCATCTTTCAAGAAGGCGATACAAAGATTTTTAAGAAAATCATCCCAGCCCAAACTATTCTTTAATGGCAACTTTTTCAAAATATTGATTTACCGTATGTTTAAGATATTTTTATCACAAATGAAATGAATTTCCTAAGAATGGCCTCTGAACCCATTTTCATTCCGACTTTTGCATAAGTGGTAAACTGTAAAATACAGACAAAACTTTGCTGCACAAAAAATGTAGATTTCGTTAAAACACACAATTTTTGTCATATTCATATATTTATAGACTTAATCATTACTGAAATATTCCTTGCAATCGGTTTCGATTATGCAATACTTAACTTTTCTCAAATGGGAAGTCGTTATTCATTTTTCTTTCCCCTGACAAAAAAAAAAAAAAAAAAAAAAAAGAATGGTATTGCAAAACCATCACAACGTGACCAGTTTTTAAAGGATTTGATTTTCTCTTTGGCTTAATTATTTCCTTATTCTACTTGTACAAGGAAATAATATGCAATAAAAACATTTCTACAAAATTTTACTTAATAATCCTGAAGTAGATAGAATATTTGTAAGAATAATTTGTTGCAGCACAGGCACAGAAAGTTACTCTAAACATAATGTAACTTTTAAAATCGTTACAGCGATTTTTGAGAAAAAAAGAGAAAAAAAAACACATAAATTATTTCAAGTAAGGTGTAATTTGTGTTGTGAGAATGGCATTGGATTTTTATTAAAAACATATTCAGCATACAAACATAAATAATAAAATATATAATTTGCATCTTCAGTGAAGTATTTTTTATTTGAATGCCCTTTCTATAATTGTAAATAATTTGTTATTCATATCTGAGAAATAGTGGATGTCCAAAAAAAAAAAAAAAAAAAAAAAAAAAACATATTGTGTACTATTGGAGATCCTCACTTTTATGAAGGACATTTTGTACCATATATGGTTTACAAATATATAGAATTATACAGAGGACTATACACACATTTTATTTACTATGCAAGTATACTAAAGATGTGTGATATTTTAATGAAAATCATTGCTGCCGTTTTAAGGGAACATATCACAAATAGGCTTCGGTCACGGCTGCGATTTTGTTGCACTTTGGGCAGGAAAACAATTACATCCATTTTGGTTTTCATTTCGACCGCCCCCTCCCCAAGAACAGCTGGCAGTTCATTCCAAACAAGCTTTAGTACATACTTAGCGTGGTCTGAAAATACGAAGTCCAGCAGAAGACGTTTTGCTTTTGATACGTTCAGAAAATGTTTTGTAATCCAATTAAAATAGTTGTCCAGGCTGTAAATCACACATTAAACATATTATTTTATCTGCTACAGTACAAATTTATTATTTTATTCACGTTATTTATAACTTATAATAAAAACGTTGTTGACTACAGAATTATATACTTACTTCCGTGCCCACCTATACCTATAGCATGCACAATACACAGCTCAGTAAAGCGACTACTATCTCTCTCCTCTCCGCTCGCTTGTAAACAACGTACCAGTATACTAATAAGTTGGCTTAATCCAAAATAATATCCGGAGCCTAATCATATGTAAACCTTTACCCTTCAAGTAAAGGGTAGTTTACTGTGAGGGGATTTTATAGAAAATCGTTGTGTCCCATCTTTGGAAAATGTTGAACTTAAATATGAAGTTTTGCATTTATCCGAGTTTTCGCCGAGTTTCGCGGTTTAAACCTCGCCAGAACCGTCCTCCAAGATTAGTTTTCCTTGATCTCCATTACTGACTATGCCTAAACTGACTTCTTTCCAAATGTCCTTTCCCAATCGGCATTTCATTTCATTACTTTTGATTCCATATGTATAAGTAAGGACCTTAAAAACTACTAAAACATCTGGGTTATTCAAATTATTTTCACTACCCACTCTTCATTATGAAATTATGACAAAAGCTTAATGCTCTATCTACTCTTGTTAATCATTAACAGATTAACAATTGTGGAAATGGTTTTATTACAGAACCCTTACAGTGGGCTTAAGCGCTAATCAATTTGTTTTAAGAGCTGGTCACAATGTGATTGCTTCGAAGTTCCGTTCCGAAATTGCATAACCAGGAGGGGAAAATACGTACAAACGCTTCTCATTTGATAAAACTATAAGTAGTGGAAAATTCAAACCAATAACAAGGAATAACTTGGAAATGATTAACTAGTAAGATTTTGTCTTTCTCTTACGGTTTATTAGTAATGCAAACGTAATTCAGAAAGTAGAGGACTTCAAAGGCTGTTCGCAGAAAATTCAGGATATAAATTTTCAATTGTCATATGATATTTTAATCAAAACCATCAGTACCATTGTGAGAATATCAAAATTACTGAAACATGTTCGATGCAAAGGATAGTTTGGGGTGAGGGATTTTCTTGAAAATCTTTGTATCGTATCCTTGGAAGACATTGAAACACTCCCACGCACACGCGCGTGCGTGTGTCACATTTTCTATTTTTTTCTGTACCTTCCCTATTATATGCGGTAAACAAAGTAATAATTATAGCAGCCAAATAACAATTTTAATATACAGATAGAACAAAATATACAACAGCTTAGATACTCTGGCGCGTGTATGATACTTACAAAATAACGTGCATTTAAGTATATGTATTACAATAGAAACATTTCCTGTGAATATTTATCCAGATGTAAGGGATATTAGGATAAGTTTTTTACTTGCTCTAGCCCCATATGTACAATGTACATAGGGATAGAGAAGGTATTGTAATGCATCCAAAAATTCGATACCGAGATTTCACCAGAAATATATGTTTTGGGGGTCCCCTGAGTCCGAAAAAAGCATTTTTAAAAAAAGGCCTATGTGTGTGTGTCTGTCTGTCTGTGTGTGTGTGTCTGTGGACAGCTTAGCCTCAAAACGAGAAGACCTTTAAATATCAAACTTGGCATTTAGGTTTAGTAACTTCCAAGGATGCGACACGAAGATTTTCCAAAAAAAATCCCCCACCGCAAATTACCCTTTATATGGAAAAAATTCGAAATTTTGATTTTCTTGAAAATGGCTCTAACGATTTTGATTAAAATCTCGTATATTGAAGCTACTTATGTCCGAAATAAAATGTATATTTCGAATTTTTTGAGAATAGTCTCTGAAGACCTCTTTATTCTGGATGAATTTTTCTTAACCGCTAAACTGTAAGAGACAGAAAAAACTCACTACACAAAAAATGTACATCACGACAAAATACACAATTTATGCCCTTTACGTAACCGTTTCCGAGATATTCCTTGTTATTGGTTTCAATTGTGAAGTACTTATACTTTTCTCACACAGGAAGTGTCCGTTTATCTTTTGTTCTACTCCTGGCCAAGCAAAAAAGTGATTTGCAATAAAATTCGGATAACGATAGCTTTTAAAACATTTGAGAATTACTTTAGCATAGCGCATTTTCTTATTCCCTTCTACTTATAAGGAATTAAGTAATAAGAACATTCTGCTAATATTTATCTCGATTAGCATTGTGTAAAAGAAGAATAATCTTTTGTATGAGGTTTGTAGGAGCTAGAGAAAGTCATGTGAGTGTAACACATAAGATTTTTTTTTACTATAATCGATCATAAAATTGAAAATCATTTTTACAGCAAATGTTTATTGTAACCTTTGGGTGTCCATAGTATCCATAGCCCCGCTCCCCTTATTTTGGGTTCTACAGCCATTTAATCTACAATACACCTGTTTCCTAGCACACAATTTATAAAACAGGAATTCTCACAAAACTACATTTTCTCATATTCAAAATCTTCCGCGTATTTCGTTTTGGTTTACTACAATTTAAAATTCCCAGAATATGCAGAAGCATCTACTCCAATGTTGCAGGTGACAAAATTATCCTATTTAAAATATGTTTATGTAAAATGATTAATTTTTGAAGATTAAAACTTCTAACTTTTTTAAAAAAATTATCATAATTCATTAATCAATGTCATTGAAATATCAGTGGTTCAAAGCTCCATTAAAAATACCAACCAATGAAATAATTTATATCTTGGGATACATTCACTCAATTTGAATGAAATTTGGTACTCTTAACATAACAGCAATGCATTAAGAAGAACATTTTTAGAAAAAAACTATACAAAATATAGAAATTTGAAATTTCAGTCCCAGCATCCTTAAAATAAGTAGGTACTACAATATGCATTTCTACAATGATATTTATTCAATAAACAAATAGTTGCTAGGACAGTTGTGTAACCGTTACACAGGATTTTGTTGGTTGTTTTGCGCAACTGGGAAACCCGGTGTGTTGCAGTAGCAACCAGTTGTGAGGACGGCCGAGAGGTGGCAGGAAGTCCTCAGATCCTGAAGGTACGCCCTAAGATCGTATCCCAGCTGTTGTTAGACTTGGATCCGACCCATTTTGGTACCCGTGCCAGATTAGCTTTGTTTTTATCGTGCGAGGCATGGAACCAGCCCATCAGTGTAGTGTTGTTTCGGGGCTCAACAACAAGATCAAATGTCACTTATTGACCATGCAGTGGTAGAAACTGGAGGAAACACTCTCTGTTGAATTTGGACAGAATTGGGGCGTGACTCAACAGTATGGCTCCAAAACTGTTGAGTATTCTCCTGCAGAGGAACGACTGCAACATCCCGTGGGGTTTCAAACTCTCGGGCGGTAAAGAACTGGGAAGACCTCTAGGGATTGTAAAGGTACGTAATTAACGTTGGAAGAGATCCACTTGTTATAGGCTCGAATAATTACTTGAACGTGGAGATGTGCCAATGTTTTGACGTTTCTTTTGTTTTCTCGATGCCAGGGTCAGCTTCTAAATGTGGTGACATTTCAGTAACTGCCGAGCGCTCGCAAAAGTGCATTCTGCAAATAGCGCTCGACTGTAGCGCCCTAGACCTTCTTTCAGAGATATCTGGAAATGTTATTGCTGTGTAGAGAGTAAATCTAGTGGTTAAAATTCAAGTCTGTACATTCAGAGGTTTCGGTGCTGGGTTCCAAATTGTGGAGGAAAATGTCGTTAATTATCATCTTCTCAGTCTCTGAACGCATGAATTAATGAGGGGGTTGACATTGAGTGCTAGTTTATAGAATGGTAATTTTCAAACTTTTCGATTTATATGTTTGCAATTTTTTTACTATCTCTAGCACGCACATAAAACAAGGGTTGTATTCCGCCCAAAAATTAGACACTGTGATTTCATTGGAAATACACATTTTGGGATCCCCTGAATCAAAATAATAACAATAATAATAATAATAATAATAGCAACAACAACATTTCAGGAAGGTGCATGTGGGCGTGTCCATCTGCAGTGAACCGCATAATTCAAAAACGAAAAGTCCGATACATCAAGTTTTGCATTTAATTTCATACCTTCCAAGTATGCTACACGAAGATTTTCTAAAAATCCACTCACCAAACTATCCTTTACATGAAGCGTTTTTTTTTGTTTTTTTTTTTTTAATTTTAATGTTTTAAAAATGGTTCTAACGATATTTATTAGAATGCCATATATAATATTTTAATGATAAATGAAAAGTATACTTTTAATTTTCTGGGAATAGCCTCTGAAATCTTCTTCATTCTGGATTACTTTCGCATAACTGGTAAACTGTAAGAGATAGACAAAATCATACCATAAAAAATGTAGGTCTGGTCAAGGACATAATTTATGTTAAATACATTTTGGTATGGAGTTAACCATTTGCAGATATTCCTTGTTATTAATTTAAATTTTCCATATGTTATACTTTTCTCAAATGGGAAGTTCGTCATTTGTGTTTCTTTTGTTTTTATTCCTGGCCATGCAAACAGAACTGAGTTTAAAATTTATGAAATAGCGACCGGCTTTTAAAAGATGTGACTATCGTTTTAGTCTGGCGTATTTCCTTATTTCTGTTGTAACTACAAGGAAATCAGTGATGAAATCATTTCGTTTATCTCGATTAGCACGAAAGAGATAGATAAATAATCTCTTTGTAAGCATAATATTTTGCAGAATAGGTAAAGAAAGTCCTAATGGCCTGGGATTAAAAATTCCTATCGAATATTTAAAGGCTCTTCAAAGTAGGTAGTTGTTAGCCACTTTCAACAATTTATATTTAATACGTTTACTCACATTAAACTTCCCAAACATGATACTGTTTTCATACTATGAATCTGAAGCTTGTTTAAGTTTTGAAAGACATGGTAAAAACAAACAAAAACAAGCCGAGTCATATTTTACATAAATAAAATGTTTCTGGGGTTAAAAAATAAAATAGTCTGTAAATGAATACTGTCTTTATGTTTGAGCGGTCAGGTTCTGTCTAACGAGCTCAAGAAGTTTCTTGTTCGATTCCTAGCTGAAGTATTTTTACTTTCTCTACACGCACTATGTACATAGTGTATAGAGAAGGTACTGCATTCCACCCAAAAATTTGAAACCGAGATTTCACCGGAAATACATGTTTTGGGTCTCCCTGAATCCAAAAAAAAAAAAGCATTTTTACAAAAAGGTCCGTGTGTGTGTGTGTGTGTGTGTGTGTTTGTGTGTGTGTGTGTGTGTGACTGTCAGCGTAGCTCAAAAACGAAAAGACCGTTGAATACCAAACCTGATATTTAAGTTTGGTTTCTTCCAAGGACATGAAGATTTTCAAGAAAATCCCCCCACGCCCATTTACCATTTACATGGAACTTTTTTTCGAAAATTTCGATTTTCTTAAAAATGTCTGTAACGATTTTGATTAAAATATCGTATATTAAAGTCATTTACCTCACAAATAATATGTATAGTATATCTTGAATTTTCTGGGAATAGCCTCTGAAGACTACTTTATTCTGGATGAATTTTACGAAATTTTTCATAACTGCTAAACCGTAAGAGATGGACAAAAACTTACCACACAAAAAATGTAGAGTATATTAAAACACACAATTTATATCATATACATTTTTTTCGTGGAGTTGATCCTTTTTGAGATATTCCGTGTTTTTGGTTTCAGCCTTGAAAAACTTTGACTATTCTCATACAGGAATTTGTCATCTCGTGTCGATACAAACAAAGGAACTCCAGTCACATAGCAACCAGCTTTTGACTATCACTTTAATTTATGGTACTCCCTTATTTCACTTCTACTTAAAGCAAGTAATAAGACTATTTCGGCTAATTTTTTCTCGATTAGCATGAAGTAAATAGAAGCACAAGCTTCTTAACAATAATTTGTTACAGAGATGTAGAGAAAGGCATGTGAATGGAACACATCAGATTTTTCTCTAACGTAATCCTTCCCTACTCACCACCGTAGAGTCTGGAAATATGATTGTGGGGATGAGTGTATTTAATAGCAAATATTGACAAGATCAAAGTTAAGAAAATCTACAGTTCACTGAGTAATAACGCCACCAGCTATTTAAGTCAAATCCTTTGATATGATCATAGAAGTTCAATGAGGCCATATCATTCACATGACTTTCTCTAGCTATTCCACATACAAACGTTCCTTTCAAAAGATTATTCTTTCATCTACATCATGCTAATCGAGATAAATAGCAGAAGAATTTATCTTATTACTTGCTTCCTTGTAAGTAGAACGCAAATAAAGGAATACAATAGGCTAAAACGACAGTCAAATCTTTCAAAAGCTCATCGGTATGTGAAACAATTGAAATTCAGCTTTCTTCAGCATTTCCAGGATAAAATAAAAGAGATGGAATGAAAGTTAAATTACCGCTGGAGAAAAGTTTAAGTCGTTTAAAATTGAAACAAAAACTAATACCTCGGAAACGGTTAACTCTAAAAAAAAGTTGTGTGTTTTATCGAGATATACATTTTGTGCGTTGTAACTTTTTATCTATCTCTTAAGGTTTTATCAGTTTGAAAAAAGTCACCCAGAATGAACAGGTCTTCGGAGGCTATTTCCAGAAAATTCAAGATATACCTACATTTCGTTTGTCATGAAAAGAACTTAAACATATGGCATTTTAATCAAACTCGTTAAAACAATTTTTGAGAAAATCTAAATCTTCAAAAAATGATCCAGGTAAAGGTAGTTGGGGATGTGGGTTTATATGAAAATCTGCGTGTCACCTCCTTGGGAAACACTGAACTTAAACACCAATTTTGTTATTTAACAGGCTTTTCATTTTTGAGTTATGCTGTACATTGCGCGTGCACACACACACGCACGGACGGATCTTTTTCTATTTTTCTTATTCAGGGGACTCTAAAACATATATGTACGGTGAAATCTCAGTATCAAATTTTTGAGTGTAATACAATACCTTCTCTAGCTACTATATACACCCGTGGTTACAACAAATGAGTCATCCCCAGATTTCATATATCTTCGTAAAAGCACACGGAAAAACTGTACAATGGTCTCTGACTGACAGCGTAATGCTTAACTTACGAGTTCTGAAAATAGGTCACCAGAGATTAAGAAGGTATTGCTTCCACTCGTAAATTCCTAGGTTCAAATCTTGCATTGCTTGTCATTTTTTTTTTTTTTTATGTTTGCTAATTTTAAGACTGGATATGTATAACGTAATATTACCTTAATATAGCTTTGACGTTTGAAGTTATAGGTCTAACTATGCACACAAAAACATAATTCTACAAACACTCGTGTTAAATACTTAAACAAAATGTGTAAATAAAATATTATGTTCTAAAACTAAAACAAAAAAAAAAAAACAAAAAAATAATATCAGGTGTATGAACACTCACCCCGTATAACTGGCCTCAATCTTTGGGACATAGACAAAATTAAATGCCTGCAGTAATGTGGACGAGAAGGTGCATGATCCCATGATTTTTTTTTTTCTAGAAGCCATCTTTTTTCCTTTGCCCATTTACAGATAAATTGGGGCGCAGCTTCCTTTTTACCTTAACCCTCACATTCTCACATTCTACCACTCTGATATCTTGCCTCTCTGAAAACCAATTTGAAACCTTTCGAGATGTGTGGACTGAATGATTATCCTGTAAAAATTCAACAATTCCATCAGGATATCTCTTCCTCACGGGAATCAAAACATCATCGAGTATTACCGTGTACTGCACACCGTTCAGTGTATCGTCATGCTGCCACAGCACACCTAGATCGTCCCTTGGTATCCAGCCCCAACGCGATACAGATACGCGACCATGATGGAACGTTGTGAAGCCAAGTATTTTGTATCGTATCCGGACCTCTTGGACGACTACCTTTCTCTTACTTGTAGAAGAAAATATTACCTCGTCTGAGAATATCACGCTATTCCAGTTGCGATGGACATTTTCCGGTTGAATCGGTTATACAACAAAGTTTCTACCTTTCAAAAAATCAAATTTGCCCAAAATGGGATTCCTATAAATATTACTAAACATTGGTTTACTTAACAATACCTTTAGTATTTTCTCATATCATACAGATATTTTTTTCTTTTCTTTCATTCAGAGAGAACTGTTTATGACTGATGTGTTTGCGTACCTTTCTGCGCACCACATGCTTTCGTGTGCAGCATGTTGCTGTTCGGTAGAATAAATCCTTGAAGAATCATCATAATCACTATCATATTTTTACCTGTACCGAATTTCGTGTATGAAATAGATATGTACAAAATAAATAGTCCCTATGTGTTGATTGAAAATCATTAACAGAAGGGGAAAACATGTTTGGAACATGCGAACCTACGACTCTCAGCAGAGGAGTAACCTACGTTTTGCTACAGCGCTACAGGAACACACATGGAAGGTGACAGGCTTAGTAATGCTGTACAATACAAACTGTTTCATGTTTTGTGTCGTTAATATTTGTAGCTAATATTGATAGTTTGTTGCTGAAGAAACTTAAGTTATGTAAATGATTATGATTATTGCTCATATGGGTTAGCAACATTAACATTTGGAACGTGTGACAACTTGTTGCTGTCGTTACACAGCTGTATCGTAGAAGGTGTATACAAGGCGCTGCGCCCTGTTAACGAATTTGCCGTTTCAGACATGACATACTTTTTTTGGCGACGGATATAGCTATATTGTATGACATGCTAGAGAAAGTAAAAAAATGAAGTAAATAAATAAGAGTCTCAATTTTATTCTTACATTCACTTAACCTCTGCTGCAGCAAACTATAAACGTTTATTCTTCTATTTCATGATTATGAGAATAAGAATTAGCAGAAATTGTCTTGTTACGACATTATTTCCTTATACAAGATTAAGGAAAAACAAAAAGCTAAAGCAATAGTCAAATCTATATCTATGTGTTACTATTGAAATTCCGTTATCTTTGCTTGATTAGAACGAAAAAAATTATGATTAACCACTTTTGATTGGAGAAAAGTATAAATATTTGAAAATGTTAAGCTATAAAACGCAATATTTCAGAAATGGTTAGCTCCACAATAAAAATGTATTTGATATAAATTGCTTGTTTTGATGAGATCTACATTTTTGTGAGTATTGATGTTTTTTTTTCTATCTCTTATTGTTTACCAGTTATGTAAAACTCATACACAACGAAGAGGACTTTACAGACTATTCCGAGTAGTTTTATTTGTTAGGCAAATATATTTACCCATTTAATATATATATCTTTTAATTAAAATTATCACAAGCATTTTTGAGAAAATCAAAAAGCTCTAAAATGTTTTTTTATTTAAGGATAGTTCCTGTCGCATTCTTGCAAGATAGTAACCTTAAATATCAAATTTGGTATTTTTTTGTTTATTCGTTTTTAAGTTACACTGTTCAGAAGACACTGGACACAGATATACACACTGTCTTTCTCTCTCTCTCACACACACGCACACACACATGGACTTATTTTCTAAAAAATATGTTTACAGCGGACCCCAAAACGCGTGAAATCTCGGTTACAATTTTCGGTTGGAATAAAACACCTTCTGTATCTATGTACTATGTAAAAAGTAAAGATCGTAAACACCATCCAAAACATCGTCCCAGGAAACTCATAACGTGTAAAACGTTTATAGAAACGTCCGTGTGTGTTTGTGTATCTTTGAACAGCACAACTCGAAAATGAAATGTCGACTGAATAGGATATTTGACAGTTAAGTTTAGTATCTACTAGACATCGGTCATGAAATTTTTCAAGCAATTCTCTACCCCAATCTACCCTGAGTATTTTATTTTTTTTTTTACTTTGTAAAAGCATCTTGAACGATTTTAATTAAAATGAAGAAATATGTGAATATGTACCTTGAAACTAATAGATATGAAAGTGTCAAATATTGCGAGTTGTGCCACTCTTTTATGCTCGTGTTGCTGTATTCTCAAAATAATAAAACCCAAATTCAATGAGCTGTAAAGTACTGAACATCGCTGTAGTGGAGATTTTTGTTTCCGAAATCAAGTTATGATCCTTGATGGCAAATGTGCAAACAGAGGTAGGGGAGATGTAAATGCAGTCATGGCGTTTCATATCAGATGCGTTTAGTCTTTAGCGGAAATAATGCAACAGCATTGGTAAAATTTAGTTTTATATAAGTGTATGTTAGTAAATGGTTCTAAAAATCACACATAATAAGAATTTTGGGCGGCATTTGTATGAGCTGTCTTTAATTGAGTGGCGATATACACTAGGATAATTATATGCAATTTCATCGTCATAAATGCAGTTTTTCTTGTAAAAGTCCTAAATTTTTGGAATAACTACCCATATGAACTACCAGTAACAGGTACCGAGAACAATATTGTAACCCTCATTTCTTTTAAAGTTGATTTTAAACGAAAGAAATTTTAAATGGAGCTTGGGACATGACAGAGATATTGTAACTGTTTTACCAATGCACTCTAAAATTTGCAGTATTGCTTGTCTCAACCGCCAATAACAAACTTATTTCATGTAAAATTCAACTTTAGAAAACCTGACGGTTCTTGATGGCTATTCAATTTTATAGCTATCTGAGCCAAATTTGAAATGTGTGGACACATTTCTTTTGAAATCCCATATATTATTATCCTTCAACATCCTAGATGCAGCAATTTACTTGTATGGTTTATGGGTAAAGAAGATTAGACAAATAAAGACACGGTAATGATTAGCGAACTAATCTCCACAATTGAGTGAATTTAGTTCGACTTGTTTTTATGCACCTTCTCACAGGCTCGATCCCGAGATTTCACCGGAAATATATGTTTTAGGGTCCCCTGTATACAAAAAAAGTATTTTCAGAAAAAGGTCCGTGTGTCCGTGTGCCCATGTGTCAGTGTGTCTGTGAACATGATAACTCAAAAACGAAAAGTCGGTAAAATACCAAACGTGGTATTTAAGTTTAGTATCTTCCAGGGATGCGACACGAAGATTTTGAGAAAAATTCCCCCACCCCAAACTACACTTTACATGGAACTTTTTTCGAAAATTATGATTTTCTAAAAAATGGATAACGATTTTGATTAAAATATCGTATATTAAAGATATTTACCTGAGAAATAAAATGTATATTTTGAATTTTCTGGGAATAGCCTCTGAAGACTACTTTATTCTGCTTCAATTTTACGGAATTTTACATAACTGATAAACCGTAAGAGATGGACAAAAACCTGCCACATAACAAATGTAGAGCACTTTAAAACACACAATTTATGTTACATACATTTTTTCGTGGAGTTGATTGTTTTTTAGATATTCCTTGTTTTTGGTTTCAGATATAAAAAAACATACTTTTCTCTTCTGAACTTGTGTCCATACAAACATAGGAACTTCAGTCACATAGCAACCAGCTTTTGGCCATCAGTTTAACCTATGGTACTCCCTTATTTCGCTTCTACTTACAAGGAAGCAAGTAATAAGACTATTTCTGTTAATTTTTTCTCGATTGGCAGGAAGTTAATAGAAGCATAAGCTTTTTAACAATAATTTGTTGTAGAGCTGTAAAGAAAGTCATGTGAATGGAACACATCAGATTTTTATTTATTGCTTTACATCTCAAATGAACCAAGGGTTCAAAGAGCTGAGAGTCGGCTCAGCATAAATAAGTGATCCAGGTAACTCGCCACAAACGAGATTCAAATTCGGCCCCTCTCTGGATTATTAGACAGACGCGCTACCCATTCTACAAATGTTGGTATTGTTCCAGAAGAATGAAACGTGGCTATTATAGCTGGTCAGGGTAATTAAAATTATTACCTTATTTCGTTCCGCGCAGCTCACACTTTCAACTGCTTCCCCTCTTGCCGCTGTAGCTGGCCAAATGTGGTATATCAAATTATTGCATACTGATATACTGATGGTGGTAGTGGTAGTGGTGGTAGCACGGGCGACAATTACTATCAGATACCCAGTTCCCCTAATGGAGGACCGTAACCATTTAGTTTTATCTCGTAATCTCATGCAGATAGTATACCGATAGTCAAATTTATTTGGCTTTTACCGCTGAAAAATTTGAATTAATGACATTATTGTTAAAAAATGAAACTTTATCGTAGTCGAATAGTTTCAAGGATCTGCTTAAGAGAGCGCAAAGTGGTGGTGGTGGTGGTGGTAGTGCTGGTGGCCATGTGTACCATTCGTGATCAAGGTTTGATCGCGTTCATATCAACATTTATCGCGTTCAACGCGATTTATTTGTATATCGACAGAAATCACAATTAAACGAGGTATTTGTATGGTGAACTTTGAACAAGTTGATTGCGATCAAGTTCTTAGAACAGTTGACCGTTTCAATTTTCTTGATGGCATTAAATGTGATATAATGTATGGATCATTTAAATGAGAACTAATGTCAATATACGATCAATGTGAAAAGAGATGACTCTTTTGGAGAGTATGGGGACAGGAAATCTGAAGAACGATTCCGGGTATCAAGAACACAGTGTGATGGCTAGTAAATGAAATGTGTGAGATTAGAGTTTCCTACGAACCGTATTTGCCGAAACAAAATTTTAACTCTCGAGATCATATGCTCCAAGAGCTTTTAATATTGTAATGCTAGTATTCTGGCAACCACCGAACAACGGCATTACATTTTATTGGTTATGAGTCAAATATAATTGTTGCTTTTTATCCACGATTGGTATGGCTACTATCGAAGGCAGAGTTACGATCTGTGACGTACGGATTTCATGAACAATGGAGTTCCGGGTATAGTGGGAATTTACATTTTATTTATTATAATATATACATTTTAGTCATTTTAACAACGTTGTTGAAGACAGTTTTTTGGTAGTTTAACGCAATGTAACTGGGAGATCATATAGGACAATGAATGTAATGGTGAAATGCTCATGTGAGCTCAAAGTCCAGGAAAATAATCCTTATCTGGCAAACTGACCCTAATGAATGTGAAGTATTTGCACTACCACATACCGCAGAGTTGAAATCAAAGACATTCAAACTATACATAATAAAGACCTGAAATATTACACTTCTTAATACTCGACATTAATGTTATAGTGGAGCCGTGGCAGAGTGGTTAGATCGCTCGCCTCCCACCATATGGTTCGATCCCATTGTGGTGGACGAAACGGCGTTTGGGCGGGTTTTCTGCGAGTTCTCCGGTTCTCCAGCCACTCATTCCATAATCACCTTTCCTATCATCCATTTCGCCTTCATTTCACATCATCCACTTCCTCACGCCCATTCCTAGCTACTCGTCCCAAGTTCTCCATTCTGTAGTTACGTGTCATTGGCTCCCCGACAGGCTTCTGAACCCTAGGCACTCGCTTGTGGGTCCTAGGGGGTGTCAGTTCTAAAATATGGGGAGGGTACGCCGACTACGACAAAAACTATTATAAAATAACGATATTTGCTTATTATCCAAATGCTCACTCAATTTCTGGAAAGATACATACACTATTTTAACGATACCGGTTTATTATTTACTTAGCTATTGGAAACTGCTTGATGTCATGGTTAAATACATAAGTATATGCCTCCACCTTGTCCCAAAGACTATGAATCTATCCTTTTAATTTCCAGTTTACATGGAATAAGAGATATCTATTTCAAATACACTACATCTATATCATCAGAAGAATCTGGTGTGTTCCATTGACATGGCTTTCTCTACATCACTATAGTTAAAAAGCTTATTCTTCTATCTACTTCATGCTAACCGAGATACACATTAGCAAAACGGTCTTAATTACTTAGTTCCTTATAAGACGAAGCTAAATAAGGGAATAAACTGGACCAAAGCCGACAGTCAAATGTTTTAAAATGTACTTGCTACGGGATAGAAATAAGTATCCTGTGGCTAGGAGTTGACAAGTTGCCGTTTGAGAAAAGTCTCAAGTATTTTAAAACTGAATCCAATAACAAGGGATATCTCTAAAACGGTCAACTTCACGAAAAAAATGTAGGTATATAACATAAATCATGCTTTTAAGGATCTCTACATTTTTTTGTGCAGTAAGCTTTTGTATATCTCTTCCTGGTTTCCTCTTAAGCAAAATTCATAAAAATTCATCCAGAATAAACAGGTCTTCAGAAGCTATTCCCTGAAAATTCAAGATATATATTTTAATTGTCATGTAAATATCATTAATATAAGAGATTTTAATCAAAATCATTAGAGACTTTTTTGACAAAACTAAAATTATCGAAAAGTATCAAGTTTGGTATTTAATGGACATTTCATTTTTGAGCTATTTTGCCTTCAGGCACGCGCACACACACACACATTTCTAAAAATGCTTTTTACTTTCTCTACACTTACCATGTATACGTAGTGTATAGAAAAGATACTGTATGGCACCCAAAAATTTAACAGCGAGATTTCACCGGAAATACATGTTTTGAGATTCTTTGAATCCAAAAAAAAAAAAAGAAAAGAAAAACCAGATGTGTTCCACTCAAACGTCTTTTCTACATCCCTGCAACAAATTATCGTCAAAAAATTATGCTTGTATTTACTTCATGCTAATGGAGAAAAAAAAAAAAAATAGCAGAAATAATTCCTTATAAGTAAAAGCAAAATAAGTGAGTATAGTCAAAACTGGTTGTTATGTGTTCCTTTGTTTGTATGGCCAGGAGTTAACAAATTCCTGTATGAGAACAGTGTAAGTCTTTCAAAGCTGAAACAAAAAACAAGAAACATCTCAAAAACGATCAAATGCACGAAAAAATGTATATAACATAAATTGTGTGGTTTAACGTGCTCTACATTTTTATGTGGTAAGTTTTTGTCCATCTTTTACGGTTTAGCATTTATGAAAAATTCCTTAAAATTCATCCGGAGTTAAGTATTTAGAGGCTATTCCCAGAAAATTAAACATTAATATATAGGTACTTTAATATACGATATTTCGATCAAAATCGTTAAACCATTTTTTGAGAAAATCAAAATTTTCAAATAAACTTCCATGTAAAGGGTAGTTTGGGGGTGGGGGAGTTTCTTGAAAATCTTCGTGTCACATCCTTGGAAGATACGAAACTTAAATAACAAGATTGGTATTCAATGGTGTTTTCGTTTTTGAGCTGTGCTGTCCACATACACAGACACACACACACACACACACACACACACACACACAGACAGACAGACACACACAGACCTTATTCCAAAAATGCTTTTTTTGGATTCAGGGGGACCCAAAACATGTATTTCCGGTGTAATCTCGGTATCGAATTTCTGGATGGAGTTCAATACCTTCCCTATACACTATGTACATAGTACGTGGAGAGAAAATAAAAAGAATTTTTATAAAAATGCCTATGTGTGTTTTTGGGTGTGCTTGTGTCTGTGAGCAGCAAAGCTCAAAAACGAAAAGAGCGTTGAAAACCAAACTTGGTATTTAACTTTGGTATCTTCCAAGGATGGTACACGAAGATTTTCAAGAAAATCCCCCCACCCCTAACTACTCTTTACGTGGAAAAAATTTCGAACATTTTAATTTTCTCAAAAATTGTTGTAACGATTTTGATTAAAATCTCTTATATTTAAGATATTTACATACCAAATAACATATATATCTTTAATTTTCTGGGAATAGTCTCTAAAGACCTCTTTATTCTGAATGATTTTTATTGAATTTTGCATAACTGGTAAACCGTAAGTGATAGACATAAACTTATATAAGAAATCTAATGTGTACCATTCACATGACTTTCTCCATATCCCTGCAACAAATAATTCTTAAAAAGCTTATACTTTTATTTACTTTATGCTAATCAGAAAAAAATAGCAGAAATAGTCTTATTACTCGCATCCTTGTAAGTAGAAGCGAAATAAGGGACAACCGTAGGTTAAAGTGATAGTCAAAAGCTGGTTGCTATGTCAATGAAGTTCCTTTGTTTATACGGATACGAGTTGACAAGTTCCAGTATGAGAAAAGTATACGTTTTTCATAGCAGAAACAAAAAATAAGGAATGTCACAAAAACGACGAACTCCACGAAAAAAATGTATATAACATAAATTGTGTGTTTTAATGTGCTCTACATTTTTTGTGTAGTAAGTGTTTATCCATCTCTTACGGTTTAGCAGTTATTCAAAATTTAGTAAAATTCATCCAGAATAAACTACTCTTCTGAGGCTATTCCCAGAAAGATATACATTTCATTTGTAAGGTAAATATGTTTAATATCCGAAATTTTAATCAAAATCGTTAGAGTCATTTTTGAGAAAATCAAAATTTACGAAAAAAGTTCCATGTAAAGGGTAGTTGGGGGTGGGGGGATTTTTCTCAAAATCTTCGTGTCGCATCCCCGGAAGATACTAAACTTAAATACCAAGTTTGGTATTTTACCGACTTTTCGTTTTTGAGTTATCGTGTTCACAGGCACACGGACACACGGACACACACACACACGCACACACACACGGACCTTTTTGTGAAAATGCTTTTTTTGGATATTGGGGACCCTAAAACATATATTTCCGGTGAAATCTCGGTATCGAATTTTTGGTGGAGTGCAATACTTTCTCTATACACTGTGTACATAGTGCGTATGGAGAAAGTAAAAATGTAGAGCACGATAAATCACACGATTTGTGTCATACATTTTTACCTTCTCTACACGTACACGTGTATAGAGAAGGTATTGTATTGCACCCAAACTTTCGATACCGAGATTTCACCGGAAATGCATGATTTGTGTCTCCTGAATCCAAAAAAAAAAAAAAAAAAAAAAAATTGGAAAAAGGTCCGTGTGTGCATAGCTCAAAAACGAAGAGTCCGTTAGATACCAAACTTGGTATTTAAGTTTGGTCACTTCCAATGATACATCACGAAGATTTTCAGAAAAAACTCCCTCCCCAAAATACCCTTTACATGGAACAAATTTCGAAAGTTTTGATTTTCTCAAAAATGGCCCTAACGATTTTTATTAAAATCTGTTATATTTAAGATATTTATATGACAAATAAAATATATATCTTGAATTTACTGGGAATATGTATATAATGAATTTTGCATAACTGGTAAACCGTAAGAGATAGACAAAAACTTACTACAAAAATGTAGATCATGATAAAACACACAGTTTATGTCATATACATTTTTTCTTGGAGTTGGCTGTTTCCGAGATATTCCTTGCTATTGATTTCATTTTAACATATTTAAACTTTTCTCATACGGGAACTTGTCAATGCTTAGCCATGCAAACAAACGGATTTCAATCACATAGCAACCACATTTTAAAAGATTGACTGTTGGTTTAGCTTAGAGTATTCCCTTATTTCCCTTCTAGTTATAAAGGAACTAAGTAATAAGACCGTTCCTGCTAATGTTTTAGCATGAAATAAATGGAAGAATAAGCTTATTAGTAATAATTTGTTACAGAGATGTAGAGAAAGTCATGTAAAGAGCACATATTATTTGTTTTACTCAAGGGACCTCAAAACATATTTTCGGTGAAATATCGACATAGAATTTTTGGGCTGAATACAACACCTTCCAGCTACTATGTAAATGTTATGCACATACGTGTAAATAAAGTAAAAATGAGTTTTTGCAAGAATATTTTGTAGAATATTGTGTAAGAAAGTCCTGCGAATATTAGAGGAAGAGGTGGGAATATGGAACCCTGCTGTTAATATGGAATCCCGAATTATCTGAACAACTACGAACTAGAATCTAGCAGTGACTGCTGAAACACATTGTTTGGTTGCGTAACAGTTGATAGAAGTGTATGTTGGCGGCAGTTTAGTTAAGGATTTCTAGTGACACGGCCGAGTATTTTTCAATTCATTGTAAAACCTTGTAAGGTATGTAAAGTATGGGGTATATTTTACTCTCTATGTTTTGCACGATCTTGTTAATGTTAAGGATTGTTATCTGCTTTTAGAAACCTCATTATATATTTTCAAACATTATAGTGGTGTTTATTGAGGCGATATATATTGTTGATTTCAACATAGCGATGTGGACAATTTGGAACCCTACACTGCATGTAATATGCTGAGCGAGGGTCTCTTGTGATAGTGATCTGTTCGATGAGTGCTACAGGCTCATATGTGCCACCGATGATGATTTTCTCCAGAAAAAATGTGATCTATTGGGAGATCTCACCCCTCCCATCAGCATCTGGTGTATTAATTTCAATTTGTTGAAGTTCATAATTCTATTACTCTTTTGCAAATTAACTAACATTTAAGTTATAAATGGGTTTTAATTCCTAATTTCCTGGTGAACACCTTGGAAGTCCATATTAGCTGCACTATAACTTCGACGGCCATTTTGTTACATTTTCATAAAATAAAATAAATACTATTTTTCTCACTTGTCACAGAAATAAATTAAGGGGTTAGAGGTCAATATATAGGAGATATGAAATTCGGTAATTGGTATGAAACGAATTGATAGTTTAAGATATATACATCCTCTATATTCCTCTATATATTCCACTGCAGGTGAATTCATATTAGGCAAAGAAAGCGGACCTGCATATGAGATTCCTGCCTTGGTAATGGCGCATAAGCATAGTTAATGAAATCAAAGCCTGAAATAGAAGAGCAACATAAGTAGCAAGTTAACATTTTGTTGATTGGCTTAGAGAAGAGAGTGGGAGACAAAATATCTGGCACGGGACGCGGCTTGTCGATATAAATAAAGGTCTGCTGTTAAACGTTTAGCAATACGAGGATTAGCACTTGCGATTCAGAAATACTTTGTGTGCTAGTTCTGCTGTCAGTTTCTCTCGTCACAGAGGTAGATTTAATAGCACCACTTTAGTTGTAAGATCCCTCAAATCCAAATTTACTATAGCCTTAACGAAGATGAATATATTATAAACTTCTTCGTTCTTGTTCAAAGTATTATAACTGATGTGAAAGGAATAATGGTTATAAGTGCCATTCGTGTAATTTCATCAACAAGAAATAAACAGATAACTGCAATTTCAAAAAAATCAGATGTGCGGATGACTTTCTCTATATTTCTGCAACAAATTATTGTTAAAAAGCTTATGCTTCTATTTACTTCATGCTAATCGAGAAAAAATTAGCAGAAATATTCTTATTTCATGCTCCCTTGTAAATAGAAGGGAAATAAGGGTGCAATAAGCTAAAGAGGTAATCAAAAGCTGGGCGCTATGTGACTGAAGTTCCTTTGTTTGTATGGACAGGAGTATGAGAAAAGTATAAGTATTTTAAAGCTGAAACCAATAACAAGGAATATCTCAAAAAGTTCAACTCAGAAAAAATGTGTATAACAAAAATTGGTGTTTTAACGAGCTCTACATTTTCTGTTGTGTTAGCTTTTGTCTATCTCTTACGGTTTAGCAGTTATGCAAATATCCGTAAATTCATCCAGAATAAAGTAGTCTTCAGAGGCTATTCAAGAGAATTCAAGATACACATCAGGTAAATATCTTTAATATATGATATTTTAATTAAACCCGTTAGAGCAATTTTTGAGAAAATCAAAATATTGGTAAAAAGTTCCATATAAAGGATAGCTGGAGGTGGGGGGGGGGGTTTCTTGAAAATCTTCGTGTTGCATCCTTGGGAGATATTAAACTTATATACAAAGTTTTGTATTTTTTTGTTTTTAGGTTATCGTGTTTACAGACACACGAACACACACGGAACTTTTTCTGAAAATCTCGAATTTTTAGGTGGAATGCAATGCCTTCTATATACACTATGTACATAGTAAGTGAAGAGAAAGTAAAAACTGGTAAAGAACAAGGTAAATCAGTAGGTAGAAATAGTTATCTTTAGGAGTGAGATCAGAAAATTGGCATTTTTATTTCTATAGTTAGCATTGTGTATGTTTATATATTTGTAACTTACTACTTTATATCATTTTGATTAACAGGTAATATCGTTTATCAATGTATAGGAATATAATACTAATTGCTGACCTTAAACTTCCATACTGTTTCCTTCGACTGAACTTAATGGGCAATTCGAACATTTATAACAGATATTTTGGAAATGCCCTCAAAAAGTATTTGGAACAAATTGTGTTTAAAAAAAGCACTATATTTTTGTCCATCGCTTAAGTATTCCAATTATACATTTTACAAAATTGCTTCCGAATGAAGGTCACTTTTCAGGCTATTGCCAGAAAATTCAATATGTACATTTCAATAGCCAATTATATATCTTTAATATCCTTAGAGCTGTTTTTGAGAAAATCAAAGAATGTCAAAAAATAATATTCCTTGTAGAGGATAGTAGGAGTTGGGGGGTTTTCTTGAAAACCTACATGTCACATCTTTGGAAGATACTAAACATAAATTCCAATCCGATTTTCTCTTCTTGATATAATCACAAACATTTACAGACAGATGCCTTCTCGTCGGCTTGATGTGGGCTGTCCTTGTGGGCTTAACTGTGGGTTAATCCTCTGTCCCCATCGTAACGAATACTCCTGGTTTTCGAGGTGGGGCAGCTGTTACCTTGGTTGCCTTAAAGTGGTCTTTAGCGCCTCATGGACTGACATAGTTGCCGAGCATCATGTCATCTCAGTCACACATCCAGTCAGTGAAGGAATTGCCAGTTTCCTGGGACACATAGCTGGTCGGGAGTTTCACCAGAGATTTGTTCACCAGCAGTTAATGCTGCGGCCAAGTAATGCTCCTGGAACCTTTTCTCGAGAGCCTCTTAGCTGTCTCTGAACATCTTCGATGTCGGAATCACATTAAAAACTTCGACGCCCTGTCAGCTGTGCGGCTTTCTCTTATGCTAAGCATCGATTGCGTGAAGTGAGGGAGGCGAACTGTCGGCTGAGACTTCGAAAGTAGACTATACGTCATATTTGGGTGCCTTGACGTAAGCAGATGTTGTGTCGCTTCCGAACGCATACCTTCAAGTCCTTAAGTATTCCATCGAGCATTTATTCCATTATGGCGTTCAGTTCCTTAGCGCTCCCACCAACTTTGCCCTCCAGGATATTAACCATTCCCCGAGGTCTTCCAGGAGATTAACCACGGTCTTCCACCTTCCTGCCGAGCCAGTCGTAGGCCAATTTTAGTCAATGGCTCAATCTGCGCCACTGACTTATATACCCTCTAGTCCGGGCGTATATACACACAGCACCACTTCAGTGGCAAACGGAGCTATTTTCTATGTCAAACCATCTCTTGAACAAGTATCTCTGTGTGTACAGAGCCAGTCAGCGCTAACTTCATATCCTCTCCAAAATAATAAGAACCAGTGTTAACAGATGTAAAATCATTTACCTACCGAACGGGAAAATGTAGAACTGGTTAAAACAAAATTTATCTTAAATAATTTTTGTGACAGTTATATTTGAATATATATTAGTTATTGTATATATTTTCACCAGTTTTATACATTCTTTGAAATCTAACACCATTCACTTGTTTATATTTTCAGCAGTTTTATACATTCTTTGAAATCTAACACCATTCACTTGTTTCTCGTGATTACATGCAAATAATAAGACATTTCAAACCTTTCGCTTCAGCCTCCTGCAGATATCCCCTCTTGTACCCACAAATACATCTGTAAAGAAACAATTTCTGCAAAGATTTATCTCAATGAGTATGAAGTAGGTAGACAAACATATACTTTTTTTTTTTTAAGAATAATGTGTATAAAAGGTATGCAAATAAACGACAATGAGTAGATAATTCCACGAAAATGTTAGTCGTCACACACTCACATGTACACACATGTGTGTGAATGTATATATAGCTTTGCCATGTGTCTATATCAAAATTCTATATGTTTCTCTCACTCTAAATATGTCTGTGTAGATTGCGAGCAAAACAAAGTCTCGCCTCACAGCAAAGATGGATAGAATCAGTACTTAACTAGGATCCGGTCCGTGATCCAGTAGATGGAACAGAATTAATTAAGAGAATTTTCTTTATTTAATTTATATCTCATTGCTTATAATGTTATAAGTTAACCATTAGTATGTTTATTTTCTCTACACGTACTATGTACATAGTGTATAGAGAAGATATTGCATTCCATCCAAAAATTCGATACCGAGATTTCAGCGAAAATATGTTTTAGAGTCCCTTATATCCAAAAAAAGCATTTTCAGAAAAAGGTCCGCGCGCGTGTGTGTGTGTGTGTGTGTGTCAGTGTGTCTATGAACACGATAGATAACTCAAAAACGAAAAGTCGCTAAAATACCAAACTTGGTATTTAAGTTTAGTATCTTCCAGGGATACGACACGAAGATTTTGAGAAAATTCCCTCCAACCCACCCTTTAACATGGAACTTTCGAAAATTTTCATTTTCTCCAATTTTCTAACGATTTTGATTAAAACATCGTATATTAAAGATATTTATCTGACAAATGAAATGTATATCTTGAATTTTCTGGGAGTAGCCTCCTAAGACTGCTTTATTCTGGATGAATTCTATGGAATTGAGCATAACTGCTAAACCGTAAGAGATAGACGAAAACTTACTACACAAAAATGCAGATCACATTAAAGCACAGGATTTATGTCATATACATTTTTTTCGTGTAGTTGATCGTTTTTTAGATATTCCTTGTTATTGGTTTCAGCTTTAAAAAAACTTATACTTTTCTCATACAGGAATCGGTCAACTCCTGCCCATACAAACAAAGGAACTCCAGTCACATAGCAACCAGCTTTTGATTATCACTTCAACCTATGGTACTCCCTTAATTGCCTTGACTATTTCTCTTACTTTTTATAAATTAGCAAGAAGTAAATAGAAGAATAAGCTTTTTAACTTAATTTGTTGCAGAGATGTAGAGAAAGTCATGTGAATGGAATATATAAGAATTTTCGAACTCGTTTTGGAGGAGATTAATTTTAATGTACTAAGTGTTTGTTTAAAAATGATACAGATGGCTCTACAGTGCCACTAAAGACTATTTTATGGTACGTGACTTTTATTGTATTCGTTTTGTAAGTATTTTAAATCAGTTCGAGGAACGCTCTGGGTCACGGGTGTTTACCTCAGAGAAACGTGTTGCAACTGTTTCGCCTTAGTTGGCACCCGTGCGCGTTGCTTCTTGAACTTGTGAGAGGGCAGCAGGGCAACCTCTTGGCGGTGACCATAACTCATATCAACACACTCTTCAGCGAGCATAAATCTGTCATCCGATTCTAGTATCACAATAAACTAATAAATATGAACATAGGGTGTTTAATTTTAGATTGTGACATCATCTAATTGAGTATTTGTTAAAAAGGCAAACAACAGTTTTCAATGGTAACAAAATTGTACTTTTCATCGTTATTTTCACTTTCTATACCACCTACTTAGAGGTAAGAAGAAGCACGGTAATTTACTCAGAATTTCGTATCGAGATTTCACCAGGAATACATGTTAAGAAGTCCAGTAAATCAAACATTCATTTTGATTAAACTGAGCATGTTCGTGTGTCTGAATTGTATTATAAAAACAGTCTGTTATTATCACACACTTTCTCCATCGAGCATCTTTTTTCTAGGTTTCTAGAAATGATTCTCACAAATCTTTCAGTTTCCCTATCTTACATGTTTTGAAGTACAGTAAATAAAAAAAATAATGTTGATAAAAACGAACATGTTTGTATGAATAGTATTATAAACATCTTCTGTTACATTCACCTCAATTTTCTATCCAGCCATTTTTTTTTTCTACATTCTAGAAATGAACCTCAGAAACCTTTCTGTTTTCCCAATCTCCTTCATGTTAATCGAGATAAATGTTTGTAGAAATATTTCATTATACATTTTGTTGTAGGTAGAAGGGAATACGGAAGCTAAGAATGACATCACGAATGGTGGAGGGAGGAAAGAATCAAAAAGTGGCCTGACACTTAAAAACCTTCAAGCTCGAAAATGGTTAATACTACAAAAAGTATATTTGGGGGATATGGGGATGATGATGGATTTTTTCGGGTGTAAAAATCCTTAGCATGGTTTCCTTCGGAAGGGAGGTAAAGCCGCTGGTCCCGTATCGTAGATTTACGGCACATCTACGCCTGATAGAAAGGCCTCTGAGCAAAATTAAAGCGGTCTTTCACGTCCAATTTAGAATTGGACGCTGAGAACCACAGTAATTTAAAAACGTCCATAAATAACACGCCATTTACATTTTTGAGAAGAACATCACAAATGGTGGAGGGAGGAAAGAAACAAAAATGTGGCTTAGCACTTCAAAAACTTCGAGCTCGAAAATGGTTAATGCTACAAATAGTATCTATATTTGTCATAAATATTTGTTTTAATCAGATCTACATGCATTGTGTGATAGTCTTTTCTCATTTCTTATGATTTACCAGTTATATGCAGTTATGTAAAATTCATTTCGAATGAAGAAAATTATATAGATTAGCCACAGACAATTAAATATGAGGATTTTTTTAGTCTGACAATGTCGTAAACAAGTAATAATTTTAACCAAAGTTGTTAGAGCCATTTTTGAGAAAATGGAATGTAACATATTCTTGTCTAAACTTCAGAAGATGTTAAACTTAATTACCAAGTTAGGTATTTTCTGAATTTTCGTTTTTGTGTTATGCTATTCACAGATATACGCGCGCACATGCTTATATACACAAAAACGGAGTTTTTTTTTTCTTCTAAAAATCCTTCTTTTAGATTTCGGGCGACCAACATAGCATGTATTTCCCATGAAATCTCGATTCAAACTTTTGGGTAGAATAAATTATTTATTATTTCTAGTAGATAGAGATAGGTGCTAAATGAAGTAAAATGATACTTATCGTAACAAATTTCAGTATCTTCCAAGAATACAACCTGATGATTTTGAATTAAAGCATGTTTCATGTTTTTTTTTTGTTTTTTTTATTTCTTTTAAAGTCTTGAATATTACTGTTCATACAATATCCAAAGTTCTTTTTATTATATTGTGTCGATTCAAGGTTGACCATACATCTTTATGTCATGAAGATCGTTGTAAATAGGTAGAGAAACAAACAAGAAAACAAAGTTACTTTCACTAGAAAGGTCGCTGCAGTGGTGTTGTCAAGTTGCCAATATTGTGTACAGTCTATTTCCACAAATCTCTGAATAACAGGCCATCAAAATATTGCGTAAGCTAGGAAGTATCCGGCTGTCTTATTGTTAGGGCATCAGGTACCTGCAGAGATGTTAATCTGGGTGCCAACTTTGGCTCTGAAAATTACCAGTGAATGTTAAAATCATTACAACTTATTCGTATATATATTAATTGCTCCCTAGGCTACAATTTCGTTTACACAGTTTATGCTTTTTATTTTAAAATTATAAATACTCTAAAATCTTGGCAAGATAAATAATAAATAATACTAATAAATAATAATGATACCAACTACCTTGCGTAATCTTGAATAGTACATTTGGAGGTTATTATCAATATTTTTCGGACCCGCCTCGATAGTGTGGGGTAGCGTGACTGCCTCACATTTAAGAGGTCGTGAGTTCGAATCTTTTTAGGGTGAGTTACCCGAATTATGTTTTTTTTCGGGGTTTTCCCTTATCCTGAGAAGACGAATGTCGAGTAACTTTAAGTTCCATGGGCCCCGAGATCATTTGAACAATATTTCATCGATGTCATTCATCGTTCGTTATGACCAACCAGGTTAAAGGATGTTAAGCTGCTACCCCCTTCCCCCCGAAAAATATCGTATGGTGCTGATGTATCTCATTAGTTGCATTTTCTTTGCATACAGTACGAGGTCAAGATAATATAATTATAATTTTAAAATCTTTTTCATTTTAAAAACTGATTTATAAGGTGTTCTGGAGGCATATAATGCGTAGAGTCGTTTTCTGTAAAAGTAAAATTGCATTAAGCTAACTGCTCTTAACATAAAATAACGAATGTGATGGCACAGCGTGTGCGACTCGCATTCTGGAGGTCATGGATGTTCCTCGACCACGCACTATGACTAAGGGTTTCTCGGGGTTCCCCATTGTCATTTAGGTCATTGCTGAAATGTTCATTCTGCATGACTTGCTTTCCATTCTTTCACATCACATCCTTGTCATCTGCGCAAGTGGTGTGTGGCTGTGCTGACAGATGGCGCGCGGCTACATTCACTTTGTGAATGCTGTTCTCGGCGTTGGGGCGGCGTTCGGGTACGGTTACCTTGCCGACACCGGAATCCATGGTGTTGGCGGCTTCGTAATGCTCCTGGCACCGAAATGAACTATCAGCCAAAGAGTTAGGGACTTCCGCGTGACTGGAGCCTCCCTGACCCGGCCTGTGGCCGCTTAAGGTTTCCTTATTGCATCCCTTCCTCCTGGGGGGGGGGGGGTTAGCCCGCAATATATCTTCACAGGTCGCAGCGCTGTTTCCCGCTGTTGTCTAGCCTTTACCTTTAACATACAATAACAGTAAGGACATATTTAAAACTACTTTCGAACAATGCATGGATTCTAATTTACCTAGTAAATAGGAACTTCAGTAACTATACTTCTCAGGAGGTATATCACTTTTGAAGTCTTTTAGAAGCATGTTTTATATGAGAATGCCAAATCAGCTCTAGATCCAAATACATAGCTAATAAGTAGTGTACTTGCAGGAAGCGAAAGAGAATAAATAAACAACAAATTACTAATGAATAATCAAAAACTGATTCATCACACCCGCACAACTTACATTATAAATTTCACATGACTGTTCACGTTACGCTATTCATGATAAGATTCTCACTATAAATAAGTATATATTTAAGTAATTTAAGTAACAAAAAATTATTCGCATACACAATACCAAAACTAAATCAGTGATTCACATAAAATATTTGGGGGGAGGGTTGCTATTTGACCAACGTGGAAAAACAAGATTCTTCGTTAATGCTGCTTCACAATTTGACGTGGGAAAACTTAAAAGTTTAACCACGAAATTTTAAGAAATCACTAATAATTACTAAAAAGCAATTGCTTGGCATAAATTATAAATATCAATAAGTTTAAAGTTTATCATGTTTTTGTCTCTCTCTCTCTCTCTCTCTTGCTCTCTTAAGATTTTATAGTTACACACACAATATTCATTCAGAATGAAGAAGACTTCACAGGTTATTCACAGAAAATCTAGGATATGCTCTTTATTAATGCAAATGCCCTTAATAAGTGGCATTTTAATCAAATTAGTCAGGACTATTTTAGAGAAAATTGAAATAACGAAACATTTTTCACATTAAAAGTAATTTAGAATGACGAATTCCCCCCCCCCCAAAATGTCTCCTAGCATGTCCTAAGAGTTGATTCAAATATGAAATTCGGCATTTACCCGTAAGTTAGTTCTTGAGTCATGCTCACTCACTCATTGACTCACTCACTCATTCACTCTCACAAATTCACATATGCAAGCTCGCATGCACACACAGGGGGCATTTACTTTTTGTTGAAAATTAAATCCTCTACTGCCTCTGTGGTCGCGTGGTCAGCGAGCTGACTTCTCACCCGGAGGTCCCGGGTTCGATTTCCGGCTGAGGTAGGGAATGTTTCTTTAACCAGAATGATTTCCTATCCCCCACAGAGTCTGAAAGTGCGTATGGGAGAGTCTGAGGAAAATAAAACGATTTAAAACCAACGTTAAGAACCTACAGACAACGAGTTGTTTCTAATGCAAAGCCCCTGGTATGACCTTAGATGTTAAAGGGGGCTATCTATATAAATGAAAAAAAAAAAAAAAGATTCCTCGGTTACCTATAAAACGTTATATTGCTTTCGTCTCAATTCCTCCCAGAAAGCAATTAATTTGTTCACTACTCAATTTTTTGTGCTTAAAAGATTACACTTTTTGTTATATTTTCCCCCACTAACATTTTGAACTTCAGCTTTATATGTTTAAACCAAATCTGATGTATTCCATCCACATAACTTCCTATAACTGTTTCATATGCAAACTATTCTTAAAAAAGATTGTTCTTTTATCTATGTCATGGTAATTGAGATAGAATTTATGTTATTACTTACTTCATTGTAATTAGAAGGGGAATAAGGAAATACATTAGGCTAAAGTGATAGTCAAATCTTTTAAAAACTAGTCACTATGTGAAACAATTGAGGTCCGGTTCACTTTACATGGCCCAGCTTGAGAAAAGTTAGGTAGTTTAAAAATGAAAACAATAACAAGGAATTTGCCCAAAACGGTCAACTGTACAAGAAAAACGTATATCTCATAAATAATGTGCTTTAACGAGATCTACATTTTTATGTATTGAGTTTTTGTCTATCTCTTACGGTTTAACAGTTATGCAACATTCTGCAAAATTCGTCCAGAATAAAGAGATCTTCAGAGGCTATTTCCAGAAAATTCAAAATATACATTTTATTTGTGAAATAAATATCTATAACATACTTTAATCAAAACCGTTACTCATTTTTGAGAATAAAAAGATTTCAAAAAATATCGTGTAAAGGGTAGTTCGTGGTGGGGAGTTTTTTTTTTTTTTAGAAAATCTTCGTTGGAAGATATTAAAGATAAATACCAAGTTTAGTATTTTGCGTCTTTTCGTTTTTGAGCTATGTTCTCCAAAGACGCAATACACACACGGACGTTTTTCTATAAATCTGATGTGGTTCATTCACACGACTTTCTCTATTTCTCAGTAAAAAATTATTATTAAACAGCTTACTCTTCTATTTATATCATGCTAATCGAGATATACATTAGAATTGGTCTTATTACTTGCTTTCTTTAATTAGAAGGGAAATTAGGGTACATTAATCTAAAGTGATAGTCAAATCTTTTAGAAGCTGGTTGCCAGTTTTTTTTTTTTTTTTTTTTTTTTTTTTTTTTTTTTTTTTTTTTGCGATGCCAGAAGTTGATAAATTTCCAACTTGAAAAGTTTTAATATTTTAAAACTGAAACCAATAACCACAAGTGTATATATATGACACAAAAAAAATATATGACATAAATTGTGTGTTTTAACAAGATCTACATTTTTATGTAGTAAATTCTTGTCTGCCTTATATGGTTTATCAGTTATACAAAATTCAGGCAAATTCACATAGAATAAAGAGGTCTTCAGAGGTTATTTTCAGAAAATTCAAGACATACATTTCATTTGACAAACAAGTATCTTTAAAATACGGCATTTTAATCAAATTCGTTAGAGCCATTTTTTGAGAAAATGAAAATTTTCGAAATTGTTTCCATATAAAGGGTAGTTGAGGGCGAGAGGATTTTCCTCAAAACCTTCTCGTTGCATCATTGGTATTTTACTGACTTTTCGTTTCGTATTTCTGAGAGACACATACACAATTGTTCTATTTTTTTTAACAGAGGGGACCTTAAAACGTGTATTTACGGTGAAATCTAAGTATACGATTTTTGTGTGGAATGAAATATGTACGTAGTACGTGTAGAGAATTTTTTTAGGAATCAGGGGACCTCAAAACATATATTTCCGCTGAAATCACACCAAGCTTTTGGGTGGAATACAATACGTGATAGAGAAAGTAGTTTCTTTATTATGAATTCAGTAGAAACATTTTATTTCAATTATAATTGGAATGTCCTTGTTAAGATTCAAAATATAGTATTATACTCATTTTTAAACTAGTAATGAATAGTAAAAGGAAGTATAAACCTTGAACAAATCACAATTTGCTACAATTTGAGTGGAATAAATAGCCATTTTAACGCTATATACACACGAACAAACAAATCTGAGTCTAATTTGAAAAATAAATACAGCAGTATCACACAGCAGCATTGCCATTGAAAAGTCCGTTAAATACCAAGTTCGGTATCTTCCAAGGATGCCACACGATACAAAGATTTTCAAAAGAATCCCCTCACCCCAAACTACTTTTTACATGGAAAAAATTTGTAAAATTTTGGTTTTCTCAAAATGCTCTAACGATTTTGATTAAAATCCCTTATATTTAAGATAGTATGGGACATCTGTAGAAAACAGAAAAAGAAATAGAAGACAACCAATGGAAAAAGTTGAAGATTGTGAGGAACTTCAGCAGATAAACAGTTTATTGATTGTAATTTATCATCGAATTTTTAAATATATTCCTTAAGTGTATTAATTCATCACGTATTGCAAAAAAGGGAATATCTGGTTTTGGATGCAGCAAAAAAACAAAAACAAAAAAATATGGAAAAAGTGTCATAGAATTATTAGTTACAAAAATTGGTAAAATGAAGTTGTAAGATCTAAAAGTGAAGATAATGGTCCAGATTCAGAAATATTTCTGCAATTGAAGCAAAAGTTCAGGCAAAACAAAATAGGAATACAAAATTTCAAATTCTGACTCTTCTTGCAAAAAGTTGATCATGATAAAAATTGAAAACTACCAGCAGAATGGCTAGGAAAGCAAAATATCTAATGAAAGAAAATAGAATTTAGCTCACCCCTGGTCCAAAAACAGGAAAAATGTTAGATGATTCAGTCACAAAACTAGGAATTTCTTTTTATTTTCTATACACGTTGTATGTATATAGTGTTTAGAGAAGGTGTATTATTGCACCAGAAAATTCGATACCGAGATTTCACCGGAAATACACGTCTTAGGATCCCCTGGATCCAAAAAAAAAAAAAAAAAAAAAAAACATTTTTAGACAAAATATCCGTGTATTCTGTGGACAGCACAACTCAAAAACGAAAAGACATTAAATACCAAACTTGGTATTTAAGTTTAGTATCTTCTAAGGATACGACACGAAAGTTTTCAAGAAAATCTCCCCACCCCAAACTACCCCTTATACCCTTTACATGGAACATTTTTCGAAAATTTTGAATTTCTCAAAAAATGGCTCTAACGATTTTGATTGTACCTTATATAAATATATTTTTATGGCAAACGAAATGTATATCTTGAATTTTCTGGGAATAACCTCTGAAGATCTTTTCATTCTGGATGACTTTTGTATAATTGGTAAGCCGTAGGAGATATACAAAAACTTACTGTATAAAATATGTAGATCTCATTAAAACACACACTTTATGTCATATACATTTTTTTTTTTTTTGCAGAATTAACTGTTTTCGAGATATTCCGGATTATTGGTTTCAGTTTTGAGCCTCTTTAAACTTTTCTCAAACGGGAGGACATGTTTTTTCTTGTTTCTCATTTGTTTACCGAACCTCAATTGTTTCACATAGCGAACGGCTTTCGCTTTCGCTTTCGCCTGTGCATTTTCTTATTTACCTTCTACTTACAAGGAAGCTAGTAATAAGGAATATTTCTGCTTATGAGTATCTTGATTAGCATGATGTCGATAACAAATTAATGTTTTGAATAAAAAGTTTATTTACAGAACAGCTAGATCACGCCATGTGAATGGAACACAATAGATTGTTACTTTTTCTACAAGTACTATGTACTTAGATAATGCATAGAAGAAGTATTGTATCCACCAAAAATTAGATACCGAGATTTCACCAGAAATGCGTGTTTTGAGATCTCTGAATCATAAAAGAAGAAGAAAAAAAAAACCAATAAAATAAAAACCCGCCTGGGTAGTGTGGTGGTAGCGTGTCTGCCTCACATTCAACAGGTCGTGAGTTCGAATCTCGCTTAGGGTGAGTTACCCGGATAAGGTTTCTTTTCGGGGTTTTCCCTTATCCTGAGGAGACGAATGTCGAGTAACTTTAAGCTCCATGGACCTCGAGACCATTTGAGCATCACTTCACCAATTTCATTCATCGTCCGATATGACCAACCAGGTTAAAGGACGTTAAGCTAAAAAAAAAAAAAAAAAACTTTTTTAGAAATACGTTCGTGTTTGAGTGTGTGTGTGTGTGTCAGCTGTGTGTCTATGCCAAAAAGTACGTTAAATACCAAAATTCGTATTTAAGTTCATTATCTTCCAAGGATGCGACAAGAAGATTTCCAAGAAAAGTCCACTATCCCAAACTACCTTAACATGGAAAAAGTGTCAAAATTTTTGATTTTCTTAAAAATGGCTCTAACGATTTGATTAAAACACAACAAATTTATTAAATATATTTACATAACAAATAAAATGCAAATCCTGAATTTTCTGGGAATGCTAGAAAATAAATGGCATGAATGGAAGAATGAAAACCTCTTCATTCTGGACGACTTTTGCATAACTGGTAAACCATAAAAGATAGACATAAGCTTAGCACACAAAAAATGCAGATCTCGTTAAAACACGTGATTTATGTCATATACATTTTATTCGTGGAATTGACCATTTCCGAGATATTGGTTTCAGTTATAAAATACGTTAAGTGTTCTCATACGGGAACTTATCAACTCCTGACCATGCAAAGAAAGAATTGCAGTGACCTAGCAGCCAGCTTTAAAAATATTTGACTATTGTTTTAGCCTAATGCATTCCCTTATTTCCAATCTGCTCCTGTAAGGAAGCAAGTAATAAGAACATTTCTGCTAATCTTTATCTCGATTGGAATCAAGCAGATAGAAGAATAAGCTTTTTAACAATAATTTGTTACACAGATGTTGAGAAATGTATATAAAATACATTGTGTGTTTTAATGTGCTCTACATTTTCTGTGTGGTAAGTTTTTGTCCATTCACTTACGGTTGCTAAGTGACGGTTCCTTTGTTTGTATGGGCACGAGTTCACAAAGTCCTGTATGAGAAAAGTATTTTTATAGCTGAAACCAAAAACAAGGAATATCTCAAAAACAATCAACTCCACGAAAAATATGTATATAACATAAATTGTGTGTTTTAAAGTGCTCTACATTTGTTGTATGGTAAGTTTTTGTCCATCTCTTACGGTTTAGCAGTTATGCAAAATTCCGCAAAATTCATCCAGAATAAAGTAGTCTTCAGAGGCTATTCCCAGAAAATTCAAAATAACATTTTATTTGTCAGGTGAATATCTTTAATATACGACATTTTAATCGAAATCGTTAGAGCCATTTTTTAGAAAATCAAAATTTACGAAAAAAGTTCCATGTAAAGGATAGTTTGGGGTGGGGGAACTTTTCTCAAAACCTTCGGGTCGCATCCCTGGAAGGTACTAAACTTAAATAGCAAGTTTGGTATTTTACCGACTTTTCGTTTTTGAGTTACCGTGTTCACAGACACACGGACACACGGACATACATACACACACACACACACACACACGGACCTTGTTCAGAAAATACTTTTTTTTTGGATACAGGCGACCCTAAAACATAATTTCCGGTGAAATCTCGGTATCGAATTTTTTGGTGGAGTGCAATACCTTCTCTATACACTGTGTATACATAGTGCGTATAGAGAAAGTACAAAATAGCCTACATTACAAAAAATCTGATGTGTACCATTCACATGACTTTCTCTATATCCCAGCAACAAATTATTCTTAAAAAGCTTATACTTCTATTTACTTTATGCTAATCAGAAAAAATGAGCAGATATGGTCTTATTACTTGCTTCCTTGTAAGTAGAAGCGAAATAAGGGACTACCACAGGTTAAAATGATAGTCAAAAGCTGGTTGCTATGCCAATGAAGTTCCTTTGTTTATATGGATAGGAGTTGACAAGCTCCTGTATGAGAAAAGTATAAGTTTTTCAAAGCTAAAACCAAAAACAGGGAATATCTAAAAAATTATTAACTTCACGAAAAAAAGGTAAGTAACATAAATTGTGTGTTTTAACGTGCTCTACATTTTTTTTTTTTTTGTGTTAAGTTTTTGTCCATCTCTTACGGTTTAGTAGTTATGCAAAATTCATCCAGAATAAAGTAGTCTTCAGAGGCTATTCCCAGAAAATTCAAGATATACATTTTATTTGTCAGGTAAAATATCTTTAATGTACGATATTTTAATCAAAATCGTTAGAGCCATAAATTCTCTCTGTTGCAGTTCTTGGTGGAACTTGTGTTAAATTTGGCTTCTTTTCATCTTCAATATGATGATATTGTGATAATTTTAATTGTTTCAGAAACCGTGTAAACCGTGTCCATACAAACAAACAAACAAACGAACGAACTTCAGTCACATAGCAACCAGCTTTTGGCTTTCATTTTAACCTATGGTGCTCCCTTATTTCGCTTCTACTTACAAGAAAGCAAGAAATAAGACTATTTCTTCTAATTTTCCTCGATTAGCATGAAATAAGTAAAAGAATGAGCTTATTAACAATAATTTGTTACAGAGATATACAGAAAGTCATGTGAATGGAACACATCAGATTTTTTTGTTTAGGATGCGCTATGTACCCTACCTACTATGTACGTGGTAGAGAAATTAAAAGTGTAAAAGGATTACACTGTTTTAGGATCATCAACGTTGCAATTGACATCCTTATTAACATCTTGGTGTTTATGACATCACAGATTTATCTGCCAGTTTAAATCACATTTTGGTGATAATGCTCTCATGCATAAAAAATGTTAAAAAATATTTTTATTATTCTAATGCTTTCCATTCACATTACGTTCTCTACATCTTTGTAACAAATCATCGTTAAGAGGCTTATTCTTCTATTTACTTCATACAATAAGAGATAAAAGTAGCAGATGTCATCTTCTTGCTTCCTTGTAAGTAGAAAGCAATAAGGGAGTACCTACCATAAGCTAAAGAGATAGTCAAAGTTTTTAAAACCTGGTTGCTAAGTGATTGAAATTCCCAGGAGCTGACAAATTCCCGTATGAGAAAAGTTAGGTAAGTATTTTAAACCAATAACAAGGAAATGACCACTCGCCTCTTACCTAGACGGCGCGGGTTCGATCCCACGCGACCGTATGTGGGATTTGTGGTGGACAAAGCAGCGTAGGAGCGGGCTTTCTCTGGATTTTCCGGTTTCCTACCATGGCATGCCACTGGTGATCCATTTTCATTCCATGTATCATCAGTGACATCGTCTGCGGTGCCATTTGTAGTAAAAGTGGGCGTTAAACAGTATACAAAAAATCCAGTCAGCTCTCAAAGAAAATAAATAAATAAATAAAAAATAAAAAAAATAAAAAAATGTGTTTTAATGAGATCTACATTCTTTGTGTAGAAAGTTTTTGTCTATTCCTTATGGTGCACCAGTTATGCAAAATTCAGCAAAATTCATCCAGGATAAAGCGGTCTTCAGGGACTATCCCCAATTCAAGATATTAATTTTATTTCTCATGTAAACATCTTTAATATATGATATTTTAATCAAATGCGTTAGAACAATTTTTGAGAAAGTCAAAAATGTTCGTAAATTTTTCCATTGAAAGGTTAATTTGGGGTGGGTGGAGTTTGTTGAAAATCTTCATGTCGCATCTTTGGAAGATACTAAATCTAAATACTACCAAGTTTGGTATTTAACGGACTTATCGTTTCTGAGCTATGCTGTCACAAACATTGACTTTTTTTCTAAAACGGCTTTTTCTGAAGGGGGCTCAAAACATGTAGGTATTTCCGGTGAAATCTCGATATAGAGTATTTGTGTGGAATACAGTACCTTCTCTATACACAATTTACGTGGTACGTGCAGAAAAATAAATACATTATAAAATCTTAAAAATGCCGAAAATTTGAACTGTATTAGTATTTATTCTTTCTACATATTAATGATTAGAATTTTCTATCTTTTAATTTGCCTGCTAAAATTATTCGAGGAGATGAATACTTGTGGAGTTATTATTGCACACGCTTAAATAAGGTAAGAATGTATTTGTGAAAAACAGAAATAATGCTTTTTCCTCACGAACAACAAAGATGAGCGAAGTTTAAACATGATACTTATATTGTTTATCGGATGATTGTACAGAGTCCGTCAATAGGCGCCTCTGCTGTAGCCTGTTAGAACTACGTAGTATTGCCGGTAAGCGAGTTACGGCGGCTCAATCGGTCACTTCAGAACTAACCAAGTGCTGCTTCATTGCGGTGGGTATATCAACCGTTTGTATTTGTGCAACCGATAAATAAATCGGCAGCCAAAATAAATGTACTTGCTTACAACACAAGAATAGAACACTCAAAGGAAGAAAACAATTGAAAGTTACATACATCGTTGATGTAGTCACTGACAAAGATTTATCGGTTAAACAATTACTTCTATTTATATTCTTGAGAATTCGAAGTGCTGGAAGGGCAGGTCACCCTAAGAATGGCATGTTCACTCTAAGAAGAATGCGGTTAAATAAATATGCTAAGATAAAAGTCTACAGGTACGTATTTAAAATTCATACGAAACATGCTTTAAGGGTAACAGTTTTTACTTTGTAAAGTATACACGTATAGTAAATAGGGAAAACAATACCTATACTGCACCCAGATATTCGAAATTGAATTTACACCAGAAATATGCAACACCTACCTAAAATAAAATAATAAACAAATAAAAGAATTAGAAAACACACACATGGCTCTAAACATCCACATGAAAGTTTTAGGGGGTAAGATCCCTTCATATATGGGGAGATCGTTCCTAATGCCATTTCATTCATCCCTCATCCCGTTGGTTTTATTCAGGATTGGAAGTGTCGGCGATGGTGCTCGATGCGGCAGGGAAAAATCTGATGTGATCCATTCCCATGACTTTCTCTACATCTCTGCAACAAACTATTGTTAAAAAGTTTATAGTTCTATTTACTTCATTCTAATCGAAAAAAAAAAAAAAAAAAAAAACAGGACTAGCCTTATTATTAATTTCCTTGGAAATAGAAGCGAAATAAGGGAGTACCATAGGTTAAATTGATAGTCAAAAGCTGGCTCTATGTGACTGAAGTTTCTTTGTTTATATGGACAAGAGTTGAAAAATTACTGTATGAGAAAAGCGTAAGTTTTTAAAGATGAAACCAAAAATAAGAAATATCTAAAAAAATGATCAACTCGACAAAAAAAAAAAATGTATAATATAAATTATGTGTTTTAATATGCTCTATATTTTTTGTGTGGTAAGTTTTTGTCCAACTCTTACGGTTTAGCAGTTATGAAAAATTTCGTAAAATTCATCCAGAATAAAGTAGTCTTCAGAGGCTATTCCCAGAAAATTCAAGATATACAATGTATTTGTCAGGTAAATATCTTTAATATACGATATTTTAATGAAAATCGTTAGAGCCTTTTTTGAGAAAATAAAAATGTTTGAATAAGTTCCATGTAAAGGGTAGTTTGGGGTGGGGGATTTTTCTCAAAATCTTCGTGTCAAATCCCAGGAAGACACTAAACTTAAATACCAACTTTGGTATTTTACCAACTTTTCATTTTTGAGTTATCGTGTTCAAAGACAGACACACACACACACACACACATACACACATACCTTTTTCTGAAAGTGCCTTTTTTATATAAAGGGGACCCTAAAACAAATATTTCGGGAGATATCTCGGTATCGAATTTGTGGGTGGAGTGCAATACCTTCTCTATACACTATGTACATAGTACGTATAGAAAAAATTCTGATGTGTTACACTCACATGACTTTCTCTAGCTGCTCTTCAAACCTCCTACAAAAGATTATTCTTCTCTGTACACAATGGTAATCGAGATAAATATTAGCAGAATGTTCTTATTACCTAGTTCCTTATAAATAGAAGGGAATAAGGGAATGCGCTATGCTAAAGTGATTTACAAATGTTTTAAAGCTATCGTTATGCGATTGTCATTGCAAATCACTTCTTTGCTTGGCCAGGAGTAGAACAAAAAGAAAACGGACACTTCCTATCTGAGAAAAGTTTAAGTACTTCACAATTGAAACCGATAACAAGGAATATCTTGGAAACGGTTACTTCCACAGCAAAAACGTAAAGGACATAAATTGTTTGTTTTGTCATGATGTACATTTTTTGTGTAGTGATTTTTTTTCTATGTCTTACGGTTTAGCAGTTAAGCAAAATTCGGCAAAATTCATCCATAATAAAGAGGTCTTCAGAGTCTATTCCCAAAAAAATCGAGATATGCATTTTATTTCGGACATAAATAGTTTTAATATACGGGATTTTAATCAAAATTGTTAGAGCCATTTTTAAGGAACTCAAAATGTTCGATTTTTTTTCCATGTAAAGTGTAGTTTGAGGTGAGGGGGATTTTTTTGAAAATCTTCGTGTTGCATCCTTGAAAGATACAAGTTTGGTATTTAACGGCCTTTTCGTTTTGGGGCTGTGCTGTCCACAGACACACATACACACACACACACGCAGACACACACACACACACACACGGATCTTTTTTTAAAATGATTTTTCCGGACTCAGGGGGCCCCAAAACATATATTTCCGGTGAAATCTCGGTATCGAATTTTTGGGTGCATGGTCCTGATTTCGGCTGCACGGTATCTCCTCTTACCTCATTCTCCAGGGGCGTCACCTTAGCTATAGAGCATAGATATAATGCCATTTGTTCGGTGCTGATACCCTTCCGTCCGTATCCTAAATCACCCGAACGTTAGCGTTTCGCACCGGAACGTTTCAGATCCTTGCAGCAGGCGATCTCATTGTTCATTGTGATCGCTATCATTTCACAAATGCGCTAAGGCAGAAAATACATTAGGTAATGCATTTGTGAAGTTTGGAAAATGTACAGTAAGTACGATATCTTGTTGAAATGTATATCAGTTATTAATACAATAGCATTGATTGATATTTTAGCTATATTTCAAAATACTGGCTTGCTTGGTAATTTAAATACTCATTTTTATTGATTTAATTGTTATTTTCGACTGCCTCCGTGGTCGATTGGTCAGCGAGCTGACTTCTCACCCGGAGGTCTCGGGTTCGATTCCCGGCTGGGGCGGGGAATTTTTCTTTAACCAGATTTATTCCCTATCCCCACAGCGTCTGGAAGTATGAATGTGAGAGTGAATGTGCGTGTGTATTAGTAATATAATAACGATTAACCTAATGTTCTAACCTACAGAAATACGAGTTGTTTCACAAGTCAAAGCCTCCAATATGACCATTGAAGTTAAAGGGGGGCTATACAAATGAAACAATTAAAAAAAAATTGTTATTTTCACACAAACCGTGTGTAGAGTCAGACTGAAAAATTCAATTCCATTACCGTGATTTGAACCACGGATCTCGCGGTCTACAGCCGGTTGCTCTACCACTGAGCTACCATGGCAACATGTCGGCATAGCTTTGTAATAATTGGCCATAATAGTTCGCTATACTATGAATCCTGGGACTTGAAGTACTTACAACATTGTTAGCCGCCACTGGGGTATATCATCTCAAAATAATTTGAGATCACCTTGTGGTTTACCGGGAAGCATGCGAGTCAGTTGAGAAATTCAATGCTATGCCGGCATATTTCCATGGTATCTCAGTGGTAGAGCAACCCGGGAGATCCGTGTTTCAAATCCCGGTATGGCATTTAATTTTTCAGTCTTACTCTACCTATCCACTCATTTTTATTGTCTTAATACATTGTTCTAATAAAAGTGCTCCACACGATGCAGCTTAAAATAAATACTTAGTTAGCAGTTCCAGTTTTACAGGAAAAGAATTTAGAAATATATATATATATATATATATATATATATATATTGTATCAGATGTTCTATATTGACCTCTTTTTGTTGTAAAAAGTTATTATCTTTTATATCCTCAAAAACCTTCCTCTCTTTTTATTTTTCTTTCTTTAGTTTAACGTCCTTATCCCGGTATGGTAGTATTGTTGGACAATGAATGAATTCACATAATGAAGCAAAAATGAACCGGGCTCCATAGATCTTAGAGTAACACTACATTGCCTTCTCAGGATAAGTAAAAATCCTGGATGCTATATAAATAAATAATAAAACAAACTTATACAGGTAACTCACCATCATCGAGATTCGAGCTGGGGCCTGTTGAATGTGAGGTAATCACGCTACTCCACTCTATATAGGCGGGCCCTAAATGTTTGTTTTTTCAAGAGTTGTTACAAATTGGAGCATTATTCCTAACAAAATGTATGGTCATTTTCTATAGCGTACTTTTAAGAGGTAGTAGAAATATTTTGAAAAACTAATAAAAAGTTGCATAGTATGGAGTATTTTGAGTATGTAAAAATCCCGGGAAAAAGGTTTAGAAGAAAATTTGGAATTCATAGTATATTATTATAAAAATATAGTTTCTTTATTTTTTCCTCATTTTCTTCACTTTTGCAAGATTCCCACAAAATTTCGGTGCAATTGTCTGCGTGCACATTCCTATTTTGGACCCATCTAGGCAAAATATCAGATTTTGACCAAACCTTGCTGTTTGTCTCTCATACCTATGGCCATTAATTTCACTACATGAACTTATTAAATTAGTCTACTCTAATTCCTCTGTTGAATGCACTAAATAAACGACCATGAATATATGTATGATACAGTCATATATAGGAACATGTGTGTAAAAAAAAAACCACACACACACATGTTTGGAAAAGACTGGGAATCATTTTAAAGTGCACACCAAGAAAGGGGACAGGTATCAGAGATTAAAGCATGTAATAACAATATTGCTCAGTGCTAAATACTTGATTTATTTCAATCAGGAAGTAGTACAATTTTCGTGTACACATTGGCTATGACTTCATAGGAAATTTAGCTGGCCTTGATGGCAGGCAAATAGAATAGACAAAAACTGCAACTTTAATCAAAATTTGCTAGAACATGCTTCTATTTACAAATGTTAATCCACACAGGAAGATGCCATATTGTAAATTTTCTTATTTTCTTGTCTACATGTCAATATGGTGACCAAGGTAACGGTGCTAATATTGTAAACATAAATCTGTGGCAACTGCAGCCACTGACAGAATAACAACAAATTTACGATCTCAGACGGTGTCTACGTAATATCAAATATTAAGTTAATACCATTTAATAACATGCCCAGAAGAAACGTGGTAAATATAATTCATTATTCACTTTACATATCTTGATACTAAAGGATGTTAATCACAGCAACTACAGGTTGTTTGTGGAATTAATTGATAATTATTCATTTGAAACACCTCGCGTGTATTGAACATATAAATCAAAACCACTGCAATTTACGTCCTGCTTGAAGGAGAAGAATTATCTTCGGAATAAACAATAACATTGATACAATAATATGCCACGGATATTATAGATTTATAGTGGAGTTCTACCTCATAAGGTAAACAGAATTATTAATATTTAAGAATAAGAAGAATAGAATTCTATTTATTGCAAATAAGTCTATTTTAGATATATATTACGACGATGTTTTAAAATTAATGGTCCTGATCAAGAAAACAATTTTTTTTTATCAACGTAATCACCTCGTAATTCAACACATTTATCGCAACGACCTTCCAAATTTGTAATACTCTCTGAAAGTTAGAGATGTCCAAAGGTTCAAAATAAGCGTCCATCTCATCTTCAACTTCCACCATTTGAGATGAATCTTCATTCACCATAAATGTCTTTATATTTGGGAACAAAAGTAAACGATGGGAGCCAAAACTGGCGGATGTGGAAACACTTGAAAGTAAAGAGGTGTGGTTTTGTAGAAATATTGATAGGCGCGTGCGAAGATGCATTATCTTAATGAAAGAGAACTAACTTTCTTTTTCACAAGGTGTGGACTGTGTGTAGTACTTCATTTTGTACAATAGTGAAGCATAACACTCCCCGGTGATGGTCCTGCCCTTCTGGCTGTAACTTATGGGCACTATACCATGAGGATTCCAGAAAACCATGACCATGGCTTTTCTGCAAATGGAACTCTTTTACTTTCGGTGGTGCAATTTTCACTTATTTCCACGCACTGTTTAAACTGTTCCTTGTCTCCGACGTGTAGTGATGAATTTTTCATCTATTATAATGAAACGCCGGAGAAGCTCAATGGGATTTTGTTTAAGCAAGTTTAGCAGCAATACTCTTAAACTACAACAAGAACATTTAACAACGCTGATAAGAAACCTTAATTTGAAAATATTTTGGTCAGTTGTTAAAAAAAGTGAAGCACGCAGCATGCGGAAAGTTTTCTCATACCCTGGACACGACCAGGCCTTTACAGTGGTATTTAACTCGCGATCACTGAATATGGCATTCTTAATTTTTGTCATAATCTCCTCGAATGTAGTGGTTTCGGGACGCCCTAAGCGTTCATCATTTTGAATGGATCCATGACCACACTAAAATTGATCAGTCCACTTTTTAAGCTTCTAAAACAGTTCCGAAAATGCAATTTTTTATTCGAATATAATCTCCTTTGTACTTCTGTTGGGTTTAAATGCCTGAAAATCAAGTGTTTTATCACACCTCTTATTTCATTTTGTAGACAATGTTAACATTAGTCTGTTTACACTAACAAGCAACTACAAAAACGTGTCTAAAGATTTACAGTACACTTCATGATGTTGATTAAAAATATTCAAAGCAGTCTATCTTCACCATGTCCCTGTGAGAAGGCGAGAAGTTTTAGAACGCCCATTCTATCATTGGAATGGTCATAAAAATTAACGCTGTCGGTGCCCTATTATTTGCGAGCTCTTTTTATTATCATTTACTGCTTTCCTTTCCTGAGCATCATTACTCATTAAATAGAGTCTACGCTGCAAGTGCAGCAAATTCTGCCAACTGCTAATTACTGTGAATTTAAATTCAGAATAATCAGGAACGATTATTTGAAACATACGCTGGCCTGACATTAACTATAATTAAATTTGTAGATAACGAATAATCATATGATAGCTTTGTGCATTAAGAGTTAATAACTATGAACCACATCCCTTTTAGTGCTAAAATGTTCTGTTTAATTTGAAGTTTATGCAGAATGCTCTACAGTTTAATTATATTCTTTTACGGAAAGGAATTGCAATTGACGCGCAAGACATTTATTCTTGCTTGACTTCCTTTGATCTCCTACATCTTTTTGCTAAGTATTTCTGTGGAGACGCTATGTAAAAGGCAGAAGAGATTGCTCCATTGACCTCGAGACTAGCTGTTTACAGATATGTTGATAATTCTTGTTAGAGCCATTGCTCAGTTCATCTGTAAATAATGTCCTTTCTTATTTTTTCAGGTTGATGGTGGGACACTAGCTGCTCAGTACTTATCGCCAGGAGACATCATCCATGTTATTCAAGGTCAGAGTGCGAACGCGTTGCTTCACATCGAAGCCGAGGAATTAGTGCGCAAGTCTGGGAAAAAACTTGAACTTTTGGTTCAGAAAGTGGAGCGTCCTTATATTCCCTCAGGGATCATCAGCCCTGAGCTTAATCTTGATATCCCACTGGCTTTCCATATCGTTCCTGCATCATCTCCAGTCTCACGAACCATTTCTCCCTCCGTTGAAAGGTCTGGACCTCTACCAGACCTTGTGCCCAAATACGTTCCTCCTAAAACTCCGCCACCTGTTCCCCAAGTGGTAAACAGAGAGCAGTCAAGATCCTTCCCAAACACACAAGCCTGCAATGATCCAAAAACTTATATCAATACAGGCTTCAGAAGTGCCAAAGCCCTACGTCAACATTTTGAAAGAGTTATTTCTCAAGACTGCAGCGACATGGTGAAGTCAGCCTATATGCCTCAACCTGTCAGAAATGAGAATGATTATGTGAGACCTAGAAGCGTTGACTTGACGCCGTGTCAGAGTACCTCGTCTGTTGGCAGTACAACTGACTGTAGTGACGATGGCTACTTCTACAACATCTGGGGAGAAAGAATGGAAAAATATACAGAAGAGCCAGTGTTCACAAGAAACCAAGAGGATTCTCCAGAACAATCCCAAACAACGTCTGAAAGCGACAGTGAAACAGCTGATGACAACAAAAGTGTATGCAGCACATCGACTGAAGAAACCCAGCATTCCCATTCCAAAGATATCGTTGATTCGCTCCAACACAGCAACAAGCCTGAAGAATCGTCTCAAGCGGCAGCCTCTTTGGAGCGTTCTTCCAGAACTGATGACACTGAAGAGCAACCCAAACCAGTGCGTTCACCTTCTCCCAGTGCCAGTCGTTCTCTATCTCCTGAACTATATCTTTTGTCAAACAGAAGTGACAGCCTCTATAGACTGGTCCTCAGTAAATCCTTGAGTCAGTTGTCCCCAGCTGACTTTGAGAAGATGAAGTCTGAGAATGGTAGTGAGAACGGCAAAGAGGAGGCTGATGATGGAGAGGGTGAGGAGAGCGATGATAGTACCGAAGAAGAAGATGATGAAGATGACACCACCACAGAGGAGGAAGCTAACTTCGGTGAGTAAACCAAAGAGTCAGTTTTGTAAAGAATTGATTAACTTTGTATTGGAGTTAAATAGATAACCAATAATAACTTATTTGCTCCTCTTCTATTAGTCCAACAATTCTGGAAAAAGTCACACAAGCAATCATAGAAAATGCATTGTTGCCTACTTGTGTACTTGTATCTGAAGAACAACTCTTTTCATGCATCTTGGTGCACAATTTTCCGATAACAGGAACGAACGTGAAGCAGAATGTCAGAGGGAACATGCCATGAAGAATTAATCGAGAATGGGTATAAATATATCAATACCAACCTTAACTTGAAAACTGAAAATTTTCGGCTTTTAAGGCTAGCCAAAAGTAAATTGCGATCTACAACCAGATGGATAAAAATAAACAAAGATCTTGAGCGTTGTGCACTTTTAATGGTTTGCAACGATCGAGAATGGGAGCCGGAAAATGTATACATTTTCTGCATTCGGAACTCATTATTTCAAATTCGATAATTAACATTTTTAGAAACGTTGCAGCTACCGTTTGTGATTTTTAAAGCATAAGCCGTTATTGACAGTAGAAGTGGAAATGAGAATGGAAGAACGTGCAACTGACGGGTGTCATCTCTGTTTTGTTTTTTCAAGCCTTAGAGAGCTCTAGCGGCTTTAAAGTAGAGGTCTGGTTAGGATCATGTTAATCCCTCCGGCTGGCCAGCCGTGGCCCGAAACGTTTGTCGGACTTGAAAATAAAATATGAAACTTACAAATTTTTCACTCTTAACATATGGATTGTTTCAGATAAATATCAAGCTATAAAGGAACCGGATTGGAATTTTTACCAACTTCCTGAGGCCTTGGTAACGACTCCGGCAGAGCTACATCTCTTTGCAACATATCTTCTATGGAAATATAAGGGGATTTGCTATCAAACGAAATGAAAAATTCAAGATAAAAGATGGGATATCCTTTGTTGTATGTCAAAACTACCTATCCGCCTCAGTAGTGTGGTGGTAGTGTGTCTGCCTCACATTCTAGAGGTCGCGAGTACAAATCTAGATCCGGATGGGTTAGTCGGATAAGGTTTTTTCTATGCGGGCACCTTTTCTTGGGCAGTTTTAAAGTAGTCCACCTGGTTTCCGGAATTATTTTAGAAAATGGCGTGGTGACACGACCACACTGAACTTCAAACCTTCTTAAATTGCTCCAGTTGCTAAAAATCCCATTCGTTATTAATCTTTCTTCAACACTAACACTATCATATAGTATATTGATTTCCTATTAAAGGCGGTACCATACACAGTAATTCATTGAAAGTTTCGCTATCCTTTCTTGGATAGTTCTTCAAATCGAGTGATCTAGTCCTTAATGTTTGTAATAACCATTTTTAGCCGAATATTTTCTTTTACGTACAACCTTAGTAGTAAATGACAACAGAGTTACAACTCCGATTTTTTGATGATTAGAAAGCAAAGGAGGCATATGTATTCTTTCCCAGCAAAGCAAGTACTTACTATTTGAAGCACAGATCAGGTCAATCGGGCCAGCAGATTGGGTCGTGTGGAGACCAGCAAATAATGTTCCCGTCCCACGTTTTACTTCCCTTCCGAAGGAAGCCACACTAACGATTTTTACGCCCGATGGATTTCTTCGGTCCCCATGTACCCAGCAAATAGGACCGTGTGCAGAGCCGTTGGTCCCATGGCGTATATTTATGGCAAGTCTGATAAAGAGGCATCTGAGAAAAATTAAGCGGTATTTCAATTCCATATAGAATGGGACGTAAAAATCTTTGGCATGACTTTCTTCGGAAGGAAAGTGAAGTTGTTGGTCCTGTGTAGTGTTTATTTGCATGTAAATCATTGTTGCATTTGGGTAGTTAGTACAATTTATTGCAAGTAATAATTAAAATAATGGTATAAACACTATTCTAAAATTAAGATACTAATGTTAATTATCAGTATGTCCACTTCAACAGGTATGTTAACACGTAAATGTCCATGTTTCTTTACGTATCCCAAATGAGTTCCCTACTTATCACACTTTGGCACAAGGCATAAGCGGAGGTATCTTCTTCTTCTTACAGACTACGAAGAGTTTGACTCCTCGACAGAGTGGGTACGATATGACAGCGACAATGACGGCGATCAGCGAAATGGTGAAGACTACTGGGAAGATCCCGCCTATCTGCGCACACAATCAGCGCCTGTCAGCAGAAGCAGCAGTGAAGAGACAATATCATCACGTCACACGGCTCCATCTTCCTTCAGGGAACATCGTGACAGGTAGGGAAATGTCTTTCTGCTACCTATTTGTATTCCATATTTATGTAAACATAAAGAGGAAAGACCATATGTAGAGTAACTGGAGCAGAGCAGCGCATATTGGGCACAGTGGGGCCTTTGTACAAAAGGCACAAAAAGAATCCGGCACTGTCCTGTTCCGTACACCGCATTCCTTACCGTTTGTCGGGTAGACGCCAGACGCCAGACGCAAAACTGGTCGATCGGGGCATGCCCCGGTCGTGTGTCAATGCCGCAGTACCGAGCCGCATCGCTGCTTTACCTGCGAAATGAGCTAGGGAATCTGTCTACTGGTTGTGTGTGTTGGGGGATGGAATGTAATGTACTGAAGGATAAATTGTTGGTACAGGGAATTTTGTAGGGAGAGGACACGCCCACAGGCGCTTGCGCGGGCCAATCAGGAGGCCACGCAGTTTTCTCCCGCCTGGAGCAGAATTAACTGTTTTAATTTGGATTATGCGTTCACCCGTTATGAGGACGACACGCTTTATTATTTTTACCCCGTTTTGGTTACGGATTAGAGTCGTTTTGCCCTTTTCAGGTCCAATTTAAATGTGTCTCAGGGGAGGGGGCGTGGCTAACCGAGAGGGCCAATGGCGTCTCTCGGCAGGCGGAATGAGGGCAGGCGACGTACTTCTCTGGGATCATAATTTCCCAGAGAATTCACCAGTTGATTAGGGTGGGTTGGAATTTTGTCGTACAATGAACGGGTCCTCGTTCTGATGAGGTCGACAATGTACGGGATACCGGAATGTTCATGAAGGATATGGGCGGGAAATCTCCAGCCGGTACGGTAGATCATCCGTAGTGCCCGGTTCTGCAGCGTCTGGACCCTGAGGAGCACGTAGTTAGCTACGGTCCCCCAGATTTCGCAGCCGTACAGAACCAGAGGCGGAATGATCGCCCGTACAGCTGAAGCTTTAGGGCAAGGGGCATGCTCTGTGAACTGAGCATGGGGTAAAGCTGCCTGAGAACAGCGTGCCCTAGGTTCACCTTGCCCCTGACACGCGGAGTGAAAGTCAGCCGTCGGTCCAGCGTCACTCCGAGATACTTTACCGTGTTCACCCAAGGGATTCTACGGTGTCGTAAAGCAAAGTTCTGCTGAAGCCGATTTCTAATGGTTTTCGCCAGGAGAATCGTAGAGCTTTTCTCCGGGCTAATGGTCATTCGCCATCTCTCACTCCACCTGCCAATGGCATGGAGGTGGGCTTGGATTTGCCGAAAGCTGTATCTGGTGTTCCGGTTCACAGCGAAGATCATGAGATCGTCCGCGTACTGACATGTGTGTGTGCTGGGGTGGGTGGAGATGTCGGCCATGTAAGCTGCAAAGAGCGCCGGAGACAGCACGCTACCTTCCGGCACCCCCGCGCCAATGGGCCGCTCTGTAGAAAGTGCCCCCTCCACCTTTACTCGGAAGCTTCGATTCTGAAGAAAGGAAGCTACCAAGGAAATGTATGGAGAGGGAATTTCATGCTCTATGAGTTTATAGATGAGCCCATCATGCCACGTAGTGGCGAAGGCCTTTTCCACGTCCAGCAATACCGCAACCGTTTTAGACCTCTCCTGGAAAGCCAGGGAGGCCTTCTCGGCCACACGCAGTAGTTGCACGGTCGTGGAGTGTCCAGGGCGAAAACCAAACTGATGCTCTGGTAGGAGGCCTCTTTCCTCGAGGTGAGGGCCGAGGCGGGCAAGGGGCAGTCTCTCGAATACTTTCGAGATGACTGGCAGGATGCTGATGGAACGGTAGCTGGCCGGGAAAACCGGGTTCTTCCCCGGCTTTAGAACGCATACCACACGGGCCTCCTTCCACGTAGCGGGAAAGTGGCGCATATGTAAGCATGCGTTATAAATCCGGGTCAAATGAAGCACGGCTTTTCGGGGAAGGTGCTGGAGCATTTCCGCTGTTACACGGTCCTGTCCAGGGGATTTTTTGGTTTTTAAGGAATGGCTACTTCCTGTGGAGTAGCTACAGGGACGTGAAACTCCTCGTCATTTGCGGGCGGGGCCTCTATGAAGCCCTCTACCGCCCGCTCGACGAGTTCAGTTTAGTCTTCGTCCTGGAGCTCTTCTCTGGGCTGGAATTGATTTTCCAGGTAGTCTGCGAATGCATCTGCTTTATCCCCGGGCTCGAAGGCAAGATGGCCCCGGGTGCCATGGATAGGATGCCGGTATTCCAGTCTGTCTTTCCGCAGGCCACGGACTATTCGCCAAGGTTTCCTCTCATGGAGGTTTACATGCCTTAACGTATGCTCCCAGGCCTCTCTACGGTGTGCTCTAAGGAGACGACGGGCCAGGGATTTGAACCTCTGGTGTATGTCTCCTATCCTGGGATGGCGAAATCTCTGCCATAGCTTTCTGACAGCATTTTTTTGCTTTAATCAGCTGTCGTAGATGTGTAGGAAGAACGGAAGGTTGAGGTATTTCGAAGGGAATGCGGTGTGTGTGAGCACGGACCGCATTTAGGACTGCGGTTGAGAACTGCGCGGCCGCTGCCTCGAGAGCCTCTATCGAGTCTATTCGAGGGTTAGCGTCCACAGAGTTCTGGAGAGATTGCACAGCAGCATCCCAGTCGACTTCTTCTATCCAGTCTGGTGTGACCAGAGCTTTAAGTGAAACGTCGGAGTCGACCACAACTGGGTTGTGATCGGAGTCCAGCGCGTTCACAACCGAGAGGTCCAGATGGAATGGAATGTTTTTGGTGACCATGAAATCAATGACGTTCGCCCTGCCGCGTGGCGGGAAGTACGTTGGACCTCTCGGACCGTGCGCGAAAAGGGCCAGGTCTCCGCTGATGAGGCGGTAGAGTCCACGGCCCTTTCTGTTCTGGGTGCGGCTGTTCCAGTGTGGATGCTTCGCATTGAAGTCGCCTGCGATGCAAACTCTGTGGTCGAGGTTGAGGAGTGCCTTCAGGTCCGCTTCATAGAAGAGGCCGTCCGGTGGGTCATAAACGGCTACTAGCACTATTTCCGATCCCCCCAAGGAGATCCTTATGGCGGTCGCCTCCAAGTGCTGTAGCGGAGGAATGGTGATAGGAGTGTGGGTAAGGTGATTTTTAATAAATATAGCCGTACCACCGCCCTGTCGGCCGGGTCGATCCGTCCGATGGGTGACGTAACTTGGCAGATAGAATGGAATACCAGCGTGCAGATGTGTCTCGCAGACCATTAGGATATCAATCCCGTGATCATCTATAAACTCCAAGACGCCCGGCCGCTGTTCCCGGACTCCGTTTGCGTTCCAGAACGCAACTCGCAAAGATCTACGGGTTCTAAGCGCCGCCATTACGAGCTGGAGTCGTGGAAGAGCAGTCGGGCCGTCTCATGCATGATCGGACGAAGATGCTTGCTAGCAAAGCCGGGTTCCTAATAATGCCAACGTGACGCCAATCCTAACGTCCTACCTTAGGAACCTGGGGGTCTGGATGTAGAGGAGACATTCTCAGGAAGAAATATCCCAATATTCCCATCAAGCGCTGGAGAAAAATCTTTCCATAGACAAATTTCATCGCCCTGCCGCAACATACCAACCGCCTTCGTCTGGACCTATAACCCTAATACAGATAAAAATAAATGACGGGTACAAGAGGTGATGGACAGTAAATGCCTTGTATAAGGGGAAACCCTTCAACATTCCCCTACCGATTCGAGGAAAACACGAAAAATGTTGGTGAAACTGGCGGGAATCGAATCTGGAACCTCTCGAATTCCAGCCTCAAACGGAGCCATCTCGCTCGTTTGGAATGATTGAAATGTGCACTTGTATACTAGATATGCTAGAAATTATAAGGCTTCACCTGTGTAATATATTCATTAAACATCAAAATATCTTGAAAATCATGTATTTTTATATTTTAGGGTAGGAAATTGAAATGTTTCACAAGCCCACAAAAATACATTGAACTAAGACCACATAATGCCTTAACTGTTGATGAATCACAATTGATGATCGCATTGATCCCAAATTTAACATGTGACTGCTCTGGATATCAGACTAAAATGTGTTTATTTTAAAATGTTAAAAACTACACTTATACAAAAAAAAAAAAAAACTGTACTATCTGGCCAATCAGGTCACAGATTTTGTGCACGCAGATTATAACTAGTGAAGATTATAATTTTAAAAGTATATCTGCTCATATTTTCAGAACATTTTTTTCTGACGAAAATAACTTATAAAACACCTTCAACTTCATTTCATAAATTAATAAAATATTAAAAAGGATGTACAAAAATTAAGCACTGAAACACAAATCTATTGCGTTATAAACGAAAACGATTGCGAAGAAAGTGTTGACCTTTAATTGAGAATACCTGAAGCAGAAAAAATATGTAGATGATCATAATTAAGCAACTAAAACAGAGAAAGCAAGAGAGAATCCAATATTCTTATAACGCTACCAATGCCAACCTATTTTATTACCGTCACATAAAAAAAACTTTCATTTTCCTCGCATGTTGAGTAAAAAACTTTATCAGGGCATGTTAAATAACTATGTAAAGAGGGATATTATACCATACCTACTCATAATCTTTCAGTAGCTAATAATTATAACATATCGATTTTAATTTTATAATTATCTATTGAAAGATTAGCAATCAATTTATTATCTGAAATCATATACATTGTTAGTTATACAGTTATGTATATTACAAAAAGTAATAAACATATAAAACAACAATACCCACAGTCAGGAAGTACTAAGACTTAATGCTTCAAAATATTCATTGACATCATATAGAATAGATCTAATAAAAGTTTCTTAACTGCTATTTTAAAATTATTAATGTCCAAGTTTTTAATATGCTGTGGCAGTATATTGTTATAATGTTACATCAAAGTCTTAAAACAATTTTTAGTCCTTACTTTTCTGCACGAGCTAATCCTTAACTTTTGATTATTTGTAGTACAATATTCATGAGTTACATTATTGGGTATCTGTCAATATTATTTTTTACATAAAACATTTACTAACATATAAAGAAACAACTATAAGAATTTTCAACTTCCCAAATAATGGCCTGCAATGAGCTATACTAACTACTTGCATAACACTCTTACTAACTTCTTTTGTAATTTCCAAAAGTCAATTCACACTTGGGTCATTTCTCCATACTAATATAGGATATTTCAAGTCAGAATGAATATATGAGTAATGTACAACTTTTAGAATATGTATATTCACTTGGTATTTCAACTTCCTGATACAAATATCTCAATGGTTATTTTTTACAAACCTGCTCAATGTGTGATTTCCATTTCTGCTCGAAGCAGTATAAATTTCCAAAACTTTATTTGTAATTCTGCTGAGGCTATCTTTCTCGCTGGTCACAGAATATGTGTCTTTTCCACATATATTAACTTGGTGACCTGGGAACGGGAATCTTCATGCTAAAAACTTGAAGTCTGTCTAGTTGTATGTTGAGTCTATGTATCACATGAACAGTGGGAGCGAAATTTCAAATTTATATGTTTTTGTGTAGACTTTTCGGAAGTTTCACTTTAATTATATTGTTGTTGTGTTAATATGCGTACCAAATTTCATTCAGCGTGGATTAAATACTTCGTAAGATATAAGATTTCGTGCATTTATCATGAAAATATTTTGTATAATCAAAATGTTAAATGCACCTCAAAATTTGGGAAAATTGTTTGGAATTTTTTAATTGGAGCTTTGAGCCATACACAAAAACTACCGGTAATATTTCAGTAAATTTGATTACTGATTTATGATATATTATTATGAAAAGAGATACTATTGGCGTTTGGATTGTTTTGTCGCCTATAATATTATTTGTATTTAAACAAAAATGAGACGTGTGCACGCTTCTCCAGCTGTTTTAAACCTTCCAAAAAGTAGGATTACCGAAGGTCCTCAAAATAGGTATCTGGCAAATGAATTCTTCGTTAGACGTGAATCGTTTTTCGCCGAGCCCTTTTTCAAGCATGGAAATAAAAAAAGTCACTGGGGGCCAAATCTGGTGAATATGGTGGATGTTGGTAGTAATTCCAACCTTAATTCTACAAGTTTCTCCATCAAAACTGAGCAGGTGTGCACCCTTGCATGTCTTGTTGGAAGATCATCTTTTTCTTTGTCAGATGAAGGTGTTTTTTTCTTGATTTCTCCGTTTAACAGTGCATAATACTCTCCATTTATCTTTTTTATTTCTGCTAGTAAGCAATGTAGATGATTCCGAGTGCATCCCAAAAAACTGAGGCAACCGCCTTGTCTGCAGATTTCACCACCTTTGCCGTCTTCGGAGCTGGTTCGCCTTTAAAAACCTACTGTTTTGACTGTATGTTTGTCTCTGGAGTGTAGTGTGTTTAATCCACGGTTATGTATCGACACAGAAACTCGTCAGGATTATGACGAAACAGTGCAAAACCAGCTTCAGAATCGACCATACAATTCCGTGTATTCTCATTGAGAACAAACGCGGCAACCATCTGCCGACTGTGTCAGACTTACTTTCTTGTGCAAAATTGAGAACACTCTACCTTGTGATATACCTGTGGCTTCGATCATTTCAAGAACTTTGATTCGCCGATCACTCAAAATCGCATCCTGAATTTTGTCAATGATTTCGGAGGAAGTCACTTCTACTGGACATTCGGAACCATGTACATCATTGGATGTACGGCCACGTTTAAAATCATTTATCCAATCGTAAATTTTTGCAAAAGTGCCACGAACTTCATCCAACTCAGCTTTTATCTCTTTCGGTGTAAATCTTTTTAAATAGAGTGTTTAATCACCGCAAGAAACTCGTTCCCCCCTCTTTCTAAAGAAAGCTTGTTGATTCAATCGCCTATGAGAAGGAAACCGCGTGATGGATATAGTTGAAACTTTAACTGCCATCTAATAATATACGAAGGGTATGAAATACAAACTTTTTCGATGTTACGAGTGTAATTTCTTGGATTTTCTAAGGACTTTTTGAACGCCCCTTGTATATTGTATGATTTTTAATGATTGTAGCACCCGATGCAAGGGTAGAATAGATCAACATTTATTCCTTATGTATGCCAAAAGGTTCCAACCACAATGTAGTATAAAAAACTATTTTCAATGTTTTGATGCGCTGATGTTTTCACTCCCAGTATACCTTAAACAGTTACCAGAACAAATAGAGTACAGAGGTTTAAAATTACGCGTATAGCATTTATCTAAGGCATTACTCGACCGTTCCTACCGATGATGTTTCCAGATCCAAAAGGTTTGTTTAGGCAATGCAGAATTTCCAAAACTTGGAGGATTGTGCGTAGAAGGTTAAGGAAGTCGGACGTCCGCCAATGTTTCCTTTTTTTTTTTTTTTTTTTTTTGCGTGAAAATCATGGGTTTCTTCATCCATTATTAACAATAGCTGGAGTAGTATGAACATGTTAATTGTAAGCGTTTAAGGGGAAGATTCACCATAAGGTGTGTGTGTGTGTGTGTGTGTGTGTGTGTGAGTGATGGCGAGGATTCTGCAGCCATTGGCTTATGACTAGGGAGGAGCGCTAGGAGCCTGCGCCCCAGTTCTGACCAGAGCACGTCACCAGCGCGGAAGGGCGCCACCACCGCAGTCCTCGCCAACATTTACAGCCTTGAAAGTCGGTTGAATGAAATGGAGGTGAAATACAGGGATTGGAAGTTCGGGTGAATCAAGAAACCTTCAGCATTTGTCTAATGGCCAGCAAAACCCCCGAAAAAAAACATGGATCAGAGAGGTTGACCGCACGAATCGATTCTACGACTACCCAAATGCCAGTCCCGATCATCCCAGTTTAAATATCTACCAATGCTACTTTGGGCAGCCAGTCGTCATTTATACACAGTACTGGGATTAATATTGGACACTTGTTTTTTTGTTGTTGTTTGTTTTTTTTTGTTTAATTGAATATGCAGTCAAATCTTTTAGGATTATTGGTATCTGATAAATATAGCCACGTAGTGTTAACATAATACGTACAGTAATGAATCATTTACCACAGTAAATATGAATCCATTTGAAAATTCCATCACACTATGTCGACATACACTGGGCCACTATTACAAAGGATTCTTGAGTAAGGAATTTCTCAGAGGGACTTCGCCATTAAGTGCGATGATGACATCATCGTCCGTAGATGGTACTAAGGGATGAAGTTAAGACTTGTGGACGTGAAATATTGCGAATTATTTCTTCAAGGACCTTTTCTTTTCTTTCAAAGTATAGGATTCTTTTACGTGCAATTAAAATTGCACGGGACCAACAGCTTTAGTTTCCTTCTGAAGAAACCCACGCTAATGATTTTTACATCCGAAAAAAACCCAATCGGGTTTAAACCAGCAATCTTGGGTATTAAAGGCCACCATCACACCCCGGAGGGTGCCTTTTACCATAAATTGGAACTAATTTGGCTCTTAATGGATTACTTCGACCCTACTTTGGAAATTATATTATTTTATAAGTATACTACATTTTTTAACTTTCTCTACACATACTATGTACATAGTGTTTAGAGAAGGTATTGTACCCCACCAAAAAATTCGATACCGAGATTTCACCAGCAATATATGTTTTAGGGTCCCTTGTATCCAAAAAAAGTATTTTCAGAAAAAGGTCCTGTGTGTGTGTGTGTGTGTGTGTGTGTGTGTCTGAGAACTCTATAACTCAAAAACGAGGAGTAGGTAAAATATCAAACTTGGTACTTAAGTTTAGTGTCTTCCAGGGATGCGATACGAAGATTTTGAGAAAAATCTCTCCACCCCAAACTACCCTTTACATGGAACTTTTTTCGAAAATTTTGATTTTCTCAAAAATGGCTGTAACTTTTTGATTGAAATATTGTATATTAAAGCTATTTACCTGACAAATAAAATGTATATCTTGAATTTTCTGAGAATAGCCTCTGAAGACTATTTTATTCTGGATGAATTTTACGAAATTTTGCATAACTGCTAAACGGTAAGAGATGGAAAAAAATTATCTCACAAAAATGTAGAGCACGTTAAAACACACAATTTATGTTATATTCATTTTTTTCGTGGAGTTGATCGTTTTTTTTTTTTTAGATATTCCTCGTTTTTGGTTTACCTACTTTTCTCATACAGGAATTTGTCAACTCCTGTCCATACAAACAAAGGAACTTCAAACACATAGCAACCAGCTTTTGATTATCCCTTTAACCTATGGTACTCCCTTATTTTGCTTCTACTTACAAGAAAGCAAGTAATAGCACTATTTCTACAACATTTTTCTCGATTAGCATAAAATAAATAGAAGAATAAGCTTTATAACAATAATTGGTTGCAGAGATGTAGAGAAAGTCACGTGAATGGAACACATCAGATTTTTTATTTTATATTATGTCTAATGTGAGACACTAAATAATTTCTGAATATTATAATAGACGATCTAAAATTTGGTGAAATCGATTAATTTTGGGATTATGACATTTCAATAGCATGACGACCATAATCTAAAAATACCAGATGTCTGCAATTTCGAGGCCCCTCTTTTATGTGAGACGAATAATAAAGTATACTTCATACTGGATGCAGTATAAAATAACAAGTATAATATATAACTTTACTTTTTATTTCATTTAGTGTCAAATTTCAAGTATAATGATTTAAGAGGGAGGGCCACAAATTGGGGAAATACCATATTTTTAAACTTAAAATGTATATGGTATTATAATATCATACTCCTAAAATTATTAGATTTCCCAAAATTTTGAGCTCCTCTATGTACTACGAAAGAAATAGTTCAATTTACACATTGAGTGCAATATAAAATATAATCTTAACCCATAAAAGTAACCCATTAAAGGCTAAATTAGCTCCAGTTTATGATAAAAGGTTCAATACTGCATCTGCTAAAACTACCTGGCTATAATGTGTCACATAAGAATTATCCTGAATCAAGGTGATTGCAATATTCAAATTTAAAAGTTTATTTAAGCAACAGGATGTCCACAATTAGTGCAATTACTGTACATATAATAATATAAATTAACAAGAAGTGGGTAGGACAGTGACGTTTTAATGAACACCATTTGGAATGTTAACAAGATCGCGTGACTGTTACACATATTTTTTCAAGCAAAATAAAAAAGTAGCTGCTATAAAGGTTTCATTAAACCACATTTAATGCCGGTATGCGAGCAGATATTAGCAAAATTGTACCGATACACGAACGAACGAACGAACACCTGTGCAGCGAAGCGATACATACGCCGACTCTGAGTCAATCTGCCAGAAATATCTCCCCTTTGACGTAGTACATGACTAACCGTAAACACATGAACATCGCTTTTGTCAAGAGTCAATTGTAGTTTTTAACATTGCCGACCAGAAATCTCAAGGAAACTGTATTTTTACTTTCTCTATACGTACTAGATACATAGTGTATAGAGAAGGTATTGTATTGCACCCAAAAATTCGATACCGAGATTTCACCGGAAACATATGTTTTGAGACCCCCTGAATCCAAAAAAAGCATTTTCAGAAAAATGTCCGCATATGTGTGTGTGTGTGTGTGTGTGTGTGTGTGTGTGTGTGTCTGTGAACACGATTACTAAAAACGAAAATTTAGTAAAATACCAAACTTTGTATTTAGGTTTAGTATCTTCCAGGGATGCGACACGAAGATTTTGAGAAAAATCCCTCCACCCCAATCTACCCTTTACATGGAACTTTTTTCGAAAATTTGATTTTCTCAAAAATGGCTCTAACGATTTTGATTAATATATCGTATATTAAAGATATTTACCAGACAAATAAAATGTATATCTTGAATTTTCTGGGAGTAGTCTCTAAAAACTACTTTATTCTGGATGAATTTTACGGAATTTTGCATAACTGCTAAACCGTAAGAGATGTACAGAAACTTACAACACACAAAATGTACAGCACGTACAATTTATTATGTATACTTTTTTTTTCGTGGAGTTGATCGTTTTTGAGATATTTCTTGTTTTTTGTTTCAGCTGTGAAAAACTATACTTTTCTCATACAGGAGTTTGTCAACTCCCATCCATACAAACAAAGGAACTCCAGTTATATAGCAATCAGCTTTTGACTATCACTTTAACCTGTGGTATTCCTTATTTCGCTTCTACTTACAAGGAAGCAAGTAACATGATTATTTGTGCTAATTTTTTCACGATTACCATGAAGTAAATAGAAGCATAAGCTTTTTAACAATAATTTATAGCAGAGATGTAGAGAAAGTCATGTGAATGGAACACATCAGATTTTTAGTTTTGACAGTTTGTTTGAAATCTGGTGTTAAATTAATGCAGATTTAAGTGCGTCTTGCTGCAACCTAGAGTAAGCTCTACTTCCGCAGTATATTATTACTTAACATTCGATGACCTCCATACTAGAGTAACTTATTTCCGAAGTATTTTAATCATCTCAGTTACTGCTAGAGTAAATTTAAATGTTGGAGAGCACTGATATGTATTAAGTTACTACAGATAAACATAGCCTAAATATATGTTAGAATTTACTCTTGGGACTGGTTGGAGTATTCTCTTGCGTTTATACAAAAGACTGGTTTTCGATTCCTCTTCGAATATTAAAATATAATATAACTTATTAAGCATTACGTAGATTAAACGCATCTTTAATGGTCTGTAGCTAGGCTAAAGGCTTACCTTTTCATTTTAAACTTGAGGCTTTTTAAAACATCAGCATACGGCCAGAACTGCCTGGGATCCCTTAAGATATTTTCATAATACGAAAGTTAACCTTAAAATTAAAGAAAAAATATTATGTGTACCATTCACATGTCTTTCTCTATATACCTGCAACAAATTATAGATAAAAAGCTTATACTTCTATTTACTTTATGCTAATCAGAAAAAAATAGTAGAAATAGTCTTATTACTTGCTTCCTTGTAAGTAGAAGCGAAATAAGGGAGTACCATAGGTTAAAGTGGTAGTCAAAAGCTGGTTGCTGTGTCAATGAAGTTCCTTTGTTTATATGGATAAGAGTTGACAAGTTCCTGTATGAGAAAAGTATACGTTTTTCATAGCAGAAACCAAACATAAGGAATGTCTCAAAAACGACGAACTCCACAAAAAAATGTATATAACATAAATTGTGTGTTTTAATGTGCTCTACATTTTTTGTGTAGTAAGTTTTTGTCCATCTCTTACGGTTTAGCAGTTATACAACATTCAGTAAAATTCATCCAGAATAAACTACTCTTAGAGGCTATTCCCAGAAAATTCAAGATATACATTTTATTTGTCAGGTAAATATCTTTAATATACGAAATTTTAATCAAAATCGTTAGAGTCATTTTTGAGAAAATGAAAATTTTCGAAAAAAGTTCCATGTAAAGGGTAATTGGGGGTGGGGGGATTTTTCTCAAAATCTTTGTGTCGCATCCCTGGAAGATACTAAACTTAAATACCAAGTTTGATATTTTACCGACTTTTCGTTTTTGAGTTATCGTGTTCACAGACACACGGACACACTGACACACGGCCACACACACACACACACACACACACACACACACACACACGGACCTTTTTGTGAAAATGCTTTTTTGGGATATTGGGGACCCCAAAACATATATTTCCGGTGAAATCTCGTAATCGAATTTTTGGGTGAAGTGCAATACCTTCTCTATACACTATGTACATAGTGCGAATAGAGAAAGTAAAAAATGATGTGTTCAATTCACATGACTTTCTCTCCCTGTTATGCAAACAAGCTATTCTTACAAATGATTAATATTTGATGTATATCATGGTGTTCGACGTAAACATTAGCAGAAATTTTCTATTATTTGCTTCTTGTAAATAAAAGAGGAATAAGGGAATACATTAGGCCAGAGTGATAGTCAAATCTTTTAAAAGCTGGTCACTATATGATAAAATTGAAATCTTTAGATGCCCGTTTGAGAAAAGTATGAGTATTTTAAAACTCAGACCAAGAACAAAGAATATCTCGGTAATCGCTAACTCAGCACAAAAAAAAAAAAAAAACGTACATGGCTAAAATTGTATGTTTTAACGAAATATATATTTTATTTATCTATTCAAAACTAATTCAGAGTGGAGAGCACTTTAGGCACTATTTAACACACGGTATTTTAATCAAAATGGTTAGAGCAATTTTTGATAAAATAAAAATTTCGAATAATATTTAATTTAAAGGGTAGTTTAGGGTGGGAATTTTCCTGAGAATCTTCGATATTTAACCCACTTTTCGTTTTTGAGTTATCGAGTTCACAGACATGCGGACACTTAGGATCTTGTTTTAAATTTTTTTTTTTTGGGATACTGGGGCTCCTAAAACATGTATATATTTCCAGTGAATCTTAATATGAAATTTTTGATGGAGTATAATACCTTTTAAACCTGTGTACTATGTGCGAAGTAGAGAAAGTAAGAAAACTTTTGGAAATCGTGTATATATATTTTTTTTTCAAACAAAGCTATCAAATTTCACGGCAGTAACTTTACACAGAAGGTAGATAAGCAAACTGCACAATGATGTAGTGAAACTGCAATCAGTGTTGGTATTGCTTAAATGAGGCGAAAAAGCATAAATATATTAAAGAAATACTGTCAACAAATGCTAAGCTTAAAAGTCGATAAACATTAAAAAGTAGCTTATATAGTTAGTTTGCTAAAAAGGTACGATTTTTAGGATGTTTCCTAAAATGGCAATTAAATACCAAGATAAAATTCACCAAAAAAGTGTCCTGTGTATAGTTGTAATCTTGCATGGGTGTACAACACTTTTCTCTAGAAGTAAGGACTAACCAGTTACCTGTCGTGTCGAGTTCTCCCTGGTTCGTTGTGATCCGGTTGTCATATCGGGATTAGTCTTGGAATTCTGCGCTCCTCTGTCGACATGCAGCCCATATCTCAAGCTTCACCTCATCCGATTCTCCTTGGTCTAGGGGTATAATCTAGTCGCATTATTTTCGGTCAATAGATGGGAAAGAGGAGGAAAGATTGGTTCCTGCATCAAGCGGCATGGTTCCCCCTCCTACAAGTTCTAGCTACGAAGGGACTGTAACATGCCTATGGTTCCCAATGTTGTAGGTTCAAACCCGGTGGAGGACAATGGAGTTTCTCGGATGTAAAAATCGTTAGCATAACTTCCTTCGAAAGAGAATTAAAGAAATATATTTAAAATTACCTCAAACGTGATAAAGAGATCTCTGAGCAAAAATAAGCTTTCTTTCACGTCAATATAGAATAAGACGCTAACTGCAGCAGTTAAACAGCGTCTATAAATACAACTCAACGTAATTTAATAATATTTTCGTTAAATGGCCGTAGTCTTCGTGAAGCTACCCTTTATAATTGATTGAATTAAAGGAATGCAGACTCGTCCACCCAAATTGCAGTTCATACGGCTGTCCCACTTAGACAGCAACAGTATGCATCAGTGGCGTAGCAATTGAAAAGTTAATGTGACTGCTTTATTTTAGTAAGGAACACGTAATTGTAAAAGTTTAATGAAATAAATGTAATAATCTTCTCCACAGAATGTCTTATAAATATAAAATACCTTGGAATTTAAGTTAATTTAACTTGCTTTTCCCACTATTATTAGATCTATGGCATCTCCTATGTTCCACTAGTTGAGTATGTCTGGTTCTAAAGCAGTATTTGTCAAACGTAGAGTGGAAAGTAACCGGTTTCAATGAACGAGGGTGGTAGAAGGGTTGATGGAAAGGAATTACTTCCCACACTCAATGAGTGCCAGTTCCCGACCCATGACCAACACAATAAACCTTATAATCCCTTGTTCCACTAACACGTATTCTTACGCGCTCTGTAGGCGATAAGAGGGATCACTGTTATGATAGATGTAGGTGTTGCCCACTTCGGTGATGCGTTTGGCGTTGACGTGGTGCTGCGAAAGGGCCGCGGGTTCGAGTCCCGCATCGGCGTTTCTGCGTTGTGTTATATCTAAGTCATTCTCTCTCCCCTGATGGCCAATTAGGTCAATATGTGTGTTACAGAAAAAAAAAAAAAAAAAAAAGGCGCTCCTAAGAGGCAAGTTTAACCCGATGAATTCACCTATCAATTTATTGATAAGAACTTACATGAATGCCAGCCATGGGCTTTTTCCGGGGTTAGGTTAATGCTGGTGAGGTTTCTTCATTCCCCTCTTCGTTCATTCTCTTCGTTTCATCTCCATTTCATTCCAACCGATCTGTTTCAGGATTGTGTTGGGGAGGTACGAGTTGTTCTCGGCAACGGGTGGGCTCTGGCGTCGTCAGCAGGACATGGGAAGTTCCTTCAGGCGCAAGGGCGCGGGCTCTTAGCGCTCCCCATGTTGAGATGAACTGTTACGACCACCACGGTGGCTCTTTCCCCGCCGTCAGTTTCGGCCGCCCGTCGAAATACTCTATCATCCTATCTTCCTGGGATCTAACGTACAATAAGCCTCTGGTGGCTGCGGTGTAGAATCTCCTCCGAAATGGACCAATCAACATGCATAAACTATGATGCGTAATATATTTGATTTGAGAATGTAAGTTTGGCAATTCTCAGGAATATCTTAAGATAAGTGATCATTTTAAATAGCGAACAATTTTGTATCACACAACAACCCGTTCCAAGACAGAAACAAATGAAAGATGACTAGTGCACGTGTCAGTTACGTGAAGACCAATAGAACAGAGTTGCAACCTGACACTGTAATATATAATTATGCTTATTTAGTTGAATTAAGTAAAAGGCAAATTAATTGTAATCAGTTTCAAAAGTGTTCGGTATCAGTGTTCTGTTTGTTGACACCCTGTATGAAGAAGCCTAGGACACCAGATATATGGCGCCCGTGCACTATGAAAGTGATCTTGCCAGACAGTCTTGGCTGTTGCATCTTTTCTTGGCTTCGTTCCCCGTCCCTGGTGGAATCTTCCGCTTATGCTTCGCTTGTTTGGGGGCCCGCTGGGTTAACACGCCTTAAAACATGTACCTTGTAGTCTTCCGTAACAATTCTGAAGGCGATAAATGTAGCTAAGTTTTTACTTAGGTTTTATCATTAAAGGTCATATAGAATTAGTTTTTACTTTTTCTACACGTACTATGTAAATAGTGTATAGAGAAAGTATTGCATTCCACCCAACAATTTGATACCGAGATTTCAACGGAAATAGATATGTTAGGGTCTCTAGCTACTCTACAAACTTCTTACGAAAGATAAATCTTCTTCAACACCATGCTAATCCAGATAAACATTAGAATTTTATTACTTAGTTCCTTATAAGTGGAATGGAACTAAGGGAATGCACTAGGCTAAAGTGATAGTCAAATGTTTTAAAAGCTGCCGTTTTGCGATTGTCATCGCAAATCGCTTCTTTGCTTGATCAGGTATAGAACAAAAGAAAAACGGACACTTCCCTCTAAGGAAAGTATAAGTACTTCACAATTGAAACTAATAACAAGGAATACCTCAAAAACGGTAAGCTCCACGAAAAAAATATATGATATAACATGTGTATTTTAACGAGATCTACATATTTTTTGTTGTAAATTTTTGTCTATCTCTTACGGTTTAACTAGTAATGCCAAATTAAGCAAAATTCATCCAGAATAAACAGGTCTTTAGAAGCTATTCTCAGAAAATTCAAGATATGCAGTTTATTAGTGATAGAAATTACTTTAATATGTGGTATTTTAATCAAAATACACAACTTTTTCGAAAATTGTTCCATATAAAGGGTAGATAGGGGTGGGGGGATTTTCTTGAAAATCTTCGTATCGCATCGGTGGAAGATACCAAACTTAAATACCAACTTTTGTATTTAACCGTTTTTTCGATTTTGAGCTATGTTGTCCACAGACACACACACACACTCACACACACACACACACACACACAGTCAGACCTTCACACACACACACGGACCTGTTACTGAAAATGCTTTTTATGGATTCAGGGTGTCCCAAAACATGTATTTCCAGTGAAATCTCGACATCGAATTTTATGATGGAATACAATATTTCTCTATCCCTATGTACATTGTGCATACGGGGCTAGAGAAAGTAAAAAGCATTATTAGAAAAAGGCCCGTGTATGTGTGTGTGTCCGTGAGTTTGTGGACACGATAACTCAAAAACGAAAAGTCTGTAAAATATCAAACTTGGTATTTAAGTTTAGAATTTTCCAAGGATGCGACACGAAGAGTTTGAGGAAAATCCACCCACTCCAAATACCCTTTACATGAGACATTTTTCGAAAATTTTGATTTTCTCAAAATGGCTCTAACAATTTTGGTTAAAATGCCGTATATCATAATGTGTATCTTGAATTTTGTGTGAATAGCCTTTCAAGACCTCTTTATTCTGGATGAATTTTTCTGGATTTTGCATAACTAGTGAACCGTAAGAGATTGACAAAAACGTACTACACAAAATATGTTGATCTCGTTGAAACGTCGTAGAGTTGACCAGTTTTTAGTTTCTCTATACGCACTATGTACATAGTGAATAGAGAAGGTATTGCACTCCATCAAAAATTCGATATCGAGATTTCACCGGAAATATATGATTTAGGGTCCCCTGTATCCAAAAAAAGCACTTTCGGAAAAAGGTCCGTGTGTGTATGTGTCCGTGTGTCTGTGTGTCTGTGAACACGATAACTCAAAAACGAAAAGTAGGCAAAATACCAAACTTGATATTTAAGTTTAGTATCTTCCAGGGATGCGACACGAAGATTTTGAGAAAAATCCCCCCACCTCCAACTACCCTTTACATGGAACTTTTTTCTAAAATTTTCATTTTCTCAAAAATGGCTCTAACGATTTTGATTAAAATTTCGTATATTAAAGACAAGACCTGACAAATAAAATGTATATCTTGAATTTTCTGGGAATAGCCTCTGAAGAGTAGTTTATTCTGGATGAATTTTACTGAATTTTGCATAACTGCTAAACCGTAAGAGATGGACAAAAACTTACTACACAAAAAATGTAGAGTACATCAAAACACACAATTTATGTTATATAATTTTTTTTTCGTGGAGTTCGTCGTTTTTGAGACATTCCTTATTTTTGGTTTCTGCTATGAAAAACGTATACTTTTCTCATACAGGAACTTGTCAACTCCTATCCATATAAACAAAGGAACTTCATTGACACAGAAACCAGCTTTTGACTACCACTTTAACCTATGGTACTCCCTTATTTCGCTTCTACTTACAAGGAAGCAAGTAATAAGACTATTTCTACTATTTTTTTCTGATTAGCATAAAGTAAATAGAAGTATCAGCTTTTTATGCATAATTTGTTGCAGGGATATAGAGAAAGTCATGTGAATGGTACACATCAGATTTTTAAATAATCCAACACTCGCCGTAGTTCACGTTGGGAAATGCTGACAAGTTCCTGGCGGATATTTTGTTTTAATTCTCCCAGGGCATGTGGGTTTGTCTTATACACTTATGCTTAAGTTATCCCATAGATAGAAATTGCAGGGGGTTAGGTCGGGGTGCCACAGATCTCCACAAATAATTCTGCTCTGAAACACACTTTCAATTTTTCTCATTCGAAACATCGGCTGTATGAGCTGTATAAAAGTCTTGTTGAAAAAAAGGCAAATTCACACTCTCTGTCTGTTAATTCTTTAAAAAAATTGTATTCACATATGTATGGACTTCAACTACTGACTTGAAAAAATGGGGCTATAACTCTTTCTCCGCTAATGGGCAGCTTGCACCACTTTTTTTTTTATGAACAATATTAGGTTTCTCAGAGCTTTAGTAATTATTATTTTGCGTACACACATATCCCTGAAAGTGAAGCCTCGTCCGTGAAAAATTTCACCATTGTATACACTCTTGAGAGTCCATTCATAAAATGAGTTAACACATACGAATCATAATTAACTACACTCTGTGCGGTAGAAAACAACTGCTGAATCATAATACACTTTCTGACTAAGTACAGGTCAAAATAATAAAGCACACTGGTAATAACTTAACCACACGATATCACCGTCAGCTCAATACAGCACTTTCAGAGCAGAGAAAAACAAGTCAGCACCGTGACCTTGTGTGTTGTGTGTTATCATGTTTCCGTGTCTGCAGTGGAAAAACACCGGGCAGCGTTTCGGATGTTTTTGGTTTTCAGGCTTAGCTATTAACTCTTGTGAGTTCTCAGATTATACAACATTTACATCGAATGAAGAAAACTCTTGAGCATATGTTGTGCCACAACTGCAAGGGCAATAACTGCCTGACTGTCAATACCGACTAACTTAAAGAAATCTTATGTTCCCTTCACATGACTTTCTCTTTTGTTCTGCAAACAAACTATTGTTACGTAAGATTATTCGTTCTACTTCATGCTAATCGAGATAAACATTAGCAGAAACGATCTTATTATTTAGTTCCTTGGAAACAGAAGGGTAACAAGGGTAAAACGATAGTCAAATCTTTTAAAACCTGGATGCTTTGTGTTGAAATTCGCTTCTCTTTGCATGGCCAGGAGTAAATCAAGGAAAAGAAATAGGAATGACAAATGCGTGTTTGAGAAAAGTTAAAGTATTTTAAAATTGTAAACAACAACAAAGAATATATCGGCTATGTTAGCTCTACAAAGAAAAAAAAAATGTATGGGACTTAAATTGTATGTTTTAACGAGGTCTACCTTCTTGTGTGGTAAGTTGTTGTCTATCTCTTACGGTTTACCAGTCATGCAGAAGTCATTCAGATTGAGGAGGACTTAAGATGTTATGCCCAGAAAATTCAACATTAGTTACATAAGTTTCTTTAATATATGGAATTTTAATCAAAATCATTAGAGGCATTTTTAGATAATCAAGATTTTAGAATTTTGTCCATATAAAAAGTATTCTGGGGTGGTGGGATTTTCTTGAAAATCTTCGTGTCGTAATCCTTTGAAGACGCTGAACTTAAGTATCAAGCTTGGCATTTAACCGACTTTTCGTGTTTTACTTTCTCTATACGTACTATGTACATTGTGTATAGAGAAGGTATTACACTCCACCCAAAAATTCGATACCGAGATTTCATCGGAAATACATGTTTTGGGTCCCCTGTATCAAAAAAGAAAAAAAGCATTTTCAGAAAAAGGTCCGTATGTGTGTGTGTGTGTGTCCGTGTGTCAAAACTCAAAAACGAAAATTCGATAAAAGACCAACCTTGGTATTTAAGTTTAGTATCTTCCAGGGATGCGACACGATGATTTTGAGAAAAATCTCCCCACCCCAAACTACCCTTTACATGGAACTTTTTTCGAAGGTTTTGATTTTCTTAAAAATGGCTCTAACGAATTGGATTAAAATATCGTATATTAAAGATATTTACCTGACAAATAAAATGTGTATCTTGAATTTTCTGGGAATAGCTTCGGAAGCTTACTTTATTCTGGAGAAATTTACAGCATTTTGTATAGTTCCGAAACCGTAAGAGATAGATAAAAACTTACTACACAAAAAATGTTAAAAAACACAATTTATGTTATATATAATATTTTTTCATGGAGTTGATCGTTTTTTTTTTAGATATTTCTTGTTTTTGATTTCAGCTATGAAAAGCTTACGTTTTTCTCATACAGGAATTTGCCAACTCTGTCCATAGAAACAAAGGAACTTCAGTCACATAGCAACCAGCTTTTGACTATCACTTTAACTTATGGTACTCCCTTATTTCCCTTCTACTTACAAGGAAGCAAGTAATAAGACTATTTCTGTTATTTTTTTTTTTCTAGATTAGCACGAAGTAAATAGAAGCATAAGCTTTTTAATAATAATTTGTTGCAGAGATGTAGAGAAAGTCATGTGAATGGAACACATAAGATTTTTTACTTATTGTGTTATACACACACGGGAACACACGGACCTTGTTTTTTATACATGCATTTCAAATGAAATCTCGGGAATGAACTTTTGAGTGAAGTCCAATATCGTTTCTATCAATGCACCATGGACGAAATAGAACAAGTAAAAAGAGAAAACTGACCTGTCTCATCGCTAGTTTTGTACACAAATTCATAACTGTAAGGATACCTGGATCTCTGAAAATTGCCATAAAAATTACCACAACTAACATTTTCAGAGTAAGTTTATACATGAATGATTTTTCCAAAGAGTGCGGGTAAAGCATACACAAACAGAACGGAGTTGCTCAGATGATAAGCTCTGGGGCCCGCTTTCGGCAGCGATCGCCCATTTTCGTCATTTCGAAAACTAGAGTGGTTCATCTACCACAACTCTCCTGTCCAGCATTTCCTGTGCACATCACTTCCTGTCATCTATTTCAGGCTGTTCAATGTTCGGACGACAGTGTTCGGCGGGTTGCAACTTAATGTACAGGTTGTATACCTATTGGTGTCAAATAGCTCGAGAACGCCTTCCCAGCATTAGAACAGTTTTGAACATAGGCCTGAAAATCTTTCATTGGTGTGTTACAAGTCAAAATTGAAATTAATCAATGCTACTTCTCCTAAGACTACGTACTCTCTTGCTAATTTCTGGAGTGTTTTGCATTTGGTCAAATCTAGTGGATACAACATTTGTAAGCCCACCTGGGTAGTGTAGTGGTAGCGTGTCTGCCTCACATTCAACAGGTCGAATCTCGCTTAGGGTAAGTTACCCTGGTAAGGTTTTTTCGGGATTTTCGCTTATCCTGAGAAGACGAATGTCAAGTAACTTTAAGCTCCATGGACCCCGAGATCATTTGAGCACCATTTCACCAATGTCATTCATCGTCCGATATGACCAACCAGGTTAAAGAAAGTCAAACTACAAAACAAAAACAAAATTCTCCAAATCACCAAACAACTAACGCTTTCCATTATGTAATGTGTCTTATCATGGGTTTGTGTTCACTCACTAAGAACTCCTTCACAGTCAATGCTTCGTACCTCTCTTGGTCTACCAACACCCAAAACACTCCTCTAAAATGAACCCCCCTCTCTCTCTCTCTCTCTCTCTCTCTCTCTCTCTCTCTCTCTAACTCTCTCTCAAGAATTGATGTTTTCGTGAGAGTGTTCGTGGACGAGGTATATTTCGCATGTTCTCTTGAAGCATTCCCATCTGGGAATACATATTTTGTAGAGTTGACCTTTCCGAGATATTCTTTGTTATTTGTTTCAATTTTAAAACTCAAACTTTTCTCAAACAGGAAGTCGCCCGTGTTTCTTTTTTTTTTCTCCTGGTCATGCAAAGAAGCGAATTTTAATGTCACCGCGCGCGGTCACACAAGAATTTTTTTTCTAAAAATGATCTTTTTTTTATACTGAGGGCCTCAAAATGTATATTTCCGATGAAATCTCAGTATGGAATTTTTTGGGTGGAATGCAATACCTTCTCTAAACACTATGTTCTTACATAGTATGTGTAGAGAAAGTAAAAATGACATCTCATCAGTAACCACAGCATAGTTATAAATTCATAACCGTTAAACAAGAAGGTTTGTGATTGGTTTCTGGTCGAGTGATCAGCGAGCTGACTTCTCATCCAAAGGTCCCGGGTTCGATTCCCGGCTGGGGCGGGGAATTCTTCTTTAACCAGAATTTTCCCTGTCCCCCACAGAGTCAGGAAGTATAAATGTGAGAGTGGATCTGTGTGTGTTTGAGGAAAATAAAACGAATTAAACCAAACGTAAAAAGAATCTACAGACGAGTTGTTCCTAATGTAAAGCCCCCGATATGGGGGCTATATAAATGAAACAAAAAAAGCTGATGTGTTCCATTCACATGACTTTCTCTACATCTCTGCAACAAATTATTGTTAAAAAGCTTATGCTTCTATCTACTTCATGCTAATCGAGAAAAAAAAAATAGCAAAAATAGTAGTACTTGCTTCCTTGTAAGCAGAAGGAAAATAAGGTAGTACCATAGGATAAAGTGATAATCAACAGCTGGTTGCTATGTGACTGAAATTCCTTTGTTTGCATGGACAGGAGTTAACAAATTCCCGTATGAGAAAAGTATGTTTTTCAAAGCTGAAACCAAAATCAAGGAATATCTCAAAAACGACCAACTTCATGAAAAAAATGTATATGACATAAATTATTTGTTTTAATGTGCTCTACATTTTTTGTGTTGTAAGTTTCTGTCCATCTCTTACAGTTTAGCAGTTATGCAAAATTCCGTAAAATTCATCCAGAATAAAGTGATCCTCAGAAGCTATTCCCAGAAAATTCAAGATATACATTTTATTTATCAGGTAAATATCTTTCATATACGAGATTTGAAACAAAATCGTTAAGAGTCATTTTGGAGCAATTCAAAATTTTCGAAAAAAGTTCCATGTAAAGGGTAGTTGGGGGTACGAGGATTTTCTTGAAGTTTCAAGTTTGGTATTTAACGGTCTTTTCGTTTTTGAGCTATGCTGTCCACAGACACACACGCACACACATACACAGGGGCGCTTTTTTCAGAAATGCCTTTTTTGGATTTAGGGGGATCCAAAACATGTATTTCCGGTGATCTGTGTATCAAATTTATGGGTGCAATACAATACCTTCTCTATACACTTTGTATACATAGTACAGGTAGGGAACGTAAAAGGGGCTTTGTCACAACACTGTATTACGCACATGTGTACAACACACAGCTGTTAAGTAAGATATTTAAATACGCTTGTCGAAATATTTGACGTGTAACTAGCACGCGTGCAAGTCACCGCCCAACCGGTAGTATCATAAACGCTTATCTCACAGGAAGGGAATTCCTGTGCAGTCGCGTGTGAAATTCCTAAGAATGACCTTGTTATGGAAATTAATACTGTTAAGTCTGCCACTGCAATACCGCCAAGTAAAATAAGGGGTTTAATATATCCACAGAGGTTGGCATAGAAACCGCGTTCCCCTTCCAGACGTTCATTACTTGTAACGTTATGTATACCTTCTCGGGTTCACAACCACAAGAATAGCATGCAATAACCCACACAAAATAAACAAAGTTTATTTATAACAGTTATTTATGGTATGAAGTTTTATTTGCAAACAGGAAGATGTTGCGCTGAAAGCCGAATGTAGCAATTCCACTTTCAACAAGTGTCATAATAAGTTATTGTTTAGGCTGACATTTATGTAACGGGTCATCAAGAACTTCCTCCGCACCTTGCTGCTGGCCACCGCTCGACAAAAGGTTGGCATCCCTAGGTTTATCGCATTCGATTGCGACGGGATGTTATCGGCGTTATCAGCGGCTGCGAGCCCATGAGTTGTTTGTTGTACTGGTATACTATTACGCTGTGAGTTCTGACGTGGGCCCGAAGCGAAATCAATATATTCTTCAGAGGAACGAGTGTTTTTAGTGGAAAACGTTTTTAATGATTCGTTTTTGAGCTATGCTGTCAACAGACACACACACGCTCACACACCGACCTTTTTCTGAAATTGTGTTGTTTTTTTTTTTTTTTTTTTTTTTTGATTCAGCGGGATCCAAAACATGTATTTCCGGTGAAATCTCGGTATCGAATTTTTGGGTAGAATGCAATACCGTCTCTATACACTATGTACATATTACGTGTAGAGAAAGTAAAAAGAAGTCTGTTTGATAAGTTTGGTTATTAATAAGAGTGGAAACAGTTGAATTCATTGGAATAATCCATTTCCGATTGACTCAAATATTGCACCATTACATTAATCAATAAAAAGCCACCATTTATCGTCTCCTTAGCGCGGTGGTAGCGCAGCTGCTTACCAAGCGGGAGACCTGGGTTCGATCCCCAGTACCGGCGTGGGGATTTTTCCCCCGCTGGGAGACCTGGCCCGGGGTGCACTCAGCCTCGTAAGGTGCCTGGGGGGGCCAATTGAGGAGCTACTCATGAGGACCGCATTAACCGGCCGGGGGGGGGCTCGAGGCGCTGACCACGTCTCACCCTCCAATACTGCACCCCATCCATGACGTCTGTAGTGGACCGAGATGGGGGATGCAGCGGCCGGGCGGTAGGCTAAGGTTCCCCGTGAGCTGTAGTGCCATGGGGTTAAGTTTAAGGCCTCTACTTAATAAACATATAATTTCCATACCTAGAAACAAGCATGGTAATAATGAAATGTTTATCATTTTATTCCAGTGTGTGTTATAAACCTCAACTTTATTACAATTGGCTCATATTAAAAGCTGCTTTTAGAACCAGCTTTCCTTCCTCTACTACCTAAAAATATATGTATATATACACTATATACATATACTATACACGTTATAAGGCTCAGGATTAGGGTCTAGGGTTAGTCACAGACGGTGTCCCAAGAACTCTGGGGCAAAACATCGGACATAGGTCCTTCTGGAGGAATAAGGGGGGAGAGAGAGAGAGAGACACAAAGGGCCACTAGATCAGGATGATGATGGGCGCAAGGATGGATAGATAGAGTCCTTATCGATTACAGTTGAAACGCTCCTGACGCCGCCCTGCTTACGAGCCCCGACGCTCCTGGCGAGCCCCAGAGAGAGCCCTGAAACCAGAAGGTCGGTCCCGACCATATGTTCCCAATCACTATGCACAAATCCCGCCGAACACCGTCGCCTGGAGCTTCAACCCTGAAAGAAATTATTAAGAAATGATGAGTACAACAAATGGTGGACCGGAAAATTTGAAGGATGTAGTGCATTTACCCATTATTAGCCTGGCAACCCGAGGAAACCCATGAAAAAAAAAAAAAACAAAAAAAAACTTGGATCAGGGAGACCAGACATGGGGTTCAAATCCGCGACCTGTTGAATCTGGGCCACAGACAAAACCACTCCGTTGGGTTTCATCTTACTTTTCGTTTTTTTTTTTTATTATACTGTTCATACATCCCCACACTGAGGTGCGTACATATTTTTAAAGACTTTGGGAGAGGGGAGGCACACGGAACCGATCCTAAAGTAAGTATATCCTAAAGATATAGCGTCATTAAATTATAAGTAACCCCTCTCACGGCCTCTCTCCACTGCGCGAGAGATCTGAGAAAGTGGTGCCGACAAAGGCGCATTTTAAATAAATGCTGAAAATATTTACCATTTGCTCCCAAACAGACAGTATAACAAGTTAAAGATGTGTTGTTCATTCACCTAAGCTCAGCAGCAGAAATCGCTGTGTAATCTACAGAAACTTAGTGATAACATCATGCAAGATATCACAAGGATTGCTGCTAAGCTTAGACGAGTGAGCGAGAATATTTTCGCAAATTGTGCTGCCCGTATGTGATCAGAAGGTCAACATTTCCGTAATTGAACGTAAGTGCTCCTTTGCCGGCACCACTTTCCCGGCGACTCTCGGATCTCTAGCACAGTGTTGAGAGGCCGCGACAGGGATTACCTTATAATTTAGCGACCCTATTGACATGTATTTGGAGAGGTCTTACAGGACGGACCGACGCTGAAATGCGAATTTGCGGTGGTCTTGATATCGAATTATTAAGTGTAATATGATGTTTCATTTGTGTACTATAGGAAAGCAAGAGAGAAGCTAACAACTGCTGAGAGTGAGCATTGTATTTAAATAACAGATAAGGCCCAAGCTGAAAAAACCTTACGTGTTCCATTCACATTACTTTCTCAACATCTCTGCAACAAATTATTGTAAAAAGCTTATGCTTCTATTTACTTCCTTTACTAATTGAGAAAAACTAGCAGAAATAGTCTTACTACTGGCTTCCTTGTAACTAGAAGCGAAATAAGGAATTACCATAGGTTAAAGTGATAGTCAAAAGCCGGTTTCTATGTGACTGAAGTTGCTTTGTTTGTATGGACAGGAGTTGACAAATTCCTGTATAACAAAAGTATAAGTTTTTTTAAAGCTGAAACCAAAAGCAAAGTATATCTAAAAAAAAGATCAACTCCACGAAAAAAGTGCATTTAACATAAATTGCTCTACATTTTTGTGTAATAAGCTTTTGTCCATCTCTTATGGTTTAGCAGTTATGTAAAATTCCGTAAATTTCATCCAGAATAAAGTAGTCTTCAGAGACTATTCCCAAAAAACTCAAGATATGCATTTTATTTGTCAGGTAAATACCTTTAATATACGATATTTTAATCAAAATCGTTAGAGCCATTTTTGAGAAAATAAAAATTTTCGAAAAAAGTTCCATGTAAAAGGTAATTTGGGTGGGGGGATTTTTATCAAAATCTTCGTGTCGCATCCCTAGAAGATACTAACCTTAATTACCAAGTTTGGTATTTTACCGACTTTTCGTTTTTGAGTTATCGTGTTCACAGACACACAGACACACACGGACCTTTTTCTGAAAATGCTTTATTTGGATACAGGCGATCCTAAAACGAATATTTCCTGTGAAATTTTGGTAAAGATACTAACCTTAAATACCAAGTTTTTTATTTTACCGACTTTTTGTTTTTGAGTTATCGTGTTCACAGACACACGGACCTTCTTCTGAAATTGCTTTATTTGGATACAGGGGATCCTAAAACGAATATTTCCTGTGAAATATCGGTAAAATGCACAAGAAAATATAATTAATACAATTTGCAATTAAATTATAATAATTATATTAGTACCGAGTTGAATGGCTGAGATAACAAAATTCGGGAGGTTCGGGTTCAAATTCCGTAAGCCAAACAATCTGGCTGTCCCCCACCCTTTCTTTAATTATTTTTTCGGGGTTTCTTCCAAGATAAATAACGGATTGAATATTTAACACCACGACACAAAATTCTACATTTAATCTAAAACGACAATCAAACTGAAAATAGGCGAAATAACTATTGCGCAGCTATCTATCCAGATATACCAGGTGGCCTAACAGACCCGTATTTGCAGATCTTCCTTGGCGGGTTAAAAGGGTTGCGGAACTCAACAGGTCTATTTCAAGTTAAAGCCTACCAGTGGATTACTTACGAGAGTGACGTTCATTTTGTGCGTCTTGCTATCAGCGGAGACGTGATCCGGTCGCGTTCATTGCGGGTAGTAAAACGAAGGAAAGTTGCTCTCGTCCAGTTGCCCACCACTGGCAGGTTTTAACTTGAAATACCCCTGTTGAGTCCGCAACTCTTTTAACTCAAGAATGAATATTGCACTCGTCAAATAGGGACAGTTAGGCACCTGATAGTGAAATCAGCTAAACCAGATTATACCCTAACACCATCTGCTTGTCACAGGCTTAAGTTTTATGGCATAAACGGATGAGACTTTGAAAGATGACTGTACATCGCCATCTGATTACGAATGGCAAAAAAACAGCTTGATTGGATGGCACTCTAACGCATTCTGCTTGGCACGAAGCAGTATTTAATGAGAATAGCCTCTTAAGTCCTCTTCATTCTGAATGAGTTTTTGGATTGCAGGTAAGCCGTAAGAGATAAACAAAAAGTTACTTCACACACAATTTTGTCCTGTATATGTTTGTTGTGGAACTAACCATTTCCGAGATATTCTTTGTTGGTGTCAATTTTAAAATACATACAGTTTTCTCAAACAGAAAGTCGTCCCTGTTTATTTTTACTCCTGGCCGTGTAAAGAGAACCGAATTTCAATGAGAATCGCATAGCGACAACTTTTAAAAAGATTTGACTATCGCTTTAGCTTACTGTATTCCTTTAATTCCTCGTCGACTTCCATAGTCTAGGGGTAACATGCTAGTCGTTGATTCATGAGTTCGCGGGTTCAAACCCGCAGGAGGGGCATTTATTATTTTCGGGCACAAAATCCGTAGCATGGCTTCCTTCAGGAGGGAATTAAAGCCGTTGGTCCCGTGTCGTAGATTTAAGGCACATAAAAGAACCTCAAATCTGATAAAAATACATCTAAGTAAAATTAAGCTGTCTTTCACACCCGATATAGAATGGTTCGCTGAAAACCACAGTAGTTAAAGAACGTCCATATATGACAAACCATTTACATGTTTCTTTAGTTCTCTCATACTTATAAGGAAGTAATAAGACCATTTCTGCTTATGTTTATCATTTTTGTAAGAAGATTGTTTAAAACACTACTTTTTTTTTAAAGAAGTTTGTTTGAGGAACAGTTATTTTTGTAAGTGCTACTAGTTTCTGACTTAAATACCTTTCCCATCCTGTGCTGACGTTGGCAGACGTACACCTGAATTAGGGTCACCAGACTTTGTTACACATTGTAATTGTTACATGCTCTTTCACTTGTACAAAAAATGTACTTTTCTCTTGGCAACCACCTCGCTCGTGACAGTCCATTGTCTGTCACAAAGTGAGCGATACGCAAGTCAGGACACCCAACTTGTCTTTACTTCATTATTAATGCTACACTTCACAACGCCTGTGGTGCTAAAGTAAATGAAACAAAGAGGTGAACAAAATGCCTCAGGTATTCTCCGGGTGGAAGTATATCTTCCAAAATTAATTTCAAACTTCAAAGGGCCATAAATCAATTCTAATATAATAAAGAGACAAAAAGTTGGTGCTTGTGCGTGTGCACGTGTTCCTTCACTATTGTAGAGCACTGTTCTTCTCAGTTCACAGTATAAGACAGCTTATAATTCACTCATAATTGGTTAAATCGCTAAATAATGATCACATTTGTTACATTCAAGTGACTTTCTCAACTCAAATTCGCTTAATTTTAGGTCTACTCTTACCTTCTATAAAGTATTTACAAGAACTTACTTTTCTATCTACTTCAAGTTAATCGAGATAGTAATTGTTTTGTTACCCATTTCGCTATAGATAGAAGGAGGATATACGAAATTGAAATGAGAGTCAAATGCCAAATACGCTGGTAGCTATACATCACCTTTGCTTCACATTATGAGAAACAAGAATTATTTTTACCATTTCAAAAATGTATAACCTGTGAAAAAGTCATGATAACAATGATTAATAGCATAGACATTTCAATTGCTTTAAATAGACCCACATTTTTACTTTCTCTGCAACGCAATTTGTATTCTGCCCAACATTTAGATACCGAGTGTTCACCGGCAGTAAGTGTTTTAAATCCCCCTGAATAAAAAAAAAAAAAACACTTTTAGAAAAAGATCCAGTGTGTGTATGTGTGTGTGTGAGACTTTGTACAGCATAGCCAAAAAAAGAAAGTAATTTAAATACCAAACTTGGTATTTAAGATTAGTGTGTCCCAAGGATAAATACGAAGATTTTCAAGAAAATTTCCCCACCCCAAACTATCCTTTACAGGGCAAAAATTCGAAAAATGGCACTAACAATTTTGATTAAAATTGCATATTAAAGATATTTTCATAACAAATAAAATGTATATATTGATTTTTCTAGGAATAGCCTCTGAAGACCTGTTTATTCTAGATGAGTTTTGCTGAGTTTTGCATAACTGGTAAACCGTAAAAGATAGACAAAAACTTACTGTACAAAAATGTAGATCTGGTTAAAACCATAATTTACATATTATACGTTTTTAGTAGAGCTGACCGTTTCTGAGATATTGCTTGTTATTTGCTTCAGCTGTAAAATACGTATACTTTTCTCATACTTTTCTGTCAACTCTCGGCTGTAGAAGCAAAGAAATTTCAATCACATAGCAGCAAGGTTTTAAATTTGACTAAGTCTTTAGCCTAGCGTATTCCCTTATTTTCCTTCTAATTGTAAAGGCAAGTAATAAGAGAATTTCTGCCAATGCTATCTGGATTAAAATGAATCTGAAGAATAAGATTTTTAACAATAATTTGTTTTGGAGATGCAGAGAAAGTCATGCAATAATACATTCAGCTTAAGGAGGCGTTCATGGGTTACTCTCAGAAAAGTCAGTACCTGTGTATATTGTATACATGTGCTATTTTCATATAAAGTGTTAATTCATTTTGAGAAAAACATCTGATCAATTCACATGACTTTCTCTACCTATTCAACAAATTACTCTTAAAAATCTTATGTGTTCCCTTCATAAAACATTTTCTATGTATTCTGTAAATTAATTATCCTTACAAAAGATTTTTTACTTCATACTAACCGAGATAAACATAAGCAAAAATGATATTACTTGATTTTTGTAGTACAAGCATTAGGCTAAAACGATAGTCAACTATTTTATTCTTCTTGTAGATACAAAGAATAAGAAAATACACTAGGATTAAGGAATAGTCAAGTCCTTTAAGAGCTGGTTGTTATGCTTGATCAGAAACAATAAAAACGAATGCCATCACATTTGGGGAAAGTGTAAGCGTTTTAAAATTGAAATCAATAAAATAGAATATCTCTTGAATGGTTAAGTACATTAGAAGTTGGTTTAATCCAATTAAATATATGGTTTCGGTTGAAAGTATTTTGGTGTTTTTATTAATGATTAAAATATTTCTTTTAAGTTTAGTAAAGTAATATAAAGCTAATAATATCGTAAATATTTCAAGAAACCTTATTTTTAATAAACAGTGAGTAAAATATTTGCATAATTCTTCATATTAAAATTTTAAAATGTATATGACCTAAACTGTGTGCTTTAAAGAGATCTACATTTTTGTGTAGCAAGCATTCGTGAATCTCATGGCTAACTAGTTAAGTAAGAGTTCTTCAGAATAAAGAGGACTTCAGAGGCTCATTTACCAAGTTTTCCGACATATGTACTGCACACGCTCTAAGATATCTGCAAGTATTTTTCTAAACATACTCTATTTTTAGTATTCGGCGAACTTCAACACAAGTTTTTCCAGCGAAATCTCGATATAGAACGTTTGAGCGTAATTGCAATGGTGCCTTGAGATGCTGCAAATAGGCGCTTGAGAAGTTAAAAGGGGATTACAAGAATTGGGTCGATATGTGAGGTTTGAAATACCTTAGTAATAGAACACGTGCATTTTGATGTCATAATAGAAGATTAAGTTTCCAAATTGTTATCATTTTACAAGACAAACTATATTTCATTCCAAGAAACATGCATAGGCGATCGTAATGTGACAGCAACTTTGAAGGAAACAAAGCTCTCAGAAGCAAACAGTAGAGAAAAGGAGCTAGGGAGAGAGAGCGGGGGGAAAGTTAGAATTTTGCTAATAATGACAGGATATACATTTAAGTTCCATCACGACATGTCGGCGTGTTTTGGGACACCTAACGAAGTTTTCTCAGATGGTTTGGAATTTCTAGTTGGCGGTTTCGTCACTGGGCACACATGGTGATGAGGGTTCAGTTCGTCACCCATAGATGGCACCATAGGCTGAAATCATGATTTTCTTTAGCCGTTTTTTACGTGTAAATTCGTATTTTGAGAAACTTAACGAAGTTTTCTCAGATTGGGTGGAGTTTCTAGTTTGCGGTTTCGCCACAGTGCACACATCATGTTGAGGGGTTTTCTCCAGGTTCTCCGGTTTCCCCCGCCATCACATTCCACCAGTGCTCAATATTTTTTCCATGTATCAACTGTGTCATCGCCTGCGGATAAAGCGTACATTAAACACCATAAAAAAAAAGAAATCCATAGGCGATCCGGATTTGAAAGTGTTCAAAATATTTACATGTCGAGATTTGAAATCCGCTAGATTGCCGCGGTTTTAATTTCTTCTTTAGATGATTGGGCATTTAGTATCACACTTTTCGCCAATACTGCTCCACCCCTCTTCTTACCTTTGCCCACCTTTTCTTGGGCGACTGACTCCTTATTCTTCATTCTGTAGGATCGCCCAGTTTCGGAAGCAGAGCAGAGACAACTTTGGGACATGAAGTACGCTATACACCCTTATATCTAATGACTTCAATGACTTCATTTTGTTTGTAGATCCCAGAGTCCACACACATGTACGTGCGCTGTGTTTCGTTTAATAATTCAATTAGTTTGCGGCAAATTAGATAACCTATTCACCATAATGACTATGACCACAAAGAGAGAAACTCTTGTCTGACAACACTGCGGAAAGACCAGCAGCCCCTATTTTCCTGTAAAACTAGAGCCCAAGAAAAGTAGCTTGCATAGTATAAAACATCCCTCAGCTACGCTTTGTGGCTTAGGACTTTAAAATTTTATAAAAGACCGGTAAGTAACTACAAAGCAGCTCCAATGGCAGAATAACAAAAGTACCAAATCCGTATAAGCAAGGAAGTAGTCGCGCTGATAGTTTTCAGAAAGTTAAGCGATGTCAAGGGTGTTTCTCATCACAGCAATAACTTTTACGAGTTCACAGATCGAGAAATAATTATTTCATGTAACAATACGAATTTAAAAACAAAATGAAGTTATTGAAGTATCTACCGAGGGCGAAATTCGGCTTGGTAATGTAATAACAATCTGATATGCATAAACACAGCATTACAATATTCTCCCAACATTGACAATTCACGCACTGTAACCGACTATTTTTTCCATTAATATGGTTTATCACAAAGAAATGTTACACTGCGCTTTGACACTGTTATTTTCCATGAGTGATAAACATCAACACTCGTATTCATTTTCCCATATTACTAAATAAACACAAACTTGCTTTTTCTTGGAGGGGAAATCATCAATTGACTTTCAGTAAGTAGCATATACCAAAAATGTTACAACCTCAAGCACCACAAACGTATTTTCTCTTTGTGGTCTTCTGGCAACATGACTTGGATCACCTGACCCTTGATGAACATGCCCACAAACAGCTATTGTAAAGCACTGCAACGTGCTCACATGACCAGGATTTACTCACAAAAATATATCAAATGGACATGCATGGATTTCAAAATGCAGTCTTTAAAATTAATTACTACTCTAAGGGTCTTCTTGTCCCTTGATAACATTTAAGGAAATACAGGTATTTTGCCATACCGTTTCTTGATAATTAGGACGCTATTTTTCCTTCTCGAATATGGGAAATTGTGTATAATACAGAATGTCTGGGAAGTGTACCCCTAGCACTTACCCCAAATGCTTAGGCTCAGTGGCCTGTTGATCAAATGAACATTGAATCAGAGTGAAGAACCCAGAATGGAGAATGAGTCCATAGTCAGGTATGAGAGCAAGGAAGAAACTGATGTGAAATTGAGGGGAAATGGGTGAAAGGAAAGTTGATGATGGAGCAACCGGTGGAATGAATGACAGGGGAAACCAGAGAACCAAGGAATATTTTCCCATAAAATCATATATTGTTGATGTACAAGCGCCATATATGTATAGTCAATGAAACAAGCTTGATCAACATTACTCTTTAGAAAATTATTGAATCCCAACAAACATAACACGATTAACTCCCATTAGCAAATTGAATTCTCCAACCGAACATTGATATTTTCACTGCAATGTATAAGGAGCTTGCGTTCAAAACGAGTCAAGTCCACTATTGAATAAAAAAACATGAGTTTATGATATTGTCGGTACAATTTTATTGAAAGCCATTATTTCTGCAACAATTTTCAACGAAATTTGAACAAGTCCCATTGAAAATTGTTCTTAAAATAAGGCTTTTCAGTCAAAACAAAACAAGTCCAGAGAAATCTTCAAATTAAATTATCTCATTCCTTTTCAGTTAATACGAAACAAATCCCATGTGTATAGTATGCATTACAAAGCATTCCAATCAAATCGCAACAAGACCTTGCGCATTATATTTCCAAAACCAAATACTCTGTAAATAATGATGTAACACATGGAAGGGGCTTTAGAAATGCAGTGTCAACCACGTCCAACTATACCAACCTCCTCATCCATAATTTGGCACAGTATGACCCTTTCCAGCCCTTTTGTGCGAATATTGTACTTGGACAAAACTTGTTTGAAAGATCAGCAAACAAACCCTTTACCCCACTTGAGATTTCCTTCTTTCCACTGCTTGGGTATATTATGTCCTTGAATAAAAAGTGTCTGCAAGGTGAGCGAACTAATTAATAATATTACACAAATTTTATAATTATTCAAAAAATCTCATTTTCCAATTTTTTCACATATTAATACATTTAATTATTATTATTGTTATTATTATTAATAGTATTAATAATTTCAGCTATGAAAATCTAGACCCATTATTAGAAATATTTAAAAGGTCATGCAATCATAACAATAAAGCATACACCTGCAGTAAAAATAATCATAATCGATTGTTTCGAAATGTGTCTAACCAGTCACATTCATCATCTGCCCCTTCAAAAAATCGTCAACAGGAAATGTCATAAATTCAGCTCATGTTACTATGTGAATATATTAAATATTAAAACGTTCTTTCACACAAGTTGTTTGTAAGCTAAATTTATTCATACATATAACACCTTATATTTGACTTTGCTGTTAATACTATATTATTTTTATCAATTACAGATGAAAACAGTAAGATGTGGTACTAAAGGATTTGTCTAAATTTCTTTCTTCAGGCCATGGAAAGTCCCGTATTATTAGAATAGGAAAGGCTATCTGTGAAGGCCTCATCCTGAAGGAGAAAGGAGGAGACAGAAAATCAAACAAATCTTTGGATAAAAGAGAAAGAATTGCCAAATTTCTTGAAGTTTTTCCAACCAATGAAAGCCCCTGTAATAGAGTGAAATCACGATGTGTCTACTTTGACTCCAGCATCAAAGTTAACATACTGTGCACAATCTATAATAATTCTGTAGACTCAAATTTGAAAGTAAAATATTCTATGTTCCGTAGGGTATTTATAAATAAATTTAATATAGGGTTCTCATCGCCTGCATCAGATGGATGTGGGTTATGCGCAATGTTACTATCCACTGAAAAAGATGACAAAAATGGTGTTAGCATAGTGACAGAAGTGCGTGTATATAAGTTTCAGGGCAATGCGTTTTACGATCTTGTTAGGCAGCATCGTGAAGAAACTATAGCATTATGCTTTGATATGCAACAAGTCCAACCTCTACCCAAGCTCCAATCCAAGATGCTTTTTACTTCAGACGGATTGGCTTCTAATCATTTTGCTGTGTTGATTTAAATGCAAAAAAAAACAACTTTGTATTTTTGGATAGAAAATCAGGCACGACGGGGGGTGGGGGACTGAAGTTGGATCTGCTCTTCTATGTCACCTTAAATCAATTAATTCTGATAACATGATTTCTTTGAGATTGTTTTGTGATGGCTGTGTAGGCCGAAACAAAAATTCCCACATTATTCATTCCTTGCCCATTTGCTTGTAAATATGTCTCCAAAACAACTCCAAGATATAATTTTCACATTTCCAGTGAGAGCTCATAGCTTCCTGCCTGTACATAGATAGGATATTTGGTAGGGTTGAAAAGATTTTGAGGAAAAATGCTGTTTTAACCAAAAAAGAGGAATATTGCTAGAATATTCCAAAGTAGGAGAGTGGAAATATCTAGGAGAGAGGTGGGAAACTTTTGATTGGGGAAAGAATATAAAAACAGAATACAAGGTAATCAAGATTTGAAGCGAATTACACTAAAAACTGTAACAAAGAAATGCAACCCCACATGCTTAGTAAAAGGATTGATGTTATACAGACTTGACTCTGAAATAGACACATTTTCTTTAATATTAAAAAGAGGAAAAAAAAAAACGGTAACATAAATTTGGAAAATTGTTGTAAAGCTAGAAAAACGGTTTGGCAAGGAATGGTTGCAGAATAATTCTTTGTCTTAGTAAAGAGACTGACTTTTTTTTATTGACGTTGGATGTGACAGTGATGCAGAAACATCATGTGACCACAAGCGCCAGCGAATGACAAGCTTGGATCACTTAACGCGGTACACCGCAGAAGAGCATGACTTTCTGAAAGGAATCGTCACTAGTGACGAGTCGTGGGCATAGCACTGCACACCCGAAGCAAAGTAGGCAAATATGGAGTGAAAACAGGCTGGTCCCTCAGTAACGAAATAATTTAAAGTGACTCAATCTGCTAGAAAAGTGCTTGTGACAGTGTTCTGAGATATGCATGATGTTTTATTGATGGGCTTTACTGAACACGGGACCATCGTGTATGCTGCAGCCTACAATAAAACCTTGGTGAATTTGCGTCGTGCCCTTCGTGACAAACGCCACAACATTAATGCTGACGCTGTCAAACTTTTTCATGACGATGCTCGCTCCCATATTGCTGCTGTTGTTGTCTGAAAATCACTAAATTTGGTTGGAAGTGCTCCAGCATCCACCATACATTCCGGATCTTGCACCGTCGGACTTTCATCTGTTTGGTCCCATGAAGAAATTCCTGGCCGGCCAACGCTTTGCGTCAGAAACGCAAAGTGAAATCAGCAGTCCGCAGCTGGCTGTACTCGGAAACAAGTCTTCTACGAACAGGGCATATTGAAACGGTCTCACGATGAGACAGATGCGTTGAGAAAGTTGGTGACTATATCGAAAATTAGTAGTAGAAGTATTTATTAAGTTTACAATAATACAATATTTGCTTTGGTCGGGTGATCCTACGTGCTGTCTAAAATGTTGAATTTAAAATATACCTTCTTATCTATATTATATATGTTTATAACATTGGAAATAGACACACACACGCACACACACGCACAGACACATACACACGCTCGCACGCTACGACAACAGAACCACAGAACAATAAAATAAAGAACCCTCTGATATTACACACACACACGCACACACTTGCACTCACTACACTCACTTGCTCTCTCAACTATGCACTCCCATTAAGTATGTGCCCAGGCTTGGCCAGTTTTGATTGTTTAGAATCAAATCCCAGAATGCTATCCTTCGTCTGTTTGAAGCTAAAAATACCTCCAGCAATGTGTCGAAAAGTGGGTAAAAGGTATAATTTGTGATTTTTTTTTAACTATAGACTCTTTTGTAACAAAAAATACATTGTGCGTTACTTTTCGATCCGCCATCGTATTTGGAATAAATGTTGTATTTGAAAATATGTGTATAGTACATTTTCGTCTATCCGCTAACGTTTACCAATTATACAAGATTGGGTACATAAACTTTCTTTCGAATGAGGAGCGCGTTATAAGTTATTCATAGAAAATTCAAGGTACACATTCTATTGGTCAAAGACATCTTTAATGTATTGAAATCGTTTCGAAGAGGTTTCAGTAGAATTTATTGGGGGTGGCGGTTGTGGCATTTTGTTTAATAAGTTCCTGTCGGGTCCTTGGAAAATGTTGAATTTAATATACAGTTTTGTTATTTATCCGGCATTCATGATTTGGATTATACATTTCCTACGCACATATGCGCAGACTTAATGAAGATTTTAAGCAATCAGTGGACTTCAAAACGTGCATTTAATAAGAAATCTTTATAGGTGTCTTCTTGAGTGGAATACAATAGTTACTCTAACTACTAAAGGTAAGCAGTAGGGAAGTAATATAAATAAATATTTTCGTAGTCGGCTTACCCTCCCCTTATGTAGAAATGGCACTCCCCTAGGACTTACAAGCGGGTGCCTAGGAGTCAGAAGCCCGATATAAATAAATATATAAATAAACCATCATCTTAAATGGTCTAAGCGTTTTGGCTCGTTCCGGTCTCATGGTTCTGTCGTACTGTTCGTATTTATTTACTCACCAAGAAAAAGAAAATCTGATGTGTTCCATTCACATGACTTTCTCTACATCTCTGAAACAAATTATTGATAAAAAGGATATTCTTCTATTACTTTATGGTAGTCGAGAAAAAAATTAGCAGAAATAGCCTTATTACTTGCTTCCAAAGTAGAAGGGATATAAGGGAATACAGTAGACTAAATTGACAGTCAAATGCTTTAAAATGTGGTTGCTATGTTATAGAATTCCGTTTATTTGCGTGGCCGTGTTGAGAAAAGTATAAAAGTATAAGTATTTTAAAACTAAAATCAATTACAAGAAATATTTCATAAACAACCAATTTGTCCATGTAAGGGACAGTTAGGGATGGGGATTTTCTTGAAAATCTTCGTGTCACATCCTTGGTAGGTACTGAACTTAAACATCGAGTTTGTTATTTAACGGACTTTTCGTTTTTGAGCTATGCTGCCCACAGACACACACACACATACACACACGCGGTCATTTTTATATAATTGCTTCTTTTGGATACAGGGGCCTCAAAACATATATTTCCAGTGAAATCTCGGTATCAAATTTTTAGGTGCAATACAATACCTTCTCCATACACTATGTACACAGTACTTGCAGAGAAAGTAATAGATACACATTCAAGACCCAATTATTAAGTGAGGAATGTAGAAGAGATTTGTATAAGAAAAGACTAGATTTACTTATACAACACAGCCAATAAATATATAAATACATATATAAAGTAATCCAAATTGCAATTTATTGGCGTAGGTCACCCGCTAACATTTATTCCGAAAGCTAAGTTTATAGCAAGGATTTTAAACAACCGCAGTATTTTTGTTTCACAACCCAAATCCCCGTCAATATCTGCTTTGACCGGAAACACCAATTTGCGTGACCAAGTAATAAACAGGTCATTGTAATCTCTGAAACTTGGCACATTGAGGACAACTTTGTGCCCAGTTGATGGCATCCCTTGCCAGGTGACGCCGATTTATTGGCTTGTCTTTATTTACCGGTTGTTTTTCGCCTGATCGGCAGTAGACGCAGTTGGGTCGACGTGCAAAAATTTTGCGAGTGTGGAACACAATGGAAATAGAGCACAGTGACCCAGTTAGCGAACTGTCACGCCACGCGCAAGTCTGGGACCTCTTCACCACAAACATTTTTAAATAGCCTCCTCAACCCCAAACCTTGTAATTTCAAGTACTTTTATCCAAACGATTCTTCCAACATCCGAAAGAAATCGATGTTTTTTCCCTTCGCTTCTGGAAAAGTAACTATAGTTGGTGAAAACAGAGGATGCAATATGGTTCTGTGCTGCTACTTGTAAGAGGAGTTATCATGCTGCTATATACATTGACAGTATTATCGTCCCACTCAAAGCTGTAACGTCGGCATTTCTTTGATTCACATAGAGATGTAGAGTGCAGCATTTCAATCGCTCCGCGCTAAGCTATGCAACAACAAATGATAAGTGCAAACAACCAACAGTACTTGATGGAGTAGCGTAGGATCAGGATTATGGCGGAAAATAAATAACATTAAGTGTTGTTTATTAAAAGAATTAACATTAATGTAGTCAAACAAATAATAAAAAAGGAAGAGTTTTGAATGGAAATATAAAACAGCTATTTACATAACTCTTAGAATTAAGTAATTTAAATATATAGGGGAAATGTAGGTAATTATATATAATACATTGCCTACTATGGCTTATATTTTAAATTCAAAGTAACAACACTGTTTTCTGAGAATTTGGTGTAACGGGGGAGTGAAAGATTTGTGCATAATTAATCTGAGCCTTCTCGTTTCATGTAATGGGCAGTCAAAGAGTAAGTAATTAACATTCTACATTGGATGTAAACAGACCTATTTTGACTGACTATTTTAAACCGTTCAAGATACCATCCGTGTCCTGTCATGAATTTGTGTCATTGTAAATGGAGGCTTTATATCTAATCTATCGAGAATTTCAGGAAAGAAGATCTGTTTTGTAAAATTACCATTAATACTTTCTTGCCATATTGAGTCCCAACTGTTAAGCGTTTTTAAAGCATTCTTTACCAACGACATTGGTTATTTTGTATATTATTCATATTTTGTGACTAAATTAGAGTTGTTTTTGTAACGGTATATTCCATGTCTGATATCGACTGCATTAGGATTTATCATCCATTTCTTCAAGCGCAGCTTGAGAATCGCTTAGAATTTATTACAAATTATTCATACTCACTGTAATACGTATTATTATTACGCCTCAGGTCGTGGCCGCGAGGAAGATAATGCATTACAGGTAATATAATATTTGTAAATAATACACTGGTAAGATGTTCTTGTATATCTTCAACATCATTGGATACAATAATTATTAACACTGTAGGATGGCACAGATAAATTAAGATTGCATTTTACAGCACGCGTTCCCATAGGACGCTGCCCTAGCAATGATGATCACATGAAGACGGACCAATAACGAATGCACACAGTTGAGCGTCTATTCAGCTCTTATATAGGCTCGAAACTTATTTTACATTCTTTAAGGAAGTATATAACACAGAATTCCTTTTATTTATAAATAAATTACTTTTGGTACATATAATATTTATTTCACAAACTATTTGCGCTTAGAGAATATTTAAATATGGTATACAACGCTTGGGGATGCAGTATACTAAAAAGAACAACTTCCTTTTTCATGCACGTAACAATGGAGTTATCATTGTTGAAATTTTTCAAATCATTATTTTTGATCATAAATGAAATTATATTTAAAATACACATTACATTCAATATTCTTATATTCACAGAACACTTACAGGCTAATTACTTTCAGTAATTAATTTTTTCTTTACCACATAATCAATAAATCAATATTTTATCAATTTCCTTCCATTAACATAAAAAAAAACACTTGATATGAATACGCTTGGCTTACATATATTACCGTCTCAAATTTGTAGTCCGTTGCTACGAGGTGACTGATTTCATTTTTCAGATTCACTCACACAGAGAACTTGTTTTCTAATAGGCAACGGAAATTTTGAAATAAAAGCAATCACATAATTATGCTAGCTTTGCTGGTTAATGATCCTGTCCCATAAATTAAGGGACAGGGTTTTTTTTTTTTTGTTTTTTTTTAACTAAAACACTCGTGATAGGAGATAATACAACAAACGTAAGGTTTCAGTGTTAAGGGCAAGTTCAACCTGACTCCATCACTTCGATAATCAAATCAACTTATGAAAGGTGGAATGCGCATTTCAATTGCAAAATGTTGCTTACTGCTACTGCACTGAAGCAATTATCTGTTCGTGCTTTCCGTGCGGCTGGTGACGCAGTATACAATAGTCGATTCGTAGGAACTTTGAGCAAAGTTGCTCAGTGAGCAACAGTTGCTGACGTCTAACGGACGGGGTCCTCAGGACTCTGGACAGAGCACCGGACGTAGTAGGCCTTTGTGGCCCTTTGTCACTTACCTAGGTGCCCCAGGGAGGGAGAGATGATGGGACACACTCGAGGGGCGAGGATAACCTTTTACAATGCGCAAATCACCATTCAGCCTTAATTCACCGAACACTGAAACAGATTATGAGGAAATGATGGGAACTAGAAATGGTTGGCCGTAAAATTCGGGGGATGAAAAGATTTTCCCACCATTCGCCTGGCGACCCGAGAAACACTCGAGAAAACTTTGGGTCAGGTAGGCCGGTCACGGGAATCGAACCCAAGACCTCCCGAATACTGCCTGAGCCATTCTGACCTACACAATCATAATTTTATCTAATACATTTTCTTGGAAATCTATCGTTTACAATGTCGTACTGTTTCCTCGGCTTCTTTGTGATAAATTCCAATTAAAAATTCCTTCTGGCTCCACCGAATCCATTTTCCAGTCATTCATATAGTCCATCAATACATTAATGAATACAAGACCTCTCTATATATTTTCTGTCGCAAGGCATAATGGTGGTAACAATTTGTCCAATATGTTATTCTACTTAAGTGTTATAATCTTCAATTTCTATTGTGAGTGGCTTTATGAATTGAAAACCTTAGTGCCTTTTAGTGTCTAAAAATATACCTTTGACGTGATTATCATATTTTAGTCGCCTAGGACAAAAGAGATTTATAGAGTTATGAGACACCTAATGCAAGGACCCCCATCAGGTTTTGCTAATTAACTATAAAATGTTATCTGCATGACCAACATTATAGTTGACGGTTAATTGTAGGACATTATGAAAGTTGTAGAGTTAATATAACAGCTGCCAAATGGTTCCCTGCCTTCCGGTGGTAATTTTATCGCTGACGTTTCCCGCATATGATGCCAACCAACACCGACTGCTTGCGACTAGTTCAAGTAGTCCTTTCTTCTATATAGCTCTTTATACCAAGAGTCAACTATTACTAATTTTTTTATTAAATAAATTAAATCTCTCATCGCAGAAAATAGAGGAAAACGTTAAATAAATAAATAAATAAATCTGATTTGTTCCATTCACATGACTTTTTCTACATCTCTGTAAAAATTAAAGTTAAAAAGATTATTCATCTATCTACTTCATGCTAATCGAGAAAAATATAGCAGAAATGGTATTGCTACTTATTTTCTTGTAAGTAGAGGGAAAATAAGGGAATATACTAGGCTAAAGCAATGGTTAAATGTTTTAAAAGCTGGTTGCTATATAATTGAAATGAGCTTCTTTGCATTGCCAGGAGTTTAAAAATTCCCGTAGTAAATTGTAGCATAAAATTAACTCAATATTATTAACTGAAATCCATAACAAGAATATCTCAAAAATGGCCAACACAACGAAAAAAATGTATAAGACATAAATTATGTATTTTAACGAGACCTACATTTTTGTAGTAAGTTTTTGTCTATCTCTTATGGTTTACTAGTTATGCAAAATTCAGCAAAATTCATCCAGAACAAACTGGTCATCAGAGGCTTTTCCCAGAAAATTTAAGATATACATTTTATTTTTCATGCAAATATGTTTAATATAAAGTATATTGAACAAAATCGTCAGAGCATTTTTTAGAAAATTAATATTTTCGAATTGTTTTTCATATAAAGGGTAGTTTAGGATAGAGAGATTTTCCTCAAAACCTTTGTGTCGCATCCTTAGAAGATACTAAACATAAATATCAACTTTGGTAGGTTACCGACTTTTCGTTTTTTAGTTATCGTGTTCACAGATGCACGGACACTCGGACATTTTTCTAAAAATCTGACGAGGCCCATTCACATGACTTTCTCTAACCGTTCCACAAACAAACTTTTCTTACAAAAGATTATTCTTTTATCTACGTCATGCCAATCAAGACAAGCGTTGCCAGAATTGGTCTTATCATTGCTTCCTTGTAAGCAGAATGGAAATAAGTGAATACATTAGATAAAGCGATAGTCAAATCTTTTAAAAGCCGGTCGCTAAATGAAAAAATTGAAATCCGGTTCTCTCCCGTTTGACAAAGGTTTGCAACTTAAAACTAAAACAAATAACTCGATATCTCGGAAACGGTTAACTCTACGCACAATGTATGTGGCATAAAGTGTGTGCTTTAATCAGATCTGCAGTTTTGTATAGTAAGTTTTTTTCCATCTCTTACGGTTTACCAGTTATACAAAAATTATAAAAAATGCATTAAGAATGAACAGTCTTCTGAAGTTATTGCAAGAAAAATCAAGATAAACATTTCGTTTGTCATGAAAATAACTTAAACATAAAAATCGTTAGAACCATTTTCAGAATTTCAAAATGTTCGAAAAATGTTCAATTTAAAGGGTTGTTGGGGAGGGGAGATTTTCTTGAAAATCTTCCTGTCGCACCCTTGGAAGATACTGAACTATTTAAGTATTTTTTCTATGCTGCCCACAGACAAGCACACACTTTCAGATGACACACACATGGACATGTTTTTAAAAACGCTAATTTTTGGATTCAGGGGGTCATACATGTATTTCCGGTGAAATCTCGACATCGACTTTTGGGTGGAATATAATATTTGTCCATATGTGCATTGTACATGAGAGTTAGAGAGTTAGAGAATTTTTTTATACAGGAGACCCTAAAGTGTGTACTTTCGGTGAAATCTCGGTATCGAATTATTGGGCGGAATGCAATACCTTCTCTACCTATCATGTACCATGTAGAGAAAGTAAAAATGCCTTTTTGTATTCAGGGGGCCTCAAAAGACTTATTGCAGGTGAAATCTCGACATCAACATTTTTGATTGTAGTACAATACTCTTCTCATGCTTAATATAGTAGTCGAGAAAGTAAAAATATGATTAGGTATACTCTATGTAGATAATACAGGCTTATGGCTGTGATATATGGGTACTAGGTTAAGTTTGTTAATACGAGGTACGTCCAGAAAGTAAGTTCCGTTTCAATTTATCTCCGCTGCAGCGCTGCGATTGCAGTTCCGCACATGCGCGGTAGACGCTCTGTATCAAGGAGAAGAAACGTGCGCCATTTGGAGATCGCTGTCAGCCACATACGCTTTGTTGTGCTTGTTTACAATGTCGGTGTTGATTGAAAATCCCGCCACTTTTGAAATCAGATCTGTGATTCGTTTTCTGAATGCTAGGAAAGTGAAACCAATCGAAATTTATCGACACATTTGCGAAGTTTACGAAAATGCGATGAGTGATTTAATGGTGAGAAGATGGGTCCGACAGTTCAATGAACGACGTAGTGAAGTGCACGATGAAGAGCGAAGTGGGCGTCCATCTTTGGTTACAGAAGAACTGGTTCACGCGATTGATGACAAGCTCCATGAAAACCGCAAGTTTACAATTAGTGCTCTCCTATGGAATTTCCCCAAAGCTCACGATCACTAATTCATGAAATTGTTACCGAAAAACTGAAATTTCGTAAACTTTGCTCACGTTGGGTACCAAAGATTCTTACTGAGCAACACAGAACAAAATGGATGGGTAGTGTACTTCAGTGTTTAATCCGTTATGATGAAGACGGCGAAGAATTTCTGACACAGATAGTCACAGGAGATGAGACTTAGGTTTCTTACGACACCCCTGAAAGTAAGCGGCAATCAATGGAATGGAGGCACACTTCATCCCCAGCAAAGGTTAAGCCGAAACAAATCTTGACACCTCGAAAAATGATGTGCACAGTGTTCTGGGACTGGAAAGGCATTTTACTCATTTATTTCTTACCGCGTGGTCAATCAAAGCAGATGTTTATTGCGAGACACTTAGGAAATTGCGCCGCGCAATACAGAATAAGCGCCGAGGATTGCTGTCAAAAGGTGTTGTTTTTCTTCACGACAACGCACGACTACACACTGCAAATGTGACGAAAAACCTCCTACAGGGATTTGGCTGGGCCGTGTTTGACCATCCTCCGTACAGCCCTGACCTCGCTCTTAGCGACTTTCATCTGTTCTTACATCTCAAGTATTTCCTTGGCAGTCAACACTTCAACAATGACGAAGAACTGAAAGAAAATGTTTCCAACTTTTTGAAGACACAGGCGGCAAACTTCTATGAAGAAGGTATACAAAAACTTGTGCCACACTATGACAAATGCCTGAAAAATTCGGCAGTTATGTGGAAAAGTAGTTTATTGTGCAATAAATAATTATTCTGTATCTGTACACAATTTAATTTTATTACTTTCTGGACGTACCTCGTAAATGGAGTTTTATTTATGGGCATTCTTTAATTGCTGTGGTTCTCAGCGTCCCATTCCATATTGGGCGTGAAAGACCGTTTAATTTTTCTCAGAGGCCTCTTTTATCAGATTTGAGGTTTTTTTACGTGCCGAAAATCTTCAACACGGGACCAACGGCTTTACTTCCTTTCCGAAGGAAGGCATACTAAGGATTTTTACGTCTGAAAAAATCCATCATCCTCCGCCAAGTTTGAACCCGCGTCCTTGGGTATATGAAGTTAGCATGGTAACCACTAAACCATGGAGTGCGACGTTAAGCTTGTTGCAATGGGTAAACTTATTTCCTGTGTATGCTAGGTTCATAATAAAACCTGAACTCTTGAAATCTGTTAGAAGCAGCGTAGCCACAGAATAAGCACACTTTGTGGCTAACCGGCCTATATTTTCAACTAGGAATATATCTGCAGTTGCATAGGTGCAGCTGACACGCTTTACATAATAAAACATTGTTTTCGTTTCTACCATCTGGTTTACAGAGCTCAGAACAATAAACACAGCGATGTGTTTAACAAGTAGTTTGTATAACAATGCTGCAACAGGTAAACAGACCTTGCTCAGAAACAACCGAGAATTAATAAACTGAAGAACATTGCTCATTCTTACCTCCTGTTAAGACTTGCTTTCCTCCAATCTGAAAACTGAACTGAACTGAATTAGAGCTTAAAACTGAAAAGTTATATTCAGTTCAGTTCAGTTGTGCTTTCCTAGAAAACTGAACTGAAAACTGCACATCATTAAAATAGCTGAAGAATGATTGAGAAGGTTGCATGGCAGTGAAGAAAGTGAATTGGAGTTGGATACTTTGATGTTTTTTTTTTTTTGGTCGATGAATTAACAGATAGTAGTGATAATGAACAAAGTTACTACATCATGGGGTTAACCCGCCATAATGCCAGTCTGTTGTACTACACTTTATTTCAGATTCTTAAACATATTTAAGAGCTAAAACTGACTGAAAATTGTGAAACATTATACAGTAAATCTTATTTATTTCTCCAATTCCTTTCCCAACTCCTTCCAAAGTCTCTGTTTCTTCTCTATATTTCAATACTCGGCATGTTGTATAAAAGTTCGTTATGATGAATAAAGACAATTGTTCTCTCTTCCTCAATTTGTGAAAACTTTCGTTTTCCACTCATTAGGTACAAATATTTAAACCAAATTACAAATACCGCAACTATAACCTCACTTATGCTATCTCGTCGTCGAAACATCAACTGAACTGAACTGAAAAAACGACTTCCACCTTAATTTTCGTCGCCTAGATTTCTAGTGGAAAACTTAAAACTTCTAGTGACAAACGAGAAAGGAGAGATTCCTTTGTCAGTTCAGTTTCGTTAAGTTCTCAGCCGGAGAAAAGCACATCCATAATAAACAATGGCACAGTTCGTGATCACGAGATCCGAACTAAAAAATCTGATGTGTTACATTCACATGAATTTCTCTATATCTCTGCAACAAATTATTGTTAAAAAACCTATGCTTCTATTTACTTCATGTTAATCGAGAAAAAAATAGCCGAAATAATCTTATTACTTGTAAGTAGAAGCGAAATAAGGGAGTACCATAGGTTAAAGTGATAGTCAAAAGCTGGTTGCTATGTGACTGAAATTCCTTTGTTTGTATGGACAGGAGTTGACAAATTCCTGTGTGAGAAAAGTATGTTTTTATAAAGCTGAAACCAAATACAAGGAATATCTCAAAAACGATCAACACCATGTTATGAATATAACATAAATTATGTGTTTTATGGAGCTCTACATTTTTTGTGTGGTCGATTTTTGTCTATCTCTTACGGTTTAGCAGTTATGCAGAATTCCGTAAAATTCATCCAGAATAAAGTAGTCCACAAAGGCTATTCCCAGAAAATTCAAAATATATATTTTATTTGTGAGGTAAATATCTTTCATATACGATATTTTAATCAAAATCGTTAGAGCCATTTTTTAGAAAATCAAAATTTTCGAAAAAATTTCCATGTAAAGGGTAGTTGGGGGTGGGGGGTTTTCTTCAAAATCTTCGTGTCGCATCCTTGGAAGCTACCAAACTTAAATACCAAGACAGACAGATACAGACACACACACGGACCTTTTACTGAAAATGCAATTTTTGGATTCAGGGGGTCCTAAAACATATATTTCCGGTGAAATCTCAGTATCGAATTTTTGGGTGGAATACAATACTTCCTCTATACACTATGTACATAGTACGTATAGGGAAAGTAAAAATATTAAGTTCAGTTCAGTTTTCAGATTGGAGGAGCCTTTAAGAATAAAGTGTCACAAACAGATACGATCGGGGCAAGAGGTGGTGAACTTTGTGCGAGAGGCGGTGATTGAACCTGTGCCTATAAACAACACACCGACATTTGAATCTTTCATTGAGGCGATTGTTTTAGAGTGGTCCATTAGCCGGGAGAGTTGGCAGAGAGGGGGACGGCGACGCTAGGAGAGGACAGCGCCGCGACGCGGGCGTCAGTAGTGCAGGAAGAAGAAGTCAGTGGTGGATGTGCAGGATAGCAACAGTCTATAAGGGGGAGGTGAAGTTTGTGGAATAGATATCTGCTGCACCTATCCGGATATTAGTAGGTACTGCGTGGATATCGTCGGCCATGAGCACGGACACAGCGCCTTGGAGGTGGGTAAGTCGGAATGCGAGGGGGCTATCCTTGTGTTGGTTTTCTTACTTTCTCTACCACGTATAATGTACTTAGAAACTGTTGCACTACACTCAAAAATTCCATACCCAGATTTCATTGGAAATACATGTTTTGAGGACCCCAGAATAAAACACCATTTTTAGAAAAACAACTAAAGAGAAAAGTTACTTAAATATCAGGATTGGTATGTACGGGCAGTCTCTTCCAAGGATCCGACAAGCAGATTTTCAGCAAACTCCATCCCAAACTACCTTTTACATGGAACATTTTTAAAAATGTTCGATTTTCTCAAAAATGGCTCCGGCAATTTTATTTAAATATTTATATCACAAATAAAATGTATATTTGAATTTTTTTATAATAGCCTCTAAAACCTTGTTCTTTTTGGTAAACTGTTAGAGAGTCAAAATACACAAAAAATGTAGATCTCGTTAAAACTCACAATTTATGTCCAATATATTTTGCGTGAAGTTAAGCATTTCCGAGATATTTCCTGTTATTAGTTTATATTTTTCAATGCGTTTCTCAAATGGGTAGATATCATTCGTTTTTCCTATTTTCTCCTGATCAAGCAAAGAGCACGGAATTTTACTGTCAATACTTAGCGACCAGCTGTTAAAAATGTTACTATCGCTAGCCTAGGTGTTCCTTATTTATCTTGTACCTACAAGGAAACAAGTAATAAGACTATTTATGTTAATGTTTATCGTGATTAGCATGAAGTAGATAGAACAATAAACTTTTAACGAATTATTTAACAGATTAGGTAGAGAAAGACATGTGAATGGAACACATTAGACTCTTTTTTATAGATAGAATTATTCAGAAATACAGGCCCTTCCAAATTTCACTCCAAACTTCATAAATATAATATTCATATGTAATAGTTTTGATTTTAATTTATAATTATATCTCTTCTATAAACTGCTTTTTACAAAATAGTATTCTATTTATCTCATGCAAAGAACAATAAACATTTGCAAAAACAGTTACATTACATTTTTCGTTTTAGGTACAAAGAGAACAGGAGACTTGATCTAGTCATAGTTTTAAAAAGTGTTCGCTGTATGCTGACTTTAATGTTTCATACTCTTTCTATGACATCATAAGAAATATATAAAAGTATTTAAAATTTTAAACAAAGCAAAGAATATCTCGGAAATGGTTAATGCTACAAAATTTATTTGAAATAAATGTTTTGCTTTAACAATTTATATGCTCTGTAGTAAGTTTGAACTAGTTTCACAAAAATATACTAATAATTCAGAGTAAAGAAGACTTCGCAGGCTATTTGAAGAACATTCGATATCTATACAATTTGTTATGCAAATATTTTAAATATGTGGCATTTGAATAAAATAGTTATAGTTATTATCGTAAAAGTAAAAAATAACGAAAAACTTTTAATGTAGAGTAGCTGGCGTGGGTGAATTTTGTTAACAACGGTCGAATGACACCCCTGGAAGATTGCTTGTAATTATTTAAAGTTTATTCGCACCACAGGCGATGGACGCTGATGAATTGATGATACATGAAATGAAATGATGTGAGAACAGAAACAAAATTAGTAATAGAAACACTGCAGGCCAAATTTAGGTTACCTTTCCTCTGAGAAAAAACTGAAAAAAAAAAAAAAGGCTGAGTCAGGGATGAGAGTTGTGGTGAGATTTGAACCGCGGACCTCTCGCTCAGAGTCCGTACTTGAAACACGTCGGCCACATATTATTATGTCCATTCCTTTAGATGATGCTGTGACTAAATACCACGTCAGCTACTCATCCGATATTTTGTTTTTAACTTCACAAACACGCAAACACACCTTTTTATAAAACAAATATTTATTTGGATTCATACGACCTCAAAACATATTTACAAAGTAATCTCCATAATGTCGAACCTTTGGTTGGAATACTATATAGGATTACGATGAGTAATAATCCTTTTTATTGTCTCAGAAGTGTGTTTCTTCGTAGCACTTTATTACAGAAGTCTTGTACCTGCTATTGTTGACCTCCTATAAGAACTATTCCTTTTAATGCCCTCCAAGTTCCATTAATAAAGAGTAATCACGTTTTCAGCAGGTGCATTCCATGAACATGACCTTCACGATTCATAGATTCCAATTCTACATGCTTTCGATTCCTGGGTTACATTCAAGAATGGGTTTCCATGGCTTACGCAACAAGTTCACACCAATGGAAAATTTTCATCAGCAAAAAATGTGGGAAACTTTCAAGATCCTCTCTGAAAATAGCGCCGATAAACTGCGCACTATTAATAAAGTATTCGTGTGCATCCGAAATGCTTTGTGAAAAATCCACTTAATATTTCAGATTGGTTTTAGGTAGATTCTCGATTGCAGAGCGCCCTATTGGGGTCACTTTAAGCATCTGCACACATGAAATATTAACATTTTCTTCAGGTTATTGGTATTATTATTCCCCAGCAAATTACTTGGCATGTGAAATCTTGTTTCAAAGGATTTCAGGTTCTTAGGTTACGAATTAGGTTGTTTATTCGTAAGAACTTGATGGCATTTCTGGGCGCATTACATACAATCTGAGATTGTCATTATACCCCAAATTTAGTTGGCATAAGTACTATTACTACTACTGCCAATAATAATAATAATAATAATAATAATAATAACAACAACAACAACGACAAAATGTTAATAAAATGAGGGTCATAAGGCAAGCACATTTTAGACTTGTAGCTACAGAAGACTCCTGATTGCTTCAACATAAAATGTGAAAAAGCTGCAACAAAACAAACCCATGTGAAGCTACTTATACATTGTTGCTTGCTTTTCCAATTCACGTGAAACATTCTTGTGTTTCCATACTCTGATTATTTTAAAATATCAAAGTAAATGTATGTTTACTGTTTCGACCAGATATAATTCAAAATAACTAGGAAACCTTTCCTCAAAATAGAGACAATTCGCGGATAGAATTTTATTTTCCGCGCTATTTAAAATTGTTTTTACCGAAGAAATTAAATAATTCATATGAATTAAATTAAAATACATTGGTTAATGGTTACAAATATTTTGGATATACAATATTTATGTGTACACTCGACTGACATTTTTCATCTGATTAAATGGATAATCGACTTCAAACGAGCAATATATCACGATTTTAAATTAATAATATATACCAAACATTATATTCACATCTAAATGTGTTTTTGAACTAACAATTATCGACTATTGTCCAAAGTAAATTCAAGTGGTTCAACTTGAGTACCTTTTCGCCATGACAGTATAAACGTCTATAGTGTTGCCTATTAATTCATTGGGCCTCGGTTTGAAGGACGCGTTACATATAAAAAACATTTGACGACTGTGTAGACAGCGAAAACAATGTCATTACTACGGCCTGAGTTGCTGATTTCACGATTACTTATTGCTGGGCTTCGATTCCAATCAGTGTTTCGTTCTAATTTTCGAGCAAAACTTGGACGTTTACTTGGCGGCATACAAACTGTTTTTAAAACCGTAACTAACAAACTGCCTTTATTTCAATACAAATAAACGTGTTGCATTCACAAGCTTTCTGTATTCACTCTTCTAAAAAATTATGCTTACAAAATATTATTCCATTTTCTTATTGTGATAAAGTTTTAATTGCACATAAGAGATTTAAGGAGCACAAAACTATAGTCAGACTTTGAAAATGCGAATCGCTATATGATGACTTTGAAATTCCATGCTCTTTGTATGACCACGAGGGAAAAATTTCTGGCATGTTACATTACATTTACATGGCTTTCTCTATCCCATTGATTATTTAGTGGCTATACATGCCATTCTTACTATACTTCTTTGTCCACTTCATTTTGATCGTTATAAACCTTTGAAGAAATAGCTGAATTACCCATTTCGGTATAGGTACAAAGGGAATAACTACATTCAAATCTTTAAAAACTGGATGCTATATGCTGTCTTTAAAATCTCATACACATTTTATGCAGAAGCAAAAGCAACTGAAAATTTATAGGGCTGCAAACAGAATAACAAAGTGAATATCAATTTCCACCATTAATAACGGATATCTCGGATAGGTTTATGTCACAATAAAGGTTGTTTAGAATAAATTGTAAGTTTTAAAGAGATCTGCATTTTTATGTAGTGAATTTTCATAAATTCCTTCCGAATGAAGAGGACTTTACTGACTATTCCCTAGTCGCCCTCCGTGGTGTAATGGTTACCATGCTGACTTCATATACCCAAGGTCGCGGGTTCAAACCCGGCGGAGGAAGATGGATTTTTTCGGGCGTAAGAATTCTTAGCATGGCTTCCTTCGGAAGTGAAGTAAAGCCGTTGGTCCCGTATCGTAGATTTACGGCACGTAAAAGGACCTCAGGCCTGATTGAGAGGCCTCTGAGAAAAATTAAGTGGTCTTTCACGCCCAATTTAGAATGGGACGCTGAGAACCACAGCAGTTAGAGAGCGTGCATAAATAGCACGACATTTGACTATTACCATTAAATTCACGACATAATTTTATTTTTAATTAACATATCTTCGATCTAATTATTTGATGAAAATATTGCAATATTTCTATATAAAAAAACTTATAACGAATAGCAACTTACAACTTGAAGAAAGTATGCAATTTTAAAATTCAAGCCAATAACATAGAATATTTCGGTAATGTTTATATTATTGACATAAATGTGTTAGCTTTAAATGAAAGATTTTTTCTATCCATTACTTTTACTAATCATAAAACTTAATTCCGATAGATTGGACTTCACAAGTTCTTCCCAGATATTTGTAATATACATTTTGTCTGTTATGTAAATACATTAATAGGTAGAGTCAGACTGAAAAGTTCAATGCCATAGCCGGGATTTGAACCACAGATCTCCGGATCTCTAGCTAGTTGCTCTGTCACTGAGCTACCATGGCAACATGCCGGCATAGCATTGAATTTCTCAACTGAGTCATATGTTTTCCCGGTAAACCACAAAGTGATCTCAAATTATTTCGAGATGACAACCTAATGACGACTTACAATGTTGCAAGTACTTATACCCAGGATTCATAGTATAGCCAACTATTATGGTCAATTATTCCAATACATTAAATATATATTATTTCAGTCAGAATCGTCAAAGCCATGGTTAAGAATAAAGAACATTGTTACATGTAAAGGGTAATCTGGGATGGGGGATTTCCTTAAAGTGATGCTTCTGTGAAATTTGGAAAAAGCAGAATATTTAATATATCTTATTGAAATATATACCAGTTATTATATATAATGACAGTGATGGTTTGGCCAATTTCAAAATTCTAGCTTACATGGCTATTTAAATAATGTTATAGCCTAAATACACTGTTTTAATAAAAAATAGGCCACATGCTTTTTAAAAATAGCCCCATGAAAATCTAGTTTCACAGGAAATGAGTCTGTAAATATACTTTTGATATTATAGTTTTTGTATTAATCCTAATTATTGTATAAAAATTATTACTTTTGTAATCTCCAAAACTCTAACGTTTCAAAATTTAATTATTTGTTTTTTAAAAATTGGAGCATTATTTCGAAAAAACGATATGAAAATGCTATTTAATCTATTATTGAGAAGCAATATAAAATGTTTGAAATCAATTAGTTAAACATTGCACCATGTGAAACACTTTGAGTATGGAAAAGTGTTGGAAAAAGTTTGCGAGAAAAAAGTTTAAAGTTGGGAGTGCTTATTAATAAATATTCTTCTATAGCTTTATTTAATTGATAGCTAAGGTTAAAAAAGTGGGGAAAATGATATATTTTCTTAAAGTTTAGAATTCATATTCTATTATTGTTTTTAATTTTTCGCAATTGTGGTCAAATTTTACAGTAGTATCACCTTAAAATATTCCTGTCGCAACTTTGGCAGATGCTGAATTCAAGTGTTAGGTTTGGTTTTATTCGCCCAACCTATTGTCTTTTAGTTAATCAGTTAACAAACACGTGTGCATCCACACTCACACATTTACGTTTTTCTAAACATACCTTGGTTTTGGATTCAGAAGGCATCAAAAAAAGAATTTTCGATGATATATGGCTGTCGAATTTTGGATGAATGAATACTTTCTCCACCTAATATACCGAAGTAGTAGAAAGTAAAACGAAATGTGACTGAGCTTAAAGGATTCCTAATGTTAATATAAAGAAGGCCATGACACCAAGAACAAGATTAAACTCCAAGGGCGATTGCTGTCTTTCGATCACCACGTTTCTCAGTTCTATGAATACAAGTTAATGTCAAATCACACGACAAGCACTTTAATTTGACGCCATAATCATAAAAATATTATGTGTTGTATTCACCATTCTTCAACTATTAAGAAAGAAAACAAAATAAACAACGCAAAACAAATAAAGCTTTTTCTTCTAGCAAATTCAGTTAATCCAAACGTTTGTAGACATGTGCTATTTAGATATTTGCGTTTAGATACAATGGGAATAAAGCAATGCTCAAGAGATAGTCAAGTCTTTTAAGAGCTGGTCGCTATTTGAACTTCCATTTTCTTTACATGACCAGGAGGTGGGGTTAAAATAGCGACATCCCGTTTGAGAAAAGTATAAGAAATGGAATATTTAAACCAATAAAAAAGTATCTGGGAAACGGTTAATTCAAGGAAAATGTAGCTCTTACCTTTTACCAGTCATACAAAACACAGAAGCAATGAGATTATTCAATATATATATATATATATATATATGTTTTATTTATTATGAAGATGTCTTACATAATGATATATTAATCAAAATCATTGAAGTCAGTTTTTATAAAATCAAACTTTTTGAAAATTATCCATTCCGGTGTAGTTTTTGTCTGCTGAACTTAGATATAAAACTTTTGGTTTCAGAGTTATGCTTCACAGTCACACACACACACACACACACACACACACATACACCACACCACACCACACACACACACACACAACTCACCTCACAATCACACGCATTCACTTATCACCTATACACAACACACGCACACATTCCATTTCCTAAACGGGCTTCTTTGTACTTAGGGAACTTCAAAACGTATATTTACGTGAAATCTTGCTATCGAATATTTGGATGTTAGCGCAAATAATTTGTTTTCTTACAAAGATTTGAATAAACTTTAGACGTTTTAAATATGAAGATAAGGAAGGCTTTGCTAGAAGCATATAGTAGAATTGTTTTTGAAATATCTTGAGAGAGATGGGAGAGAAGGAAGGACCAGAAAAAGAATAAGAAGAAAAAAAACAGACGGAAGAGAAAAAGCAGAATCATCTTAACAGTTCATCGACAGCAACAGGAATTCCGTCTGTTAAATAAACACCACATACATCGAATACAACCCGCTATTGTTGACGTCACGCAGTTTGGTTAAATAAAGCTTTGCTCAGGCAAGTGTAGCGCATGCGGAGAGGAAAGATGATTTGGCTTCCGCAAATAACTTTCAAAACTGCATCACAGGATGGAAACGATAGTCTGCTGGAAAATTAAAACAAAACAAGAGCACGTTGCAGCTCATTATGTATATAAATGTATATATAGGTATATATATATATATATTCACACACACACACACACACACACACACACACACACACACATATATATATCCATTAGACTTCAAAGACATTTGTCAGAAAACTCAAAAGCATTCAATTCCTCGTCTAAATTTATCAAAGATGCGACATTTTAGTCGCAATCGTTTGACTCGGTTTTGGGAAAGCAAAATTAAAGTTCTTTTCCATGTAGTTTGGGGGATTTCGTAAATACTCAATGTCATTGTAAGATGCTGATTATTGACTTTTCGTTTTAGGGTTATTTGTTTGCACATACAAGCACCAAAAATTAAAAAAAAAACAAAAAAAAAACAAAAAAAAACACATACGTAACATGTAGACTTTATATAAAATGCATCTTTTTTCGATGGAAAGGTATAAGAAACGGAAACAGAAGTAAATTGATGACATTTAAAATCACCATTAGCTTTAATAAAGGTGCCATTAATATGTTTCATCCGAAGATATTTTTATTTTCTCTTAGTTAGTTCGTAGGTAGAAAAGGTATTGTATGAAACCCGAAAATTCGATATCAGGATTTCACCGGATATACACGTTAATTAAAAAACAAAGAAAAATAAAAAAAACATTATTAAAAAAAGGTGTGTGTGTGTGAACAACATAACTCAAAAACGAAAATTCGAAATTATTATATTCAGTGTTATGATTGCAAATAGACGTGAACACTGTCAACATGATCCGCAGTGGCATGAACTGACGCTGAGGTCGGCCGGTAATGCTGCTGGCTATCGCTTGAAGACTCCGCCCTTTTCCTCCCACTCTTTGTACTGCGCAACTAGAATGTTCACGTCTATTTGCAAGCATAATATCTCTTAAGCATGCAACACCACACTACTCTTTACATGGAAACTTTTTTGGAAGTTTTGATATATATAGCCTCTGAAAGCCTCTTCATATCACTTTTACTTAATTGGTAAACCTAAGAGATAGATAAAATCTTACTACACAATAAAGCTAGATCTCGTTAAAACACATAATTTAAGCTATATGCATCTAGTTTGTAGAGTTAACCAGTTGCTATATAATATTCTTTGTTATTATCTTCAATTTTAAAATACTTTAACTTATCTCAAATAGGAATTTGTCATACTTTTCTGTTTTGTTTTACTCCTGGCCATGTAAGGAGACGAGCATTTAAATCATGTAACAACCAGATCTCATTAAAAAAAAATATTTTATATACATTTTGGGCGGGTTACAGTTAACCGTTTTCAAGATATTCTGTATTATTCATTTCAATTTTAGCCACTTAAACTTTTCTCAAACGGAGAGACATCTTTCTTCTCGTTTTTTGTTTGTTTGCTCCCGGAAAACAAAGAGACTGGAATTTCAATTGTTTCACATAGCGACCGGTTTTTAAAGGACGAGATTATAGCTTTGGCTGTGCATTTTCTTATTTCTCTTCCACATACAAGAAGCTAGTAATACGATTATTTTTTCTGTTTATGTTTATCTTGATTAGCATGATATAGATAACAGATTAATCTTTTGAATAAAAAGTTTGTTTGCCGAACAGCTAGAGGACATGATGTGAATGGAACTCATTAGGTTTTTTCCCCTTCTACTTACAAAGAACCAAGTAATAAGAACAATTTCTGTTAATGTTTATCTCGATTAGCATGATGTAGATAGAAGAATAAGCTTTTTAACAATAATTTGTTACAGAAATGTAGAGAAAGCCATGTGATTGTAACACATCCGATTTTTTCCTTCCACTTTTAAGGAACTAAACAATAAGATCATTATTGTTGATGTTTATCTTGATTACTGACGAAATAGAAAAATAAGGAATTTTCAGGAAAATCGCTCACCCCACATGGACAAATCTTTTCTCAAATTAACTCTAACAATTTTGATCAAAATAACATACGTTTAAGATTTTTTCATTAGAAATAAATGTATATCTTGAATTTTCTGAATGATCTTAGTAATGGCTTAATTGTTTTTCCACACAAGCCGTGTGTAGGACAGGAGTTGAATAGGTACAGTGAGACTGAAGAATTCAATGCCATAGTCGGAATTTGAACCATGGATCTCCTGATCTCTAGCCGGGTGCTCTTCCATATATATCTTGTTAAAGTACAAGGCTTATTTCAAAACGTTTTTGTGAAGTTATTTTTTGTTATTGTTGTATTGGTTTAGATTTTTAAATATTCATACTTTTTTCAATTAGAAAATCGCTATTCTTTCGTTTTTCTTCTCACGATCATGCAAAGGGAACAGAATTTCAAAGTAGCACATAATAACCAGCGCTTAAAATATTTTACTTACTGCATTCTCTTAATCCTTTGCACCTACAAGGAAATGTGTGATAAAACTGTTTATCCCGATTAAGATTAGATAACTACAATAAGCTTTTGTAATTTGTTGAAGAAGTGAGAGAAAATCATGTGAATGTAACATACATTTTTCATATTTATTAGCCTTATTTGCGATAGTGTGAACAGTTGAAAACTGAACCTTAACTTACACACGGGCAGCGTTAAGGGCCAACTAATAGCATTAATGCGTGTGGTTTTGTTCCCAAAACCACAGAATATCACTATTGTGTATAATATTCTTATGTAGCAATTAAATTACGACCAAAGCAATGAAAGAGAGGCAGTGTTGGGTATTTCGCATATCGAGGCGCAGTTGGCGAATCGTTATTTTTACATTGGACTGTTTTGTTTGGAGGTGAGTGACTGTAGAGGTATGAAATAAAACCATGCTAATGGTCGCGATATTTTAAATTGCTGCTCGTCCCAAAAGAGTAATGATCCCGGCAACACGCGCCCACCTTGAGTTATGTACTTCTGAGTTGGGCCCGTTTTAACTGCACCAAACACCACGCCAATCACGGAGTAGATATTGGCAACTGGCGACATAACATTAATGAAAAAACTCAGGTCACTATGTAAAAAAATCCGATGTGTTTTATTCAAATGGCTTTCTCTACCTGTTCTACAAGCAAATATTCTTAGAAAAGATTATTCTTTTACCTGCATCATACTAATGGGGATAAAGATTGCCAAAATTGTCTTATTGCTTAGTTCCTAATAACTATAAGAGAAATAAGGCAATAATCTGAGCACTAGACAAATCTTTTAAAAGCTGTGGCTACGTGAAATAATTGAAATTCGGCTCTCTTTGCATGACCAGAAACAAAACAAAAGAGATGTGAAACGAAAGGAGACTTTCCGTTCATGAAAAGTTAAGTAGCTTAAATTTGAAACAAATAATAACTAATAACTTCGAAACGGGCAACTCAAAAAAAAATGACATAAATGTGTGTTTTTTCTGGTAAGATTTTGTCTATCTCTTACGGTTTACCAGTTGCACAAAATTCATCCAGGATGGAAAGGTCTTCAGAGCTTATTTCTATAAAATTCATATATATTCATATATTTCTATAAAATATATGTTGTGTTTGCCATAAAACATCGTCAATATTAGTATATATCATTAGAGCCACTTTTGAGAAAATCAAAATTTTCGAAAAATGTTCCGTCTAAAGTGTAGCTGTGATGGGGGGATTTTCCTGAAAGTCTTCGTGTCATATTCTCGGAAAATGCTGATCTTAAATACCAAGTTTGGTATTTCAGATACTTTTCATTTTTGAATTATGTTGTTCACAGACACACGTGGACACATTGACACGGATAGTATATAAGATCATTAGAGCCATTTTGAAGAGAGAGAGAGAAAAAAAAAAGAATAACGAAATTTTTCTATAGACGGCGAAGATTTCGTTCGCGTCACCAGGAAGTTGAACTTAAATACTAAGTTTTTTTTAGGTTATGTTTCTTAATAAAAAAAACACATACACACAGTCCTTTTTCTAAAAATGCTTTTTAGGGGTTAACTGCACATTTCGATATAGAATTTTAGAAAACTGCAGTCTTCCACTAACTACTATTGTTAAGTCGTAAAAAAAGTAAAAATGTACTAACTTGCATGTGTGTGTGTGTGTGTAGAGTCTTAAGAGGAGGTAACAATTTGGATCTAAAACGAATCCTAGTTTTTCGAAAACACCAAATAGCTGATCAGTAGTTTTCTCTTATCATACACACACTATTAGAGTCTCAATATCATTAACTATCCTCGATTTTGAAGAAATATGTTTTAACCTATGTAAAGGTGTACTTTATCTTTAATAGAATGAATAAAACTTACTACGAGTACATCGAAAGGTTTTAGCGATCATTAATATGCACAAATTTAATACAATAATTTCTAATTTCTCCTATGTCACTAATAGTTAGGGAATCTGTTGTATTTCACCCAAAATCGACATCGAAGTTTTACGGAATTCCAAAAAAAAAGAGCATGTTGAAGAAAGAAAGAAAAAATGAAAGAAAGAAAGAAATAAGAAAAAGTAAGTAGATCTATGTGCATGAACACAATAACTCAAAAATGAAATGTCCAATATATAGCAAACTTTGTATTCGCTCAGCAAGATACAACACCAATTAAAAAAAAAGAAATCGTTCCCAAACCACTGTTTACATAGCTTTAATGTTAAATTGCTATGTAAATGTATTTAAGCTATTTACAAATAATATGTATATATAGTTTGCAAATGTATATCCTTCATTCGGAAGGAATTTTATAGGAGTTTGTTTAATGATAAATAAACCTTAAATGTCGACAAGAGGGACGACACAAGAAATATAGAGCTCTTTAAAACACAGTATTTATTTCAAATCACTTTTTAGCCATTTTCAGATGTGTTGATATTGGCTTGAATGTATGAATACTTAGTCATTTTTAAAGTGCGCGATAATATGGAAATACTATGAAATATTAAAGCCATCATAAGGCATCCCATTTTAAACATCTGACTGTTTGATTAAGTTTTCTGCGTTCAATTGTACTATTATTATGAGCACAATTTTTACCTAATACTACCACTAAAAATTTATTTTCCATAAAAATTATAATATATACCAATGAATATAACATTTCATAAAAAGAAAGAAAGTTTTAAAAATAACAATTAGTAAAATGCCTGATTTAGAGGATTCTGCAATGATTTTTCCAGAACCTCAAGTGGTTGGTAAAATAAGCTTTCATAAGAATACTTTATAGAAGACAGAGACATTATTTTGATTGAACAGGTAAGTTCGGCTTCCCCCTTTCCAAATGGAACGCCCCTATTCCGTCTTTCTTGTGCTCCTACAGACAGCAATGAATGTCAAAGCCATAAAATTGCAACTCGTTATTTAGACCTTAACCATCGCTTTAGCCTGCTGTATTTACCCACTTTCGATTCTTTTTCCATGGCCAGGAAGAAATAAAATAAGAAAAAGAGATTAAATGAATTAGGAATTCATGTTGCGAAAAGTTTAAATATCTTAAAATTGACCAATAATAAAGAATATATCGGAAATTGTTAACTCTGCAAAAAAAAATAATAATAATAAATAGAATAAGTAAAAAATTAAAATTGATGGCATATATTGTGTGTTTTAAAGAGATATACGTTTATATAGTAACTTCTTGCCTATTTCTTACGGTTTATCTGTTATGCAACAGTCATCCAGAATAAGGACTTCAGAGGCTGGTCCCAAGAAATTCTAGATAATGCATACTATTTGTCATATAATTGTCTTTAACATAACGGTATTTTAATCAAAGTATTTGAATCATTTTTAGAGAATATCTAAATGTTTCAATATTTTTTCCATGTAAAGAATAGTTTGAGGTTGGAGAATTTCTTGAAACTCTTCGTGAAGATGCTGAACTTAAATATTAAGTTTGGTATTTAACCGACTTTTCGTTTTGAGTTAGCGTGTTCACAGATACTCACACACACACACACGTACATTCTTCTGAATATTTCTTTGGATATAGTGGACTCTAAACCGTATATATCCGGTGACATTTCGGTATCAAATTTTAGGTGAAATACAGTACCTCCTCTACCTATTATGTACATAGTACATTGCAGAGAAAGAAAAATGAATCTATAATGAACGTTTGTTTCGATTATCAAGAATAAGTTTTTATAGGACAAGTTTGGTAAAGAGAGAATTAAGATCAGATTTTGTAGTGTTCAGTAGCGTCACATGTAAGTACGAGTATTTGTAGCCACAATTTTGTGTCAGTGTAGGCTCGCAGAGCAGCTATTGTATCAGAATGTGTATTCGTTAACGAGCTGTTACGGCTACAATCACACCGTCACCTAATTAGTGTCAACCTTCAAGTCGCATGTTGCAGAAGCCACGAGATTTTTAACACGGAAGTTTTGTGCACTTGGACATTCCTGGGTTGCCAGCCCTGTGTTGGTCCGTCTCTAAAAATACGCTAAGTCTCGGCTGGTTCACTAACCATGCCACTACTGCCCACACGTCTCGACACTCACTCCAGCCCAAATAACACCTACGGTACTGAATTTACAAAATGTTGCAGTTTTCAACTTTTTATGTGGATGCGGCAGGTGTTCTGTTAGAACTACAGAGAAACTTTCATGTGACCAAATGAGGATATTTGCATATACTTAAGAGAGTCTTGGACAAAGTTTTCTAACTTTTAAAGTGTTAAATTGGCACACTGAATATGAGCAAACAAAGAAATGACTGGAAAAGCTGAAAACTCTAGCTCAAATAGTTTCTCATTTAGTTCAAAAACTGCACTGCACAATCATGTTTATCAGAGAAGTGATGAAATAAATGTAAGGATTTTATTGAAGTTAATATTGTTGGTTATTGAGAAATTAATTTTTGTTTTTATGAAGTTATTTGTATTACAACATTCCTTCTTTTTTGAGTAAGAATTATTTTTGAGCCAATGAATAAGGCAATCATAAAACCTATCCTTAAGTTCTTTAGATAGCACAGTTGCATACAAGTCAGAACCAAAACTGAAACGCAAGGAATGAATTTCATGTGTAAAAATATAAAACTGAGGAAATACTTCACACACAATGGAGAGTTAAGGTTAAAATTTAGCGCATGCATGGTTTAAACATGTGGTTGGGTTTTTCAAAATGCCGAATGATGAAACAATACTGACCATGATGACTTACAGATCTCTATAGAACGTTTATGTGATATTAATTAAAATAATAATAATTTTGTCTTTTCACTTAAAAATTCAATCTCAGTATCACAACATTGACTCGTATACACACACTTCTGACATGCTTATGATATGTTTTTTCTAAAATTACTCCAGAAGAGAATTTTTGCTTTCTCTACTCTTTACAGAAATTTATGTATTCCTCCCAGAAATTTTATATCGAAATTATAGTGGAAATGGACTTTTAATATCAAACTTAAAACTTGGTATTTAGATTCAGAATCTTCCAAGGATGAACACGGAGATTTTCAATAAAATCACCCACTCCAAACGACGGTTTACTTGGCAAATGTTTCCTTATATACGATTTAAAAAAAAAAAAAAAAAAAAGCTCCTATGTTTTTTATTACAATACATCTAATATGTTTAATATATTTTCCTGACAAATAAAATATATATTTGACAAATTTTCTTTATTACTTCAAATTCTGATTACAGTAAATGTCTCAGAGGTTCTGCATCAGAGAGACGCCAGGATGGATGATCAGTCCAGTACCTGCTTGGAAAGTGAGGAAGCTGATGATAGAAATGACGATGAAATATATGACAGGAAAGATTATTATAGAGCAACTGGTGGAATAGATGGCGGGGGGAAACGAGACCCGGAGAAAACCCAGCAAGACGCGCTTCGTCCACCAAAAGTCCAACATGCGGTACCTTGAAATCTAGTCCGGGCCGCTAAATGACATGCTAGCGATCTAACCCCTCGGCTACAGAAGCACAGAGGAATAAACTCAGATGACACAGTAACGAGCTGTATCGTAGGGAGAAACAAAGAGCGAGAATCTTAGCCATTTTCTTGTTTGACAAGGACCATTGGATGTCATGTTCTAATACATTCAGACACTCACACACATTTACTCTTACTTCCAGACTCTAAGGAAGAAGGGAAATAATCAGTGGTGGCTATTATACAGGGTGTATATAAATGAATATCGGGGTTTTAACTCTATAATATTTATTGCATTCAACTTACAGTTATGAATGATATGCCAAATGAAAAAGCAACTCAAACAGTTTTACCAAGAAGCTTATAAATGTTCAATGTGACTACCCTTTGTCACACGGCACACATCAAGTCTATAGCCGAGTTCTTCCCAAACGTTGATAAGTGGGTATTCAGTAATTGTAGCAACAGCTGCTTCAATCCGGTTTCTTAATTCAGGGAGGTCAGCTGGTAGCGGAGGCACGTACTCACGATCCTTGATGAAGCCCCAAAGGTAAAAATCGCATGGCATTAGGTCAGGAGAACGTGGAGGCCCTGTCATTGGGGCCCTTGCGGCCTATCCAGCGCTCGGGTACAGTGACGTTCAACCAATCGAGTACTTCTTTATGCCATTGAGGTGGCGCACCATCCTGCTGGAAAATGAAGTTCTCTGGCTCATTTTCTTCCAACTGAGGGAAGAGCCATTGCTCTAGTGCATCAAGGTAAGAAGTGCCAGTTACAGAAGGTTCACCAAAAACGAAAGGCCCATAAACTTTTCGCCGGGATACGGCACAAAAAACATTCGCTTTAGGGGAATCTCGTTGCATTTTTACCATTTCGTGAGGATTTTCTGAGCCTCAGATGCGCACATTATGAGTGTTAACATGTCCACTAAGGTGAAAGGTCGATTCATCACTGAAGACAACACGATCCACAAAATCGTCATGAAACATCACGTCGTTTGCGAATTTGGCACGTAATCCGTGGTCTGTCGGCTTTAGAGCCTGTAATAACTGTAAACGGTAAGGACGTAGCTGTAAGCGTTTTCTTTCAACTTTCCAAACAGTCGACGCAGGAACTTGTAATTCACGACCAGCCTTCCGGACTGATTTCTTTGGGCTGCGAGTGAACGACTCTCTCACTCGCTCAATAGTCTCTTCACTTACTCCTGGTCGTCCCGTGCTCTTCCCTTTACAAAGGCAGCCGGTATCTTCAAACTGAATGTTTTTATCACTAGGAGGATCACAACCGAACTTACTACGGAACGCACGTTGCACAGTAACTACAGATTCGGTCTTTGCAAACTGCAAAACACAAAACGCTTTCTGTTTACTAGTCGCCATCTTTGCTACTACCGCTGTCTAGCGGATTGTGGCAGAAACATTGCACGCACATGCGCACTTGTGCCAACAAACAAAGCTGTTTGAGTTGCTTTTTCATTTGACATATCATTTATAATTGTAAGTTGAATGTAATAAATATAAAGAGTTAAAACCCCGATATTCATTTATGTACACCCTGTATAATAGCGCAACAGCACGAGAGCATTCAAACTTTTGACACCTTGTAGATTTTGGTTATTTATCTTTGAGTGCTCTGAAAGTAACTTAATATGCGGTAATTTAAAGTGCTCCGATTTGAATCTACCGCGCTATTTTTCTAACCTGGATGAAATTTGGCACATCTTAACTTGTGCACATCGTCGGTAGCACATCTTAACTTGTGCTCGTTTTAAGCAACTTCTGCACATGCGCGACTGTTAAGACGTAATTGCCTTTCGGGCCAAATACATACGAAACGTGCGCACTTCTTACTGTGCTCCATTACAAGGCTTCTTCTCTTGCGCCGTATCCGTATCTTTTTTTTTCTTTTCTTTTTTTTTTAAACAGTAACGGAGTCTGATCAGGACTCCGGTACTGTATCCCTATTTACATTTTCCGCCGTAGGTTTTACTGATTACTGGTTTACTGGTTTTACTGTTTCTTTTACAAACACATACACATTGCACAAACATATAACACCCATGTCCAAGGCGGGACTCGAACCCACGATCCCCTGCCCACGAACGTGTAAGTAAAATGATAACGGCCAACAAAGGAAATAGAAACAGGGGGGAAATGAAAAAAGAGGAAAAAGGAATACAGCACCTCTGGTATCTTCAGTACAACTGAATCGGCAGTTTGAAGAAACGAACAAGCGCCAAAAATCGAAATTTATTTTATTGCACCAAACGTGTGTTATCACACTGACGCTCATTCTTAGTTATAAAAATCTGATGTGTTCCATTCACATGACTTTCTCAACATCTCTGCAACAAATTATTGCTAAAAAAACTTATGCTTCTATTTATTTCATGCTAATCGAGAAAAAAAAAATAGCAGAAATAGTCTTATTACTTGCTTCCTTGTAAGTAGAAGCGAAATAAGGGAGTACCATAGGTTAAAGTGATAGTCAAAAGCTGGTTTCTATGTGACTGAAGTTCCTTTGTTTGTAAGGGCAGGAGTTGACTAAATCCTGTGTGAGAAAAGTATAATTTTTTAAAGCTGAAACCAAAAACAAGGAGTATCTCAAAAACGATCAACTCCATAAAAAAGTGTATATAACATAAATTGTGTGTTTTAAAGTGCTCTACATTTTTTGTGTGGTAAGTTTTTTTCCATCTCTTATGGTTTAGCAATTATGCAAAATTCCGTAAAATTCGTCCAGAATAGTTTAGTCTTCAGAGGCTATTCCCAGAAAATTCAAGATATGCATTTTATTTGCCAGGTAAATATCTTTACTATATGATATTTTAATCAAAATTTTCGATAAAAGTTCCATGTAAACGGTAGTTTGGGGTCGGGGGATTTTTCTCAAAATCTTCGTGTCGCATCCCTGGAAGATACTGGGTTTTGTGTTGCTTGTTTGTTTCTTTGTTTATGTTATATAAAATTGACTCTACTTATTCGATTGAACCACATTATCCAATGTTTTGTTCAAAGCAATACTTTGGCGGCACCGTGGCCAAGTAGTTAGACGGTTCGCCTCTCACCTAGGTGGCCTGGTTTCTAATCAAGGGGTCCTCATGCGGGATTTGCAGTGGACAAAGCGGCGTCTGGACGGGTTTTCTCCGGGTCATCCAGAGTCCTTCGCTAATCATTTCATCATCCATTTTGCCTACATTCCATATAATTTACCTCATGTTTATATCAGGAGTGGGTGATCCTCCGCCTCTAGGTACTCTGATTCGTTGCCCTCCGCTCCTCAAAAGACATCTAACCCCAGGTTTATGAGTCCTGACGGTGCAAGTCTTCCATATGAAGAGGGTAGGTAAAAAGAAGAAAACATATTAGCAAAGTAATTGTCACATACAAGGCAGTTATGATACTTGAAAGTCAGAGACCTAGTTCAACACCCTAGATAAAATGTCTGCAACCACACAGTAATGTTTTCATTAGCGTCAGCAATATTGTGGTTTGTAACTTTACACGCTTCATTTCACTTCACTCGGAGAAAAAGAAAGTGGTCTGGCAATTATCAGCACGGATCTCGACGCTGGTTCCTTCACTGCTGTAGCTCTATTTCAAAACCTATAATCGTCTATCGCATGTTTACAGAAACATGTATACTGGTCATTATCAACACCGAGCTTTGTAGTTCGTTTTCTTCCAACGGTTACATCCACACTAAAATATTTTAATATTATATAAAGAGAGCATTTGTGTGTTTGTTTTGTACGATAATAACCATCAACCAATTTTTATTAGTCTTTTATCATTGAAAAGTCCAATTCATTCTGGCATCTAGATAAATTACCAAAGCATTATAAAAGATTCACAAAGTCCGTATACTTGATACAAACACATTGGAATTATAAAATAACATCTTTCTGAAGAAGGCTTTGACCATGGAGCAGAAAAAATAGTTGGTGCACTCCACAGAACATACATAGTTGCTGCACTACGGAAAGTATAAAAACAAAAGCCGGGTTTATTTTATTGCAAGGAATATACATGGGTGGCCATGATGTAACACTTCAGCAAACAGAAGCCACGGTTTAAAAAGTGACGATTAATGTGGGATTTAATTGTCATTATTGACTGCCTCCGTGGTCGAGTGGTCAGCGGAGGTCCCGGGGAATTTTTCTGTAACCAGAATTATTCCCTTTCCCCCATAGAGTCTGGAAGTATGTATGTGAGAGTGAATCTGTGCGTATTTGAGGAAATAAAAAAAAAAAGTTTAAACCCAACGTAAGCCTACAGACAACGAGTTGTTTCTAATTCGAAGCTCCCGATATGACCTTAGGTGTTAAAGGGGTATATATGAAGCATAAAAAAAAAAAAAATAATGCCGTTATTGAAATACTGCTGATGTGTATGGAATAAAACAGGTCAAAGACTCTGAATGACATTTATAGCAATTCTATAGATATTTGCATGTCTTGGACGTTTCTGAATAACAAAATATTCTAATAAAAGAACATGTTGCTTTATTTAATTCAAGTCCATAGAGAAGACATGCTAAATCATTTTAAAAAGAGAGAAAATTGCTAATATAAGGAGTCAATTAACTGATATTTTATATTGACAAAGAATATTATTTTTTTCTCGCTGATCGCAGATTATGTGTAGTTTCCAAAGAGATTGTGGATGGGGAGTGCAGAATCCCATTTATTTTATATGTTAAGTAAGGGTTTGTGCTTTATGTGAAAATTATGTACCTTTTATATTATTAAATAATTAAAGGAGCATGGTTTAAAATTTAACATACGTTAATTAGCTAAACAACCTTTCCCACCGAGAGTTGTTCCTCCGCTGAAGGATGTTTTTACGGTGTGCACCATTTCCATTCGGTTGTGGGGATGCAGCAGGTTAAGGAGCTTAGACGTTCCTCCGAAGTTTCATATCTTTTTGCCTAAATATAAGGGGAAATTTCATCCATTGTTTGCTACAGTCGGGGTTTGAAAGGGAAATCGAGTTTTATTTATGGACGCTATTTAACTGCTGAGGATTTTTACGCCCGAAAAAAGCCATCGTCCTCCACCAGATTTGAACCCACGAGCTTGGGAACCAGAGACTAGTGTGTTACCCTTAGATACCAAACGGGATGACTCAGGTTGTTTCTTTCGTATGTGGTCCGCAATCGGGAGGTCTTGGATGCGATCCTCTAGGCCAGTTTACCTGACCTATAGGGTATCTCCGGGTTACTAGGGGAATCCTGAGTGGGTTCATTTCGTTTCCTAAAATTCCGGTCCGCCATTTGCTGTTCCCATCATTTACTAATCACCTCTTTCAGGGTTGAAGGACCAGGCGACGGTGTTAGAGGGGTTGCGGCTGGATGAAGATTTGAGCATTGTTAAGGGTTATCCTGGTAGCATTGTCGGAAGCGCTCGGTCGGGACACGCGTTCCGATTTCAAGGCTCCTTTTGGAGACTCCCCGGGAGGGTCAGAAGCCCGTGGGCAGGTTCCAGAGCTGTAACCGGTAGGGATTCCATCCATACTTGCTCACGTCGTAATCCGGATCTGGTCACTCCTCGGGTCTCCACCCTCATCCCTCCTTCACAGGGGTCACGTAAGTGGCAAAGGGCTACAAGGATCTACACCCTCCGGTGCTCTGCCTCAAAGTCCTGAGGGTCCCGTCCATGAGTAATCCTAATTCTACCTCTAGACCTAGTCGGGACAGTGCGAAATTGCGTTATAAGGGGTAAAGGTGAGGATTCACATAAAAAGCCTCTAAATCATTGTGCAATAATTCCATAAAGAGAAGGGAAAAGTAAGTGAAATTAATTCTCTTAAACCTAACCGGTCAAAGTCGGATAAGCAAGTTATGATTATGTAAATCAACAACTGACCTGCTTATCTGCCGTTGTATAGATGTTTTCATATTTTAAATTATGTTTTAATTAGTTCAATTTACCACACATATAGTCTTTAAAATTACTATTTTCTCTACCACCTCCTATAGTAAGTGGAAAAAGTACTTTATTCCACCCATAAATACCGAGCCAGGCTTTTCGTCTGGAACTGGCATTCGGGAGGTCATGGATACGATTCTCGCGGACGACCGGGGGTTTTCTCGTGTCACTAGGCGAATGCTGAGGAGGTTTCTTCATTCCTCCGAAATTCCCTTTCCTTTATCTCAGTTCCATTTCATTTCAATCGGTCCTTATCAGGGTTGTAAGTGTCGGCGAGATGCGGTGGTGGCGCCTCTCTGTAATGATGGATGCGCTTTGGAAATATAGCTCTCGGCAGATGTCAACAGGACTTGGGGAGTTCAGTCAGGCCCAGGGCGCGAGCTCCCCGCGTTGAGATGAACTACTTCGACACTGTTAGGAACTCACCATAGTGGCTCTTTCCCCACGGTCGATTTCAGATGTCCGTTTCTCATATTATTTTACCCTCCTGAGGTCTGACACATATAAGCCTACCCCCAACTACCTTTTATATGGAACTTTTTTTCGAAAATTTTGATTTTCTTAAAAATGGCTCTAACGATTTTGATTAAAATCTCTTATATTTAAGATATTTACATGCCAAATAAATAATATATCTTGAATTTTCTGGGAATAGCCTCTTAAGACTACTTTATTCTGGATGAATTTTACTGAATTTTGCATAACTGCTACACTGTAAGAGATGGACAAAAACTTACCACACAAAAATGTAGAACACATTAAAACACACAATTTATGTTATTTACACTTTATCGAGGACTTGATCGTTTTTGAGATATTCCTTGTTTTTGGTTTCAGCTTTGAAAAACTTACTTTTCTCACACAGGAACTTGTCAACCTCCTGTCCATACAAACAAAGGAACTTCAGTCGCATAGCAACCAGATTTTTACTATCATTCTAACCAATGGTACTCCCTTATTTCGCTTCTACTTACAAGAAAGCAAGCAATAAGAACATTTCTTCTATTTTTTCTGAATTAGCATGAGGTAAATAGAAGCATAAGCTTTTTAACAATTTTTGCAGAGATATAGAAAAAGTCATGTGAATAGAACACATCAGATATTTTTTTCATCCTGGTCATGTAAGATTAGACTGTCGCTTTAGCGTAATGTACTCCTTTATTCCCCTTGTCCGTATACAAAACATACAATAATACAATTTCTGCTAATGTTTTCTGATCAGAATGAAGTAGATAGAAGATTAAGGTTTGCTTATCGCAGATCAGATAGATAAGTAAACTGAACGTGATATCAGATATTTAAATGCTCCGTTTACTCTGTAACTACGATGTCTGGGTTTACGGATCTTGAAAAATTGTATTAAAGGATATGAAACTTGTAAGGCGTACAGAGAATATTGACCGAGAGTCATGAATACATAAACAATTCCAACACTATATTGCTCTTAGCTGGCAGCAAACCCACTGCAATGTATGCATTTCTCTGTAAGAACCCCTGCAGTAGGCTACCGGCCGATAAAGAAAACCAAATGCCTCAAAGGCGAATGGCTCATAATCTCCGGCGACGTCATCTGCTTGTCCAGAAATAAATTGAGGAATCTATTTCTGAGCGACGTGTAACCTTGCCAATATACAAGGATCTGCTCAAGCTTCCTCCTCCGCACGCACAAATTAATTGATGTAGAACCTTCCTGGGCAATTAAATATATATGTATATATATAAACATATATAATAGGAATTTTCTTGAAACCACAAGCTATGTAGTTAAACGGTGCCTACTAATTATCCCAAAAAAGAACCTAAATTAATTTTTCACAATTTACGTTTTCATAGCTGTAACATTGACAACAATATTTACTTATACAATAGCTATTTGTTTTTACTGACAAAGCCGTACATAGAACAAGGATTGTGAGGTCGAATCATATTGAATAATTCAATACCATAAGCTGGGATTTCAACCACGAATATTTCGATCTCCGTTTAGTTGCTCTAAGCAACTGAACTACCTCGGCAATATGGCGCCATGGCATTAAATTCCCCAATTCAACTCGATTTTTCCCGGTAAACCCAAAGAGATCTCAAAGTATATTTGACTCGCCCCTATAGTGAGTTACAATGTAGCCAACCGGAAGATCCGTGGTTCAAATCCCATATGACATTGAATCTTTCAATCTGATTCTACCTTTCAACCCTTGTCCTTCACGCGGCTTTGTATGAAAGAGTCATTAAGTACCTACTCATCACTGGTTAAATTATGAAGCCCGAAACTTAAGGCGATGCATCTGTAAAATTTGACCAAAGATTGTGAAAAATTAATAGCATATTTTTCATACTAAATGATATGAATTTTGAGCTTTAAGAAAACGTCTCCTTTTTTCCACTTGGCACACTTTAACTACTAATTAACTGAAGCCATAAATGTGTGGTCGGATGCTAATAACCCTCCTAACTTTAAGCCTTATTTTTTCGCAAACTTTTTTCCATACTCAAAATGTTCCACACGATGCATTTTTCACTAATTTGTTTCATTAGCTTTATACTGCCTAAAGCACATTAAAGAACATGGTCATATTACTTTTTCGAAATAATGCTCCAATTTTGATAAATAAATTATTTAATTTAGAAAAATCAAAGTTTTGGGGAGTACGGTTAGAGCTAATATAAAAACCTGTAATATGAAACATTCTCCTTGCAAAGTAATTTTCTGTAAAACAGATTTTATGCGATTATTTTTAAAAGACATCACGTGGCTTATTTGTATTAAAACAATTAATTTAGACAACCAATAGTTTAAATGATCATACAAGCAGAATTTTGATACAATTAAACATATTACTATTATTGTGTATAATAACTGGTATAAATTTCAATAAGATATCTTACACTCTGTAGATTTTTCAAATTTCACAGATGAACCACCTTAAAACACTTAACATTGAAAATTGTCATTGGGGGTTGTGGATATTATTGAAAATGCTCGTGTCGCATCCTTGGAAGATGTTCAACTTAAATATCAAGTTTGGTATGTAATCGTTTTTGAGTTATGCTGTTAACAGGCAGACATGCGGGTACACGGATACACAAGCCCGCATATATACGAACCTTTTTATAATTTTTTTTTTTTTAATTTTTTTCAGCGGTCCCTCAAATAGTATTTCCAGTGAAATCTCGATATCAAACTGCTGGGTAGAATGCAACACCTACCTTCTCTTCCAATGTACTAAATACAAGGCAGAGAAAATAATGAACAATAGATAGAGAAAGCGAATGTAACACATTAAATGTCGAGGGTGCGATTTCCATGGCTGCTCTTCCTGACTCAGTGGGGTTCTTCGGGTCGCCCTGCAAATGCTAGGAACGTTCATTACATCTCCAAAATGTTCTTCCATCGTTTCCTCTTCCTATCACTTCCTTGAAATCTGTTACGGGCTTAAAGGACCAGGCGACGTTGTTCAGCGGGTTGCAGCTGGGCGGTGGCTTACGCACAGCAGAGGTTTCTTCCTTCTTCACGGAACCACTCTACCGGGACACGCCATTCGAGCCTTTCGGGCTTGGCCCCCTTCGGCGAACACGGAGGGTCGGAGTTTGTGAGATGGGTCTGAGCGACGTCGGAAGCAAACCGATCCTGTTCACGCTTGTCGTCAACCATATCTTGTCACTATTCGGATCTCTCCCCTCATTTCTTCCTTCCTGGGTCATGTATGTCACAAAGGGTCCAAAATCTAAGTTCAATGCTCTGCCCCTGTGACTAGGTACTTCGTCCGTGAGTAATCCTCGTAGTAGTCAGTATTTTAACGATTCCAACATGAAACCGATGCGTTTAACACCCCTAGAGTCATGGAAACAGTCTTTTCACACAAAAAGAAAGCGGAGGAAGAAATCTTTCTATAGCGCAAACCTCACCATCCTGCCACAACACAACAACCGCCTTTGCCTAGACCTACAACCCTGAAACAGATGAAAGGAGACAGCGGAGAAGAATTATTATTCCCTACGTTAGTATTTAAACGTTCTTTCCGTATGTTCCTTATACCTATTTATTCTTTCATTTGAAATTACTTCTAATCAACAACGCATTGTAAATAACAAGACAAAGAAATACATTTTAATAATTACTGTTATAGTATATGAATATATAATTTGTAAATGATGGTGCAAATTTAAGATTACATACGCATATACCTGTAGTTGAGCTTCCAACTTTTGTGTGCAACAAAAACTCATTGAAAAAGGTTCTGGCTTGGAACCGCAATCTGTATTTGGAAGTCCATCTACAGCTATGTGAGTGAGTAATCTTAAAATTTGTACCTCATGTCACAAATAATAGTCAACTCACTTTAAACAAGGCTTTAAAAACATTTTAAAAATATGGCGATATGTCTGGTTGTACCCGTAGCTCAGTCACTAGAGCACCTCCCTGCTGTGCTAGAGGTCCCGGGTTCAATTCTGGCCAAAAGTTGGGAATTGTTCTGTAGCCAACATTATTTCCTGTCCTCCTCAGAGTCTGGAAGTATTAACGAGACTGTGAATGTGTGTCTATACTCCATACTAATGTTTAAAGAAAAATCGTCCCCGAACATTTTCTTGGCTAGAAATTCGGTTTCAATAGTGTAAAGTTTAGGCTATCATATCCGTCAGTTATCTTATATTTTATATATACACACGTTTTAATATTAAAGTGAAATTGTTTTTACCGGACTTCTATATCTTGCCAATTCCTGTTGATCAGCAAATAACTGGACTCGTGTATCCGTGTGTCTGTGAACAAGATAACTCAAAAACGAAAAGTCGGTAAAATATCAAACATGGTATTAAGTTTAGTATCTTCCAGGGATGCGACACGAAGATTTTGAGAAAAATCCCCCCACCCCAAACTACCCTTTACATAGAACCTTTTCGAAAATTTCAATTTTCTCAAAAACGGCTCAATCGATTTTGATTAAAATTTCGTATATTAAAGGTATTTACCTTACAAATAAAATGTATATCTTGAATTTTCTGGCCTCTGAAGTGTAGTTTATTCTGGATGAATTTTACTGAATTTTGAATAACTGCTAAACCGTAAGAGATGGACAAAAATTTACCACACAAAAAATGTAGAACACGTTAAAAGACACACTTTATGTTATATATACTTTTTTTTCGTGGAGTTCGTCGTTTTTGAGACATTCCTTATTTTTGGTTTCTGCTATAAAAAACTTATACTTTTCTCATACAGGAATTTGTCAACTGCGGTCCATACAAAGGAACTTCAGTGACTATTATCACTTTAACCTATGGTACTCCCATATTTCGCTTCTACTTACAAGGAAGCAAGTAATATGGCTATTTCTGCTATATTTTTACTGATTAGCATGAAGTAAATAGAAGTATAAGCTTTTAAGAATAATTTGTTGCAGAGATGTAGAGAAAGTCATGTGAATGTTACACATAAGATTTTTTGGCTATGCAGCCAACAAATATACACACACAAATACACACGGACAGTTTTCTAAAAATGTTTTTTTTAATTCAGGTATCCCAAAACTCGTATTTTCAGGAAATCACAATATCGAATTTTTGGGTAGAATACAATATCTTCTCTATCTACTATATACATTGTACATAGATACGTGTTAGAGAAAGTAAATCTGTGCCTTTTCGCCGGTTTTGGGGCTCGACTATTTCAGTGATGGCACTGCATTGGGTTCAGGAGATAGTGGATTATGCTAATTGTTGTTGCTGTTATTTAATCTGTGTGCTGAACGTTTTTGTAAAATAAACGGTAATCCTCCAGGTATCTTTTTCAACATATATATTATTAAAATAAGTTATGTTAATTAAGAAGGTAGTATCAAATGAAGAGCATTTGAAAATGCAGATGCATTTTAAAGTTATTGGAGTTCTTCGAGGCTGTTTTAAATACCACAACGTGCTACTCAACCAATATGGCACAGCGAGCCGCGGGTAAAGTGTGATAATATATAAAACACTAACAAACAAAATTCAATGACTACTGCACAAGAAATAACATCATTGCTGATAGGCAATAGGTTCCTAAGGTAAAAATCTGATGTGTTCCATTCACATGACTTTCTCTATATTTCTGCAACAAATTGTTATTAACAAGCTTATGCTTCTATTTACTTCATGCTAATTGGGAAAAAATAGCAGAAATAGTCCTATTACTTGCTTCCTTGCAACTGGAAGGGAAATAAGGGAGTACCATAGGTTAAAGTGATAGTCAAAAGCTGGTTGCTATGTGACTGAAGTTCCTTTGTTTATATGGACAGGAGCTCACAAATTCCTGTATGAGAAAAGTATAAGTTTTTCAAAGCTGAAACAAAAAGTAAGGAATATCTCAAAAACGATCAACTCCACGAAAAACATGTATATAACATAAATTGTGTGTTTTAAGGTGCTCTATATTTTTTGTGTAGTAAGTTTTTGTCAATCTCTTACGGTTTGGCAGTTATTCAAAATTCAGTAAAATTCATCCAGAATAAGCTACTCTTTAGACGCTATTCCCAAAAAATCCAAGATATACACTTTATTTATCAGGTAAATATCTTGAATATACAGTGTTTTAATCAAAATCGTTAGAGCCATTTTTGAGAAAATAAACATTTTCGAAAAGAGTTCCATGTAAAGGGTAGTTGGGGGTGGGGGGATTTTCTGCGTGTCACATCCTCGGAAGAAATCAAACTTAAATACGAAGTTTGGTATTCAACGGTCTTTTCGTTTTTGAGCTATGCTGCACACACACACAAACACTCACACACAGACACACACACGGACATTTTTCTAAAAATGCTTTTTTTGGATTCAGGGGGTCTCAAAACATATATTTCCGTAGAAATCTCGGTATCGAATTTTTGGGTGCATTACAATACCTTCTCCATACACTATGTACATAGTACGTGTAGAGAAAGTAAAAAGGTCGCCAATACTACCATTGAGGTTGAAATGCGGAGTATAAATGGAACAAAGTGTATCAGCTGCAAATTTGTAATGTGTATAGAAAGTTATTTGTCTGTACCACATCAGATTTTGATGGGATATGTCCCCGAGATAAAGCCACTGTTATCACTGAGATATTTATTAATTCTGACAAATTTCCGTGGTTACTCGTGTTTCAGTTATTTACAACATGGAGTCAAACTAAGCCATCCATTATCTTTTCAAACGTTTCAATTAGAGAGGCTGGAGGAATGTCTCTTGATTGTGCTAATAGAATTTTCGAGCAAGTCCAGAGGTCAGCGTGGACAGTTATTAGCGTCAGGAAGGAAACAAAAACATGCCACAGTGACCTTTATGACCCGCAATCTGTCTCCACATCACTTACCACTGTCATCTCACAAAATACCATGTCCTCGTTCAATTAATTGTAGCCACATTTTTTGGTAAGATTATTAGAAAGGTCTGACAAACGTTTAAAATTTCACTTGTAAGGGTCCGGCTGGCGCCACGGTCTTCTTCATGTGCGTGTCTGTAAGTAGTAAGTTACTTCGAAATCAAATATGGCGAATGCTATAAAAATGAAAACAAAATACAAACTCCTGGGTGGGAACTCCCTACTCCGGTCGCCCTCCGTGGTATAGTGGTTATCATACTAGCCTCATATGCCCAAAGTCGCGGGTTCAAATCAGGCGAAGGACGATAGATTTTTTCGGGCGTAATAATCCTTAGCATGGCTTTCTTCGGAAGGGAAGTAAAGCCGGGGGTCCCGTGTCGTAGATTTAAAAGAACCTCAAGCCTGAAAGAATAGGCTATTACCAGAAAATTAAAATATACATGTTATTTGTGATGTAGATAGATATCTTTATTTGGCAAAAGAAAGAAGTTGAGACTGTAGAGAACTAAAAGCATTATATGCTGCATTCAAATAACGTTCTCTTCCTATGCTGCAGTAAGCTTTTCTTAGAAAAGCTTATTCTTTCATCTACTTCACGCCTATGAGGGTAAGCATTTGAAGAAATGGTTTTATTACGATATTATTTCCTTGTACAAGGGGAATTAGAAAACTATAAAAACCTAAAGCGGTAATCAAATTTTATAAAAGCCGGTCGCCAGTGATGATATTGAAATTCCGTTCTCTTTGCTTGACCAGTATGCAAAAATATGAATGACGACTTCGAATTTCATAAAAGTATAAGTATTTGAAAATTTAAACTTACAGCAAGCAACATCTCGGAAATGGTTTGAACACTAATAATTTTGACGATATCTACATTTTTGATAACAAGTTTGTGTCTATCTCTTACGGTTTACTAATTATGTAAAAGTTATCCATATACAATTCCAAGGAAATTCAAAGTATATAGTTTATTTACTATGTAATATCTTTATTATACGGTATTTTAATCAAAATTGTTTCAGGCATTTTTGAGAAAATCAAAAATGTTCGAACATTTTCCATGTAAAGGTAAGTTTGGCGGGAAAGATTTTCTTGAAAATCTTCATATGGCATACTCGGAGACCCACACACGCACACACAAACACACACCACTACCACCACCACCACCGCGCGCGGATCTTTCTTTAAAATGCCTTTTTTAAAATGTACTTTTCAGCGGTCCCTAAAGGCGTATTTCCCTTGGATGGAATTCAATACTTTCTATACTATGTACGGAGTTGAAAAAGTAAATTTATGGTGGCGTTATTTATTGATTTTTAAATAAAATATTTAGTAACACTTCAATAGTAAACATTCATTTTGTTGAATATAAATAATTAAAAATATGCTTTCTACAATATCTTCATTCAGGGAGAGAAAATATAAAATTCCTTAATTTTTTTTTTTTTTTTCAGAGTTTATCACATCATAAACTTAGTCCCTATTTACGATACATAAAATGATTATTCAGAAAGCACATTTTGGAATAAAACGTTTCAGGATTACATTTAGGGCATTACTCACCAGCATTTGCCAGTTTAAGAGGACTAGGCAAAACCTGTAAAAACTCAGGGAGGACGACGGCCTTGGTGAGATTTGAACCGGGATCTCCATTTCATGAGTCCATGCCGTAACGACCTTCGCCATCCGTGTCGGTCATATGGGAGCAGATGTAAGCAGTGTTCATCGTAAAAATCAATAAAACCAATGTTAAAGACAACTTATAATTCAACAAGTTATAACACCATTATTTATTTCTGAAATCAAATCTGATATATATTTAAATATACAATAGTTTAATGCGGTAAGTTTTGTGTATTTCCTATCGTTTATCTGAAGGCTTCGAACATGTTTTCAGATTACCTTAACTTCTACTATATTGGTACGTTATTTACAAGCGAGCGGAAAGGGGAGAGGCAGAAGTCTCGTGCGCTATTGATTTTGTGTTATATGTATAGGTAGACATGGAAATAAGTTCTGTAGTAAACTTAAGTTTTATTACAAAGTATAAATAATCAAACTAATGAATTTGTAATGTGTCGGGTGAAATAATCTGTTTCACATGTGACTTACATATATGTGCAACTATTATAATGAAATTACAATATATTTTCTGAATGCATCAAAATCAATGTGTTATTATAATGTACCAAATGCTTGCCTAGAATGAATGACCAGCAATGCTGGGGAGAGAGAGGTGCTAGTTTCCACATAACTATTTTTCAGTCAAAGTGCAACCAAACCGCAACCGTGTCCGAAGCCTATCAGTTACACAGAATTATACAAAATTTACTCAGGCTGGCCCTAGGCTCAATCGGTATGGCATATATCTGCTGTTCGAAGGGTCGCTTTTCAAAAGCAGGGAAAGGTTCTCTCTCTCTCTCTCTCTCTCTCTCTCTCTCTCTCTCTCTCTCTCTACAAGAGATGAAGCCTCTCCCTATCTTTCCCAGGGTATGGAAATATGGATAAGATTATGAATGCTTGTGTGATCTATTAAACCCAAAGAAAAACATCACAAAATCAATGGATGGCAACTATATAGAATGCAGGTGTAAAAAAATCATTCCGAAAGAAGAAAGCTTCCCGGTTGGTTCCCAGAAAATTAAAGATATATATTTTGTTAGTCAAGTAAATGCCTTAAAATATAATTTAACCAAATTGTTAAAGAATTTTTTGAGAAAATGAATATCGAAACATTTTCCGTGTAGAAGGTAGGTTGAGATAACTGATTTTCTTGAAAACTATCGTGCTGTGTCCTGGAATATCATAAATCCATCTTCAACTTTTAAGCTGAGGGAGGCATCTGTAAAAATTGACCACAAAATGTGAAGAAAAAAAATCCTTAATAAAACTGTATAATGATTCTATACTTTAAGATTTTTTTTCTCTTGGCGTACATTAGCTAATTAATTGAGTTTAAATGATATGCCGCGTGCTTGTGAATTACATTAATAGGCATTGCCTACTTTAAACCTTGTTTTCTCGCAAATCTCTTTTCCAACACTTACTCCATATTCAATGTACTCCACAAGATGTAATGTTTTACTAACTTATTTAAAAAATGTTATACTGCCTCTCAAATGTACACTAAAGAAAATGGAAAATAGCTTTTCGAAATTATACTCCAGTTTTGAGAAATAAATTATTAAAGATTAAGAAATCAAGAGTGTTCGCGAGTACAAAAAGTAAATATTTTTTCTAAAATAATAAGGGTTTATTTAAACAGATCTATTTGTAAACTCTTTTACTGCAGAAATTCAATTTATTATGTGAATATTTTAAAAAAATGCATAACGTGGCCCATTTTTATTGAAACAATGGATTTAGATAATACAATTATTATTAAAATGACCATGTAAGCTAGATTTGTGATACATGACAACAATTCTGATGTGTTCCATTCACATGACTTTCTCTACATCTCTGCAACAAATTATTCTTAAAAAGCTTATGCTTCTTTTTACTTCATGCTAATCGAAAAAAAAAAAAAAATAGCTGAAATAGTCTTATTATTTGCTTCCTTGTAAGTGGAAGCGAAATAAGGGAGTAACATAGGTTAAAGTGATAAAGCTGGTTGCTATGTGACAAGTTCCTTTGTTTTTATGGACAGGAGTTGACAAATTCCTGTATGAGAAATGTATACGTTTTTCAAAGCTGAAACCAAAAAAAACAGGAGTATCTGAAAAACGATCAGTTCCACGAAAAAAATGTAAAATCGTTTGTTTTATCCTGATCTTCATTTTTTGTGTAGTGAATTTTTGTATATCTCTAACGGTTTACCAATTATAGAAAATCAATAAAAATCATCCAGAATAAAGAGGACTTTAGAGGCTATTCCCAGAAAATTCAAGGTATATATTTTATTTTGCAAGTAAATATCTTAAAAATAAGGGATTTTAATCAAAATCGTTAGGACCTTTTTTAAGAATATCAAAATTTTCGAAATTTTTTCCATGTAAAGAGTAGTTGGGGGTGGGGGGATTTTCTTGAAAATCTTCGTGTCGCATCCTTGGAAGGTACCAAACTTAAATGCTAAGTTTGATTTTTAACGGCATTTTCGTTTTTGAGCTATGCAGCACACACACACATAAACACAGACAGACACACACACACGAACATTTTTCTAAATTTTTTTTTTGATTCAGGGGTTCTCAAAACATGTTTCCGGTGAAATCTTGGTATCGAATTTTTGGGTGCATTACAATACCTTCTCTATACACTATGTACATAGCACGTGTAGAGGAAGTAACAATACTATAACTGTATTTAATAGCTGGTATAAATATCAATACGATATATTAGATATTGTGGATTTTCCAAAGTTCACAGATACATCACCTTAAGGCTTCTTCCGGTCTCATAGTTTTCAATCTATGCAATTCGTGCATCAAGTACGTTATGGGCGTTCTGCAGAGTAAGGTGAATGATGGGGTTGCCAACGTAAGGTTACACAAGAGAGCATTCTACTTCTTCTTTCGCTGGTTACCTACCCGAAAACGTTCAAGCCAGCAACGCTTGGTTCAAATGCTTGTTGAGGAGCAGCCGGACACTGAATCAGGGCTGGGTGATCAGCGCAATGTCTGGTATGGGAGTGAGAAAATGATATAAAATGAGAATGACTAAAGCTTGGTCTGGGGTCACAAAATTGTCGAATTGTGGTTTGGTGCACTCAGAGTATGACTATGGCGTGATGGAGTGGATGTAGTCTCTACAACCTGTTTCGAAACGTGTTACATTGTCTAACATTGCTCACTGCCTGGCCTCGCTCAGTTCCTGCTAATGAATACTGAAAGAGAGCGCAGATTTAAAAATATCGAAAATCGAAATGGTAGCCGTTCGACACTGAAAACTTGTGGATGATTCAAAAATATTTTGAGTGACGGGAGGAAAGACTTTTTTTCGATACAGTCAAGCTGTATATTGTAATTCACTGCAATGAATTCTAAGTAAGTTTGATTAATTTATGTTTGTAGTCTTTTCAAAGTTCTGCACATTATTATTCTGATTGTTTTGTTTCAAGCTACTTTTATTTGTAAAAGTACAAGGTGTTTCTATTTACTAAACGTATTATAAAATAACTTTTATTAGCTTTATGAATAGAACGTTCCATATAATGTGAATATAAGTAATAGACTACTTTTGGAACAGATTACCTCTACATGCGCTTGTTTACACTACAAAACCCTCTCCAGTCCACCTGGGTAGTGTGGTGGTAGCGTGTCTGCCTCACATTGAAAAGGTCGTGGAATCGAATCTCAATTACGGTGAGTTACCCGGAAAAGACGAATGTCTAGTAATTTTAAGCTCCATGGACCACGAGATCATTTGAGCATCATTTCACCAATTTCATTCATCGTCCGATTTGACCAACCAGGTTTAAAGGACGTTAAACAAAACAAAACAAAAAAAAAACAACCAAACAAAACCACACTCCACTACCCTCTCAGTCAGCGGACTGCTTTGTGTATTCTCCAGTGTGTGCGCTTTGGAACCCAAAACTGGGCCCCAGTAATGACGGTAAAATGAATGGAAGGAAGGGTAATTATGGAGCAGGTGCTGGCATGATTGGCGCAGGAGAGAATGCCCATGCCGCTTTGTCCACCACAAATCCTACATGCAGTCCCCTGAGATCGAGCTCGGCTACCTTTTTTCTTTTTTTTTACCTTGTTTTGCCGTATTATTACTGGATTGCTGTTTTCTTACTTTTACAACACACACATATACACAAACATATAACATCCATGCCCAAGGCGGGACTTGAACCCACGATCCCCAGCGCTACGAAGCACCAAAGCCTTGGCGAGCGCGGCCATGGGGACCGGCACCTTGGTAAGAGGCGAGAGGTCTAGCCTCTTGATCATGGGGCCACCCCATCTGAGCACTCAATTGTAACGGGTCATCGAGAAGTCGCTCCGCACCTCCTGTTTAACCAAGATTCCCCTAGAGTCGGGAATTCTGGTGGCAGCACTGGCTAGCGCGAGCGTATAGTGAAAACGTTTCGCTGCTTAAGAAAACTGCTAATGAAAGGTAATGTAGAAACATAATATGCAACTAATCTGTTAAAGAAGATGTTGAAAATGTTTACCATTTTCTTGAAGACACAAATTCACTCGTTTTAATTTATTTTCGAACACTGTAATTAATGTCTCCACGCGTCAGAACTCACAGCATAGTAGACGAAACTAACCAGTACAATAAACAGCTCATGCGCTCGCAGCCACTGATGACGCCGATAACCATAGTATACCGTCGGAATTGGATGCGATAAACCTAGGGATGCCAACCTTTTATCGAGAGGTGGCCAGCAGCAAGATGCGGAGGAAATTCTTGATGACCCGTTACTAACCCCAATAGAAGGGCTGCCTCGTCCGCTCTCTTATGGGATCGTTGAGGATTCTTCCTTGTGTCCCCGGGATTGGTTCCCCACATTTGACCCTGGAGAATGGATGTCCTATGCACATATTATTATGTCCGTCGAGGTCTCCTTGAAAGACAATGAATGAACAAGCATTGGTAATTTATTGAGCTTTTCATTTTCGAGTTATGCTCTGCAGAGAAACAAATGTCAGCAGTGGATCTTTTCTAAGAACCACTTTACTTTGTTTAGCACGTAAGTACAATGTACATAGTAGATAGAAAAGGTATTGTATTCCACCCAAAATTCGATTCCAAGATTTCACCGGTAATACATGTTTTAGGGTCCTCTGAATCAAAAAAAAAATTAGAAGAAGGTATTTGTGTTCATGTGTATGTGTGTCTGTGGACAGTATAACTCAAAAACAAAAAGTCGGTTAAGTACCAAACTTAGCATTTAAGTTGCATTAAGGATGCGACACAAAGATTTTCAGGAAAATCCCCTTACTTCAATTATCTTCACATGGAACGTTTTTCAAAAATTTTGATTTTCCCAAAAATGACCCTAACGATTTTCATTAAAGTACCATTAGTTTAAGATATTTTTATGGCAAACGGAATGTATATCCTGAATTTTCTGGGAATAGCCTCTGAAGGCGTTTCATTCTAGATGACTTCTGTATAGCTTTTGTAAAACTGTTAAACCGCAAGAAATACTAACTACAAAAACTAACTACACAAAAAAGTATATGTCGTTAACCGATGTTGAATTTGAAGATATTCCGAGTTATTGGTTACAATTTTAAGCTACTCAAATGTTTCTCAAACGAGAAGTTATTCTGGATGGTTTTTTTTATAACTGGTAACCGTAAGAGATAGACCAAAACTTACCACACAGAAAAAAAAAAAAAAAAAAAAAAAAAATGTAGATCTCCTTAAAACATGCACATTATATCGTATATATTTTTTTCGTGGGGTGACCATTTCCCGCATATTTCCTGTTATTGGTTTCAGTTTTAAAGTACTTAAAACTTTTCTCATTCGGAAACTTGTCAACTCCTGGCCATCCAAAGAAACGATTTTCAACCCCATAGCAACCAGGTTTTAAAACATTTGACTATCACGTTAGCCTACTTCCTTATTTCTCTTCTACTTACAAGAAAGCAAGTAATAAGAATCATTTCTGCTAATGTTTATTTCGATTGGCATGAAGTAGATAGAAGAATAAGCTTTTTAAGAATGCTTTGTTATTGAGATGTAGAGAAAGTCATATGAATGGAATACTTTAGATTTTTTTTTTAAAAGAGAAGGGCATTTCATTTGCATCTCACAGTGACTGATTTTGAAAACATTTGGCTATGTCTTCCGTAAAAATTCGGAATTCCCTTATTCCGAATTTTGTATTCCCTTATTTCGCTTCTACTTAAAAGGAACTGAATAAAACCATTTGTGCTACTGTTTATCTTGATTGCTATAAAGTAGAGAGAAAAATAAGCCTTTGTAAGAATAATTTGCTGCAGAATAGGTAAAGAAAGTCATGTGAATGGAATACATCTGATTTTACTAAAATGCAGCCTTAAAATATGCTTGAGATGCATGATTTTGAAGAATTATAGTTAGGTTTACCGTAGTGCTTTAAATAATTATCAAGTTGTCAAATGTTAAAAAAATCTGATGTGTACCATTCACATGACTTTCTCTATATCCCTGCAAAAAATTATTCTTAAAAAGCTTATACTTCTATTTACTTTATGCTAATGAGAAAAAATGAGCTTCCTTGTAAGTAGAAGCGAAATAAGGGACTACCATACGTTAAAATGATAGTCAAAAGCTGGTCGGTATGTCCATGAAGTTCCTTTGTTTACATGGATAGGAGTTGACAAGTTCCTGTATGAGAAAAGTATAAGTTTTCATAGCAGAAACCAAAAATAAGGAATGCCTCAAAAACGACGAACTCACGAAAAAATATATATAACATAAATTGTGTGTTTTAACGTGCTCTACATCTTTGTGTAGTAAGTTTTTGTCAATCTCTTACGGTTTAGCAGTTATTCAAAATGCAGTAATATTCATCCAGAATAAGCTACTGTTCAGAGGCTATTCCCAGAAAATTCAAGATATACATTTTATTTGTCAGGTAAATATCTTTAATATACGAAATTTTAATCAAAATCGTTAGAGCCATTTTTGAGAAAATCAAAATTTTCGAAAAAAGTTCCATGTAAAGGGTAGTTTGGAGTGGGGGGATTTTTCTCAAAATATTCGTGTCGCATCCCTGGAAGATACTAAACTTAAATATCAAGTTTGGTATTTTACCGACTTTTCGTTTTTGAGTTATCATGTTCACAGACACACGGACACACGGACACACACACACACACGGACTTTTTTGTTAAAATGCTTTTTTTTTTATATTGGGGACCCCAAAACATATATTTCCGGTGAAATCTCGGTATCGAATTTTTGGGTGGAGTGCAAAACCTTTTCTATACGCACTATGTAAAAATTGATCATTTGAGGCAGAATAATGCAACTAATCTCTATAAAGTCAGATGGTGAACACGCTGTGTATGACGGCGGTCTTTATCGGTTACCATGACAACATCACGTCCGCAGTTTATAGCGAGTATCTGTGATATGGTGTGGACAAATGACAGTAGTATGCCAAGGTTCAGTCTATCAGCTGCACTTTTACATTCCACCGCTTTCTTATTTGCGCAATCCAAGTGTAATGCTTAAATGATGTAGGTGGTTGTGTCGTTCTTGCTAAATAAACACCAGTTTACCAGCAGTATGCGTGACTACTTGATGACCTAAGGTTAAGGGTTCATTGACCATTCAGCACAAATGATGGTTACCTGATATTAGAAATATATCTAAAATCATATACTGATTAAAATTATAGCTCGGGAATTTGCATTAAATGTAGATTTTAACTAGGGAACTTTTAGATGATATGTTCGCATTTCGAAAGAAATATAATATTATAAGACCAATTTGATATTTCATTTTTTGTAGCCGGCGAATGGTTGGGAAGAGGAGTTTGGTGTTTTAAAACTGCGCCCAGAGACCCAGAAAAAATCTACATGAGTTTCTATAATACATCCACGTATATTAATTGAAGGCCATGTTTCGAGATCTTCTGAACCCCTCTAACCTCAAAAAAGAGATACCTACGATTGAGAAATATCTAAAGCACATTCTCGGGGAATACCTATCTCCTTTTTTACTTTACAATTATGTACAATGTACAGAGTACGTACTGAAGGTCTTGTATTCTACCCAAAATACGATACTGCTATTTCACATGAAATACGTGTTTTGAGGACACCTCAATCCAACTGTAATAGTCTGCAAAACTATATTCGAAAAATAATGAATTGTTTCAAAATGTTGTATGTCACAAATTACTATCAAAACTACGTCAGAAGTAGTTTATTCTACCAATCATAAAGTAAAAAGGTATTTATGTTCTGGAAAAACCTAAAATACCTTGGCAGAAAAAATGGAAGACAAAATATTTTCGAAATAATGATATCGGTAAATAAATAAACGATAGCGTGTAAAGCTTGTCATGAAAATATAACTCATATTTTTTTCTTCTCCTTAGCACGGTGTAGCTCAGCTGCTTACCAAGCGGGTTCCATTCCTAATACCGGCGTGGGGATTTTTCCCCCGCTGGGAGACCTGGACCGGGGTGCACTCAGCCTCGTGAGGTCCCTGGGGGGACAATTGAGGAGCTACTTGATTGAAAAGTAGCGGCTCCAGGTCATGAGGACCGCATTAACCGGCCGGGAGGGATTCGAAGCGCTGACCACGTCTCACCCTCCCATACTGCATCCCATCCATGATATCTGTCATGGACCGAGATGGGGGACGCAGCGGCCGGGCGGTAAGTAAAAGTTCCTTGTGAGCTGTCGTGCAATGGATTTATGTAATCATATACATTTTACTCCACTATGTTGTGTTGTATGATAGACAGCTATTTTTTCAACTTTGTAAATAAATAAACAAATTATAAGCAATAGTTTCCAGGATGAATTTTTTATCAGCAATCAGTATCTATCTCTAAGGTGCACTATTCTCACTCACTAATCGGGCCGCGCCGTGGCCGAGTGGTTAGACCACTAGCCTCTCACCTAGACGGCCGGGGTTCGATCCCGAGCAACCGCATGTGAGATTTGTGATGGGTTTTCTCCGGGTAGTCCGGTTGCCATCGCATTCCACCGGTGCTCCATCATCATTCATGTATCATCAGTGTCACCGCCTACGGTGCCATTAGTAGTTCAAGTGGGCGTTAAACACTACAAAAAAAAAAACAAAAGGAAAAAAAAACTCACTAATGATACGAAAACAATTTTTGTTTCACCTGTACTAGGGAGGGTAATGTCATATCCAGCAAGAAATAATAGATGCATAATGTACTTGACATCTATTTAAAGAACGCGGGTGATGGGGCATAAAAACCGCAGTAACTCACATTCGAGAAGGTAACTGATACCTGACTGCCTTTAGGGGACGCGTACTTCCATGAAAAATAACACTTGGGCTTATCTTGTCTGCCCATCTTCCGAGAAGGTAATTTTGTTCCACTATGCTCCATCCTCCTTGCTATGTTTTAGAAACAATTCCATTTTAAAATTCCTGGAAAATGCGGGGCTATTTTTAAAATATTACGGCCATGAACATTGATAGTATCTACCTAACCAGTTCCAAACACTGTGTACAGTATTGGTTGACCAGAAAACAACAAAGCGTTCTTTCCAGTTTTCAAATTGTCTATTCTCATTTTTTATTAGTTTTTATAAGTATATAACACATACTTAAAGTCGAACAGAGGAAATATTAATTACATACAAAAATTAGATTTCAACAGAAACACGGTTTGAAATCCATGCATAAAACTGATTTATAGAAAAAGACCCTGAGTACGTTTGTTTGTTCGTTCGAAGAGTAACTTTAAAACCAAATTAAAAACTAAGGATGAATATTAAAATTCATATTTAAGTTCATCATCCAAGAACCCAACACGAAGATTTTCAAGAAAATCTCCTTACCTCAAAAAATCCTTCACATTTTTTTGTAGTGTTTAGCACCCACTTTTACCACTTGTTACACCGCAGGCGATTACTGGTGATACATGGAATGAAAATGAAGCACCGGTGGAATGCGATGGCGGGGAAAACCGGAGAACACGGAGAAAACCCGCCCTTGCACCACTTTGTTCACCACAAATCTCACATGCGGACGCTTGGGACGCTAGGTGAGAGGCGAGTGGTCTAGCCACTCGGCCACGGCGTGGCCCATATTCTTCACGTGGAACATTTTTTTTTATCCATAATCATCTTTCTTTTCAACTTTTCAACAACATTTCATATCATCTTGTTCACTCTCATTCCAGGCATTGGGCTGATCACCCATCCTGGATACTCTCTCTGATTCAGAGTTCACTTGGTCCTCAACAGGCCCTGTCTTGTAAGTCCTGTGAGTATGTAAATAGTCCATATGAGGAGGGTAAATAACAAAGAAGGTTTTTCTCAAAACTTTTTCTAATAATTTCGATCAAAATATCATATTTAAAACTGCATGGCTAATTACATGTTTATCTTGAAACAGCAACACTGGAAATGAATAAATGGTTGGTAACACTACAAAAAAAAAAAAAAAAAAAACTGGGAGGCTCAATATTCCCGGTCAGGATATTGACTTTCGTGGGCGCAACCGCTTCCTATCGTGGCTCCTGAATATCCTCACGTTACTGACGGCTCCCATATCCTAGATATAAAATCTGCACACTAAATGGTATGGTCTCAGGCGAGTTACGTGCTGGGAACGAAAACTCCAAACTCTATCCCAAGATTTTGATTAAAATACTGTATTTTAAGATGTAATGACAAATAAAATGCATTTGTGGAATTTTCCGCTTATAGCCTGCGAAGTTCTCTTCACTCGGACCACATTTTGTGCAATATGTTTATTTATGTATTTATGTTTGATAGTGTTTAACGACCGCTTTTACGGTCGTGCATAAGACATAAACAGACGGTTAATGTACAAAAAGCATATGTTCCATTCACATGACTTTCTCTGCCTATTCTGCATCAAACTTTTCTTATAAAAGCCTATTCTTTTATCGAATTCAGGTATTCCAAATAGACATAAGCAGAAGTGGTCTTTATTACTTAGTTCCTTGTAAGTAGAAGGCAAATACTAGAATGCACTAGGCTAATACCGTAGTCAGATCTTCTAAAAGCCGGTAACTAAAGCGTAACCAGGAATAACACAAAAGAAAAACGAGTGACGATTCCCCTTTTGTGAAAAGTTTAAATGTTGGGAAATGTATATATCAATAACAAGGAACATTTCAGAAAACGTGAACTGTAAAAAAATAGTAATCTTCGTGTCGCATCCTTGGAAGATGCTGAACTTTTCATTTTTGAGTTATTCTCTTCACCTACAGACTTTTTAATATGCTTTTTTGGATTCAGGGGACCTCATGACATATATTTCCGGTGAAATCTCGTTATCGAATTTTTGGAGGAAGAGAGTGGAAGAAATTTGAAGGAGACCAACTTTGCACATTGTACTTATATTGGTGGAGAAAGTAAAACGGTAGGATAAGTACGTAGTTTCTGTTAAATAAATTGCTCACTTAACCATGATATTAGCTTTTTTTTAGTATACTTTACCTTTTTTAAATGCCCAACTCACCACTTTTCTCGCTATATAGTGCAAAGATCGGAATTTCAAAGCCAGTATACAATGTTCACGAAACGTTTCACTATCGTTTCTATTTCCTGTTTCCCTCTTGAACCTATAACTACTAGTGTAACGAAATCACTTCTATAAACATTTATTTTATTTAACTTGAAGGGAAATGAATTTGAGTTTTGTTTATAGACGCTACGGTTTCCAGCGTCCCATTTTGTTTTGGGCGTGAAGATCGCTTACTTTTGCTCAAGGGCTTCTTTATCAGGCCGAAGTTCTTTTACTTGCCGTAAAGCTACGACAAGGGAACTTTCCTTCCGAAGGAAGGAATGCGAAGGATATTAACACCCGAAAAAATTACATCGCTCTCCACCGGGTTTGAACCCTCGACTTTCGGAACCAGAGCCTGGACCACAAAGCACGACTTAAGTTGAAGGAGATGGAACAATAAGGTTTTATTAGTATAGTTTGTGAAAGAGTCGGTGGAGAAAATTGTGCAAATTTAGCGGATTATTTATTTATTACTTTCTCTGACATGTACTATATATACGTTAGGAAGAGAAAGTATAGTCTTCCACCCAAATATTCAATGTCAAAATACCCCCGAAGATAAAGGTTTTGAGATCTCCAGAAAAAATTAGAAAAGGTTCTTTCTACACAACAATGTAAAACTTGATAAAAATGCACATTTTATGTCAAATGCAATTTTGTTGTGGAGTTAACCACTTTAGAGATATTCCTTGTTATTGGTTTCAATTTTGCAACACTTTTAACTTTTCTCAAATGCCAAGCGTTATTTGTTTTTCTTTCTTCTGGTTTAAACCATCTCTTAGGAACCAATTCTCTTTCGCCTTCACTGTTGATCTGTAAGGAAATATGTAATAAAAGCATATATGTGCAACTTTATCTTGATTAAGTTCTGTTAAGAATAACTTTTTAAGAATGGATAGAAAAAATACGTGTAACACATCTTTTATTATTTTCACTAGCACGTAGTACAATATACATCATAGGTAGAGAAGGTATTGTATTCCACCCTACAATTCGACGCCGAGATTTCACCGAAAATACATGTTTAGGGGACACCTGAATGAAAAAAAAATTTTAGGAAAAGATCCATGTCTACGTGTGGGTGTTATGTCAGAGGGGCAGCAAAGCTCAAAAATGAAAAGGCCATTAAATATTAAACTGACTATTTGAGTTAAGTATCTTCCAAGGAAGCGACTCGAAGATTTTCAAATAAATCCCCCCACCCAAAACTACCGAAATTTTCCAATGTTTTTATTTTCTCAAGATGGTTCAGATGATTTTGATTAAAGTATCGTATGCTAAAGATATTTATAAGACACATAAAATGTACATCCGCAATTTTTTGTGGACAGTTCCTGAAGCCCTCTCCATTCCGAATGACTTTTGCATTACTGGTAATCCGTAAGAGATAGAAAAAACTTACTGCACAGAAAATTTAAATCTCGTTAAAACACAATTTATGTGATATACAATTTCTTTTTTAGTTTTGTTTTGTGTAGGCAACATTTTCAGAGATATTCCCTGTTATTGGTTTCAATTTTAAATTACTTAAACTTTTCATAAACGGTAAGTCAGCTTTTCTTTCATCTCTTTTGTTTTACTCCCGGGAATGCAAAAGAGAACCGAATTGCAATTGTTTCACTTACTGGCAGCTTTTAAAACATTTGACTATCTATGCCTTTAGCCTACTATATCTCTTATTTCCCTTCTGCTTACAAGGAAGCAAGTAATATGACAGTTTTTACTAGGTTGATCTCGATTAGCATCACATAGTTAAAATAATTGTCTTTTGTAAGCAAAATTGCTTTATGGAACAGCTAAAGAAAGTCATGTGAATGGAACACATCTGATTTTTACTTTCTCTACTCGTACTATGTACATAGTGTATGGAGAAGGTATTGTATTGGACCCAAAATTTCGATACCGAGATTTCACCGAAAATACTTATTTTAGGACTCCCTGAATAAAAAAAAACATTTTTAGAAAAATGTCCGAGTATATGCCTGTCTGACAGTGTGTGTGTGTGTGTGTGTGTGTGTGTCTGTGTGTGTGTGTATCTGTGGGCAGTACAGCTCAAAAACGAAAGATCCGCTAAATACCAAACTTGGCAGTTAAGTTCAGTATCTTCCAAGGATGCAACACGAAGATTTGCAAGAAACCCCCCCTACTCCCAACTACCCTTTACACGGAAAAATTTTCGAAAGTTTTGATTTTCTCAAAAATGGCTCTAACGATGTGGATTAAAATCTCTTGTATCAAGTATATTTACCTGGAAAATTAAACGAATATCTTGAATTTTCTGGGAATAGCCTCAGAAGACATCTTTATTCTGGATGAATTTTGCATAACTGGTAAACCGTAAGCGTTAGACAAAAACTTACTACACATAAAATGTAGAACACGTTAAAACACACAGTTTATGTTAATACAGTTTTTCGGGAGTTCTTTGTTATTCATTTTTATACCTTTCTCATACGGGGATTTGTCAACTCTTGTCCATATAAACAAATGAACTTCAGTCACATAGGAACCAGCTTTTGACTGTCACTTTAACCTATGCTACTCCCTTATTTCGCTTCTACTTACAAGGAAGCAAGTAATAGGACTATTTCTGCTATTTTTTTCCAATTGGCATGAAATAAATAGAAGAATAATCTTTTTAACAATAATTGGTTGTAGATATGTACAGCAATTCTTGTGAATGGAACACATTAGATTTTTTGTATAATGCATTGTCTCAGTTCTATAGGCAAGTCATTGAGCCAAGTGAACTACGCAGGGAAACTCGTCCCTGTTTCTATATTTAACATGTCGTGGTCGTCATGGAGAGGTCAGCCTAATGTGAGTTTTATGTAATAATAAAGATGTCAAGTACACACCGACCAAGAGTACACTGCTCGATGCTTGGCGAGTTCATATCTTGTTACACCTTCATTTCTGTTCCTTGAATATACCGTAATGTTGATAGCCATCCAGTTAAGAATACTCCAATAATTGCTGAAATTACAAGTTTGTTTGTATTTACGACAACTCTTTAGAGATAATTTGTTTGCAGAACAGGTAGAACATTTTTCTAAAATTTCGATTTTCTAAAAAAATGGCTATAACAGTTTTCATACAGATTCCGTATATTAGATAAATATATTTACATTCTTTTATCTAGACCATGCTAATCAAGATAACATAGGCAGAAATTGTCTTATTGTGCTTCCTTGTTAAGAAGGGAAATAAAGGAATACACTAGGCTTTAATGATAGTCCTATATTTTAAAAGTTTTTCTTTATGTGAAATAATGAAAATTCACTTCGCTTTACACGCCAGAAGAAAAATAGCAGAGGTATGAAACTTCCCGTTTGAGAAAAGTTTAAGTAGTTTAGCACCATCTATATGTACTTTAATACAATCTATATGAAATAAATTATGTATTATATATGTGTGTGTAGAGCTCGTTAAAATACATAATTTATTATATTATATATAATATATTTATTATATATATTCTGTAGTAAGTTTTTGTCTATCTCTCACAATTTACCAGTTATACAAAAGTCATCCAGAATGAAGAGGTCTTCAAAGGCTATTCCTAGAAAATTGAAGATATTAATTTTGTTTGTCATAAAAATGTCTTAAACATTTGGTATTTTAATAAAAATTTTAATGTCATTTTTTAGAAAATACAAGTTGTCGAAAAATGTTCTATGCAAAGGGTAGCTGTGAAGGGGGGATTTTTCTGAAAATGTACGTGTCTCATCCTTGGAAGAGAGTGAACTTAAATATTAAGTTTGGTTTTTAACTCCTTTGTTTTTAAGTTGTATTGTTCACACAGATAGTCACACGCAGGAATTTTTTCCAAAAAAAAAAATGTTTAATGGTGCGGGGATTCAGGGGTCTCAAGACATGTATTTGTGCTGAAATCTCGTATCGAATTTTTGTGTGGAACACAATACATTCTCTACCTACTACGTACATTTTACATCCTGCTAGAGAAAGTAAAAACACATACATGCACGGACGAGCGAGACATATATTAGGCGTGAAGATGGGTTTCGGTACGAAAGCTCATTGGACGCTCTTAACCACCGGATAGGAGGAAGTGAACCGGACACAGAGGACCAGATTCGGGGCAGCTGTCTTGGAAGCAGGCGGGGTCCCTAGTATCGCCAGAAGTACAGGAGTTGAAGGAACCATCCACCCCTACATACACACATACATATATTTAATGTTTCATTTATTACAATTTCCTCCATAAGGAGGCTACCATAAAGACAAAGCTAACAATTTCCGAAATATTCCTTGTTATTGGTTTCAATTTTAACACACTCGTGTTTTTTCTGAAATGGGAAGTCGACATTCGTCGTTCTTTTGTTTTACTCATAGCCATACAAAGAGAGCCGAATTTCAATGTCATCACATATCGACCGGCTTTTAAAATATTTGACTGTCGCTTTTGAGTAATGCATTCCCTTATTTCCCTTCTACTTACAAGGAAGTGAGTAATAAGACCATTTCTGCTAACGTTTATCTCGATTAATATGACGTAAAGAGAAGAATAGTATTTTGTAAGAATGGTTTGCTTGCAGAATAGGTATAGAAGGTCATGTGAATGGAACACATCACATGTTTTAAAAAGCGGATTATAATAAATATAACCGACATTTTTAGAATGCGACAATATGGGTTTCTTCCACGTTTATTTACAAAATGTATTTTAAAATAGTTGCTCAAAATAATTATTTTACACAAAATTAAATTCCATAAGATGTTTAATTAATTTAAAACCATTTGTAATAGGAGGTTAAATACTTGTAAAATGGTTAATATATTATTATCTATCCACCCTTGCTTCATTGGCAATGTAAACAAACCAGAATTGTGTTCTTTTGCGAACGTGGTACTATACTCTGTTTGTCTGCTGTGTAAATATAAAATCGCGTAACTACGTTTCACTAGTTTGTCAGGAAAAGAAATACCTATCTTCTTTCACTGTCCACGGATAATGACATTAACTGTATTCTGTGAAATGTATAACAAATAAAGTACATTAAAATAAGCAGACGAGCTGTATTCGGTAGGTTTTTTTTTTTTTTTTTTTTTTTTTTTTGTAGTGTTTAACTGCTTTTACTGCTCTGGCACCGCAGGCGATGACACTGATGATACATGAAGATGGAGCCCCGGTGGAGTGAGAAGCGGGGGAAACCGGAGAACCCGGAGAAAACCCGCCCCTGCGCCGCTTTGTCCATCACAAATCTTACTTGCAGTCGCTTGGGATCGAACCCGGGCCGTCTAATATTCGCTATGAAATGTAAAATTCTCCCTTAACTACAAAATACAGACTTATGTTCATCACTCCAGCCGTTATGGACTACCATACACTGCACATCTCTTTAATCTACTGCCATAATACAATGACAAACCCAGAAGAACTGGCATTGTTGGAAATGGTTCCATTCTTTTCTGGATTCGAGCTCTCTATTCCAGTTCCATTTAAAATCTCTGAGCCATCATCAGGATTGATAATGTTAGTCGATCAAGAAAATGTCCATCATTCCCTCCAAATCCCACTTTTTTGGCTCTTCCCGAACAATGTATGAAATACATTCACTCCATTTTTCGGTTGCCACTTGTTGAAAAGGTACTTGCAATTACTAAATTCGGCCGATAAGCTAGAATATTGTCTAATGTAACGTAGTTTTCACACTTATTATATATCTTAAGAATAATTATATTCTAGTTATTTTTTAGTTTTCCATGCTTATGTTTCTACACCGATATTATACACCTCAAACATCACTTTAAACTTCATACTCTCCACATGCTGACTGGAAGCAGCCGTTACTATGAAGTGCATGCGCATTTAAGCAAAGGAATGATGATTAAAAAAAATCTGATGTGTTCCATTCACATGACTTTCTCTACATCTCTACAACAAATTGTTGTTAAAAAAGTTTATGCCTCTATTTACTTCATGTTAATTGAGAAAAAAAAAAATAGCCGAAACAGTCTTATTATTTGTTTCCTTGTAAGTAGAAGCGAAATAAGGGAGTACCATAGGTTAAAGTGAGCTGGTTGCTATGTGACTGAAGTTCCTTTGTTTGTATGGATAGGAGTTGACATATTCCTGAATGATTTTCAAAGCTGAAACTAAAAACAAGGAATATCTTAAAAACGATCAACTCCTCGTAAAAAATGTATATAACATGAATTATGTGTTTCAAAGTGCTCCACATTTTTTATCTGGCAAGTTTTTGTCCATTTCTTACGGTTTAGCAGTTATGCAAAATTCTGTAAAATTGATTCAGAATAAAGTAGTCTGAAGAGCCTATTTCCAGAAAATTCAAGATATACATTTTGTTTGTCAGGTAAATATCTTTAATATACGATGTTTTAATCAAAATCGTAAGAGCCATTTTTAAGAAAATGAAAATTTTGGAAAAAAGTTCCATGTAAAGGGTAGTTTGGGGTTGGGGGGATTTTTCTCAAAATCTTCGTGTCGCATCCCTGGAAGATACTAAACTTAAATACCAAGTTTGGTATTTTATCAACTTTTCGTTTTTGAGTTATCGTGTTCACAGACACACGGACTCACGGACACACGGACAGACACACACACACACACACATACATACACACACGGACCTTTTTGTGAAAATGCTTTTTTTTTGGATATAAGGGACCCTAAAACATATATTTCTGGCATGTAGAGAAAGTAGTAAGCACATTTATTATATCTATTAATTAGAAAAGATTACATAGTTCAATATGATATTTCTGTATTTCTCTCGGAAATTTATGAGGAACTATTTTGTAATGGAAGAAAGCGATAAAACGTACTGCAACCACTCAGAGGGGTGAATTGGATTGATTAATGAGGGGTAAATTAAGTACAATTAAACAAAGGTCCTTCCTGAAAAAAAAATTGTCATTGTAAACATTTGCTTTTGTTTACATTACCGGTGAAGTAAGAATGGACGGAGAATAGTTTAGAGGTCGGAAGCAAATCTATCGTTCCAGTTGTTGGCGATAACTTTTATTAAATCATAACATGAAGCTATTTTACTCTAGAAACGATGATACCGAGATCGAAATTAAGGTACCCATAGCATAAAAGAAGCATTCAATGTCATTAGAAAAAAATAGAAAAACAACTTATTTCGGTAGACTTTTTTTTATTTCTAACATAATCTCCTTTTAGCACGATACATTTTCCCAGTGTTTCTCCAGCTGTTTTAAGCGTTCCAAAAAAATAGGATTTCGGAAGTCCTCAAAATAGGGATTTGTTTGGGTGATAACTTCTTTCGTATTCTGCTGCGCCACTTTTTCAAGTTTGGAAATAAATAAATAAATAGTCACCGGGGACCAAATCTGCCGAAAACGGCGGATGTTGTAGTAATTCGAACCTTAATTCTACAGTAATTTTCGCCATCGAAGCTGTGCAGTTGTGCACCCTTGAGAATATTCTTCTTTGGCAGATGTGGGCGTTTTTTAATGCTTTTTCCGTTCAACTGGTGCTATAACGATGCATAATACTCTCCATCTATCCTTCTTCCTTTCTGCAAGTAATCAATGTAGATATTCCGCGTGCATCCCAAAAAACTGAGGCCATCATCACTTGTCTGCACATTTTGTCACCTTTGCCTTTTTCGGAGCTGGTTCGTCTTTAAAACCCACTGCTTCAACGGTATTTTTTCCCTGAAGTGTGTTCCAATTTCGTCCACAGTCATGAATCGACGCATAAACAAGTCAGGATTGCGGCGAGAAAGTGCCAAACCAGCTTCTTAATCGATCACATGATTGCCTTTATTCTCCATTGAGAGCAAACGCGACATCTATCTTTCCGAGACCTTTGTCAGACCTAATTTTTGTACAAAATTGAGAATACTGTACCTTGTGATATGCTTGTGGTCCTTCTATTTCGCGAACTTTAATTCGTTGATCACTCAAAACCATATCCTTATTTTGTCAATCATTTCGTAGCAAGTCACTTATATACTGGACGTCCAGAAGGATCTTCATCATTTGTGGATGTACGGTCACGTTTAAATTCATTTATCCAATTATAAATTGTTGCAGACGCAGAAGTAGATGTCCCAGAAGGCTTCATCCAACTCGTCTTTTATCTCTTTCCGTATTAAGCCTTTTAAATAGAAATGTTTAATCACCGCACGACACTCTTTTTTTTTTTTTTTTTTTTTTTTTTCCATCATTCTAAATAAGCACAATATTGTTGACTGAATCGCCTATGGCAACGAAACCACGTGATGGATATAGCTGACTGTCATCTACAATTACTAAATACAAACCTTTTTGATGCTACGTGTAATTTCTTGGATTTTCTAAGGACTTATTGAACGCCCCTTGTATTATGCTCGGCAATACTAGTGAGGGGTTTTTGTGTTATGTGAAAACTGTGGAGCCTTTATCTGATTAAATAATCATGGATGAAGAGATAATAAAAAAAAAGGTAAGCATGATTTGTTCATAATTACTCGACCATTCTAATGTTTCATCGCAGGCTTAAAATGTCCAGACTTTGGAAGAAAAACTACGGGGAGGATATTAAAAACACAAATACAACATCCACGGATACCTCTTACCCATTCTTAACATAAATGCGGATTTGTTTTGACTATTATTAAATTATCACGGGGTCTTATTGAAATGATTGGTCTAAGGGAAGGGCACTGAGATAGCGCTTCTCAGTGGTTAATGGCAGTCAGTTATCTCATTTCCTGATTCTGCTGCATTATTTTGGTTTGTATTGCCCTCTGTTCACAGGCTTTTAACATGTAAGATAATCATTTCTTGAGTGGTAGGAAGTATAATTGCATTTAGCACATTTCTCATTTAAGTTTCGCATCAAAGAAAACATAATGCGCCATTATTAATTGTAATGATCAACTTATAATGTGTTTATAATCTTTTCTGTAAACTTCATGATTGCGTTATAATGTGCCATATCGGTGAATTCTTTTGAAACAATACTTTTGTAACGCTGCGTTATTGAATCAAAATGTCTGTGATGGGGAAATGGGATTACTTACGCGTAATTGACCGACACTGCCCACAGTTATTAACAGCAGTTCCTTTCAGAGAAAGAAGACTGCTGTTCCCCTCTCCAATATTAAATTACGGTTATTGGCTAATATATATCATGAAATAAGCCCTATTGGTCTCTGTCGCGCTATTTTCCAATTTCCTGGGGGGAAACGGAATCAGGCCTCAAGAAGGATAGGGCGAGATCGTTTGAAAGGACGTTTGCCACGGAATTCGTCTCAACTCGAAAGACAGAATCTACAAGCAAGAACCGTACAAACGGTTTCATCAGCGTTGAAGGCAACCGTTTCTACCAGTACTCAAAGGTTGAGGTAATGGGGGAGGATTAATTCCCTGCACCAGGCATTTAGAGCGTAGATGAAACTGATATAGATGCATGTATGAACCTGGGGTGATCCTGCCATCTAAAGTACAGAATAGGTTGAGTGACTCACCAGCTGGGAACAAATCAAGACCAAACCTGCAATATGTGCAACGAATACTTCAAGTAATTATGTTCCATTCATGTTTACATTTCCAAGACCCCTACTTTGGAGAAAAGTGGGTCACCGAATGCAACTTATCGGTGCTGCAAAAATAGATGGTTAACTGAGTTGTTGGTTGTAGAAATATGTATGCTAATCAAGTAAAACACGAAACAATACCCGGTATTGATGATGCTTGGTAATGATAGCATCCAAATCAGAGTTCAAATGTTCGCCTTCAAAATACCTAATGGAGTTGTAATTTGTATTCCTCACACACTTCTCACAGTTTCAGCCTTAAGATGTTACTTATTTTGTGTCAAATAAGAAATAATTCCTGAATTGGGCCCAGGTTCTTTTCTGATGAACAAAAAGGAAAGAAGTACATATACCTATGTAATATCCAGAGGTTGTTATTATAACTCCTATGAAGACTTTATTGGAGGTTAACAATCGAAAAACAAAGAAAACAAAGCAGGAGGAAAGAAATATATCTCATCTGAATTTGATCAGATATATCAAATACCTAATATAGAAAGTGAATTGTAATTATATTCAAACTTTGATTTGGGATGTGACGGAGAAACATATATAACATGTAATGAAAATGTGTTAAGAGCAATAAAATGTGATTTTGATGAACAGTTTGTGGCCTATGGACTCATTCGGTCAGATGCAGTGTCTAGAAGAATGCAAATAATTGCCTTTGTGCCAAGAGAGAAAAACGAAATTATGATTTATAGCTGATAAATAAACTCGTGAATGAGTTAGTTGGTGCATATTGTTTTTATGTTACACTGGTGAGCCTCATTCCATTTATAAAATTAAATACATGCTCTTTTTGTATAATGCTTGATTTAATGATATTTAAACCTAACAGCAGGTTCCAATATAGCAACTGGCATTACTTCCATGTATTACTTAGATTTTTGTTTAATAAGGGAAACATTAATTTTGTAGATCTAAGTAAAAAATCAAGGACATGAAAAGAGAAGAAATTAAAATACCTAGCTCACAAATCCTTCTTACCGATATTGCTTTAGTGGTCGGCATCCCCCCTTTACACTAATCGAGAGGATTCATCAGCAATTCTAAATCACTGTATAACAATGGCATAAAGAACACATGAGTTCAAAAGCTGACGAATTATAAAACTTAACGTTGATCACTAACATCAGAATTTACAATTACATACTTGCAAATAGCCGCTTGTCAGAAGTAGATATGATAGTGTAGCTTTTATCCTCAGTTTCGATAGATTCGATACCAGGCATTCCAAACGGAAAGAACAGAGGTAAACGCGCAGTAATTCATTTCACTTCTTGTGAAGCAGTGACGTAATCCACTATGAGACTTAATGGAATGCTTGTAAACACAAGAACTTCATCTTCTGCATCAAGTATTGTTGTCCTGAAAGAAATAAAGAAAGAAAGTAAGAAAAACGAACGAAGATATCACATTTTAGAAGATTATCAGTAAAAGAAAATTTAAACCATTGGTTTCTCCACAGAAAAAAGACTGCATTGGACACACACTGTGATTTTTAAAAGGATATATATGTTTTGTTGTAGTCACTTTTGTCTATTTCTTACGGTTTACCAGTTATGCAAAAGTCATCCAGAATAAATAGGACTTCAGAGGCTATTCCCAGAAAATTGAAGATATACATTTTATTTGATATGAATATATCTTAAACAATGGTATTGTAATCAAAATCGAGAGCCATTTTTGAGAAAATAAAAAAAATCGATAAAGTTAGCATGTAAAAGGTAGTTTGGGATAAGAAGATTTTCTTCAAAATCTTCAAGTCACATCCTTGAAAGATACTGAAGTTAAATACCAAATTTAGTATTTAACGGAATTTTTATTTTTGAGTTATGCTCCTCACAGTCAGATAGACAGGCGCACACACACACACACACACACACACACACACACACACACACACACACACACACACACACACGGCCGTTTTCTAAAAATGCGCTTATGTATTCAGAGACCTAAAAGCGAAATTTCGACACCGAATTTTTAGGTGGAATACAATACGTGCTAGAGAAATTGGTAGTGTTTAACGTCCGCTTTTGCTACATACGGCACCACAGGCTATGACACTGATGATACATGGAATGAGGAGGGAGCATCAGTGGAATACGATGGCGGGGGGAAACCGGAGAATCCAAGAAAAGCCACCCCTGCGCCGTTTTGTCCATCACAAATCCCACATGCGGTCGCCTGGGACGGAACCCGGGTCGCGTTGGTGAGAGGCGAGTTGTCTAACTACTCGACCACGGCGCAGCCACCGTAAAAAAAGTACGATAAGTTGCACTCATAATACTTTTCTCTCATCACTCTTCTGCAAACTATTGTTTTAAAAGGTTGTTGTATCTACGTCTTGTTAATATAAAACTCATCCTGAATGAAGAGGCCTTCAGAGGCTATTCCCAGAAAAATCAAGATATACACTTTACATGTGATGAAAATACTTAAACATGATATTTTATTCTAAATCTTTAGAGCCGTTTTGAGAAGATAACATTTTTCGAAAAAGTTGTCATGTTTAGGGTACCTTGCGGTAGGGGGTTTTCTTGAAAATCTTCCTGTCTCATACTTGAAAGATGCTGAGCTTAAATGATAATTATTTGTATTGCATTGGTATTTAATGAACTTGACATTTTTGAGCTATGGTGTTCACACACATCACTGTATGTATGTTTGACAGTATGTGTGGCGCATCACATTTCCACACCTAGACTGGAGTCGGAGGGAAAGGGTGTCGTGATATCGTATCTCGCAAGCGTTAGCTATGGACATGGCTGCTCTATACCACGTAGTTACTGTCCCATTTGAACACTGCTCTAGAAGCATGCGAATGTCAGTGATATCAACAGTTAGGACAGTGCACGTCATGCCATCATACCAATGAACTTTGGGGGTAACATAATGCCCCGTTTGACCACTGGGCTAGAAACATATTAATGGCAACAATTTAAACCGGTAGGATAGTTAAATTTTAACTTCAGAACCAACGGAGTATGCGGCAACGTATTCCGCATTTGACCAATCTCTGAACTCACTCGACATCAGGAGGTTAGATAGGGTACGCTTCAATGGATTCTATAACAGCATTAAAGCCCAATTTGACCGTTTTCTGGAAACACGCAAACAGTAATATAAATTGGTGCAATAGGTATGTACCTTTCAATCTCAGCAGTAATTGCTAGATGACTGCTTTGTCTATAGTTATAGAAAAAAGTACATGTTAGTGATATCCAGGCAAAGGAATTCTTAAGCAGATGGACAAGTTAGCAATACGCACATCTTATCAATAAAGATAACATAAACAACAACGGCCAAGGGTCATGACTGCAGGTAAACCACGATCTCGCACACGTCAACAAATGTATAAGCCAAGTGATTAGACCTCTCACCTAGGCGGCCCGGATTCAATCTCAAGCGACAGCATGTGAGATTTGTGGTGGACAATACGGTGCAGGGGCGGATTTTCTCCGGGTTCTCCGGTTTCCTCTGACATCGCATTCCTCCAGTGCTCTATCTTCATTCCATGTATCACCAGTGTCATCGCCTGCAGTGCCATGGTAGTAAAAGTGGGCATTAAACACTATTAAAAAATGCATGAGGGATTTGGGATATAATTGTGTAAAGTGGAATTACTTTTGTCCTGGCTTTAATGATACTGTCATCAAAGATTTTCGCCTGAAACCCTCTGTGCTTGGTGATATCAATAGCTAAAATAGCATACATTTTACAGTGTCAATAGCAACATAGCCGTTTCATTTGAAACATGCGGGTGTAAGTGGTATGTTTTGACCTCAGGGTCAACGGACTCTAGAACAACTTTAAGGTCTTAATTGACCATTTCTCTAGAATTATGCGAAAGACAATAATATCAATAGGTACGATCGGGTACGATTAAATTTAACCTCGGTGCCAATGGACTCTCCCAGAGCAGTATGGCGGTATTTATATGTGGGCGGCCCGACATCAAAGACGACATTGAAGCTGATGAGAGACTATTTCTGACTACGCTGCCGACCTTCTGCTGATGCTTATAACTGCAACCAAATGGCTATTAAATCAATGTTATGTCTGCTTCTTTGATTGTCATAGCTGCTGGAAGATTGTAGTGAACTGTTACAGCTTGTTCCATACGATTCAAAAAGTGTCAGCAGCCCGTAACACTAATCAACTCAATAAATACTGTAAAATAAATTTGGATGGGTGTCAGAATAATTCAGCAGATTAGTTTGCTGAGATATTATGTACAGTGGCCTCAGAAAGAATACATCAATTTAAGTACATTCTAGCAGCTGAATTAATAGAAAGACAATTCACATTTACAGTATGCGCAAAAAACAAGCGCTTTTGCAATTTACATGGAATGGCGTTTGTCAACATGCTTTATTTTTTTAGGTTTATAATATTTTGAAAATAGAGCAGCTAAGGTATGCGTTTCTTCGGGGCTGTCGTTATGAGTCGATTTCCGGCTCGGGGTGGCGATTTTAAGTCGACCCTATCTACGCCTCCACCTCTGGCTAGATTATAAGTATCCCCAAGAACAACGTGAATCGGAATCTACCAGTTTGATATTTAACACACACGCGCGCGCGCAGATACACCGCACAGACACATACACACGGAATTTTTCTAAATTCTTTATTATTATCATTATTATTATTATTATTATTATTATTATTATTATTATTATTATTCAGGGCGTATCAAAACAAGTATTTCGGAGAAATCTTGGTATCGAATTTTTGTGTGAAATAAGATATCTTCTCTACCTATTATGTGCATTGTTCATAAAGAAAGTAAAAAGTGGTGCATGTAGTTCAATACCTGATCGAATAAATTAATTAATATATGTAGAAAGAAACACGTTATTGAATGAAACTTGGTATGAATACTGATTTAGTTGTCAGTAATGTCTGTAAAGATATTAAATACTTTAGTAAATCACTTATCACTTGCCGTGGCCGGGTGCTGGACCACTCGCCTCTCACTAATGCGACCTGGGTTCGATTCCAAGCGACCGCATGTGGGGTTTGTGATGGACAAAGTGGCGTAGGGGCGGATTTTCTCCGGGTTTTCGGTTTCCCCTGCTATCGCATTCCGGTGCTCTAACTTAGTTCCATGTATCATCAATGTGATCGCCTGCGGTGCCTATGTAGTAAAAGCGGGCGTTAAACGCTACAAAAATGTTTAAAAGCTTATCATTTCGATGTCCGTAAACATTGTATTTGCCGAACACGCGTGGGTGATCAGCTGGGAATTGTTTATCCGGGTTTTTCCCAATTTTGAAGAGGCGGAAGTGAGTGTACTGCACGTGTGGACCTTAGCACTAATGATCCGTGTGCCCCACTATGTAGGTCCTACTGCAGAGGTCCACTTGGCAAGCGCCACTGCAAGGCTAAATCTGTCTCGAGGCTCTCCCGGAGCGACAGACTGGCTACCCACTGCACAAATTCAATTGTTCCTCACCAAACTTTTGTGTCGCCTTTAAACTTTTACTTTTTTTGCAGTTCTTTTAAAACACTTTATTAAAACTCTAAAACTTTTATGGAAACTTCATCGAAAAAGAGTTGTTGTAATTACTCTTTTCGTTCAATTTTTAGAATTTTAAAGTGAAACATCTTAAATGTTCCATTCACATTACTTTCTCTACATATTCTGCAACAAGCTATTCTTACAAACGCTTATTCGTCTATCTACTTCATGCGAATCGAGATAAACATTGCAGAAGTGATCCTATTGCTTACCTCCTTGAAGTAGAAGGGAAATAAGGGAATACACTGGCCTAGGCTAAAGCGATCGTCAAATCTTTAAATAGCTAGTCGGTGTGTGGCTGTAATTCGCTCTCTTTGCATTGCCAAAAGTAAAACAAAACAAAAAGAAAGACAACTTCCCATTTGAAAAAAAGTTTAAGTATTTTTAAACTGAAACCAATGACACGGAACATCTAGTAAACGGTTAACTTCACACAAAAAATGTATATATTGATATAAATGGTGCGTTTTAACGAGAGTTGCATTTTTTGTGCAGAAATATTTTCCCTATCTCTTAGTCCATAAGCACACAGAAGAGAGTGGTGTTATTTAGGGAGCTTCTCTTTCATTCCCATGTGGCATGTAATAACTTAAAAATGTTTCAAAATGCGGAAGATATCTTCAGCCGAAGATATAGACGTATGTATCACAAGAAGAGGTCAACGGGGATCAGAGGTAAGAGACTGGGCTTACTATTCACGTATTCGAGTTGTTTACTACGAAATATATGGATGTGAGTCACCCATGCTGCCATATCTAACTGCTGCAATAGGTATAATTCTGCATTTCCAGGTTCTCATTGTTAGCACCCGACGGCGATATTTATATTTATCGATGCGAGCTTGCAAAACCTTTATTGCCAAGCAGAAAATGTTAGTGCTTGTTCGCCTTCTTGTGACGGGCAGATACTAAAGAGTGCTAACAAAAAAAAAAAAAAAAAAATCTGATGTGTTTCATTCAGATGACTTTCTCTATATCTCTGCAACAAATTATTCTTAAAATGCTTATACTTCTATTTACTTCATGCTAATCAGAACAAATTAGCAGAAATAGTCTTATTACTTGCTTCCTTGTAAGTAGAAGCGAAATAAGGGAGTGCCATAGGTTAAAGTGACAGTCAAAAGCTGGTTGCTATGTCACTGATGTTCCTTTGTTTGTATGGACAGGAGTTAACAAATTCCTGTATGTGAAAAATATGTTTTTCAAAGCTGAAACGAAAAACCAGGAATATCTTAAAAGTGATCAACTCCACGAAAAAAATGTATATGTCATAAATTGTGTGCTTTATCGTGCGCTACATTTTCAGTACAGTAAATTTTTGTCCATCTCTTACGGTTTAGCAGTTATTCAAAAATCCGTGAAATTCATCCAGAATAAAGTTCTTCTTAGAGGCTATTCCCAGAAAATTCAAGATGTACCTTTTATATGTCATGTAAATATCTTTAATATACGACATTTTAGTCAAAATCGTCAGAGCCATTTTTGAGAAAATCAAAATGTTCGAAAAAATTTCCATGTAAAGGGTAGTTGGGGGTGGGGGAATTTCTCTCAAAATCTTCTTGTCGCATCCCTGTCGCAAGTTGGTATTTTACAGACTTTTCGTTTTTGAGTTATCGTGTCCACAGACACACGGAAACACACGCACACATACAGACATACTGACCTTTTTCTGAAAATGCTTTTTTTTTAGATAAAGGGGAACCTAAAACATATATTTCCGGTGAAATCTCGGTATCGAATTTTTGGGTGGAGAGCAATACCTTCTCTATACACAATGTGCACAGTACGTATAGAGAAAGTAATGAGGGAGTGTTATACAATATAAGGTTGCAACACAATTTTCGGGAATTTCCCACCATCCCAAACTATGCCTTCTATAAAACGTTTTCCAAAATTTTGATTTTCTCAAAAATGGCTCTAACGATATTGACTAAAATAGCATACATATGCTTAAGATATTTTCATGACAAACAAAATGTATATCTTGATTTTCTGGGAATAGCCTGTGAAGACCTCTTTATTTCGATGACTTTTGTCTAATAAGTAGGTACTTCGTAAGAACTAGACAAAAAGTTACTACACAAGAAATATAGATCTGGTTAAACACAATTTATGCTACGTATATTTTTACTTTTTCTATGCGCACTATGTACATACTGCATAGAGAAGGTATTGCACTCCACCAAAAAATTCGATACCGCGATTTCACCGGAAATATATGTTTTATGGTCCCCAGTATCCAAAAAAAGTATTTTCAAAAAAAGGCACGCGTGTGTGTGTGTGTGTGTGTGTGTGTGTGTGTGTGTCCGTGTGTTTGTGAACACGATAACTCAAAAACGAAAAGTCGGGAAAATACCAAACTTGGTATTTAAGTTTAGTATCTTTCAGGGATGCGACACGAATATTTTGAGAAAAATCCCCCCACCCCAAACTACCCTTTACATGGAACTTTTTTCGAAAATTTTGATTTTCTAAGAAATAGCTCTAACGATTTTAATTAAAATATCGCATATTAAGGATATTTACTTGACAAATAAAATGTATATTTTGAATTTTCTGGGAATGACCTTTGAAGACTACTTTATTCTGGGTCAATTTTACGGAATTTTGCATAACTGGTAAACCGAAAGAGATGGACAAAACCTTACCATACAACAAATGTACAGCACTTTAAAACACACAATGGATGCTATATACATATTTTTCGTGGAGTTGATTGTTTTTGAGATATTCCTTGTTTTTGGTTTCAGTTATAAAACACATACTTTTCTCATACAGGACTTTGTGAACTTGTGTCCATACAATCAAAGGAACTTCATTCAAATAGCATTCAGTTTTAGACTATCTCTTTAACCTATGGTACTCCCTTATTTCGCCTCTACTTACAAGGAAGCAAGAAATAAGACTATTTCTGCTAATTTTTTCTAGATTAGCAGGAAGTAAATAGAAGCATAAGCTTTTTAAAAATAATTTATTACAGAGTTATAGAGAAAGTCATGTGAATGGAACACATCAGATTTTCTTATGTTGTGTAAACCGTTTCCGAGATATTATTCGTTTCAATTTTAAACTACTTAAACTTTTCTCCAGCGGGAAATCAACATCTGTTTCATCTGTTTTATTTTATCCCGAGAATGCAAAAGAGAACCGAATTTTAATTGCTCACATAATGACAAGCTTTTAAGAGATTCGACGTCGCATTAGCCTTATTTCCCTTCTAGTTACAATGAAACAAGTAACAACCATTTCTGCTAATGTTTACCTCAATTAGCATGGCGTAGATAAAAGAGTAATGCTTTGTTAGAAAAGTTTGTTTGTGAAACAGCTAGAAAGTCATGCGAATAGAACACACCAGGCTTTAAAGAGTGTAAAACGCTGTGCAAAATGATCATATGAATGAAAGGTTAAAGGATTTTAAAAAATTGAATGAACACGTTGAAAGAATGACTGACATTAGAACTACAAAACAAATAATGAAATACGTACACTCCTAAATGAAAGATCTGTGGGCAGACCCAGGAAGTGAACGCTGCAAGACCTTGAAGACGGAATTACCTATACCATAAAGTTGAGGAGAAGAAAAGGAATTAAAGTGGATAGAAAAAAATCTGCTGTGTTCCATTCACATGACTTTCTCTACGTCTCTGTAATAAATTATTGTGAAAAAGCTTATGCTTCTATTTACTTCATGCTGATCGAGAAAAAAAAAATAGCAGAAATAGTCTTATTACTTGCCTCCTTGTAAGTAGAAGCGAAACAAGGAAGTACCATAGGTTAAAGTTGCTATGTGACTGAAGTTCCTTTGTTTGTATGGACAGGAGTTGACAAATTCCTGTATGAAAAAAGTATAAGTTTTTCAAGGCTGAAACCGAAAACAGGAAATATCTCAAAAACGATCAACTCCACGAAAAAAATGTATGCAACATAAATTGTGTGTTTTAATGTGCTTTACATTTTTGTATGTTAAGTTTTTGTCTATCTCTTACGGTTTAGCAGCTATGCAAAATTCCACAAAATAAAGTAGTCTTAAGAGGCTATTCTCAGAAAATTCAAGATATGCATTTTATTTGTCAGGCAAATATCTTTAATATACGATATTTTAATGAAAATCGTTAGAGCCATTTTTGCGAAAATAAAAATGTTTGAAAATGTTCCATGTAAATGGCAGCTGGGGTGGGGTGGGGGATTTTTTTTTTTTTTTTTTTTTTTAAATCTTTGTGTCGCATCCTTGAAAGATACTAAACTTAAATACCAATGGGGTGTTTAACGGTCTTGTCTTTTTGAGTTATGCTGTCCACAGACACACACACACGTACACACATGGGATTTTTTCCAAAAGTGCTTTTTTTTGGATTCAGGGGGACCCAAAGCATGTATTTCCGGTGAAATCTCGTTATGGAATTTTTGAGTGGAATACAATACCTTCTCTATACACTATAGTACGTGTGGAGAAAGTAAAACAGAAGCCTACTAGTAAACAGTCCACCTAGTTACACACTGTACGTGCAGATGCTCTCATATTGTAACCTGTTTTCGCTGAGATTTACTGCGTATGGTAGGGAATCTGTCAAGCCGTGAAAAGTGGACGACCTGCAATTGCAAGTACCTCCTCCTTTAACATTTAATTGGTGTCAAGTGGTATAATGCATCTGCTAGCAGTTCAAGGTCCTAGCGTTAATGAATAAGACCTCCCAGAACGCTGATCGATTTTCCTACAGACCAAGCTATAAGGTCTTACACGATGAACTGTTTTCAAGACTGGGAACATTACTGCAAAACTGAAAATAGTGTCCCTAGGAAACAAATATAACAATGCCCTTCTGGTTTCTCAGCTCACGAGTCCCGGATAGAATTTCGGTTTGGGGGTGATCACTGTTTTACTTTCTCCAACATTTAAGTAGGTATAAGAAGTATTATTCTCCCCCCCCCCCAAAAAAAATCGATATTAAACTTTCACAAAAAAAAAAAACAACTAAATTTCACGGAAATATCAAGGCCCCCTGAAACTCCCCAAAAGAGTAGTTTTAGAGAAAAGTCCATCTGTCTGTCGACCTGTTGTCTATGTGTCTGTGTGTCTGTGGACAGCACAAATAAAGTGTGATGAACATTCACATAATCTCCACTTATTCTTCATCAAATTTATTTTAAAAAGCCCGTTCTTCTATGTACTTCTCGTTAACCGAGATAAACATCTGCAGAAATAGTTGGATATACTATGAGTCCACTCGTTACCGCCATTTGCAACTCGGTAACGATAGCGGATCAAGGATGCCTGTGAATGCAACACATCATATTTTTAAAATAAAAATAATGTAGCTTACTTCCTGTATGTTCTTCTGTGACTTTATATTCCTTAAAGTATGACTTTGGTCTCTCGAACGACATATAACCCAACCCTTTCAATTGGTCATTTCCTTTCTTCTTCCATGATTTCACACCTATTGCCTTCAAATCTTCTCGAACATAATACTTTAAGTTTTGATGTCTTATTCTCTTCTTTGAGTCTAGTTTATCGTGTATCATTTTAGATATTCTGCTTTCCTCAATTCTGACTACATATCCTAACAAATTAAATTGTCTAATTCTTATGACTGACAACATTCTGCCATTTCTTTGTTCTTTTTTATACGCCAGATACCGTTATTGTTAAAATGGCATTCATCGTTCTCAATATTTTCCTTTTTCATAATGTTAATTGCAGAGCCTGTTTTGTCGGTGTCTAAAACATAAACAAATATTACTGTTTTAAATATTGCCACGACACACTTACGTTCATCGCATAAGAACATTTGAGATTAAGATTATGGGACAGAGGAAAGAATGCTAATGGGATGGATGTATTCAGAAGTATCGGGGTTTACAGTTATCCTATAAATAACCTAAAATGAAGAAACAGGACGGGGTGGAGAAAGGTAATCCTTACTTGAAATCAGACATTGCGAGGGAGAAAATATATTGTTGATATTTTACTTGATGATTATAAGTAATTTGAATGTGGACACCTTTCCGGTTGACCCGAGGAGAGTTATCGCGGAGTTTTTTAAGCAATTCACTAGTGAAATAAACTAATTTCCCTTTGGAAATCGGAGTGTAATAGTGATTAGCAAAAGATGAAGAGACACCCAGATACCAAAACTCAGAGTTTAAATATTTTTCTTAAAGCTGACCTCAGCACAATGTTGACATTATTCTAAAAAGGCTGAGCTTACATCGGTATACCGCAATCAGTTTCACACAAAAAGGCATGAGGAACTCGATCTTCGCCAGGTCAGCAGCAAATTAAGTGATTTACGTCTGGTGCCAGGCCGACACGGGGAGTCTGGCTTCCGTGTCTTACACTTACGTGAAATGGAAAGGTTGCTAACAGAAAATTAAATATTATTACGGAAAAAATATATATGCCAACATTTGATCGTCACAATATTCGTTATTATTGTTTCTTTCCAATATACGAGATCTAACTATATCTCGTGTTTATTGTATATTAAGAGTATGTAGAGCAGTGGCCGCCAGTAGTGATGTTTTCAGAGTATGCAAATATCCGCAACACGCAAATTAGAAATCTAGTACAAATGTTTTGCCTAGGTACCTTTACTTGTAAAGCAGATCAATGCGTCGACCCTTAATGCTGGCATACCGTTTGACGATATTATCGTACCCTGTCTCCTGTTTTTCCAGTGAATGAAGTTCGCGTTCAATAGACGCCGTCAAAAAGCTGTAACCCTGTGTGCTCCTTAAGTAAGACATCACTCTGTTCAAGCAAGAGAAGCTTCTCTCGACACTGCAACTTGTGGAAGGAGTGTTGCAGCTAGTCTGTAAGCTTCCGGCAACACACTTTTCCACAAACAGTTTTATAACTTCAGTTATACTTCGGGAGGAGAACTGGTCGTTGGAGTAGACAAACTCGAGCTCGGTTCTCAATGTTAAAAGGTCAAAATACATGCCGTAATAATTTTGTAACGAAACTAGTTCCTTGGGGGGGGGGCATTTTCTTGTTGGAATATTATTTCACAATGTAGTGCAGCAATTATTAGGACCCGTCAACAATCGATAGGGCGGGCAAACTCACTCTATGCCTGTCTTGATGTATAACGTATGCACCACTCGACCATTTGTGACAGACAGCATTTTCCCAAATGGAAAAGCCAAGGAGCTCGAATTCCTGTAGTAGGGCAAAGCGATTACACAAAAGTTCCAATGCAGGGCCTTCAAGCTCTCTTAAAATCCCAATTATACTACTACTTCTGCCGTTGCCACACATGCGTTCTACCGGTACTGATAAACTACTTGGAACTGATTGTGACATCAGAAGGCCCTTCGCAGACAAGAGGCAGTTGTTTTGCGTCGTTCCAGTATCTAGGATACTATCGCTTAAAATATCGCTCTTTCCTTCTCATCATTTAAATACTTCTGATTATATGAAACATAACATTACATGCTGGGTTTGCTTTGTTAAATGGAAACATTTTATTTTAGCTTCGATATTCAAACATTTGATGAGTGTTATTAAACAGTTTTAAAAATATTTTTTAAACTCTTAAGTCTATCCTGCTTACCCCGAGGAGCCGCTTCTGACGTAGACAGCGGATATCCATTGATATTTTTCTGTGGTTTCCTTAATAATGTTATTACTTACAGATCTTAGATATTTGACAAATTTTGACTATTTCGTATTTTTCTCCTTTTATGCAATATCATATTTCTGTAGTGTTGCTGGCGTTTTCCATACATTTGATGTTATTATTGATATTCACAGACCTGTGTGATTGTTTCCAATAGTATTTGTGATGAAGGTTTCATTCATTTAGCTTGTATTTATTGTCAACAACAGCTATCACCGGCATATGTCAGATGCTGTGTAGTTCGATTTAAGCTCCCTCTTCCTGAGTTTACATCTGCCTTAATTCCTTCAAATCCAATATTACATAGCGATATAGTCCCCCTTATCTTACACACATTTACCTACACATTTTAACTTTATTTAATGTATCAACTCTCGCAATCAATAGGCCTCATTTTGATCTGAAAAAAAAATATTTTCTTACCAAAGTATTCTTCATGTTCTTTGAAACCTAACACGAAGTTCAATAAACACATATGACATATAAAGGAAGTCCAACACATTTTAGTGTAGGTTATTATAGCGAAGTTCTACTGTTATTTTTTCTTTCCGTACGATGTGTATAGCAGGTGTATTCCACCCAAAAATTCGATTTCGAAATTTCACCAGAAGTATGTTTTACGGTTCCCTTAATCAAAATAAATACATTTTTAGTAAAAGTCCTGTGTGTGTGTGTGTGTGTGTGTGTGTGTGTGTGTGTGTGTGTGTGAGGCTGTAAACAGCATTACTAAAAACACAAAGTCCATTAAATGCCACATTTGGTCTACAATGTGACATGAAGATTTTCAATATCTTCCACTATCTCAAACTGCTCTCTGTGAACTTTTCTCGAAAATGTTTATTTTTGAAAAAACTGGCTTTAACGCTTTTGATTAAAATACCACATGTCTAGATATTTTCATCACAAATAAAATGTATATGTGGAATTTTCTAGGAAGAGCCTCTGAACCCCTCTTTATTCTGGATTACTTTTGCTTAACTGGTAAATTGTAAGAGATAGATATACACTTACCACACAAAAATGGTAGATCTCGTTAAAACACACAGTTTATGTCAAATGAAATTTTTAGTGGAATTAACCCATTACCGACATATATCATAATATTGGTTTGCATTTTGCAATACTTAAAAGTTACTCGAATTGAAACTCGTTATTCATTTTTCTGTATTCTAGTCACGCAAAGAGAACGAATAGTGACCCTCTTATAAAAGATTTGACGATCGCTTTAGCTTATTGTATTTCCTCATTCCTCTTGTGCAAGAAAATAATATATAATAAAATCAATTCTGCTAATATATATCTTAACAAGCGTAAAGTAAAGAATTAGCTTTTGTAAGAATAGTTTGTAGCAGCATCAGTAGATAGAGTTTTGTGAATGTAGCACATCAGATTGTTTTAAATTAATTTCTATACATTTTTCAGCTGTCACCTGGCTAAGACAGCTCATTACAGACCTCCAAGACAAATAATGTTAATAACAAAGGCTTCATGTTGTATCATTTATTTCCTTGGAAACATTAACCCCTTTGGCACGTGTCCTGTCTGTGCTGTACATCGCTTTTACTTTGTTTTATTGCGCAAGCTCACAAGTACAAGATGAGTCATCAGTCACCTTCAACTCAAGTGACTCAACAGATTATCTCGTAACTTTTACTCCACTAACAAGTTTCCAAATCTACAGATTTATACACTTCATCTATTTTGTCTCCAGCCCAAATACATTTTAGGTTTCTCATAAAGCAATGCTTAAGATGAATACTCGAGGTTACATTAACAACAAAGGGAAACATTTAAAACAGTGCACATATTGAGTGAATATTTAGGTTTTTACTTTCTCTTCTTCGTACATAGTACATAGATAGAGAAGGTATTGCATTCCAGCTAAAACTTTGATACCGAAATAACAATGGAAATACATGTTCTGGGGACCCCAAATAAAAAAAACATATTTAGTGAAAGGTCTGTATGTGTGCAAAGGTGCGTGTGTGTGAAGAGCATAAATCATAAACGAAAAACTTGGTAATTAATTTAAACATTTTCCAAGGTCTCGACGCGAACATTTTCAGAAAAATACCCCACCCAAACTAGCCTTTACATGGAACATTTTGGTTCAACTGTTGTATATTAAAGATATTTAGATGACAAGTAAAATGTATATCTCGAATTTTCTGGGAACAGCGTTTGAAGACTGTTTTATTCTAAATGCCTTAAAAAATAGACAGTAAATCTTAAAAAATAGACAAAACTTACTACACAAAAAAATGTAATCCGTTAAAACACAATTTATGTCATATACAGTTTTTTGTAGAGTTAACGATTTCCGAGATATTCAGCGTTATTGGTTCAATTTTAAAATACTTACACTTTTCTGAAACATGAAGTAATCATTCGTTTCCCCTTTGTTTTCTTCTAGGCCTTGCAAGTAGAACCTAATAGCGACAGCTTTTAAAGGTTTGACTATCGCTATGGCCTAGTGTATTCCCTTATTTTCTTTCTTCTTATAAGGAACTAAGCAATTAGACAGTTCTGCTAATGTTTATCTCGATTAGCTTGAAATAGAATAGTATTCCTTTGGAACAATAGTTTGTTTGCACAATAGGTAGAGAAAGTCATGTGATTGAAACACATGAGTACATAGGATCCTGTTTATTAAAGATTTGACTGTGGTTTCTTCCTCCGTACAAAACAACGAAATGTGAGATGCTATTATTTCTGTAGGTGTTTATTTCTATTATAAGAATTAGACAGAAGAATTAAGCATTCTTCGAGGAAGACTGAGTAGAAAAATTCATGTGAATTTAACACATAAACATTTTAAACTAGCTAACATTCAACAGAATTTGTATAAAATGCAATTTTTTTCTTTCTCTACGAATTGTTTATGTGTGTACTTAGTGTATAGAGAAGGTATTGTAATGCACCGAAAATTGGATACCGAGATTTCACCATAAATACATGTTTTGGGCCCTCTGAATCCAAAAGGTACGTGTGTGCCTATGGACAGCACAGCTCAAAAACGAAAAGTCCGTTAAATACCAAACTTGGTATTTAAATTTGGTATCTTCCAAGGATGCGACACGAAGATTTTCAAGAAAATTCCCCCACCACAAACTACCCTTTAAATATATTTACGTGCTAAATAAAATGTATATCTTGAATTTTCTGGGAATAGCCTCTACACACCTCTTTATTCTGCATGATTTTTATTTAGTTTTGATAACTGATAAACAGTAAGATATAGACAGAAACTTACTATACAAAAATGTAGATCACGATAAAACACACAAATTATGTCATAAACATTTTTTCGTGGAGTAGGCCGTTTTAGAGATATTCCTTGTTATTGATTTCAATATTAAAAGATCTAAAATTTTCTCATACGGGAACTTGTCAATGCTTGGCCACGCTACCAAAAGGATTTCAACCCCATAGTAACCACATTTTAAAACGTTTGACTGTTGTTTTAGTCTAGTACATTCCTTTATTTCTCTTCTATTTATAAAGGAACTAAGTAATAATACCGTTTCTGCTAATGTTCTAGCATTAAATAGACAGAAGAATACGTTTATTAACAATAATTTGTTATATAGATGTAGAGAAAGTCATGTGAATGGAGCACATAAGATGTTTTATTGTATAGCTGTCAACTTGCAATCACAAACAAAGGAACTTATTCGAAAAGGGACAATACTTTGCATTCTAGAATGACCTGCAAATCAGATTCTCCCTTGCTGTGTTTTCCGGTAGAAACGGAAATCTTGCAACATAGTGTGTAGTTTGTTTACGTGCCGATGTCCCAAGTGTGATGTGGATTGAGCAACACAGAGAATGAATGTTGTGCCAGACTAAAAGCGTTGTTTTACTATTTCTTGCTTTCCTTCCTTCCTGCCTGTTCTATTTGGAGACGAAGACGATATTCTTAGCTTTACGGGAAATCGCCTCAATTAAGTTCATTGCTCTTAATCGCCTTTTAAGAGTTCGAATCTTTTTATATCCTGTATAAGAAATTCTCTAGCTTTCATTGACGAGCTGTTAGTCTTTTACTGTTGAATGAAACTATCATTATATTGGTATGTACAAATGCATTCTTCGTTATTAACTAACTGTGTGTTTGAGTTAGATCTCGTTTCATTTAATATCATTGAGTATTTGCTGAGGATGACGACCCGAGAGTATTCCCTGTGAATATCAGAGGGCTGCCTGATTGAACAGGTAGTTCACCGCCATCTCTAATTAGCTCCAGTAGTTGCTACCGAGCGAGTGGCGCCGAGGTACCATGTGAATCGCATTAGGGAAGTCGTGGGTTTAATTCCCGCTACCATACTTCCTGACGTCTCTTTTTGGGAGGATTTTCCTGGGTTGCCAGGTTAATGCTGGAAAGGTTCATTACATCTCCGAATTACCCGGCCCATCATTTCCTTGTCAACTGTTTCAGAGTTGAAGACCCAGGCGATTGTTCGGCGGGTTGGGGCTTGATAGTAATTTGCCCACAGTAGAGGGTTTATTTTGGCAGCGTCAACAGTACCACTCGATCGGGACCCGCCTTCGGGGCCCCCTCGGGAAATCACCGAGCCGGGCGGTGTCGGAGACTTCTCTTCTAAAACTGTTTGGGACCCCGTCCACGCTTGTGCCTATCGTCATCCGGTTCGGTTGGCCCTTTGGAACTCTCCTTTTATCCCTCCCTGGGGTCATGTAAGCTGCAAAGGACTCAAGGGCCTACGTGCACGTAATCTGGGGACCTCGTCCAGTATTGGGTGAGGTCTTCGAGCTAGGAAATGTTAGGGACTTCTGCGCGTCTCTATGGCCTTCTGTGGTACCCCCACTCCATACGTTACTCCTGGGAAGTGTTAGTCGCAATAGATCTCCCGTAAGTCGCAGTGGGCGCGATCATCCGCTCTATACCAGGCGTCACCAAGTGGTTGCCCTTCGACTAAAGCAAAGAGACCAAATTTGCTCGATGCTCCTGCGAATCGCCTCCTGCGCACTGCGTGACCAACTGCGAGGAAAGCAAGAACAGATCATTTCTTCAGTGCAATGACAGTGTTTGAAATACATAATTCAGCACTACACCTATTGTAGTTCATGACTGGCAGAACAATTGCTCTATATGTCTCATCATCATCATCATCATCATCATCATCATCATCGTCGTCGTCGTCTTCGACATCATGACTGCAAGGATTAGGTAACTGTCCAATCCGGCTTCACGAAACATCAGTCCCAAGCTTCCTTGAACATTCAACATTTTGTCGTCTCTTGTTTGGTGCTTCATCGCTGGTAATGGTTGTCTTTCCTCACTCATTCAATTCCTGTGTTCAATACAGCGTGCCTTTAATGTACAGAATGTCCGGGAGAAAGGGAGTAGTATGTAACAAAGAAAAAAGACAGTTCGTATAACATTGGTCGTAAACTTAATATCTGCTAATTTATGATCTACTACACTTGGTCTACTCTTCATAATATATGCTCGATGTGGCCACCATCCATTGCAGGCTTTCCATCCTGCGTCTCACGGAATCACACATTCTTTGGGACAGCTCTGGTTGGTGCCGGAGTGCATCACAGACACTGAACACGCGCTCCCGTTGTGTATACACACCATTTATGGGGTCTTCATACACCATAATCTCCCCGAAATCAAACATTTAGAGCGTTAAGGGTCGGGGGAAAGGCAAGGCCAAGGTGTTGGCCCTCCCCGACCAATCCATCTGTCATGAAAAATTGAGGTTAGCTGTCGCCTAACCTTATGATGAAATAAGCCGATGTGCTGCATAGCAACAAACCTGTATGTACAATGTTCGTTCGTTTCGTGTTAATGCGCTCGGGGCTCGAGATATGCTCCTCGTACGAAATAAACCTATAATTATAGGATAATAAGTTTGCAACCAATGTTTATAGGAACTGCTTTTCTTCTCTTGTACCATACTCCTCCTGTAAATATTGAAGGTATTTTTTTTTTTTTCGGACACGTTGTATAAAGATTGCTAATGACACCTCATTTCCGCCGTCTGAATTCTATGTGTTTTGTTTTTACGTTCGAATCCAAGTTTCACTGCCTACACTTTTGTGGGGATTACCATAACGCTGTAGAGATTTAATTTAGCTTCTTTCTTTACTTTACTTTTAAAAAATTCTATGTATTGTTCCCCAAAGTGATTGAAATTTAATTTAGAATTAATAGCCCTTTCTGCAATAAATATTTAAAATTCGATACTTGTTCTGAGCTTTACCAACTATTAAATTTTTATTTACATTCGATGTTTTCCTTTAAAAGCCACAAACTTTGTTTTGTTATTGATATCCAAGTAATATAATGTAGATAATTTATTTAACTCGTGCAAGGGTTTCTGTAAATCAAATGCATTTCTCTGAGCTCTGATTATATTGTCTGCAGGCAAAATATTATTGTAAGATAAATAATTATCCCTATTAAGTTGAAATTAAGTAAGAAGCAAATTAACTGTTATACCATCCAATCCCACTCGGTTAATTCTAACTTCCCGCGAAGTCTAGACATGATATAATATTAGCGACCAGTACTGTACGCGGAGCATCGTCCCAGTGGCGGTATAAAACCTGTTCCCGGGTTTTCTCCAAACTGCATATTTTCTTTTGTTGTATTCTCAACTGTGTGACGTCACAACACGTGTAGGTGTGGGCGTCTGTTAACCGTCAACAAATTCTTGTGCAGCCTCACCATTTGTATTAGTCCACTTCACTGTGGTAATTGTCACTGAGAGTAACTTCGAGTAGTAGGGAGGATACTGTCTGCATAATAATCGAACTAAAGCTTTCTACTTTTTTTCAGTTTTAAAACAACCACTGATGAGCTTATAATCGATGTTTAATACTTATAAGCTCAAAGTAAACTTTTATTTTATGTTTTAATGTTTGCATACGGCCTTTTTCTCAATAACCCCTAAACCGACAATATGCACCTTTGTTGCTGGTATATTATATAACATTTTATAGAAAAAAAAACTTTTGAATATTACATTTTTTTCATGACAAAGTATATGTGAATTCAAAGTTTTAAGAAAATACATCGTTTTTATTTTCTCGCCGTACATAGTGCGTGGAGAAGGTATTGCACTCACCCAAAATTGGCACCGGGATTTCACTGGAAATACACATTTTGGGGCCACCTAAAACTAAAAATACATTTTTAGAAATAGGTCCGAACGCGAGTGTTTGTGTGTGTGTATGTATGTGTGTGTCGATGTCACAGGTTAAAAGCGATAGTCAGTTCCTTTAAAATCCGGGCCCTATGTGAAACAATTGAAATCCTAATTTCTTTGCTCGCCAGGAAACGAGAAGAAAGATGAATTGAAACCAATAATACAAAAAACTCACATGACATTAATTATGAGTTTTAATGAGATCTGCATTTTTGTGTACTATGTTTTTGTTTATCTGTTATGGTTTGTCAGTTATACAAAAGTCATGAAGAATGAAGAGATCTTCATATGCTATTCCCAGAAACTTTAAGATATACATTTCGTTTGTCATAAGAAATACCTTAAACATAAGAATTTTTAATCAACATCGTTAGAGCCATTTTTGAGAAAATCAAAATTTTCGAAAAATATTCCATGTAAAGGGTAGTTGAGGGAGGGAAGATTTCCTTGAAAATATTTGTGTCGCACCTTGGAATATACTCAACTTAAATATCAAATTTGAATTTAGCAGACTTTTTGTTGAGCTATACTGTCCACAAACACACAGACACACACGGATTTTTTTTTCTAAAAATCTTATTATTCCATTCACATGTCTTTCTCTAGCTGTTCCACAAACTTTCCTTACAAAAGATTATTCTTTTATCTACGTCATGCAAAAAGAGATAACATATTAGCTGAATTAGTCTTATTACTTGCTTTTTTGTGACATATTTAACTTTCCATTCTGGCAATATATCATAACGTCAGAAGCGAATTACGCGTCAACGCCCCGTGAATCGTTTCTCCTTAATAAGCTGCTGTTGAAATATATTCATGGTTTGTAAGAAGGTATCTATAAAGCTTGCCCTCAAAATGACAAGAAGTGGAGAACTTTTAAGCACCTTGCCTTTATTAATAATGTCGGTTAACAATTGTATAATCATATGCTGACTAGTGAAGTGAATAATTATACAGTATTTGGTATATATTAGAGTGATTAATATACCATTGGCGTATGTGTTACAACGTTTTATTTTCCATTTTAGCTTTCTTCGCTCACGAGTATTTGAATATTGCCCACTTTTATTTGGTCTGAATTAATTTCACAATTATTCCATAGCAAAAATTTTGGACATTATTTTTGAACCCCGGTTCTTCTAATTTTGATATTTTAAATTCCAAATTGGCTATAAAGAATGAACTAGTGAAAATTACTATGGCTACATACCGAACCATGGCTCCCCCACCTTGGTCTTAGAACTCACTTCTGAAGCCTGACCCTTTCGGTGAACTAAGTTCTCTTGTTAAAACATGGAGCTGCTCGGGGAGGAATTCTTTTCAATAAATAAAATTTCAAGTGAAATCTCGGTATCGAATTTTTGGGTGGAATACAATATCTCCTCTATCCAATATGTACATTGTACACACGGGTTAGAGAAAGTAAAAACGAGAAGGTATTGTACTCCACTCAAAAATTCGATAGCGAGATTTCACTCGAAATGCACGTTTTGGGATCACCTAAAGCCATAAAAAGTATTTTTAGAAAAAGGTCCGCGCGCGATGGTGTGGCGTGTGTGTATGTGTGAGTGTCTGTGAACAGCATAAATTAAAAACCAAAAGTCCTTTAAGTGCCACACTTGATATTTAAGATCAGCACCTTCTAAGAATACGATACACGAAGATTTTCAAGATCTCCCGCCTCCAAACTACCCTTCACCATCCTTTTTTTTTTTTAATTTTAGATTTTTTCAAAACTAATACGGTTGATTAAAATGCCATCCGTATACATATATATAAGATGTTTTCAAGACAAGATGTGTAAATGGATTTCCTGGGAATAGCCGCTGAAGATCTCCTCGTTTGGATGACTTGCTTAATTAATAAACCATAAGAGATAGACAAAAACTTTCGTCACACAAAACAGTTAACTCGATTTTTACATCAAATAATTTTTGTACATGATTTTCAAGATATTCCTTGTTATTGGGTTGAATGTAAAATAGTTTACACTTATTTCAAGTGCTACTTCTTATTCACCACTTTTTTCTCGTGGTCATGCAAAGAGCATCACTGTCCCGCTTTTAAAATATTTGACTGTGCTCCAGCCTAAACCACGAAATGTGTAATAACTTTATTTCTGCAAACGTTTATCTCAACTAACATGAAGTACATAGAAGAATAAGTTACTGTAAACAACCAGATTTGACTAACGCTCTAGCCTAATGTATTCCCTTATTTCCATTATAGCTTACAAGGAAGCAAATAATAGGAGCATTTCTGCTTATGTTTATCTTGATTAGCTGAATTAGATAAAAGAATAAGCTTTTGTAAGACTATTAGCTTACTTCAACTTTTCTGTATATCCTGCTTATAGATTTTTTAATTTCTCTTGTGGGGGAGAAATATTAATCTGATAATGTCTCTGGCATGTGAGCTGAATGATGGAGAATTCATTAGTGAAATGTAAAACTATGGTAGTTCCGTAAAAATATTCGTAAATATGACTCTCAGATTTCTACAGCAATTTCAGGCAAGTATTCTCCGTATAGATTTGTTTTAAATGGGGGGCTAGAATTTCTGAGATCACTGTATATTTGTCAAGAATTTTGATGGGAGCAGAGCAAGGAGGAATCCCAATATGTAACGCAGCGAAGCGAATTTAGCTGTGGATTCTGCTACTATAGTTTGTTGCAACTTGTTACTAACGATTTATTTCTTTTGTTACAGGTAATTTCCAGCATTTTTATCTGCGCGTATTTTTAGTAGCAGCTGATATGGTAAGCTCGTTTTCATTGCATTATAATTACGTTAGGTTTACATTCATTAAATGGCAGCATTTGCTTATAATACAGGTTGTCACCTGCCAGTCACCTGCAATCCAATCTAGATTTATATTCATTATGTAAATTTCGGCCAGAAGTTAGTAGAATTATAATTGTGTGTATATAGATACATCCATAACTTCAAATGACATAGTTATATTAATACAATATTATGTTCCACATATCCAGTCATAAAATTAACGAGCATAAAAAAAAAAAAAAAAAAAAAAAAAAAAGACAAGCAACGCGAGATTTAAATCTAGGAAATTATGAGTGGAAGTAAGGCCTTTTTAACCTCTCAGCCGTCGTAACTTTGTTCTGTGCTCTCTTTTTAGTAGTTATAAGTTAATTATTGCGCTGTCAGTTACTGGCTATTGTGCACTTCTTTCGTGTGCAGTGTGAACCAGCTTTTACGAAGATACACGAAGCTCTTCGATCGACGCGCATCTGGGGATAACTCATTTTTGTGTTCACGGCTGTACAGTCAGCGATATTAAAATAAAATTAATTACATCAGGTGTAATCAATACTTACTGTGCCGAGTTTAGCTGCCATGCCGGTAATTATACATGTTGGTGAGCTATAGATCGTGACGTAATAATGAGTAATGAGTAGGACAGGATGCACATTTAGCTACACTTAAGTAATTATAATAATAATAATTAAATAACAATAATAATTTAATAATAACAATTTGTTTGTGGGTCTTGGTGTAGAAATCTGTTAAATACATTTCAGTTGCTGAACACCCAACTGCATCATTTATCCAATGCGCCCAAATGTACTTAATAATAATAATAATAATAATAACAAAAACTGTGTTTCCTGTCCTATTCATTAATACGACACAAGCTATTAGGCTCGCAATAATTACCGGTATGGGCAGCTAAAAATTGGTAACTATTGATTACACCTGACATTTCCAACGTAATTCATTCTTTGAATATCGATGAGACAAAAATTGCGAATGCACCTTGTAAGTGTAATGTACTGGAAGTGAATAGACACAACAGTTTTTAACTGTTGATTTAAATGAGTTAGTGTCTGATAAAAACCGACTCCTGAGACTTTTTTAGATGTTCGGATAAACAGGGAGGAAACCATACAATGAACTAAGGTTCCAGTACAGGTAGATATGTCCCACCTGTTCATCTTCCTGTCCTATATCTAATCTATAACCTAAATTCTCCCGAAAATTTAAAGCATATAAATTAAAACACTGGTATGTTCTGAAAATGAGTTTTTTAAAAAAGTTTTAACATGTATTTTCTGTGAAATCTTCGTATCGACTTTTTGGTTGGTTAGAATACAGTACCTTTTCTTCCTACTATGTACGAGAAAGTAATACATCGGCAGGAACGTATGTGAATTCTGTAATTAAAATTGATATGCATGAATTTGTCATTGTTGGAGAAAGTCGAATATATTTATCACAAAGACTTTAAAATCGGATTAAAGAGATGAACTTTCCCTCCTTAGTCAGACTTAAGGATAAAAAAGGCACCTGTTTTTGAATAGATATGAAAGCAGGATAAATGCATCACAAGTCATATTTTGTATAAGCTTTGTTGTTGAGTAATGGATGAAACTTTTCAGTCAGGAGACAGAAGGTAGAGGGAGGTCAAGGTCTCGGAGCAGACAAAAAATACAACGCAAGTTCTTCACTTTCTCTTGGCTACAGTCATCAGAAAGGAATTCCAGCAAAGAGGAAGTAAAAATGTTGCACACACACAGAGTAATATATTTCGTTACTGGCACCCTCTTAGCATTCGACAGACCCTCATTTCTGTTCCTTACTTTCTCTGCTGTTTTCATATAATCCAACTAGGTTTAACATTCCACGCTTTCACTTGGCATGTCAGTAATATATGTTATAAGGACGTTAAGTTCGAGTTGTCAAAGTATTTTCATTGCTAAATACATTAAGGATACTAGGTGCTGAAATTGCTAATATCTGTTCATTACCAACAATTCAGTTTAATTTTTCTTACAAAATCTGTAACATAATTGTAATAAGAAGTACATTTTCGTTGTCATGTTTACCTAATTGTATAAGAAAATAATTTATAAAAAAAACTTGATGTGTAAATTCACGTGGCTTTATCTAGCTGTTCCACAAACAAACTTTCCTTACAAAAGATTACACTTTTATTCTATGTCGTGCTAATCGTGATAAATATTAACAGAATTTGACTTATTACTTGTAAGTACAAGAAGGTAAATGAGGGAATACACCAAACCAAAGTGATAATCAAAACTTTTAACAGCTATCGCTATGTGGAATAGTTTAAATTCGGTTCTTTTTTGCACTGCCTGAAGTAAAACAAAAGAGAAGAAACGAAAGTTGACTTCCAGCTTGAGAGCCGTTGTTGAGAGTTTACAATAAGGATAATTACAGAATGATTAGGATAACAAGTATAACATAGTCGTGGCTAGAGCAAGAAACGCAAGTTTCGCATTCAAGAAACCTCGAAACTCTCCTAAGCAGTCTTTTGATTAGGCAACTGCCCGTTGCCCTTTTACCTGAAAGTTAGGGCAGGCTTTCTGGTAACGAAAAAGGAGAAACTCGTTTGTTTTCATGGCACGTGCTTGCCAAGAATATCTTCTGAGGTATGAGTATGTGGGCATCACATACTGCATAGTGTCTCGTGCGCTACCTAATCTCAAAATGATGTAATATGTAATATTACATAAAACATACTTAAAATAGTTTCGAAGTTGTGATATCAAACTTCGGATTAATTCAAGCATAAATTGTAATAATGTAATGTCCATTCGTTGTCGTTTCAAAATGGCCTTCATTTTAAGCCTAAATGAAAAAAAAATGCTTCATATCAAGCAAAAATACTTTAGATAACTTGAGTCACTTTCAAAGAAAGTATGCTCCACATTTTAAAATGTCCAAACTTTTAAATTCCAAATGGTATTTCTCAAATTAATTTACAATAATTAAAATCTGATTAAGCTTAAACATTTCAGTAACAAAAAATCAATCATATCTTAAGTTTTTAAAACCCTAAATTAAAAGCATCTTGATATTAAGAAAGACTCATTAGTCTCTTTATCCACCTTCAAAGGGCATTTCTCGAATATTTAAAGAAGTATAATAAAAATGCTTCATGAGAAACATTTTAAAACGTACTTAATGAGTATTATGAGAAATGTGTAAACTACCATTTAAGTTCGTTTCTGGACACTTAAGGTCAAAACCATAATTGGATTCTAGTTCTATAAATAAGATATATGTTCAAGAAATTACAAAACAACTGTCAATTTTCTCAAATATGTGTTCGTATATTTTAAGTAATAAAGCTTGATAATAAAGATGCTAAATTGCTTATTTTTATTGAGTTCGTTTTTAGTCTATAAGTATTGTATTTTAAAAGATCTGAAGTGTTACACTCACATGACTTTCTCTAGCTGTTCTACAAACTTCATACATAAGATTCTTCTTCTTTTTGCACCTTGCTAATCATGCTACTCATTAGCACAGTGGTCTTATTATTTAGTTCCGTATAAGTAGAAAGAAGATAAGGGAATACACTAGGCTAAACCAATAGTCAAATGTTTTAAAAGCTGTCGTTATGCGATTGTCATTACAAATCGCCTCTTTTCTTGGCCAAGAGTAGAACAAAAGAAAAACGGACACTCCCGTCTGAGAAAAGTATAAGTACTTCACAACTGAAACTAATACCACTGAATACCTTGAAAACGGTAAGGTACACGAGAAGAATGTACATGACACAACTTGTGTATTTTAATAAGACCTACATTTTTTGTACAGTAAGTTTTTGTCTATCTCTTACGGTTTAATAGTTATGCCAAATTAAGCAAAATTCATCCAGAATAAACAGGTCTTCAGAAGCTATTCCCAGAAAATTCAAGATATAAATTTTATGTGTTAGGTAAATATCTTTAATATATGATATTTTAATAAAAATCGTTAGAGCCATTTTAAGAAAAACAAATTTTTTTAAAAAAGTTCCATGTAAAGGGTAGTTTGGGGTGTGGGGATTTTTTTCAAAATCTTCGTGTCGCATCCCTGGAAGATACTAAACTTAAGTACCAAGTTTGGTATTTTAGCTACTTTTTGTTTTTGAGTTATCGTATTCACAGACACACGGACACACGGACACACACACAGACCTTTTTCTGAAAATGTTTTTTTTGGATACAGGGGGTCCTAAAAATGTATTTCCGGTGAAATCTCGGTATCGAATTTTTGGGTGGAATACAATACTTCTCTATCCCTATGTACATTGTACATATGTGGCTAGAGAAAGTAAAAATGTACTGTTTTCCTTTTTGAATAACCAGAACCATGTATTTACATTCTTTAACAATATTGAATAATATGCTTATTTATTAATTTAAATTAAACGCAAAGTTTCATGAATTGATTCGTACACTACAGCAGCTGCCACTTATAATAAAGGACTACACTGTTACCACTACAAGGGACTGGAGTAGTCAATAGAGTACAAAACCCTTGGCCTCATATCCCGGGTTGCAGTTATCGTATATTAGATAACGCTTGTCATGTTTATAAAATCTTCAGCGGCTCCAGAAAGTTTCTTCTCCACTTTAAAACTACCTGTCAGCCAAATTAACGGAGAGAAAAGTCTCATTTTAATATACAGAAAGGTCAGATAATTAACAAGAGTCTCAATCTCTACCGACTAAGATTGCCGAGTTAGGCAGCACAGAAGGGTAATGAGGCAGCTATTAGCGGTACTTACTTCTACTTTGGTACCCAAGGCGCTTAGAATAAGAGTTTCAAACACTACCAAATGGATTCACTTCCGCTTGATGTATTCGTTTAGGGATTTTACCTTCTCCCATTTTGTGCACATAATTAAAAACAATAAGAACAAAAAAGAAACATCTGATATGTTACTTTACATAACCTTTTTCTATATCTCAGCAAAAAATTAACGTTAAAAAGCTTATGCTTCTTTTTACTACATGCTAATCGAGAAAAAAATAGCAGAAATAGTCTTATTACTTGCTTCCTTGTAAGTAGAAGGGTAATAAGGGAGTAGCATAGGTTAAAGTAATAGTCAAAAGCTGGTTGCCATGTGACTGAAGTTCCTTTGTTTCTATGGACAGGAGTTGACAAATTCCTGTACGAGAAAAATGTGTTTTAAAGCTGAAACCAATAACAAGGAATATCTCAAAAACTGTCCACTCCACGGATAATATGTAAATAATATAAATGTTGTGTTTTAACGTGCTTTACATTTTCTGTTAGGTAAGTTTTTGTCTATCTCTTACAGTTTGCCAGTTATACAAAATTCCGTAAAATTCATCCAGAATAAAGTAGTTTTCAGAGGCTATCCCCAGAAAAATTCAAGATATACATTTTATTTGTCAGGTACATATCTTTAATGTACATATTTTAATCAAAATCGTTAGAATCATTTTTGAGAAAATAAAAATTTTCGAAACAAGTTCCATGTAAAGGGTAGTTGGGGGTGGGGGAATTTATTTTTTAATATATTCGTGTCGCATCCTTGGAAGATACTGAACTTAAATACCAAGTTTGGTGTTTAACGGACTTTCGTTTTTGAGCTATACTGTCCAGACACACACACACACACACACACACACACACACACACGAGCGCGCGCGCGCGCGCAAGGACCTGTTTCCAAAAATGCTTTTTTTGGATTCGGAGGGACCTAAAACATATATTTCCAGTGAAATCTCGATATCAAAATTTTGGGTGCAATACAATACCTTCTCTATACATTATGTACGTAGTACGAGTAGAGAAAGTAAAAATGAAAATGTTTCTAGCCACACCCCTATATTTGCTGAAAATAAAGCACTTTGATTACTACGTCAGTAAAAAACTACTAAAGACTCATGCGTTCCATTCACATGACTCTCTTTAACTATTCCACAAACAAACTATTCTTACAAAAGTTTATTTTTACCTACATTTTGCTGCTCGAGATAAACATTATCAGAATTGGTCTCACTACTTGCTTGTAAGTAGAACGGAAATATAGGTACTCCTTAAGCTAAAGCGATAGTCAAACCTACTAAAAGCTGGTCGCTATGAGAAGGTATTTATTTAAGTTCAGTTCTCTTTGCATGGCCAGGAGTAAAACAAAAGGGATATGACCAAAAGATGAATTTCGGTATGAGAAAAGTTTAAGTTGTTTAAAATTGATTATCTCGGAAACGGTTAACTCTACCAAAATGTGTTATTGACATAAATTGTGTGTTTTATTGAGATCTACGTTTTTGTTTATTACGTTTTTGGTTACCTTTTACGGTTTATCAGTTATACAAAAGTCGTCCATAATGAAGAGGTCTTAAGAGGTATTACCAGAAAATTAAGCTATTCATTTTGTTTGTATAAACATATTTTAAAAATACGACATTTTAATCCAAACCGTTAGAGTCATTTTTGAGAAAATCAAAATCTTCGAAAATGTTCCATGTAAAGGGTAGTTGGAGGTGGGAGGATTTTCCTGAAAATCTTCGTGTCTCCTGCTTGGAATATATTAAACTTAAAACCTCTGTTTGATATTTAAGCGACTTTTTGTTTTTGTGTTATGCTGCCCACACACACACATACACACACACACACATACACACAGGCACACACACTTACACACACAGGGATCTTTTTCTAAAAAGATGTTTTTTTGGATTCAGGAGGCCTCAAAATATGTACGGTGAAACCTATTTGGGTGGAATACAATACCGTCTCAACCTACTCTGTACTTACATAGTTATAACTTGGTGGAGTAAGTAAAAATGGGTTAGCCACTACAAGATGGCAATGAAATCATAATTGATAGTCATTGATGTGGTAGTTCTGTATGCTCACAACATTAATGTAATGTAAGGATGTGGGCATGCAGAAACTAACCGAGCGGAATATCGTCTTTGGCCTACATTCGGAAGGTCCCAGGTTCGATCCCTATGGCTGGCCTGTCTAATCCATAGGTTTTTACGGGGTTTACCCGAGTCATTAGACGAATGCTGGGTAGGTTTCGTTCATCCCCCGAATTTTCTGTCCCTCCATGTCGTTTCCATTGTCATTTTATTCATCCTCATCCTGTTGATTCTTTCAAGGTTGTAAGAGTCCGTGACGGTGTTCGGTGCAATATTATAAAAAAGTCATTACTCTACAAACTCTTGATTTTTCATAATGTGTTAAGTTAATTCTCAAAATTGGATCATTATTTCTGAAAAGCATAATATCATCTTCTTTAACGAACTTGTTAGAAGTAATATAAACATTATGAAACACATTAACAGACAATAATTGTTTCCATATACTGAGTGGTAATAAAGTTTTTGAGAAAATAAAATTTAAAGTTGGGTGTGGCTCTTAATAAGACTGCGCATGCACATGTCCATTTATAGTTTCTGTTGATTAGTACTAGTTAAATGCGCAAAGTGGGAAAAGCGACATATTCTGTCAAGTTTAGAATTTGTATAATTTTATTATGAAAAAATAACTTGAATTATTCACAATTTTTGCAAATGTCATAGGTGCATTACCTTAAGGCTCGACTATGAATCCGACCATAGATGTTGTCTTGTAAGCTAGCCTTAAGAATCTTATGCTCTGCCGACAGAGATAGCTAAGTTACACAGCAGGAAGGTAAATAAGATACTTATTATTTTCTCTACACGTACTATGTACATAGTGTATAGAGAAGGTATTGTATTCCACCCAAAAATTCGATACCGAGATTTTACCGGAAATACATGTTTTGGGTCCCCCTGAATCCAAAAAATCATTTTTGGAAAAAGGTCCATGTGTGTGTCTGTGTGTGTGTGTGCGTCTGTGGACAGCATAGCTCGAAAACGAAAAGATCGTTAAATACCAAACTTGGTATTTAAGTTTGGTATCTTCCAACACGAAGATTTTCAAGAAAATCCCCCACCCCTAAATACTCTGTATATGGAACTTTTTTTCGAAAATTTTGATTTTCTAAAAAATGGCTCTAACGATTTTCATTAAAATATCGTATATTAAAGATATTTACCTGACAAATAATATTTATATCTTGAATTTTCTGGGAATAGTCTCTGAAGACTTCTTTATTCTGGAGGAATTTTGCATAACTGCTAAACCTTAAGAAATGGACAAACACTTACCACACAAAAAATGTAGAGCACATTAAAACACACAATTTATGTTAAATATATTTTTTTCATGGAGTTGATAGTTTTTTAGATATTCCTTGTTTTTTGTTTAAGCCTTAAAAACTAATACTTTTCTCATGCAGAAATTTGTCAACTCCTGTCCATACAAACAAAGGAACCTCAGTCACATAGCAACCATCTTTTGCTATCACTTTCACCTATGTTACTCCCTTATTTCGCTTCTACTTACAGGGAAGCAAGTAATAAGAGTATTTCTGCTAATTTTTTCTCACTTAGCATGAAGTAAATAGAAGCATAAACTTTTTAACAAAAATTTGTTGCAGAGATATAGAGAAAGTCATGTGAATGGAACACATCAGATTTTTGGAAAAAGGTCCTTGTGTGTCCGTGTGTTTTTGAACACGATATCTCAAAAACGAAAAGTCAGTAAAATACCAAACTTGATATTTAAGTTTATTATTATCCAGAGTTGCAGCAAGAAGGTATTTAGAAAAATCCCCCAACCCCAAATTACCCTTTACATGGAAAATAGTTCTAAAATTTTGATTTTCTCAAAAATGGCTCTAAAGATTTTGATTAAAATACCGCATATTAAAGACATTTATATGGCAAATAAAATGAATATTTTGAGTTTCCTGGAAATAGCCTCTAAAGAACTCTTTATTCTGAACGAATTCTACTGAATTTTGCGTAACTGATACACCACAAGAGTAGTAAGTTTCTATCTTAATAACTATAACTCCATGGCACGACAGCTCACAAGGAACCTTGGCTAACCGCCCCGCCGCTGTGTCCCCATCTCGGTCCATGCCAGACGTCAGTAATGGGGTGCAGTATCGTAGGGTGAGACGTGGTCAGCGCCTCGAATCCCTCCCGGCTGGTTAATGCGGTCATCATGACCTGGAGCCAAGTTTCTATCTTACTGCGCAAAAATGAAGATGACGTTAAAACACACAATTTATGTCACACGCGTTTATTTCTTCGTGGAATTTACCATTTCTTAGATATCCCTTGTTATTTGTTTTAGATTTAAAATACTTAAACTTTTTTCACACGGAAGTTGTAAACGGATTTCCACCACATGGCAACCAGCTTTTAAGAGATTTGACTATCGTTTTAGCCTAGTGTATTCTCTTATTTTGCTTCTACTTACAAGGAAGCAAGTAATTAAGAAAATGTCTGCTAATGTTTATCTCGATTATCATAAAGTAGCCAGAAGAATATGCTTTTTAACAACAATTTGTTACAGCGATGTAGAGAAAGCTATGTGAATGGAACACATCAGATTTTTACTTCCTCTACACGTACTATGTACATAGTGTATAGAGAAGGTATAGTAACGCACCCAAAATTCGATACCGAGATTTCACCGGAAATGCATGTTTTGGGTCTCTCTGAATCCAAAAAAGCATTTTTGGAAAACCTCAAAAACGAAAAGACCGTTAAACACCAAACTTGGTATTAAATTTTGGTATCTTCCACGGATACAACGCGAAGATTTTCAAGAAAATCCCCCACCCCCAACTACCCTTTACATGGAACTTTTTTTTTCAAAATTTTTGATTTTCTCAAAAATAACCAACGCCTTTGATTAAAATATCGTATATTAAAAATATATACCTGGCAAATAAAATGTATATCTTGAATTTTCTAGGAATAGCCTCTGAACACTACTTTATTCGGGATGCATTTTATGGAACTTTGCATAACTGCTAAACCGTAAGAGAGGGACAAAAACTTACCACATAAAACATGTAGGGCACATTAAAATGCACAATTTTTGTTAAATATATATATTTATTTAACTTAAATTAACACTATATATATCGCCGAGTTGGACGTTTTTGAGATGTTCCTTGTTTTTCGTTTCAGCTTTGAAAATCTTATACTTTCTCATACAGGAATTTGTCAACTCCTGTCCAAACAAAGGTACTTTAGCCACATAGGAACCAGTTTTTGACTTATATTTTAGTCTATGCTACTTCTTTATTTCTCTTCTACTTGCATGGAAGCAAGTAATAAGACTATTACTGTTAATTTTTTCTCGATTAGCATGAAGTAAAAAGAGGCATAAGCTTTTAACAATTTTTTTTGTTTCATTTATATAGCCCCCTTTAACATCTAAGGTCATATCGGCGGCTTTGCACTTGAAACAACAAGGTTCTTTTACGTTTGTTTTAAATAATTTTATTTTCCTCAAACACACACACTTTTAGTCTCACATACATACTTCCAGACTCTGTGGGGGATAGGGAATAATTCTGGCTAAAGAAAACTTCACCGCCGCAGTCGGGAATCCCGCGACCTCCGGCTGACCACTCGACCACAGAGGCAGGCAATAATAATTTGTTACAGCGTGTAACATCAGATTTTTTTAATGCAGTAGCTTGTAAGTGTATAGAAACTAACGCCCTATATGGGACTCGAATCCACGACTTTGAGATTAAGAATCTTAATCAATACTGACTAATCAAACAGGCAGCGGCAGCAGGGTAAGATAGTTTAGGAAGCCAATAGATGTACTTTCACTAGTAGCTTGTGAAATGCACACGTGTACTGCAGCTGCGTTAACGCGTCACTTGATGTATTACAGCTCGAAACATTCCAAAGAGAACAGTAAAAACCCTCATGTAGATCTTACAGAGACAGTAGACTCATTGCAGTTACTTACGCTCCAACATGTTACCAACTATATCCGTTTCTTGAGGGAGGAGAGCTCAATAAAACAAAGATTTGCTTTTAACTTTCTCTACTTGTACATAGACACAGAAAGTATTCCATTCGATACAGAAATTTCCGTAGAAATTCTCGTTTTAGCATCCCTTGAATAAAAAAAAATACATTTTAGCAAAAGATCCGCGCACGCTCGCGTGGTCTGTGAAAAACATAAATACCAAATTTGGCTAAGTTCAGTAAGGAATCGACATGAACTCCCCCTTCTCAAACTACATGGAAACATTTTCGACAATTCTGATGTTCTGATTAAAATAACGTATATTAAAGGTATTTGTGTGTCAAAAACTGCAATCTTGAATTTCCTAGGAATAGCCTCTGAAGTCCTAGATGACTTTTGTAAAACTAGTAAACCGTAAGAGATAGACAAAAACGTACTAGACAAAAATTTTGATCTCATTAAAACACAGCATTTATATCATATAGGGTAACTTAGTCTAAAACGGGTCAAAAATTATAAAAATAATAATAGCGCTCATAACGTACATGTGAGTAAATATAGTAATATATTTTTGATTACGTAGGTCCTTAAGCAACAAAACCCAATAGACATATTTTTATTAACAATAAGGATATATGAAACACTGAGGTTAATAGCACTTGTGTACACGACCCGATTTACCCTAAGGATTAGGTCTAAATCGGGTCAGTCATCAAGGTAAATAGGGTCAGTCTAAAATAGTTTGCTTCTTGAAAAATACACACTTGAATATGAAAAAAATTAGTCACATAACCTGCATTTGCCACAAATGAAATTCTTCTTTCCTTTGGCACCAACACAGTCTTCATGGTACCATTCTTTCCCACTTCCCTGACACTGTATCCAGTCTCCTAATTTTTCTGAGCGACGGTCATCGTATTTTACAAAACAGAATGCATATGCACCTAAGCGAGATTCGAACTCACGACATTTTGAATGTGAGTTCAGACACGTTACCACCACACTCCCCAGGCAGACTATATATTTTTGTTGCGGAACTAAGTATTTCGGAGGTTGTAATTTCTGTTGCTTAAATTTTCCTCAAATGAGATGCATTCTTTTTCAACCTAGTGTTGCAAAGGGATCTGCATGTCATTACTTTCAATGGCGACCGGTTTTCAAAAAACTTCAATTTTACTGAAAGAACTCCTGCGGAACGAAATTCCGGCACTCCGCCTACGCTGGTATGATCCTGGTAATTGACAGCGTTGTTAACAGAAATTAGTTTAGTTTTTTTTTTTCCTACCTAGTCTGCAAATAAACTTCTTACAAAAATTATCCGTCTCTCTTCTTTATACTAATCGAGATAAGCATTGGCAGAAATAGGCTTATTGCGTAGTTCCTTATAACTAGAAAAAGAAACTGTTGCAAACAAGCATGGCCAGCAATAAAGTTTATTTGGTTCACATGAACCACACATACTTATCGTAATTATTTACATTAAAAACGTTTTCCTTCTGCTCATACCGCGACTGCGGAAATGCTGGTGTAAGCCTTTGAAAATCGTCAACTTATACTCGTATTTCAACCGTGAGAACGGTTTGCTCACTAATTGTTTAATTGCACATTGTTCATCCATTTCGAAGAATTAGCGCTGGCAACTGTTTTGGTACACGGTACACTATGAACTGAATAATACTAATGCATGTATACTAACAGTAACACTCAAAGCTATTAAGGACCGAACAATAATTAACATACAATAACTACAATTAAAAATCTGATGTGTTCCATTCACATGACTTTCTCTACATCTCTGTAACAAATTATTGTTAAAAAGCTTATGCTTCGATTTACTTCATGCGAATCGAGAAAAAATTAGCAGAAATAATCTTATTGCTTGCGTCCTTGTAAGTAGAAGCGAAATAAGGGAGTACCATAGGTTAAAGTGATAGTCAAAAGCTGGTTGCTATGTGATTGAAGTTCCTTTGTTTGTATGGATAGGAGTTGAAAAATTCCTATATGGGAAAAGTTAAGTTCTTTAAAGCTGAAACAAAAAACAAGGAATATCTAAAAAAACGATCAATTCCATGAAACAAATTTATATAACATAAATTGTGTGTTTTGACGTGCTCTACATTTTTTGTGCGGTAACTTTTTCTCCATCTCTTACGGTTTAGCAGTTATGCAAAATTCCGTAAAATTCATCCAGAATAAAGAGGTCTTCAGAGGCTATTCCCAGAAAATTCAAGATACATATTTTATTTGTCAGGTAAATATCTTTAATATATGATATTTTAATCAAAATCCTTAGAGCTATTTTTGAGAAAATCAAAATTTTCGAAAAAAGTTCCATGTAAAGCGTAGTTTGTGGTGGGGGATTTTTCTCAAAATCTTCTTGTCGCATCCCTGGAAGAAACTAAACTTAAATACCAAGTTAGGTATTTTACCGACTTTTCGTTTTTGAGTTATCGTATTCACAGACACACTGACACACACAGACACGCTCACACGGGCCGCGCCGTGGCCGAGTGGTTAGACCACTCGCCTCTCACTTAGACGGGCCGATCCCAAGAGACCGTGAAATTTGTGGTGGACAAAGCGGCGCTGGGGTGGGTATTCTCCGGGTTCTCCGGCTTCCCCTGCCATCGCATTCCACCGGTGCTCCATCTTCATTCATGAATTATCAGTGTCACCGCCTGCGGTGCCATAAGTAGTAAAAGCGGGCGTTAAACACTACAAAAAAAACCTCACGACTTTTTCCTGAAAATGCTTTTTTTGGATACAGGGGACCCTAAAACATATATTTCCGGTGAAATCGAGGTATCGAATTTTTGGTCGCATTACAATACCTTCTCTATACAGTATGTACATGTACGTACAGAGAAAGTAAAAGTACAACATGCTCTTTCATGCCTTTAACTCCATGTGCTATGCAGAATTCCAAACAAGAAAACAAACATGTCGTGTCCGTACGGTATTATTCGTGGACGTTCGTGATGAGGCGATTTCGTTTTCCAAAGCCTTCTCTATTCTGATTCCTACGTTCCTCCTCTGGACCCCTCTTTCACCTTATCATAGGGCTGCAGCTTCAAACATCGAAGCTCTATTCTCTCCTCGGTTCGATAGTATAGAAAACGAGTCATATTGCACCCGCAACAAGTTAATTCTCCATGAAGAAACTGCCTGGTATTGCACTTATTATTATTATTATTATTTATATTATTATTGTTTATATTATTATTATTATTATTATTCGGTAATAGCTTTGATAACTCACAATATACGCCACTGATCTTCAGTAATAATTACGTCGAGTGCTGATAGTTTTTCGGTAATTTAATTGAGGTTGTCATGATAATTATTTCAAGACCGCCAATGACGAGAAGCATGAGTTGAAAAGCTCAATTAAATTACCTAAGATACATTATTACAAGCAACTTTATTACAAGGGATCATTAAGATAATTATAATGCGAGAACGATGCCATTTTTATACTTTTACCTTAATAACTGATGTGGTTTACATGTTTTTCGTTTTTGTATTGTGAGACGTTACATCTTGTGCCACAGCCTTTATATTTTATTCTCGGATCACCGAATCTCGCCTGGAGTATCAACCACCACTACTGAACAGAATATTGGTTGAGAAGCGGCTTCCAAGATCCCTAGTCGAATCGAGGCATAGCTTAGGAAACATCTGATTGGAACATTCACATGATGTTCTCTATGGATTCTTCAGTCCTCTTATTTTAAAAAGGCTTATTCTTCTGTCTACTTCACGTTAACCGATTTAAACATCTGCAAAAATACTGTTGTTACATATTTCCATATAGATACTATATTAGGGGAATATAGTAGGCTTAAGCGATAGACAGCATATTAAAGAGCTCGGCGTTATTTGAGAGCTTTGAAATTTCGTTTTATTTGCGAAAAACGAATAACGACTTTCCATTTGGGAAAACTATAAGTATGGAAAAGTTGAAACCAATAACATGGATTATCTTGGAAATGGTTAACTCCAAAAGCTATTATTACTACTGCTACTACTACTACTACTACTACTACTACTACTACTTACTACTACTACTAACAAAAACAACAACAATAACAACAATAATGATAAAATGCATTGACACAAATTGTGTGTTTTAACAAAATATACATTTTTGAGTAGCAAGTTTTTTACTATCTCTTACGGTTTGCGAGTTACAGAAAAGTCAAACAGATTGAAGAGCACTTCAGAAACTATTGTCACAAAATTCAAGATATGGGTGCATTTCATACCTCACAAAATACCTTAAAGATGTGGTGCATACTTTAAACATAATTGGTGTTTTAAGCAAAATCGTTCGAGCAACTTTTAAGAAAATCAAAATTTTCGAAAAATGCTCCATGTAAAGGGTTTTTGGAGGTATGGGGATTTTCTTGAAAGTCTTTGTGTCGCAGACAAATCTTTGAGAGGTGCAGAACTCAAATATCAATTTTTGTATTTAACGGAATTTTCTGTTAATAACTGCTGTTCACAGATTCACGGACACACACACACACAAACACATACAGCGGACTTTTTTCTAAAAATGCTTTTGTTTATTCATGAGACCTAAAAACAGGTATTTCTCCTGAACTCTCGTTATTTAATTTTCGAATGTAATACAAGATTTTCTCTATATACTCCGTACATTGTAAGTACATAGTAGAGAGAGCAATAAAACACTGAATGTCGCAGAAATGAAAAAGTTATTTTTTAAGCATCATGATTTAAAAATATTAGCTAAGTTCGATTCTGATTTATGAATATATATCAATAGAACATTAAAATAACTAAATCAATCGCTATTATTATATCCTCCGTTTTTTCCCTTTTAATGTAAATAGTTTTATTCTCCGTGCCACACTTAGGAATCGTTTTAATAATTGTTAGGAACATAATTTTATTTAAAATCTTATGTTTTTCATCTGTAGAAAAAAATCTGATGTGTTCCATTCACATGACTTTCTCTACACCTCTGGAACAAATGCTTCTATATACTTCATGCTAATCGAGAAAATATTACTTGCTTCCTTGTTAGTAGAAGGAGAATAAAGTGATTGTCAAAAGCTGGTTGCTATGTGACTGAAGTTCCTTTGTTTGTATGGGCAGGAGTTGAGAAAAAAGTTTGCTGAAACCAATAACAAGGGATTTCTCTAAAACGATCAACACCACGAAAAAAATGCATATAACATAAATTGTGTGTTTTAATGTGCCTTACGTGTTTTGTGTGGTAAGTTTTTGTGCGCCTCTTACAGTTTAGCAGTTATGCAGAATTCCTTAAAATTCATCCAGAATGAAGTAGTCTTCAGAGGTATCTTTAATATACGGCATTTTGTTAAAACAGTTAGAGCAATTTTTAGAAAAATAAAACGTTTTTTCCATGTAAAGGGTAGTTTGGGGTAGGGAAAATTTTCTTGAAATTCTTCATGTCGTATCCTTGAAATTTAAATATCACGTTTGGTATTTAACCGACCTTTCGTTTTCGAGTTATCGTGTTCACAGAAACACACATGCACGAGCGCGCGGAGCTTTATATAAAAATACTCTTTTGGCTACAGGGATTCTCGATATCGAATATTTGAATGGAATACAATACCTTCTTTACATTGTACATGTGGTAGAGAGCATATAAAGAAGTTTTCGTAAGACCCGCAGGGTTTTGGATCGTTCTGTATAGCATTTCACGGAACCCAAACAACGGCCATTTATTTTAATACTTCCAAGATGTGCCTGAAGCGCATCTTTATGCGACAGTTTTTATGGTGGCTATGAATATTGATGGGCAAGCCTTTCTCCGGCCTTAAAACGAGAAACAGGTGGTCAGCTTCACAGAGGAATTTCCGCTTTCCATCCCATTAACTGTCATTAGTTTGGTATCCCTAAGTTTGGTTCTTAATGACTTCATTAGACTGATATGATATACCTAAAGTGTCGGTGTGAGCTACATACTTTCACCTCGGACAAATTTCGAATTTTATGTTGCAGACGAAAATAGAGTAGACATATAACTTGATGAGCTCGGAAACGAAACACTAAAACACGCTTAGATCTCTGTGATATATCTCACTACGCTAGCGAAACAAGTAGTTGAGAAACATTTTAAGTATTTTAAAACTTAAGCCCATAATAAGGAATATCTCGGAAATGGTCAACTGAACGAAAAAAAAATATAGTGTATATTTTAAGGAGCTCTACATTTTTGTATAGAACATAACATTTTGTCTATCTCTTAGATTTAGCATACATGCAAAAGTAAACCAGAATAAAGAGGTCTTCACAGGCTATCCTAAGAAAATTCGATATACATTTCGTTTGTCATGAAAATATCTTAAATATGTGGTATTTTAATAAAGATTCTTGGAGCCATTTTTAAGAAAGTTAAAAGTTTGGAAAAAAGTTCCATGTAAAGGGTATTTAGGGTTGGGGATTTTCCCGAAAATCTTCGTGCTACATCCCGGTAAGATACTGAATATTAAATACCAAGTTTGGTATTTAACCAACTTTTAGTTTTTGAATTACTGTCCATACACGCACAAACCTGTTTCTAAAACGTTATTTTACTAAGGGGACCTTAAAACATGTATTTCTGGTGAAATATTAACATAATTTTAGGTTTCAGATAATACTTCCCTAACTATATACAGTAGAGAAAATAAAAATATTGAAGTACTAAATGCCCATCGAGTATGTTTGTAAACACCACCCGTGAAAAGCTACATCCTTGCAATAAAAAAAACTAAGAAGACACACACACATACACACATGCCTATTGTGTGTGTATATATAAACAACTGAGAAGAAATATATATATATATATATATTATATAATAAATAGGCAGAAAACGTAAACTGAAATATCCTTAGTTTGTTTATATTGAAGTTTGGAACTTCCTTTTTCGTTTATTTAGGTACTAGTTATTTTTTTTCTGAACACACAGTAAATTTGCTATTTAGTCTATTTCCTAAGAGACTGGAAGTATGAGTGTAGAAGTGAATGCAAGTGTATTTAATGGTTCTAGTATGCTAATAAAACTAACGTCAACAAAACTTATTTGAAAATGAATAATATAATAATACTATTAGTTCTTTCTCGATATGACCAAAAGAGTTTAAGGGGCTAAGCAAATTTCATAGCGTTAGTCGATTCCGAAATCTTCCTTGTGTATGTTTGTATAATTCAACCGAACAATTTGGCAAGGTTTAGTGAGGTCTCAGACAAACAGGTTGAAATAGGGAACCTATGCAAATGTATTTAGCACGCCTCTGATCAAAACGCAGTGGACCGTAACGTGAACTCCCGGATGCCGGAGAGCATAGATAGAGCGAAATTATTTAGCCCTATGGTTATCGAGTAGGCATCCGATTTAAAAAGTTGCAGGAATTGGAATTTTAAGCATACAGATATACCTTTATCATTGTGCTGTCTCTTTTATTTACACCTCATAATGAGGCGTTAATATATGGAAGCCATTCGTTTTCATACCATTTATGTTAATGGCGATGCCATATAAATTTATTGATTTTGTGGTAAAGAAAAAGTTAATTACTGAAAGTAATTAGCCTGTGAGTGTTCTGTGAATATCCGAATATTGAATGTAATGTGTTTTTTAAGTGTTATTGCAATTGTGATAAAAAATAATTATTTTAAAAAATTCAACAACGATAATTGCATTGCTACGTGCTTGAAAAAGGAAGTTGTTCTTTGCAGTATACCGCATCCCCAAGCGTTGTATACCCGTATTTAAATTTTCACTAACCGCAAATAGCTTATGAAATAAATATTATATGTATCAAAAGTAATTTATGAATAAATTAGAGGAAATCTGTGTTATATACTTCCTCAAAAAACGTAAAATAAGTTTGGAGCCTATATAAGAGCTGTATAGACGCTCAACTGTGTGCATTCGTTATTGGTCAGTCCTTTGTGTGGGCAATATTTCTCGGTACAAGTGTAGCGTCCTATGGGCACGCGTGCTCTGGAATGCAATCTTCATTTATCTGTGCAATCCTGCAGTTTTAATAATTATTGTATCAAGTAATATCCAAGAATATGCAAGAACATCTTACCAGTGTATTATTTATAAATATTATATTACCTGGAATGAATTATCTCCCTCGAGGCCACGACCTGAGAAGTAATAATACTGCGTATTACCGTGAGTAATACTAAAAAAAAAAAGAATCTCAATTAGCTCGCCGACGGGAAGTTGTTATAGATTGGATAATATATTTGTAACAAATTGACTCAGAGCCGAGGGGTGTAATAATAATAATAATAATCATAAATATATTACGTAACAATAATGAGCCGTTCATATTTTGCTGTGTTACGCAGAATGATTTATTCTTACTGACAATCAAAATAGTTAGTATGTAGGTGCAACGGAGAACGCTTCAATAAGAATTGCATTAACACTTCAAGAGCTACACTTTCCATGCCCCTCGAAGTGGCTTCTAGAACACAATACAATGTCATATACGTAAACATTGCAATTGTAGGTACAGTTTACAATTTACGTAACATAACAATACTATCACTGTGTCAAATGAACTTAAAATTAAATAAAAATAAACAGCTATATCTGTAATAAAGCTAGTACCTACATGCAACTAATTAAGAACTATGTACTAGCTAGGAAAGTGCATTATACCTTTTCATCTCTGTATGAAAGGCAAATAGAAATAGATTTCGCCAAATAATTCAATATTCGAAGCACAAAATACAATAAGATACCAGAGGAACTGTTCGATGTGACGACCTGCAACATCCCTGCAAAGGAACTTCAGCTGCCTGTGATGGCAGCTAAAGTTCGTGTCAGTAATTGCTCATCTGATTCAACGGACATCTCGTAAGCAAGCCTTAAGCATGTACAAAGGTACCACGTGGCACCAAAAAGCACATGAGCTCAGAAGTTCGCAGCTTAGATTATCTTGAGATGTTAGTCTATGTGATCCCCGTTTCGCACCTCGTGAAACCATTTATTTCATTACACATAATGTGCATACGTATACAATATGAACATTCTGTTTAGCAATTCGTGGTTTTCACAGTAGTCACGTAGGATTAAACAAGATAAAAAAATGTAAATGACGTGTTATTTATGGACGCTCTTTAACTACTGTGATTCTCAGCGTCCCATTCTAAATTGGGCGTGAAAGACCGCTTAATTTTTGCTCAGTGGCCTCTCTGTCAGGCTTGAGGTTCTTTTACGTGCCGTACGTCTACGACACGGGACCAACAGCCTTACTCCCCTTCCGAAGGAAGCCATGCTAAGGATTTTGCACCCGAAAAAAATCCATCGTCCTCCGCCAGGTTTGAACCCGGGACCTTGGGTTTATAAAGTTAGCATGGTAACCATTACACCACGGAGGGCGACTTAAACAACATTTTCATAAGCACAGCTCGTTGGGTAACAATAGCTCAAGTGGTTATCACGGCGTGATACAGATAAAATTAGAGTACGGCTGTTTAAATCCTAGCGAAAGACGAGGGTTTTATTTTGATTTTCTTCTTCCACCACTAAAATCAGCTACTGTGTTTCAAAGCAATATTGCATAAATATTTTCCACAATCCTAATTGTTTTATTGCATTAATCTGCTCAGGTTCCTTTACAATTACTGCATTTAGTATCAAACGCTACATAGATACCACGCACAGTCTTTTGAAAGTAATTTGTATTGGTGGCTTTAGAAAGGACTTCTAAACGTATTAGTATTGCTCAAATTGTGCAACCTCTTTGAGAAAAACAATTAAAAAACTAAGAAATGGAAACTTCAGAGAGTGGTGCGATCATGATTCGATGATCAGCACTATACCGACTCTTAAGTGTCATGTTAGAGCGAAGCGCTCTCGCTAACTACTTATGATCTAAAATCAACCGAACTGTTATCAGCGGCGTGCACACCAACAAAAAGAAGCAATTTTCCACAGTTTCAAGTCCAATAATTTTAAATATCGTATTGGGTGTGTACCAATACTGCACTCCTTGAAGTACCGGCATAAAAATGAGGCATTTTGAATGGAAATAGGATACACACAGGTCCACATTCTTATAGTTTACGGTCACTGATGTGTGATCCAAAAAACATGTCATAACTTTGTCATTTGTCAAAAGATAGATTCCTATCTCAAGCTGTTTATCTGGAACCCCTCTACAATCATGTCAATTTGTGCGGTTGAATTCTGGAACACCTATGGACACATATATACATATTATGTACTTATATATGCAAGACCTCATAGGCTGAATATGCTGTTCGAAACTAGGCAATTGGAAATCGTTTCTAGTCAAACGCATAACTAGAATTACTTTATTAGAACTTGCACATTTTGTATGTCTCATTTTTTTCTATGACCATTTTCTGAGGTTATATTTTAGGTTTAGCGAGAGGATAAAGCTCAGACGCCGGCAACATTGACCGTTGAAAGCCAATGTGGCACGCTCCCTTTCATAACCATAAGCAGGTCAGCGCATAAACTGTTTCACTTTCGCTTGTCGTGTTTGTTTGGATTAAGGGCAGGGTGGAAAGAACACCTTTATCTCAACTCCACCTGCTGCTTTCTTTACGTCCGTGAGCCGGTTCTCACATTGACCGTGACCTAGCAACGTTGCTTTTGACTCCAACCACATTAAGCTTGCAAAGCGGCGTTCGGAAAAGATTAACTATTTCAAAAACCTGTATGATGTGACACAGTGGGTACCGAAACTAGGTCAGAAATGGATTACTCTATCCACCTTACAAGTACCAAACTATTATCTTCATAGATCCCCGTGAAATAAACCTCCCAATTTGGGAAAAGATAACTTTTTTTTTAACCTGCTGATCCCCAAACAAAATGCTAGTTCACTTTTTGTTTAGTAACTCTATACAATATATATTAGAAAAAAAATATTACACTCACATGACTTTCTCTACATCTCTGTAACAAATTATTGTAAAAAAGTTTATCCTTCCATTTCATGATAATCGGGATAAACATCAGAAATTGTAATTATTTGGGCTCTTGTAAGCAGAAGGGAAAAAAATCTAATGCGTTCCATTCACTGATGTCCTCTAGCTATTCGGCAAAAAACCCTTTTTATTCAGAAGATTAATCTGTTATATGTTTTCGTAAACTTCCACGGCCAATATTAAAATTATCTTGGTCCAGAGTTTCCGGTGTAGACCGCGTCTTAAGGCTAAAATCTGCCGACGTTTCGCCCATCTTGTGATAAGGCTTCCTCAGGGCTAACTGCGTCTGGTCCGGCTGGCGTACCTTCTTATATACTGTAGTTGGGACATGCCAAGTACCGCCCTCCTGTGTTGCCATTGGTTATCGTTTGGCCAATGGCTGGGGTCGCTGCTTTCTGTATTCCTATTGGCTCGCTGGCCGCAAGGTGGGATGCTTTTCTTAGCAGAGGTCTCCAGATGGTGTTCAAACTTTTTTCCATTGTCTCTGTTAACTTTATGTTCTTCTTTAATTATTTCTATGCTTTCGCGTATAATGCGATGTTTGTAGTCTTCACATGGTACCAATAATTTCATGTTATCAAAATCAATGTGATGGCCAGTTTCAATAGCATGTTCGGAGAGAGCGGACTTTTCAGGCTGATTAAGTTTGAGGCTTCTGATGTGCTCTTTTCGACGTGTGATTGCCGATCTTCCGGTCTGACCTATATATGCTTTGCCGCAATCGCAGGTTATTTTATAAATTCCTGGCTTAAGTAGTGGGTTGGATTTGTCTTTTACTGGTCTGAGGGTGGATTGTAACTTCCGAACCGTGCTGTACCGAGTATTAATCCCGTGTTTGAGTAAAATTTTGCCAATCCTTTCAGTGGTGCCCTGAACAAAAGGAAGGCGAGCCCATCTTGTCTTTTGTTTTTCTTTTTCTTTTTGTGGTTTTTTGGCATTCTTTCCCCAGTATTTTATGTCGGTTTTTGAGTATCCGTTGGCTTTTAACACTTCCTGTAAGTGGTGTCTCTCTTCAGTTAAAAGATTTGGGTCACAAATACGCGTAGCTCGTTGGAACAGAGTTTTGACCATGCTTCGTTTTACTGAAATGGGGTGGTGGGATGTGGCATCTATGTATCTGTCTGTATGTGTAGCCTTTCGGTAAACTGAACAATGCACTGTTTTACTTGCTGAATTTCGCTCTACTAGAACGTCTAAAAATGGTAATTTTTGGTTATGTTCTAGTTCCATGGTAAATTGTATATTTTGATGAAGACTGTTTAGATGTTCAAGGAACTCTGGGATGTTGTTCAATCCATGTGGCCATACCACGAAAGTGTCATCCACATATCTTAACCACATATCCGGTTTGAGTCGGCAAGTGTCCAAGGCCGTGTTTTCAAAATCTTCAAGGAAGATATTAGCCACAATCGGCGAGATAGGAGATCCCATGGCTGCACCTTCTTGTTGTTGGTAGATGTCTTCTTGGTATGAGAAATACGTATTGGTTATACAGTGGGCAACAAGGTCGGTCCAGTCTTCTGGGAGATGGTTAATGCTGATTCTTTGTTGTACGGATCTAAGAGCTTCTTCAACTGGGATGCGAGTAAACAGAGATTTTATGTCAAAGCTGACTAAGATGTGGTGCTCTTCAAAGGTAAAATTCCGGAGTATTTGTACAAAATGGCCGGAGTCCCTGACAAAAGAGTCTGTCTTGCCCACTAGTGGTTGGAGACCCTTGGCTAGAAATCTGGCGAGTTCATGAGTGGGTGAGCCTATGGCACTGACGATTGGTCTCAATGGGATGTTTTGTTTGTGAACTTTAGGCAGCCCATAGAACGTCGGTGTACGAGAGTCATGAGGGAGGAGACGCTTTTGTTGTTCTGTTGGTATTGAAGAATTTTTTATTACCGAAATTGTGGTTCGTTCTAGTTTGTTTATTGGATTCTTCTCTACTTTCTTATACGCTGTATCATGCAGTAGGTGTGTCATTTTTTCTCCATAATCCTCAGTGTCCATCACGACAGCAGCGTTGGACACTGAGGATTATGGAGAAAAAATGACACACCTACTGCATGATACAGCGTATAAGAAAGTAGAGAAGAATCCAATAAACAAACTAGAACGAACCACAATTTCGGTAATAAAAAATTCTTCAATACCAACAGAACAACAAAAGCGTCTCCTCCCTCATGACTCTCGTACACCGACGTTCTATGGGCTGCCTAAAGTTCACAAACAAAACATCCCATTGAGACCAATCGTCAGTGCCATAGGCTCACCCACTCATGAACTCGCCAGATTTCTAGCCAAGGGTCTCCAACCACTAGTGGGCAAGACAGACTCTTTTGTCAGGGACTCCGGCCATTTTGTACAAATACTCCGGAATTTTACCTTTGAAGAGCACCACATCTTAGTCAGCTTTGACATAAAATCTCTGTTTACTCGCATCCCAGTTGAAGAAGCTCTTAGATCCGTACAACAAAGAATCAGCATTAACCATCTCCCAGAAGACTGGACCGACCTTGTTGCCCACTGTATAACCAATACGTATTTCTCATACCAAGAAGACATCTACCAACAACAAGAAGGTGCAGCCATGGGATCTCCTATCTCGCCGATTGTGGCTAATATCTTCCTTGAAGATTTTGAAAACACGGCCTTGGACACTTGCCGACTCAAACCGGATATGTGGTTAAGATATGTGGATGACACTTTCGTGGTATGGCCACATGGATTGAACAACATCCCAGAGTTCCTTGAACATCTAAACAGTCTTCATCAAAATATACAATTTACCATGGAACTAGAACATAACCAAAAATTACCATTTTTAGACGTTCTAGTAGAGCGAAATTCAGCAAGTAAAACAGTGCATTGTTCAGTTTACCGAAAGGCTACACATACAGACAGATACATAGATGCCACATCCCACCACCCCATTTCAGTAAAACGAAGCATGGTCAAAACTCTGTTCCAACGAGCTACGCGTATTTGTGACCCAAATCTTTTAACTGAAGAGAGACACCACTTACAGGAAGTGTTAAAAGCCAACGGATACTCAAAAACCGACATAAAATACTGGGGAAAGAATGCCAAAAAACCACAAAAAGAAAAAGAAAAACAAAAGACAAGATGGGCTCGCCTTCCTTTTGTTCAGGGCACCACTGAAAGGATTGGCAAAATTTTACTCAAACACGGGATTAATACTCGGTACAGCACGGTTCGGAAGTTACAATCCACCCTCAGACCAGTAAAAGACAAATCCAACCCACTACTTAAGCCAGGAATTTATAAAATAACCTGCGATTGCGGCAAAGCATATATAGGTCAGACCGGAAGATCGGCAATCACACGTCGAAAAGAGCACATCAGAAGCCTCAAACTTAATCAGCCTGAAAAGTCCGCTCTCTCCGAACATGCTATTGAAACTGGCCATCACATTGATTTTGATAACATGAAATTATTGGTACCATGTGAAGACTACAAACATCGCATTATACGCGAAAGCATAGAAATAATTAAAGAAGAACATAAAGTTAACAGAGACAATGGAAAAAGTTTGAACACCATCTGGAGACCTCTGCTAAGAAAAGCATCCCACCTTGCGGCCAGCGAGCCAATAGGAATACAGAAAGCAGCGACCCCAGCCATTGGCCAAACGATAACCAATGGCAACACAGGAGGGCGGTACTTGGCATGTCCCAACTACAGTATATAAGAAGGTACGCCAGCCGGACCAGACGCAGTTAGCCCTGAGGAAGCCTTATCACAAGATGGGCGAAACGTCGGCAGATTTTAGCCTTAAGACGCGGTCTACACCGGAAACTCTGGACCAAGATAATATTAATCTGTTATCTACATCAAGCTAATAAAGACAAACATAAGCAGAATTAGTCTTAAGACTGGTAAATCAAAGGGAAATAATAAAATGCACAGGCTAAAGCGATAAGCTATGTGAAACATTTGAAACTCCAATCTCTTTACTTTCCAGAGGAGGAAACAAACGAGAAACGAGAAGAAAGTGCCTTCCCGTTTGAGAAAAATTTAAGTGGCTAAAATTCAAACTAATAATCCGAAATATCTCTACACAAAAAGTATATAGCATAAATTGTGTGGATATGTAGAGTCAGACAGAAAATTGCAATGCCATAGACGGGATTTGATACACGGATTTCCCGATCTCTAGCCGGTTGCGCTGCCACTGAGCTACCATGGCAACATTTCGGCATAGCTCGGTGGCAGAGCAACCAGTTGAAGATCGGGAGATCCGTGGTTCAAATTCCGTCTATGGCATTGACTTTTTCAGTCTGACTCTACCTATCCAACTTCTGTCCTACTCACGGCTTGTGTGAAAAACAATTAAAACCAATATCAATTGTGTTTTAATGAGATCTACATTTTTGTGTAGTCAGTTTTTGTACATCTCTTACGGTTTAACAGTTATACAAAAGTCATCCAGAATGAAGACGTCTGCAGAGGCTATTCCAAGAAAACCCAAAATATATATTTCATTTGTCATAAAAATATCTTAAACATACGGTATTCCAATCAAAATCGTTATAGTCATATTTGAGAAAATACATTTTTGAAAAATATTCCATGTAAAGAGTAGTTAGGGGAGGGTGAATTTTCTTGAAAATCTTTGTGTAGAATCCATACTTAAATATCAGGTTTGGTATTTAACGGTCTTTTCGTTTTTGAGGTATGCTCCCCACAGACACATAGGGATATTTTGCTAAAAATGTTTTGGGGGGGTCTCAAAACATGCATTTCTGGTGAAATCTCGGTATCGAATATTTCAGTGCAGTACAGTACCTTCTCCATGCATTATGTACATAGTACGTGTAGAGAAAGTAAAATGAAATAGTACCCTTTCATCTGTATTAATAATAAAGGGATATACATTCATTTGAGATGGACAGAGAAATTAGAATGTGTATTGCACCTCAGACTTTTTATTTTTAAGCCAATTTTAATTTGAGTCTTAAACATTTCAGTTAAACTAATATTTCGGCGTGCAACGCCGGATAATACAGCTACATGTATAGCTTGTACAATAAGCAAAAAGATGACTCATGAACTTTCTTTATTTCGCTGGGCACTATGTCATCCAATTGACTTACATAAAGTGGTCTGGTTAGTCGTGTTCACTGACCTACAAGGAAATATGGGCTCAATTTGTCAGTCTCAGAAAGGCATCACCTGGATTACCTAAGGGTGAAAGTCTTGATCGACAGTAAAACAATCCGTCTTAAGCAGTGCATGCGTCTTTTTTCCTTTTTTTTTTTTTTTTTTTTTTTTTAATTAAATATAGCAGAGGCGATTGGAGAAACGGTAAGAGCAGGGCCCAGATTTTGATTACATGTCATGATATAATTGTTGCAACATAGCAATTGCTAACGTGCACACAAATCCTTGCATCTCCCATTCAAAAAAAAACAAAAACTTTTTATCCAATACCCCTCCTTTAACTTCAATGGTCATATCGGCCATTAGATCACTCGCCGCTCACCTAGGCGGATCGATCCCAAGCGACCGCATGTGAGATTTGTGGTGGACAAAACGGCGCCAGGGCGGGTTTTCCCCGGTTTCTGCCGTCTTTGCATGTCATCGGTGCTCCATTTCCATTCCATACATCATCAGTGTGCGGTGCCATAGTAGTAAAAGCGGGAAAAATAAAATAAATAAATCATAACAACGGGCTTTTACTTTGCAAAACATTGCTTGACATTAGTTTTAACTCGTGTACAGCTGTTGGAATTACACAAATTGGTCTTCATACTTAACCTACTTGGCCATCAAGAGACGGAGAATGAACATAGAAACAGACAGCACTAAACATAGTTGCCCATAGCGCAATTCGAACCTATGACCCTTTCGCGGCAGAGCGTCAACGCCAAATGCGCCAACGGCTACCGGGGACGGCTATTCTGATAGTATACATTAGAAAACACACACACACACAGACACACACACACACACACACACACACACACTCATTCATACTTCCAGACTCTGGGAAGAATAGGAAATAATATTGGTTAACGAAAAATGCCCACTCGTCGGAAATTGAATTTAAGGCTCTCGCACAACAGGCACGTGCTCTGTCGACTGTGTTACAGGGCCAGTGCAAATGCATAATTAATAGATTATTTTTACTTTCTCCACTACATATAGTAAGTAGAGAATGTATTGTATTCAACCCAAAAATTTGATACCGAGATTTCATCTGAAATATTTGAATCCAGAAAAAGCATTTTAGAAAAAGGTCCGGTAAGCATTTGTGTATCTGTGAAAAGCATAACTCAAAACGAAAAGTCAGTTAAACACTAAAATTTGTAGATATTTATATGCAGTATTCTCCAAGGATATGATACGGAGATTTTCAAGAACATTCCCTCACCCCAAACTACACTTTATATGGCACATTTTTCGAAAATGTTGGTTTTTTTGAAGAATGACTTTAAATATTTTGATGACAACTGAAATATATATACCTTAAAATTTAAATTTATATTCAGTTTTATTTATGGACACTCATTAACTGCTGCGGTTCTTAGCATTCTATTCTATATTGGGCGTGAAATCCTTCTAATTTTGCTCAGAGGCCTCTTTGTCATGCTTGGGGTATTTTTAACTGCCGTAAATCTACGACACGGGACCAACGGCTTTACTTGCCTTCCAAAGGGAGCCATGCTAAGGATTTTTTACGCACGAAAAGTCCATCACGCTCCGCCGGGTTTGAATCTGCCGCCCTGGGAATCAGAGGCTAGCATGTTACCTCTAGACCACTATATCTTTAACTTTTTGGGAATAGCCTCTGAAGTCTCTTCATTCTGGATAAGATTTGCACAACAGAAATAGCGTAACAAATATACAAAATAATTTATATTTAAATAAATTGTAGATATTCTTTGTTATTATTTTAAGTTTTCCACTATTAGAGACAGACTTTAGAAAAAGTGTACACATTATTAAAATAAGCAGTTTGTTTTGAATCGCTTTTTTGTAGCTTAAGCCATTTATCAGACATGTCCCAATTTTTGTCGGGATTTCGACATTTTCTATATACTTCTGAAATGCCATTTCCGTTCTTTATTTTCAATCAGGACGTGCAAACTCTGCGTATAAATCCAAATCGTTTCACTTTGTCATCTGCCTGTATAAGATAGAGGACGTCTTATATTCTGCTAAAAATGTACCTTTAAACTCTAAATACACGTTTTGAAGAGCTCACAAAAGAAACCAATTTTTTTTAGAAAACGGTCTCTCTCCATGTGTTGCATCTTCCACGAAGGTTAAAAAAAAAAAAAAAAAAAAAGGCTTCAACTTGCGATAAATTTGTGTTATTGTTTTATGTTCGCAAATGTCTCCAACATTTTGTTAGTGAATAGAGGATATCGTGTGAGTGTAACACACATTTTAACTGTTTTTGAACCCACAACCTTCTTCCAACTGTCGATTCAAATATATGAGGCACGAAGGGCCGGAGCCTGAAGGCTGAGCTGTTCTAATCTTGGAGAGGCAATGGCATACATCAGTAAATACACGTTCTGCTTTAATTAACACAAAAAAGTTGGAGAGAGCCAAATACATAAATTTGTGGAGGTCTGGGATCAGCACTTAGGAAAATAAATCTGAAATTCGCGAGCCCACGACCGAGTTCTTGGCAATCGTTGAAACACCAGGAAGTCACCACGTCCCCAAGGTGTGTCAGGAGCAACCTTGGGTATTGGTAGTGATTCATGTTCATTTGTTTTGTTACTCTGTGCTCAGAGGCAGCTGTGTATTTGCTTTCTGATCACAACAGTTTGGGGTTTTTTCGTAATTTCGTGTAACGACGCACCTTAATAAAATATACGAATTGAGTCATACAAAATGTATACATGTCTGCAAAATACAATCTTGAGAATTACAGGACAGATCTGCAGGATGTCTCTCTACGGAGACCAAACTCTTAAATCTGGAAGTTCATATACGTTAACCTATTATTTGGATATTTTTAAGAACATTTATAGCCGACTGTGAAGTTTTTACTTTTTCTACACGTACTATGCAAATAGTGTATAGAGCAGGTATTGCATTCCAACCACAAATTTGATACGTGTTTTGAGTCCCCCTGATTCCAAAAAAAAAAACAGTTTTACAAAAAGGTCGCTGTGTGTGCGTGTGTGTGTCTGTGGACAGCATAGCTCAAAAACGAAAAGACCGTTGAATACCAAACCTGGTATTTAAGTTTTGTTTCTTCCAAGGATGCGACACGTAGATTTTCAAGAAAATCCCCCCATCCTCAACTACCCTTTACATGGAACTTTTTTGAAAATTTTGATTTTTATTAAATATGGTTCTAACGATTTTGATTAAATACCTAACAAATAATATGTATATCCTAAATTTTCTGGGAATAGTCTTTGAAGATTACTTTACTCTGGATGAATTTTACAAAATTTTGCATAACTCTAAACCATAAGAGATGGATAAAAACCTACCACACAAAAAATGTAGTGCACATTAAAACACACAATTTATGTTATATACTTTTTTTGGTGGAGTTGATCGTTTATGAGATATTTCTTGTTATTGGTTTCAGCTTTGAAAAACTTGTACTTTTCTCATACAAGAATTTGTCAACCGCGTCCATACAAACAAAGAAACCTCAGTCACATAGCAAACAGCTCAGTGATTAACCTATGGTGATCCCTTATTTCGCTTCTACTTACAAGGTAGCAAGTAATAAGAATATTTCTACTAATTTTTCTCAATTAGCATGAAGTAAATAGAAGCATAAGCCTTTTAACAATAATTTGTTGCAGAGATGCAGAGAGAAAAATTAGTAGAAATAGTTTTATTACTTGCTTCCTTGTAAGTAGAAGCGAATTAGGAGAGTACCATAGGTTAAAGTGATAGTCAAATGCTGGTTGCTATGTGACTGAAGTTCCTTTGTTTGTATGGACGGGAGTTCACAAATTCCTGTATGGGAAAATTATGTTTTTCAAGGCAAAACTGAAAACAAGAAATGTCTCAAAAACGACAAACCCCACGAAAAAATGTTTATAACATAAATTGTGTATTTTAATGAGCTTTATATTTTTTGTATGGTAAGTTTTTGTCTAAGTCTTACAGTTTACCAGTTATACAAAATTCCGCAAAATGTATCCAGAATAAAGTAGTCTTGAGAGGCTATTCCCAGAAATTTCAAGATATACATTTTATTTGTCAGGTAATATACGATATTTTAATCAAAAACGTTAGAGCCATTTTGAGAAAATCAAAATTTTCGAAAAAAATTCCATTAAATCTTTGTGTCGCATCCTTGGAAGATACCAAGATCTCGGTATCGAATTTTTGAGTGGAGTGCAATACCTTCTCTATACACTATGTACATAGTGCGTGTGGGGAAAGTAAAACTTAAGGAGAAAGACCTTATTTGCATTTTATACCTTAGTTTCCACTGGTTTTCGCGAATGATACACCCTATTGTAACTCTAGGGTTAGAATGAACCATTTTCACACCCGAACTGTCTGGCAGAAACATGTTTCAACCACAGCAATGAAACTATAATTAAATGTTTTTTAGATAGCATCTTCTCTGATGAAGATGGATTTTTAATGTGACCAAAAGCAATTTCTGAGGTGCAATGTTCCTTGATTGTGCTCTGTTTTTGCTGCTGTCTGCTTTGAACAAGCCGCAAATAATAAGGCTTTCTCTTTTATCTTGTGGTCGTTGATCTTATTTTGTGTTGCTTGCCAAAGTTGCCCTGGCTTACCGCCCTTTCTACCACAACATAGCTTTTCCGATGAAAGTATGATTAAACTTTTAAAGACGAATAAAATCAAACATTCGCTCGCATGCAAAGGGAGCATCTTCCAAGGATGCGTCACTAAGATTTCCAAGAAAATCTCCTCACCACAAACTACCATTTACATGGATAATTAGCTCTAATGATTTTTAATAAATGTCGCATTTTAAAGATATTTACATCAAAAATAAAATTTGTATTTTTTAATTTTCTTGGAGTACCCCTGAAGACCTCTTTATTCTGGATGAGTTTTGCAGAATTTTTCATAACGGTTAATCCGCAAGAGAGAGACAAACACTTCTCATTAAAACGCATAATTTATGTCATATGTTACGTTTTCTTGTAGAGTTGACCGTTTTCGAGGTACTCCTTGTTTTCAATTTCAAACTATCTTTACTTTGCTTAAACGGGAACCTCATTTGTTTCACTTAACAACTAGGTTTTAAAAGAGTTGTCAATCACACTTTAGCCTAGTGTTTTTCCCTTCTAATTACAAGGAGGCAAGTATTAAGACCAATTCTGCTAATGTTTATCTCGATTGACATGATGCAGATAAAAGAACAATCTTTTCTAAGAATAGTTTGTATATGGAACAGTTAGAGAAAGTTATGCGAGTGGAACACATACGATTTTAACATCGTATGTAAGAAAACCAACCTTTATATTTATAATAATATAAAGCGAACAATAGAAAAATACATATCATAATACAACAGTCATGAACACTAACATCGCAAGCAAGGAAACGTATGTAAGAAAACCAACCCATATATTTATTATAATATAAAACGAGCAATAGAAATATGTATATATATATATATACATACATATATATCATAATACAATAGTCATAAACACTAACATTATAAGTAAGAAAACCAGTCCTGTCTACTGGGTCATAGTGACCCGAACACAATGTACTACGTAACTATTACGGCTCAGGACCTGAATACTAGAGTTTTTCAAACAACAAATTTATTTTGTAATGAGTAATAAACTCACAGATTTTCATAAATATATCTTACTCTATTTAAGGAAAAGTCAGAAATAACTGTGCATTACAATTCATATTGACCCGAACAGAACAGTAGGGGTAAACCATTTTCCATAAACCAAAGTATTCTTGTCACATGAATCCATGACCTACAATACCTTTCCGGTACAAGAAAATGTAACTATATCTGAAAGATTATACGCCACGGATCAGCGGATCTATTCCCAAAATCCAAGGTCTTCAACTAGAGGCCTGTTGCGTTAGGAATTCGACCTATTTCGTTGTTTCAGTAATAAAATGCAAGGTTGGCACTATTAACTCAAACAAAACGCTGCGCAGACAAATGAATACCGAAACACTACGTAAGCAAACAGCCATGACAGTGAAAATCTTACAACATAGCTCTGAGAGCGATTGTAGTTTGGCGTATTCTCTCTCCTTTGGATATTAAAGTTCCACTTTTAAAGATTTATTTTGAGATACATTATTAGTACTGAAATGAATATTTTTCTTAAATAATATGCGTACAGCATTTTTAAAAATGTAAACTCCTTTGTGTAAATTGTTATACAATGTCATTAAACACTAGAGGGCCAAACAGAAGGTACAACAGTTTAAAATGTCATACTGTAATTATTGTCTAAAGACCTAACTGCTAGAACATAGTTACAGGTATATACATTTCCAAACTTGGAAGACCGGCGAGAAGAAAATGAATTGCAACAAACAGCCATTTTTTTTAACAATTATTGTTAAAAGAAATTTTCACATTTTAGTAGGAATATCACGGGCTATTATAGCTCTAAGGGATAAAGCGTAGAATATATATGTTTCCTTATAGTGTAATGATCTATTACACTATAAGGAAACAAGACACGGAGAGGAGTCGATGTACTTAAATTTTCATTTCATATTTTATAAACCCATTTAATGTTTGCTTTATATCACATTGCGTAGTGATAAATTTTGAAAGCATACAAGTTAGCATCTTTTACTTTTTCATACCAGCTTATAATTCTAGGCCTTATATAAGGAAGAAATGACAAATTGGATCACTATTAAATTTGACTAGTTAATTTATAATATTTTTTTTAAGTGCAGTGTATAATGAAAATACAGAAATTAACAGTCCAATTATTGGGTTGATAGCGGGATTTCACGGAAATACTGTTTTGGGGTTCCTTGATTGTAAAAATGCATTTTCACAACAACAAAAATCTTCGAGTGCGCGTGTGTGTTTATATGTTTTCTTGAAAAACGAAAAGCCATGGAGAATGCTTTATATATAAATTAAAGTGTATTATGTTTGAGACAATTACATGACTAATAACAGTTATATCTATCTGCGAATAATCTGTGATATGGGCGGCGCCATGACTGAGTGGTCAGAACGCTCGCCTCCCATCTAGGCGGCCCGGGTTCGATCCCAACCGTCCGCATGTGGAATTCGTGGTGGACGAATTCCACAGGGTTTTTTCCTGGTCATCCGGTTTCCTCTGCCAGCAACTGCTCCATCATCACCTTTCCAATCACCCATTTCACTTACATTTACGACCCCTCGTAACAGGTTCTCCGTTCTGTGGTTTCTGACCCCTAGGAATTGGCTTGTATGTCCTAGGGAGGCGTCAGTCCTACAAATACAGGGAGGGTAAACCGATTGCGAAACGAAACCTGTGATATCAGTTTCATCCAAAACACATTTAGTGTTATTTTGTTTACGATAAATCATAGGCGATAGATAAACTACACACATAAAATTTAAATGTCTTTAAAACTCACAATTTATTTCAAATAATACTTTTCTTGCATTAGCCATTTTTGAGATATTCATTGTTATGGGTTTGTATTTTCCAATATTTTGTCTTTCTTTTGTTTTTAATTGAGAACAATTCAGTTGTTCTCATGCTGCACTTTTAACGTTTTGACAATCTCTTCAACCTCCTGTGGCCCTTTGTGCCAACAAGAAATCTGCAATGAACCTTTCTGTGAACATATACAAGGTAGAACAAGGTGAACATGAACAAGGTAGAAAAATAATATTTACAGGATAGTTTGTAAAAGCTTTGCAAGAATAAGAGATATTGAATGTAATATATCAAATTCTTCCCTTTCTGCAGTAAATAAAATTAATCTACGTTGCTAATAAAAGGAGAACGTATAATTTAATGAATACATATTTTTAAAAACAATAAATAAAACTACATGCATTTAATTTTAAACATAACAGATATACTGCACTAAAGGCAATGCTGCATCTGCTTTATTGCTCCTAACGTCATGAGTTCGAATCCCAGCAATTGCATTAAAGTGTGCCTGTGGTAAAGGATGGAGAGGATACACATAAAATGATCGGTATACCGGTACTTGTGGATGATGACAGGGTTACGTTTGACTGTAGCTGCAAGAATTTTGTTCTTAAAAACAGACCTAATATATTGAAGTAAATAAATACACATATTTTTTTCAAAGGCCACATAATATCCAAGTGATAAAAAGAAAATCAAATATTCTAAAAATAGCCTCTTGGCTCTTTTTAATCGTTTTGCATATCTACAAAGCAGCGCATTTAAGGGTTATGTGATGCTCGTTGAGTAGATTTTCTGCACTTGTAGACAATGATGCACCTGACATTCAAACTGTTACAATAATAAAACTAGGAGATGATGTTGGTGCATTCCTGCGTTAGAGGTCTCTGCAGTAGGGGACCGGTTGACCCAATAACTGACCAGGAAGCTGTGTCCACTTACCTGCCTCTTGGCATTAGTGTCAAGGTTCAAGCCAGTTAATAAATAGCCTCACAGCGAGTCTACATTTTGGAGATGAGTGATTTGGGTAACCTACTAGCACTATTGCTGTTGTGTTTATGCTTATTGACGTGTAGAATGTTCAATTACAAACTTATTTGTTTTTCGATTATATTTGCTTAGACATCACAGCCTTGGTATAGCACGTCTGTCCACGTAACAAAGAACTCTCGGCAATAAAAAGATCTAATGTGTTACTGCATTCGCATGATTTTCTCCACACACTCTGCTACTCCTTTATGAATGTACAGCTTTAGAGAAATTATTTCATTGCACATTGTAGACTCAAGAGATTGAAGCGATGGTTAAATCTGCCTGTAATAGCTTTGAAATACTATTCTTAAATGACAAGAGGAGAAAGAAAACAAACAAAGAAAATAAAATGATGGCTTAGTATTTAAAAAATCAAATCTGATGTATTCCATTCACATGCCTTTCTCTACCTTTTCTGTAATAAACTATTCTTAAAGAGCTTAATCTTCTATTTCCATTTATTTCGTGCTTATCAAAATAAATATTAGCAAAACTGGGCTTATTTCTTAGTTCCTCATAAGTAGAAGGGAAACATCGGAAATCACTAGGCTAAAGAGATAGTCAAATCTTTTAAAAGCTAATTGCTAAGCGAATGAAATTGGGTTCTCTTTGCATGACCAGAAGCAAAACGAAACAAGAATGATAAACTCCCAGTTCAGAAAAGGTTAAGTATTTCAAAATCGAAACAAATAATTAGGAATATCTTGGAAACGGTCAACTCCACGAAAAAAAAGTAAATTACACAAATTGTGTGTTTTAACGTGATCTAAATTTTTGTGCAGTAAGTTTATGTCTATATCTTACGGTTTATCAGTTATGCAAAATTCACCAAAATTCATCGAGAATAAACAGGACTTAAGACGCTATTCGCAGAAAATTCAAGGTATGCATTTTTATTCTTTATTCTGGATGAATTTTGCTGTATTTTGCACAACTAGTAAACCGTAAGAAGTAGACAAAAACTTGATGTAGATATGTTGTACTCCTGGCCAAGCAAAGAGGTAAGCGATTTGCAATTGCAATCCATAACAATAGCTTTTAAACATTTGACTATCACTTTAGCCTAGTGCTTAGTTCTCTTCTACTTAAAAGGAACTGAGTAATAAGAACATTCTGCTAATATTTATCTCGATTAGCGTTGTGTAGAAAGAAGACTAATCTTTTGTAAGAAGTTTGTAGAGCAGCTATAGAAAATCATGTGAGTTTAACACATCAGATATTTTTTCTCATGTGTAGTGTTTTTTGTGCACCTACATGCGGAAGCAAAGAGAAAGACGGACCAGCTAGAGATGCGCGTAGGCAGAGACAAATCGAAACCTTGGTGTATGTGATCATGTGACTTCATTTTGACAACACGTGGCTTCGATAAGTGAATCATCGTCTTGTTAACCTTCTGACGGGTACGTCACCGTCCAAGCCAACAGCCACCTATAGTAGACTGCAAATCTGGGTCTTAGAGGAAAAGGTGTGGGGTTGTGCTCTGGTGGGCGTAACTGGAAGCCTAGTTTAGGAGAAGGGATAGTTAAAATACATTTAATGTAACTAAGTACAGTAGTGCAGACAGAAAAATATTAAGGTGCGTAATGCACAGGGATCCATTTTTATTTTCTCTATACATACTATGTATATAGTGTATAGAGAAGGTATTGCACTCCTCCAAAAATTCGATATCGAGATTTCACCGGAAATATATGTTTTAGGGTTCCCTGTATCCAAAAAGCTCCGTTTGTGTATGTGTGTGTGTCCACGATAGCTAAAAAACGAAAAGTTGGTAAAATACCAAACTTAGTTTTGAAGTTTAGTATCTTCCAGGGATGCGACATGAAGATTTTGAGAAAAATCCCCCCACCCCAAACTACCCTTTACATGGAACTTTTTTCGAAAATTTTGATTTTCTTAAAAATGGTTCTATCGATTTTGATTAAAATGTCGTATATTAAAGGACAAATAAAATATATGTCTTGCATTTTCTGGGAATAGCCTCTGAAGAGCACTTTATTCTGGATGAATTTTACGAAATTTTGCATAGCTGCTAAACCGTAAGAGTTGGACAAAAACTTACCGCACAAAAAATGTAGAGCAGATTAAAACACACCATTTATATTATATACACTTTTTTTCGTGGGGTTGATCATTTTTAGGTATTCCTTATTTTTGGTTTCATCTTTAAAGACTTATGCTTTTCTCATACTGGAATTTGTCAACTCCATGTCCATACAAAGGAACTTCAGTGACATAGCAACCAGCTTTTGACTTTCACTTTAACCTATGGTACTTCTTTATTTCGCCTCGACTTACAAGGAAACAAGTAATAAGACTATTTCTGCTATTTTTTTCTCTACTAGTATGAAGTAAATAGAAGTATAAACTTTTTAACAATAATTTGTTGCAGAGATGTAGAGAAAGTCATGTGAATGGATCACATCAGATTTTTATTATTTTAATATTTAACCCTATGCTACTCTCTTATTTCCCTTCTACTTGCCTGGAGGCAAGTAATAGGACTATTTCTGCTAATTGTTTCTCAATTAGCATGAAGTAAAAAGAAGCATAGGTTTTTTAACAATAATTGGTTGCAGAGATGTAGAGAAAGTCATGTGAATGGAACACATCAGATTTTTATTACTTTCTCTACACGTATTCTGTACATAGTGTATAAAGAAGGTATTGCACTCCACCCAAAAATTCGAGATTTGACCGGAAATAGGTTTTAGTGTCCCCTGTAAAAAAAAAGAATTTTCACAAAAAGGTGTGTGTGAGTGTGTGTGTGTGCGTGTGTGTCCCGTTAGTCTGTGAACACGAAAACTCAAAAGCGAAAAGTCGGTAAAATACCAAACTTGGTATTTAAGTTTAGTACCTTCCAGGGATGCGACACGAAGATTTAGAGAAAAATCCCCCACCCCAAACTACCCCTTACAGGGAACTTTTTCGAAAATTTTGATTTTCTCAAAAATGGTTCTAACAATTTTGATTAAAATATCATATATTAAAGATATTTACCTGACGAATAAAATGTATATCTTGAATTGTCTGAGAATACCGCTGAAGACTACTTTATTCTGAATGAGTTTTACGGAATTTTGCTTAACTGTTAAACCGTAAGAGATTGAGAAAAATTTACCACGCAAAAATTAGAGCACTTTAAAACACACAATTTATGTTATATGTATTTTTTTGTAAAGTTGATCGTTTTTTTTTAGATATTCCTTATTTTTGGTTTCAGCTTTAAAAAAACTTATACTTTTCTCACACAGGGCTTTGTAAATCCTATCCATACAAGCAAAGGAACTTCAGTCACATATCAACCAGCTTTTGACTGTCACTTTAACCTATTCTACTCCCTTATTTCGCTTCTACTTACAAGGAAGCAAGTAATAAAACTATTTCTGCTAATTTTTTCTCGATTATCATAAAGGAAATAGAAGGATAAGCTTTCAGCGATTGGTCTTCCTCGTGACTTTGCAGGCAGATGGCACGGTCCTTGCTCGGAATAAAACTCTCTTCCGCCTGGTTGTTCCGGGTTAGAGACATACTTCCGACGCCTGTGTAGCCTCCATGGCGCTGCCATCTTGTAATACTGTTAGGGACTTCCGTGCGACTCAGCGCTTGGCTCCGTCCTCTCCTATGTGTTGGCCTGTGGTTTCCCATCTATCATCCCTTCCCCGGGGAATAGACCATAATAGATCAATACTTGGTCGCAGTTGCCGCTGGCATACTCATAGCTCATGCTAATGATAATATCAATTGCTTTAAATTAGTAATGCTTGAGTGGCATAGAACTTTTAAAAGCAATTATACTCATCTCTTTGGGTTATGTTATATAAAATACAATAAATAATCATATGACGATAGGATGATAATGAAAAACAAGTATGTTACCTGGTTTGAAGTTGTTGCTGTTTTACGGTCTAATATAACACAGTTCGAAACGTTATTCTTTCAACCATGTGATTACATTGTCTGTATTGTGCAACTGACTGGCTGTTTTATTTCTCCTTGATCAATTTCAGATAATAGATTAACGAAATAAATGTGAGCTAGCTGTTACTTTGTCATTTTGTAAGGCCGTGAAAGCCTAGGTAAGTAATTAGTTTTCTTACATAGGCAAAATTCGAGCTATTACGTCAATCATTGCGAAATATACACATGTTCTCGTGAGCTTTTGTGGTGATTACGTGTGAAATGGAATGGAATTTCGAATTCTAAGCTAGATAGTATTTTCGCCCTGTGTCAAAGGTTATCTGTGCTAAATTTGGTCAAAACCGGTGCAACGGTGTAGTAGCCTGTAAAGAACATATGTACATACATACATAGAGACACACACACTTACACACGTACATACATTGTAACTACGTCTTGCGGCCCTAGTCACCGCACGTGCTTCGGAAACTATAGCTGATTATTGCACCTGCTTGAATGGACACGTGTACCATCGCTTAACATCGGTTAGTTCGCTTGAAGTAGAGGAATAAATCATTGTAAGAGCAGTTTGTATGCATAAAAGGTAAAGAAAATCATGTGAATGGAGCTTATCAGGCTCTTTTTACTTTCTCTATACGCACTATGTACATAGTGTATAGAGAAGGTATTGTACTCCACCCAAAAATTCGGTACGGAGATTTCACCGGAAATATGTTTTAGGGTCCCCAATATCCAAAAAAAGCATTTTCACAAAAAGGTCCGTGTGTGTGTGTGTGTGTGTGTCCGTGTGTCAGTGTGTCCGTGTGTCCGTGTGTCTGTGAACACGATAACTCAAAAACGAAAAGTCGGTAAAATACCAAACTTGGTATTTAAGATTAGTATCTTCCAGGGATGCGACACGAAGATTTTGAGAAAAATCCCCCATCCCCAACTACCCTTTACATGGAACATTTTTCGAAAATTTTAATTTTCTCAAAAATGGCTCTAACGATTTTGATTAAAACTTCGTATTTTAAAGATATTTACCTGAAAAATAAAATGTATATCTTGCATTTTCTGGGAATAGCCTCTGAAGGGTAGTTTATTCTGAACGAATTTTACGAAATTTTGCATAGCTGCTAAACCGTAAGAGATGGACAAAAACTTACTACACAAAAAATGTAGAGCACATGAAAACACACAATTTTGGTTACATACATTTTTTTCGTGGAGTTCGTCATTTTTGAGACTTTCCTTATTTTTGGTTTCTGCTATGAAAAACGTATACTTTTCTCATACAGGAACTTGTCAACTCCTATCCATATAAACAAAGGAACTTAATTTACTTAGAAACCAGGTTTTGACTATCACTTTAACCTATGGCAGTCCCTTATTTCGCTCCTACTTACAAGGAAGCAAGTAATAAGACTATTTCTGCTATTTTTTTTTCTGATTAGCATAAAATAAATAGAAGTATAAGCTTTGTAAAAATAATTTGTTGCAGAGATATAGAGAAAGTCATGTGAATGGTACACATCAGATTTTTACAAATGTTTCCGAAATGACTTTGCACCAAAACATGACTTTGGACCAAACCTAACAATATAAAAGTTTATAGGCTAAATTAATTTCACTATGCTTTGAGTAAGTTCTAACTTCCGATGATTATGGTAAAATTTATATAAACGCTTATGATATAATGTAGACTCATGTTAGAGACTTGATCAAAACTAAAATGTACATTACGAAATGTGTAAACTCCACCTGGTTTTCTCTTAAAATAGTATCTAACTGCTCGGGGAGCGAAGCCAAAATACGTAATTAAAACTTCAGGGTCATAACCTCGCGCCAGAGGCACCACATTGGGGATGAACAACAAATAACACATTATTCCTGTAGAAGTTATACATTACATGTATGTATATTACGAAGTATCTCTCGTTTTCTGTTTACTAAAGTAACCTGCTCTTTTGATGCAATTCACACTGTCCATCGCCAAATTTAAAACATGTATACGTACATATACGCTGTTTAAAAATATCTTTTATTTCATAATTAACGTTTAACAGCCTAAAACTGAAATTAGCTAATTTTATTTTTACTTTGCTTACTTGCGCATTACCCTGTGAAAGAGGTTGCGTTTTGGATGCATTTAATTGAAAAGGACTTATACGACGTTGACATTAACTCCAAGTATCATTATAACTGCTGTCTCTGTTTATTTAATGTGCTTACATAGTCATTCCGCAATGGATCTGTAAACGCAAGCTGTTTCAACTTCGCTGCGCGCCATAGGGCAGCGAGTTACTCACTCACGGGATATGTCTGCAGTATACAATACACCTCATCATTGAGGGCAACCTATCGTCTTGGCTGAATCAAGTGTTGGAATGCAAGCCCAAGCATTCTTCTATGGCCTTTCACCCAATGATATATTAGCTATCGCCTTTTCTTCTAGCCATATCATCTGTGCCATATCATCTTGCTTCGTAAAGTGTCCATAGACGCCTTAGGATAGGCAACTGCTCCTATGATTCTATACGTGACGAGTAGACAACAACTTTGACACGTATCCGAGAAGATTTAGTAACAGGCATAAGTTTCTCGGCTTCTACTCGTGCCGGGCAGATGGCTGCTTGCTCTCTCTCTCTCTCTCTCTCTCTCTCTCTCTCTCTCTCTCTCTCTCTCCCGCGTTTAACATAATTTCTATTTCCGAAACCTCATAACACGCATTTCCGATGAAATCTCAAACTATAAGTTTTTGGATGTACTGTAATACTTCCTCTGTCTACTATAGTTGTAAGAAATTATCACTCTCTATTTATAGCAATTTAACGTGTTTGTTAAATGAACAGACATGAACTTACAGATCACTCGTATCATCATAATTGTGAATTAAGACATAAAAATAATGAGACTTTATATCACTGTAAACTCCGTGGCACAGATCACTAAGACCTTGGCCTACCGTCTGGCCGCTGCGTCCCTCACCTCGGTCATGGATGGGGTGCAGTATTGGGGGGTGAGACGTAGTCAGCGACCCCCCCCGGTCTTCACGAGCCGCAAGTAGCTCCTCAATTGGCCCCCCAGGGACCACACGAGGCTGAGTGCACCCCGTTCCAGGTCTCCCAGCGGGAGAAAAATCCTCACACCCACCGATACTGGGAATCAAACCCCAGTCTTCCGCTTGGGGAAGCAGCAACGCTACCACCGCGCTAAGAAGACAATTAAAATCACTGTAGATTAATAATAATTATAAGGTCATACCTAGCTTCAGACCAGCATTTTTAATGCTCGAAATCTATTAGGGAATTCCTCAAAAATATTTTTAGCAAACCTAATGTGTTCCATTCACATGACTTTCTCTAGCTAATCCACAAACAGCTTTTCTTACATAAGATTATTCTTTTATTTACATCATGCTAATCAAGCTAAACATTGCCAGAACTGATCTTATTATTTGCATCTTTTTAAGTCGAAGGGAAATAAGGGAATGCACAGGCTAAAGCATATCTTTTAAAAGCTGGACGCTAAGTGAAGTTTTTTTTTATAGTGTTTAACGCTCGCTTATACTCAATAGGCACCGCAGGTGAACTAAATGAAGCAATTGAAAAAATTTGGCTCTCTTTGCTTCCTAGGGGTAAACAAAAGACATGCGAAAAAAAGATGTCTCCCGTTTAAGAGAAGTTTAAGTACCTTAAAACTGAAACCAATAACTCGGAATATCTCGAAAACGATTAACGCTACAAAAAAAAAAATGTGAGATTTAATGAGATCTGCGTCTTATGTGTAGTAAGTTTTGATCTATCTCTTACGGTTCATCAGTTATACAAAAGTTATTCAAAAATCATCCAGAATGAAGATGTCTTCAGAGGCTACCCCCCCCCCCCCGCAAATTGAAAATATACATTTCGCTTGTCATAAAAATATCTTTAAAAATGACATTTTAATCAAACTCATTAAGATCCATTTCTGAGAAAGTAAAAGTTCTCGGAAAATGTTCAATGTAAAGGGTATTGGAGGGTGAAGAGTTTTCTTGAATATCTTGGTACCAAGTTTGGTATTTAACCGACTTTTCGTTTTTGAGCTATGCTGCCCACTTGCCTATCACCTAGACGGTGAAGAAAATCCTCACCCACCCCTAACTACCCTTAACTTGGAACTTTTTGAGAAAATTTTGATTTTGTCAAAAATGGATCTAACGATTTTGATTAAAATGTTATATATTAAAGACATTTACATGAGAAATAAAATGTATCTCTTGAATTTTTTGGGAATAGCCTCTGAAGACTGCTTTATTCTGAATAAATTTTACGGAATTTTGCATAACTGCTAAACCGTAAGAGACAGAAAATGTAGAACACATTAAAACACACAATTTATGTTGTATACATTTTTTCGTGGAGTAGATCGTTTTTGAGTAATTCCTTGTTTTTGGTTTCACCGTTAAAAAACTTACTTTTCTCATACGGGAATTTGTCAACTCCTGTCCATACAAACAAAGGAACTTCAGTCGCATAGTAACCAGCTTTTGACTGTCACTTTAACCTATGGTACTCCCTTATTTCGCTTCTACTTACAAGAAAGCAAGTAATAAGACTATTTCTGCTAATTTTTTTTCTCGATTAACATGAAGTAAAAAGAAGCATAAGCTTTTTAACAATAATTTGTTGCAGAGATATAGAGAAGGTCATGAGAATGGAACACATCAGATTTTTTTTTTTTAGTTTTAATATTTGTGTTATCAATAAATTTAATTGCTATTGAAAGTACCAAATCAGAATGTCATTATCCTGAAGCACTTATATTGGTATCAAATGCATTATCTTTACAAGCCCATGTGAAGGTAATTATGGACCTCAGAAATATGTAGGTCTTAACTTACAGATGTGTGCATGACGTGTGCATGAGATAAACACAGATATTATGCACACAGCACCATAAATCTTGAGATAACATCACATTTCCTGGGGAAACAGCGACATTTGCGCGTTTCTTCCTGGTACTGTTGATACGGGGACATCTCTTCGTGGAAAGTAGGCAAATGCTCGTAAACTCGCCTTATCCTGTGAAATGCCAGGCATTCTTTAGTTGGTACAACTGGAGGCGTGACATAAAGAATATATTTTTATTGATGTCACATATTTTCGGGAACGCCCTCGCAGCATCAAAACAATAACAAAAAGTCCATTCACATGACTTTCTCTACATCTCTACAGTAAATTATTGTTAAGAAGCTTATTCTTCATTTACTTAATGCTAATCGAGAAAAAAATTAGCAGAAAGGGTCTTATTACTTGCTTCCTTGTAAGTAGATGGGAAATAAGGGAGTACCTCAGTTAAAGTGGTAGTCAAATCTTTTAAAAGCTGGTTGCTATGTGACTGATGTTCCTTTGTTTGTATGGACAGAAGTTGACAAATTCCCGTATGAGAAAAGTATAAGTATTTTAAAGCTGAAACTAGTGACAAAGAACATCTCGAAAACGGTAAACTGCACGAAAAAAATGTACATGACATAAATTGTGCATTTTAACGAGGTCTACATTTTTTTGTAGTAAGTTTTTGCCTATATCTTACGGTTTATTAGTTATGCAAAATATAGCAAAATTCATCCGGAATAAACATGTCTTCAGAGGCTATTATCAGAAAATTGAAGATACACATTTTGATTGTCATGTAAATATGTTAAATATAACAGATTTTAATCAAAATTCTTAAAGCCATTTATGAGATAGTCAAAAGTGTCGAATTTTTTTACATGTAAAGGGTTGTTGGGGTGGGGGGGGGGTTCTTAAAAATCTTCGTCGCGCATCCTTGGAAGATACCGAACTTAAATACCAAGTTTGGTATATAACTTCCTTTTCATTTTTGAGCTATGCTGCCCACAGAGACACACATGAACATATTTCTAAAATGTTTTTTATTCAGGGGGTCTCAAACATGTATTTCCGGTGAAACCTCAGTATCGAATTTTTTGGTGCAATACAAAACCTTCTCTGTACCCTATGTACATAGTACATGAAGAGAAAGTAATAAATAAATAAAATTAAAACAAGTTCATACGAATATGGGCCTAAAAGCATTTTTGCTGGGTTACAACATAAAATTGGAGGTTACAGAAATTGCTCGAAGTGGCTTCCTCCTCCTTTGATGCGTTCCTACAATAGGGTATTCTGTTGAAAATTTCTGGAGTGTTTCGTACTTGGTCAAATCCGGTGTGCATACTCGCTCTCACTATCCGGTATAACAGTCGCAACCAGGGGCTTTAAATATCCCCAGATTAAATGTACTGATTTAAATCAGAATATTGTGCAATAAACACCCTCGAAAATGCGAAAATTTACCGTTCAAGAAATTACGTAGTATCCTAATGAAATGGGTCGACGCACAATCGTGTAAAAACCACATTATTTTGATGACGTACAGAGGTACAACTTCTATTAAACGATGCAACTCATTTTTACTTTCTCTACATAGTACCTACATATCTCTATGTAGGTAGAGAATGTATTGCATTCCACCTAAAAATTCGAGATGTCACCAGCAATAGACATTTTAGGGTCTCCTGTATTAAAAAAAGCATTTTCAGAAAAAGGTCGTGTGTTTCTGTGTCCATGAACACCTAAACTCGAAAACGAAAAGTCGGTAAAACACCAAACTTGGCATTGAAGTTCAGTTTCTTCCATGGATACGACATTAAGCTTTTGAGGAAAATCCCCCACCCCGAACTATGCTTTACTAACGATTTTGATTAAAATATCTTATATTAAAGATATTTACGTAGCAATGAAAATATATATTTTGAAGTTTGTTGGATTAGCCTCTGAAGAGCTCTACATGGATGAATTTTACATAACTATAACTCCATGGCACGACACCTCATGGGGAACCTTGGCCTACCGCCCGGCCGCTGCGTCCCCCATCTCGGTCCATTACAGACGTCATGGATGGGGTGCAGTATTGGAGGTTGAGACGTGGTCAGCGCCTCGAGACCCCCCCAGCCGGTTAATGCAGTCCTCATGACCTGGAGCCGCTACTTCTCCATCAAGTAGCTCCTCAATTGGCCCCCCAGGGACCTTACAAGGCTGAGTACACCCCGGGCCAGGTCTCTCAGCGGGGGAAAAATCCCCTCGCCGGTACTGGGAATCGAACCCAGGTCTCCCGCTTGGTAAGCAGCTGCGCTACCACCGCGCTAAGGAGACGACCTTTTACATAACTGGTAAATCGTAAGAGATAGACAAAAACTTACTACACAAAAAAATGTAGATCTCGTTAAAATACACTGCTTATATCATATACATTTTCTTCATGGAGTTGACTATTTTTGAGATATTCCTTGTTATAGGTTTTAGTTTTAAAGTACTACTTTATCTTTTCACATACCGGAATTTATCAACTCCTGGCAATGGAATTCAACCACATGGCAACTAGCCTTTTAATGATTTCAATATCGCTTTAGCCTAGTGTATAATCTTATTTCCCTTCTATTTGCATGAAAGCAAGCAATAAGACAATTTCTGTAAATGTTTATCACGATTAGCATGAAGTAGATAGAGGAATAGGCGTTTTAACAGTAATTGTTACAGAGATGTAGAGAATGTCATGTGAACGAAACACACCAGCTTTTTAATAAATGTCGCGACATCTGTGCATTCAGATGCAGAAGAAAGAAATAGAGTCCAATAAGATGATCGCGGATGAGACCTACCCAAACATATAGACAAAACCATTGTTAATGTTTGTCATGTGAGGTTATGAATACAGTGCATTAAGAGCATTGAAGATATAATCGCGAGCACAACCCAGCCTCATTACTGAAGGTGCATGCTAAAAAAAAATGATGATCATAGCACAATTGCACTGTAACATGCGATGATAGAAAGTTACTCAAAATTCAAGATCCTTGTACCCGTTGAAGATGACAGGAGTACCAATTTGTTCATGTAAAATCTCCAGACAATCATTTCTCTTGCTGCAGTGAGTTTTGTAATTTCTGACGGGTCTCGTTCTTCACAGTCAATGCTTCGCACCTTTCAGGTCTCCTAACCTCCGAATCAATTCTCACATAATAGCCTTTCCCCGCTCTGGTGCTGATAAACTTCTGAGAATGATCATGAACAAATTAACGGGGGCGCCTTTCTGCATAAGGGTTACGTGCTCCCTGTAGAGCACTAGCGGATATGGCGCCGTCACTATTAATAGTAAGGTCCGATGTGGTGCGGAAACTCCCAGAGAATGTCAATTATGGGTTACAAGCTATGAACTACAGCGTGCGAAACCCTGACCGTAACAGAGGAAGAACACCGAATTGTAGTTTTCGTTGTCACAATCTTCAAGGAAGCCGTTTTGGTACTGGATGTCCTTCAATTTCGTTTTAAAGACGGACGTTGGGCGTTCCATATTGATTCTGGTCGCAAAGCGTTCCTTAGGAAAGAATTACGGAGCAAAATGTGGACCCGTGTGGTGCAAGGCAGTGGTGACAGGGCCGAAAAAAATACTTCTAACAAGGAACATGACTCTGGATGAAGGACCACACCGGATTGGATTATCGTCACTAACGTGCTACTTTCGATTCGGGAGACCACCCTAATGAGAGCTCATAATACTTCTTAGCAGGATACTCCTGGGAATTGTAGGGCGGTGGTGAGTATAATATATGCGGCCAAGAAATCGAAAACCGACCAGAACCAAGAAAATGGATAGGCGACTAGGTAACATTGTTTAGGGTGCGACTTAGCTTCTCTCTTGATGAGAGAAGAAGCAGCTCCCCAATCTCCTCGTCGAATTCCTGGACATTTGCGGAATACGATTACGGCCATACCGATGGAATGTTGTACTGCATTGACACTGGCGATGCTCGGCCGATAAGGAAGACGCCTTACCGTGTCCCGCTAGAGAATCAGAAGAAAATGGAAACCCGTATAAGCGGACATGGAAACCACGGACATAATAGAGAATTCTGATAGTCTGGGTCCTAGCTGGTTGTGCTAATGGAAAAGAAGGGTGAAGATCAACGTCTCTCCATTGATACCAGGAACTGACCAGCAAAACATCCTTCCGTTGCCTCGAACTGATGTCACTCTAGTCATATTAACGGGGGCTCAGTGGTGTTTAACCCTGTACCTGGATTCAAGGTAGTAAAAAGTGGAACCCTAGGCACTTACGATAGGAGAGCATTTTCCACTATACATGGAGTTGGTAGTTCACAGTTATGAACCCTGAAACGCCCCCGCAGAAGTGGCCTAAAGATTCGCGGAGGAACGCTTTCCTCTCTCTCTCTCCTCTCTCTTTCTCTCTCTCTCTCTCTATATATATATATAGGGCGAAAGAAAATACTGCATTATATCACATAGGTGCTAAATGTGAGAACCTCCTATCAATAAGGATAGATGTTTCAGCACCGAATGAACCATTTTCACTTAAGTTCTCTGATAGGTTTACATCACTTAAAAATACCAAAGCCTGCTCAGTCCAATAGCTGCAATAGTACACACTTAATTCAGAGTATGAAGACTCACTCTAACGCGAACACCGTTTCCCGAAGACCGTGCCAAGAAAACTGCCGCCACTATGTGACGGTGGAAACGAAGGAGAATGTTGTGGCCTTATGCCCCTTATCAATCTACGTGATGAAGAACCCTTGAGAAGTGAACAACTGGAGGATCTAGGCATAGGGCCAATCTTGACGGATAACGAATCTGGCGAATGATCCACGTGGGTGGGTTTAGCCAAAGAGAACCAATTTATAACAGATATTTGCGCAGTGGAATTTCATCAGGTTTGGTGTGTTCAAAAGAGAATGGGAGTTTATAACGGGAAAATCAAGGGGAATAGCTACTGCCCCCGAGGAATAAGGTGAAGATATTCTTAAGGAGACTGATGTAGGTACTACCATAGGACACACTGGTAAAAATGAGACCTTGGGGAAGGAACCTCATCAATTTTATTTATTACATCTGCGACGCAACATGGAGAAATGGTGCCAGGAAATCTACAACTGTGTGGCAAGTCGTGGGCCCCAAACACACTACTGGGATGGAATGTAGTTGGAGCATTCTTCAAAAGAACTGCCATCGAGGGGGCAGGCCTTTTCCCTAGGAAGGCGTTGGAAATAGCTACCTACCACTTTGACTGATAAATTAGCGAACAACTTATTCTGCCAGTTCGGATCTCCCAATGAGTTCCCCTATGACTAGGGTTATAATAGAATCCAAACTTATCCGAGAGCTGCCACAGGTCCATGGGATAAACAATCCATAGTCAGACTGGATGTTGAAGCACTATCTAAAGGTGGTCGAAAATCACCTCCGGAAATGGTATCCAGCGAGATTGTGGTATGCGCGTGCCATTGTTACTTCTCATAGTGGTATACTCTGATCGTCTTGCTCCGTGTAGTGAAGATCTGCTCTAAGGAATATAAGGGATATTTCGACGGCCTCCTGCGCGGGTATGTTCTCCAACGCCAGTCAGTATATGATAGGTGTGTGTGCGTGAGAGAGAGAGAGAGAGAGAGAGAGAGAGAGAGAGAGAGAGTTTTCTCACAAACTAAATTACCCTTCAGATGCAAAATGTTCGTTACTTTTTGTTTTCTCAAAAATGGCTCGACGATTTTGATTCCATATGTTTAAGATATTTGTGTAATAGGTATAATGTATATCTTGAACTTTCTACGAATAGCCTGTTAAGTATTCTTGAATAAGACTGAGTTTTACTTTCTCTACACGCATTATGTACATAGTAGGTAGAGACAATATTGTATACCACTAAACAAATTCGACGTAGATATTTTACAGGAAATGTATGTTTTGAAATATCCTGTATCCAAAAAAGGCATTTCACAAAAATGTCCGCGAGCGTGCGTGTGTGTCTGAGAGTAAGATAACTCAAAAACGGGAAGTCGATGATGTATAAGCTCACCATCTTCCAAGGATGCGACACGAAGATTTTCAAGAAATTAATCCGTTTCATCTCTCTCTCTCTCTCTCTCTCTCTCTCTCTCTCTCTCTCTCTCTCTTGTTACTCCTGGTTGTAACTGAGAACTGAATTTCAATTAGAATCGTATAGTGAGAGGTTTTAAAAGATTTGTCTATCGCTTTAGCGTATTCCACTTACTCTACTACTTAAAAGGAAGCAAGTAATAAGATAATTTTGATTAGGTTTACATCGATTAAAATGATAAAAGAATAATATTTTGTAAGGAATAGTTTGCAGAACAGGTAGAGAAAGTCATGTGAATGGAACACATCAGTTGACACTTCATAAGCAATACAAAATTTTAATATGCAAAAATTATAGAGCCCCTTAAAACACACTCAAAATGTTTTGGGCGTTAACCTTTACCCAGATATTTTTACTCTCTTTAGCACACAAGCCGAATATACATACTAGGTAGAGAAAGTATTCTATTTCGCCCAAAAATTCAATACCCGTGTGTTACCCGAAAACACATGTCTTGAATCCCTGAATCCAATAAGAACATATTTAGAAAAAAAGATCCTTGTGTGGGCGCGCGTGCGTGCGTGCGTGTGTGTGTGTGTGTGTGTGTGTGTGTGTATGTGTGTGTCTGTGTCTGTGGACAGCACAACTCAAAAACGAAAAGTCGGCTAAATACCAAACTTTATATTTAAGTTCCGTATCTTCCAAGGATGCGAAAGAAAGATTTGCTGGAAGTTTCCCCACTCCAAACATATCCTTTACATGGAACGTTTTTCGAAATGCTCTATTGTCTCCAAAATGGCTCAAAGGATTTTTATTAAAATACCATATGTTTAATATATTTTCGTTATAAACGAAATGGATATTTGAGTTTTTTTCGGAAAAGGCTCTGAAGACCTCTTCATTTTGGATGCCTATTGTGTAACTGGTAAGCCGTAAGAGAGAAACAAAAATTTACTTTACAAAAAATATAGATCTCGCTAAAACATACAACTTATTTCATATAAATCTTTTGGTAGAGGTAGAGTTAACCTTCTCCGATGTTATCAGTTATTGATTTTAATGTTGAATACTTAAAATAGGAAGTCGTACATCTTTTGTTTTACTTATGGTGATACAAACAGAACTTCATTTCAATTTTTACTTTCTGTACACGTACTATGTACATAGTGTATAGAGAAGGTATTCCACTCCACCCAACAAATTGATACCGAAATTTCACCGGAAATATATGTTTGAGGGTCCCTGTATCCAAAAAAAGTATTTTCAGAAAAAGGTGTGTGTGCGTGTGTCAGTGAGACTTTGAACACTATAACTCAAAAACGAAAAGTCGGTAAAATACCAAACTTGGTGTTTAAGTTTATTATCTTTCAGAGATGCGACACGAAGATTTTGAGAAAAATCCCCCCACCGCAAACTACCTTTTACATGGAACATTTTTTCGAAAATTTTGATTTTCTCAAAAATGGCTCTAACGATTTTGATTAAAATTTCGTATATTAAAGATATTTACCTAACAAATGAAATGTATAGTTTGAATTTTCTAGGAATAGCTTCTGAAGACTACATTATTCTGGATGAATTTTACGGAATTTTGCATAACTTCTAAACTATAAGAGATTGACAAAAACTTACCACACAAAAAATGTAGAGCACATTAAAACACGCGATTTATGTTATATACATTTTTTTCGTGGAATTGATCGTTTTTAAGATATACCTTGTTTTTTGTTTCAGCTTAGAAAAACATACTTTTCTCATGTAGAAATTTGTCCATACAAACAAAGGAACTTCAGTCACATAGCAATCAGCCTTCGACTATCAGTTTAACCTATGGTACTCCCTTATTCCGCTTCTAGTTACAAAGAAGCAAGTAATAAGACTATTTCTGCTAATTTTTTCTCGATTAGAATGAAGCAAAAAGAAGCATAAGATTTTTAACAATAATGCGTTGCAGAGATGTAGAGAAAGTCATGTAAATGGAACACATCAGATTTTTTTTTAGATCTTCCGATATTTCTTTTCCCTTTCGGTTTGTAATTCTTAAATTGAAATGGTAGTCTCCCTATAGCCATTCTTTGCACGTGGCTTGTCCACTTGGTTTTATAATCTTTAGTTTTATCACTCGGAGTATATTTCCCTTCTTATATTAAAGATATGGATATTTTCAAAATATTTTAAATTCAGGAGAAGTGGTAAAAATTTATTTAAAAACAATGTTCATACTTATTTGGAATTATTTTATTTGTTATTTTAATTTCAAGAATAATAAGTGTCGGACAAACTCAAAGAGTCAGCAGTTGAAATCCCATCTGAAAGCACCTTAAACTTAGGCTTGGCCGTTTCTTTCCGAAATTTCGTTTCCCAATGATACATAATTTGATATATAATCAGGATCCGCCGCTGTAGTGCTGTGTAAATTAAGAATGTCATTGAAACACTACAAAATGAATGAATGCATAGATAAATAACTAAATTCCTCAACGCCATTTTGTGGATACAAATCTAACCCAATATGCGTCAGCATTAAATAAAGTCCAAAACAATGTTAGAAACGCAGACAAAAGTAACTGTTACATCGTTCCTTTGTTAGGAAATGGAATTTGCGAGTAGTCCCTTAGCTGTATATAGTTATAACGGGGTCTGGTGAAGTGAATGAAAGGAAAAAGCGGTGCAGGGCCACTAAGTCCAAAGGAATGCAGCTGGGATCAGAAAATGCGGGTTATCTGCATGTTCATCTCTACAGGAGCTCTGGAGACAGCCACAAGATGTGCTTAAGTGTGGCATGCGATACAGCCTGCCCCAAAATACTGTTAGAGCTTTTCACATTGAACATTAAATATACGCACCCGTCGGCGTGATGTAAATAACCTTATACTCCATATGTAAGGTGAGCTAACGACAAAAATATGTTACATTCACGTGACTTGCTTTATCCTCTATGTTTATTATTGGGTATACCAGCTATTCTTATTAAACCCTTTACCGTATAGGATTATTATTCTGTATATTTCATTTTAATTAGGTTAAACTTTTGCAAAAATAGCTGAAGGTAGTCTGAACATACAGAAATTACACCTTAAGTGAGTCAAATTATCACTGCTCTTAAAGTATTCTCTTGTTCTTCCAGAAATTTGTATGAATTATTCTAAAAATCATGAAAATTATTTCAAGTGAATATTTGCATTAATAGCTTATGTGGTCGAGTCTATAAAAATATATATCATTCAGCAGAAAAGTAAAAATGTTAGTCTTAAAACATGTGAATTCATGTACTTTTTCTCTGATACTACTTGCAATACACAATCATACGTTTCCATGTTTATTCTTAGTATAATCAGCTATCTTCTGAACCTCAATTATTTAGCTATGACACAATTTCAATAGAAATTAAAAAAGAAATATATTTTCAAATTCAAAAAAGTAAAAATGTGGAAAATTTACAATGTTGTTGCTTTTTTAATATGATCAGTATACCTATACTATAATATTATAATTGTACTCGTGAAAGTTCAACTGTGTGTTTTATATATGCGCTGAAAATTTCAGCTTTCCAGCTCTCACACTTTCTGAGAAAAAGGTACATAAGTATCCAAAAATGCTGTTTTGAGAAAGTAAATTTAAAGATATAAATGTTTAAAAAAAACAGACATTGCATAACAGCTTTAAAGAAATGCAGACTAGAATTTAAATTATATTTAAATTGATAAAAATCCTCTTAACCCCCAAAAAGTATACATTTTCTGAAACTAGAAATAATAGAGGTTTTATTATTGTCTAAAACAAAAAATGTTATTTTTTACCATTTCAGAGTAACTTGTCCGCTTAAACATCTCGTTATAAATACCTTCAAAGGAATTAGCAATAGTCAAATGAAAAAGAAATAATAATAATAATAATAATAATAATAATAATAATAATAATAATAATAATAATAAATGGGCGCTGTATGCTAGCTTTAAAAAGTCCTTGCTGTTTTCATGAAAGCACGAGAAAAAACTGAATAATGACAGGACTTTAAAAGAAGGACAAACTATTGAACAATTCCAACCATTAATAACAGATACCTATCTCGGAAAGAGCTTATGTCACAGAATAATATTTGGAATATAATAATATACTCTAATAATAATTACTAATATACTTCTAAAAAAAAAAAAAAAAAATGGAAGGATTTTTCTTAGGTTTTACTTACGTGTATATACGAGTATAAATACTCTCGGTGTTTAAATGTTTATACTCTCGTGGTCATGCAAAGATTATGGTATCACATAATAACATACTGTTTGTAAATCTGTCACTTTATCTACAATGCGTGCACCTTTTCTTGGAGACTAGGCTTCCGCCTTCAATCAGCAGGTTTTTACGGTATCTCGGAAGCACAACACAGCCACAAAATTGAAACATGAAGTACGCTTACGCTGGTATCTAGTGGACTCAAATGTTTCATTTTATCTGTATATCCCACAGTTCACGCACATGCACGTGCGCTGTGTTTTGTTCAATAATTCAGCTAGTTTGCGGCAAATTAGATAACTATTCACCATAATGGCTGAGGAACTCAAAGAAAGAAACTTCGGAAAGACGGGCGGGCGGGCTGGCCGGTTCTCTCTTCTTCCTCCGACCCGCGCTTTACCATCAAACTAACGCTAAGAAAAGATGGGTGCCTAGTAGATACTGTATGCTTCTTATACAACGAAAATAGTAAATTTTTAATGAAAGTTTACTTCAATTTACAAGATGTAGGTAGAAAATCTAATATGTTCCATTCACATAACTTTCTCTACATCTCTGCAACAAATAATTGCTAAAAAGCTAATGCTTATATTTACTCGGGTTAAACGAGAAAAAATTAACAGAAATATTCTTATTACTTGCTTCCTTGTAACTAGAAGCGAAATGAGTACCATAGGTTAAAGTGATAGTTAAAAGCAGGTTGCTATGTGATTGAAGGTCCTTTGTTTGTATGGATAGAAGTTGACAAAGTCCTGTATGAGAAAAGTATGTTTTTATAGCTGAAACCAAAAACAAGGAATACCTAAAAAACGATAAACTCTACGAAAGAAATGCATATATAATAAATTGCGTGTTTTAAAGTGCTCTACATGTTTTGTGTGATAAGTTTTTGTCCATATCTTATGGTTTAGCAGTTATCCAAAATTCCGTAAAATTCATCCAGAATAAAGAAGTCTTCAGAAGCTATTCCCAGAAAATTCAAGATATACATTTTATTTTTCAGGTAAATATGTTTAATATATGATATTTTAATCAACATCGTTAGAGCCATTTTTGAGAAAATCAAAATTCTTGAAAAAAGTTCCGTGTAAAGGGTAGTCTTGGGTGGGGGATTTTTCTCAAAATCTTCATGTCGCATCCCTGGAAGATACTAAACTTAAATACCAAGTTTGGTATTTTACCTACTTTTCGTTTTTGAGTTATCGTGTTCACAGACACTCGGACTCACTGACACACGAGCACAAACACGGATCTTTTTCTGAAAATGCTTTTTTTTGGATACAGGGGACCCTAAAACATATATTTTCGGTGAAATCTCGGTATCGAATTTTTGGGTGGAGTGCATTACCTTCTCTATACACTATGTACATAGCGCTTATAGAGAAAGTGAAATTAGGTCTTTGTAGAACAGGAGTAAAAAAATCTTCGAATGCAACACGTCAGATTTGAGAGGGGGGCGGGGTTTAAATGGAATACATCAGCAAATGTCTCCATGCCTACAAATATCAGTTGATATCAGTGAAATCTTTGAGCATGGTAAAGATTTCCAAGCGAGTTTCAAACCCATGAACGTCTCGTTTATTTCTCCCACTGAAATCCATTTATCAGTAAAGATAAAACAGAAGAAAACGAGGCGTACGTTTCAAAGAAACTAACTTAACAAAGAAGTATGGGTAAGTAACTGATAAACATAATGGAAAAACCTTGCTCACGTGTTCGAGGTAAAGGAAAATATGTGATACACAAACAGCACAACACTTGTGGGTAAATCTTTCAAAAAGGACCAAAATAAATTATTGCTTTTATCTTGCTAATGTTCACGCTTGGAAAATTATACGGTCTGTATATGGCAGACGTAGCATCTGGCATATATCTGTACTCAAGTTTCGTCTCATTTGAAAACATGACGTAGAGAATGACTTCACTGCGTAGTTTTCAAAAGTTATGGTCTTCTAAACGTTTTAGTTCTGTCCTGGATTCGTGAAAACACTGCAGAGATTTCTACTTACTTTTTAACCAAATGAAAAATGGTTTACTATAATTCATTTCTTCTTCGTTTTGTTTTTCTTCTTCCTTCAGGCATATACCAATCTACATATCTTGTTCATGCCATAGTTCTTTTGTTTTTTTTTTTCCCCCAATTTTTCCTTTCCCTTTCGGTTTATAATTCTTAAATTGAAATGGTAAATCTCCCTATAGCCATTCTTTCCACTTGGTTTTATCATTCAGATTATATTTCCTTTCTTATATCGATGCTTCTTCGGTGGTCAATTTTCCTATAGGTTTGTTCTTAAAATCTAATTTCATTTCCTTCAAGTTTGCTTTTATTTTTCTCTATCTTGATCAAGTTTCACTCCCATATAAAAGTTTTGGCGCCGAAATTACTTTAAGAAATTTAATATTGTGTTTTTTTGTTTTTTTCTTCAGACAAATTTTTATTGTGCCACCGAGATAATTAAGTACTTGCAATATTTTTATTAGCTCCGATTCTTTTTGATAGATGTATTGCACCCTAAGCTTTTAAATTCTATAACTGTTTCACAATAGTGCTCTCTATTACAATTTTTGATCGAATACTTCCTATTTATCTAAATGTTGTCATTTTAATTTTACTAAAGGATTACTATTTTTGATTTAAATTGCCTAGCTCTGTTACTGCCTAAAGGGATCTCTTAAACTGAATTTTTGCCAAATTTAGAGATAAAAGTAATTAACATATTCATGGAAAACAACTTCAAACATTACATAATTAGTATCCAATTCCAGTTTTGGTTGGTTGGTTGATAGATACATTCCGGAGAGGGTTCCACATTCTAGTCACCATAGGCTTATTGTGCGCCAGTCTCCGGGAGGATAGGATGCTATGAGAGTATTTTCACCGTGGTGAGTCTCTAGTAAAGCTAAGCAGTTCTTCGTCTCGACGAGAAAAGCGCTAGGAGCCCGTGCCCTAACCTGACAGAACACCCTACGTCCCACAGAAAACTCCATGGCCTCCATGCTACCGAGAGCGGTATTTTCAAAGCTCATTCACCCCCATGGAAGAGCGCCACCACCGTAGTTTTCGCCATCACGTATAACCCTAAAACAGACTTGTTGGAATGAAATGGAGATGAAATGAAGGAGAAGGAAGTTCGGGGGACCTTTATACAGGTTACCCTAAAACGGTATTTCCAGTAAAATCTCGGTATCGACTTTTTTGTTGGAATCTTCTCTATCGATGCACTAACCAAGTAGAGAAAGTAAAAAACCAGTCGGAACGACCTGTACACTAGATTTAAATATGCGACTTATCGAATGCGAAACGCTGCCGCCTGAACCATATCGCCCACTTACTCATACTCTTATTTTCTTACATTTTCCGCCATTTTATTCGTCTTCCGTGGTGTAACGGTTACCATGCTAACTTCATATACCCAAGGCCATTGGTTCAAACCCGGCGGAGGGCGATAGATTTTTTCGGGCTAAAAATCCGTAGCTGGGCTTCTTTCGGTAGGACTGTAAAGCCGTGGGTCCCGTGTCGTAGATTTACGGCACGTAAAAGAACCTCAAATCTGATAGAGAGACCTCTGAGCAAAATTAAACGTTCTTTCACGCCCAGAATAGAATGAAGAAGCTGAGAACCACAGGAGTTAAAGAGCGTCCATAAATACAACGCCATTTCATTTCCGTCGTTTTAAAATGTTTCTAATGTTGCAATTTTGCATTATTTCTTTCGGATTTTCAGCCTACACTTTCTTTGAAGGCGGATAAAAAGACTTTTCTTGACATCATAATAGGTTGGAGTTACGTTTTTAACAGTTTAATGTATTTTAATTTTGGATAATTAATAATGTTATTTTATCATATTTCCGGAAAAATTGTAATATTATATACGCAAAATTTAATATTTGTATAGAAACTATCTGAGGAATAAGAATTAACATTTAAAAATTTAAGCTTTCCATATTTCCATCACATGTAGCATCATCGGTTGCATTGGGCATCTTTTTTTCGTAGCGTTTAACGCCCGCTTTTACTGCTCCGGCACCGCAGGCGATGACACATGAAGATGGAGCCCCGGTGGAATATGGAATCGGAGAACCCGGAGAAAACCCGCCCCTGCGCCACTTTGTCCACCACAAACCTCACACGCGTTCGCTTGGGATCGAACCCGGGCCGTCTAAGTGAGAGGCGAATGGTCTGACCACTGGGCCACGGGGCGGCCTTGTTGCTTTGGTGGAAAGCTAGATACCCAATTTCTACCAACCGAAAGTAGTGAATTAAAGCGCCTTAATTTGCTGATTTTTTTTTTAATTTCTGAAATTGGATTTTAAGAGTATTAATTAATAGAAATCGATTCTCAATAATTATATAATAGATTTAATGTTTTATGTAATTGGCTTATAGTAGTATACTATAACAATATATAATAGTAAAACACGTTATTATTCTATGAATTTCAATTTGTTTACCTTATCTCCAATATAAGTAACAATGTTTCCATTACTCTGATTTATTTTTAGTTGCGGATAAAATATTTTATACCACACGAGATTAAAATCTATTTGAAATTTCATGAAAATGATCACCCTCGTCAGCCTCGGAGTTAAACTTTTCATTCACTATTAAAATATTATTTCAACCTCTTACACTATAAATTACTATTATTGCTTTATTTACATATCCCCCTTTAACAAATCGTAGTAAATAGCTAACTTAAAGTTCTTAAGCCTCCCTGGGTAGTGCGGGGGTAGCGTGTCTGCCTCACATTCAAGAGGTCGCGTGTTCGAATCTCGCTTAGGGTGAGTTACCCGAATAAGAGTTTTTCGGGGTTTTCCCTTAACCTGAGAAGACCAATGTCGAGTAAATTTAAGCTCCATGGTCCCCAATAGCCTTTGAGCATCAGTTTGCCAATTTCATTCTTCGTCCGATATGACCAGTCAGGTCAGGTGGTTAAAACGTACAAAGCAAGTTCCTAATTAATTTTATCCATTTTTTCTTTATAATACCCTCACATTCACGCGTCCAAACGTCGCGGGACAGGGAATAATTATAATGAAAGAAAAAGCACCTACGACACGGCCGGGAATGGAGCCCGAAAATCCACGATTACAAAGGCATAACGTTGACTACTCGATGCAGAGGTTGCACAGCATACAATTTTGCGAAACAAATATAAAAATTAAAGCTAAATTTGTCAAAATTTACAAAAATCAGCAATTCACTATAAAGAATTCGCAACATAGGTTGACTGGAAATCATTTCAACACAAATTATTATATCGCTTTTCAGGGTTGTTTTCTCGCCTCTGCCTCTTTCTATCTCCCTCCCTTTCCCTCTCTCACTCTCTCCCACTCTCTCTCTCTCTTACTGTCCAACGTAATGAATTAAATAAAACCGGAAAACTTCGTAACCTATTCACAAGAAAATAAACATAAATAGCATAACATTTCTAAGGTATTATATTTACCTAGGTACATCGCTTTCTCTTGCTATTCTTCCAAAAGCTGATTACTTTTTATATTACGTATATTAAATTAGAGTTTATTCTACCCGAAAATTCAATGTCGATATTTCAACGGGAATGTGTTTTGAGCTCCCCTCACCGAACCTATAAAAGCATTTTAGAAAAAAAAAGTTCCTGTGTGTGTATATGTGTGTGTGCGTGTGTGTGTGTTTACGCACGCACACCTCTGAACATCATAAAAACAAAAAGGCACTTAAAATCCAAACTTGGTATTTAAATTCAGCATCTTCCGAGGATGTAACAGAAAGATTTTCAAGAATATCCACCTATCCAAAACCACTCTTTACATGACAAATGTTTTGAAATGTTGATTTTCCTCAAAAACGGATCAAACGTTTTTGACTAAGATGTCATATGTATAAGACATTTTCATGACAAATAAAATGTGTATGTTTAATTTTATGGCAATAACCTCTGATTCCTCTTCATTCCGAATGACCTGTGTAACTAGTAAATCGTAAGAGATAGACAAAATGTCACTAAAAAAAATGCAGACCTCGTTAAAGAACAGTTTATGTCAAATAACATTTCTTTTTGGAGTTAAATATTTTATACATTCTTGCTCTTGACTTCTAATACTTATACTATTACCAATTGGGAAGAGCAACTAAAACCGGAATTTCAAAGATATCATATACCGAGCAGCTCTTAAAATATTTTATAATGATTAAGCCTAGTACATTCTCCTATCCCCATTGTACCCCAAGGAAATATGCAATAAAACAACTTCTATACATGTTTATCTCGATTGGCATAAAACAGACAGAAGAAACAATTTGTTGAAGAATGGGTAGAAAAAAGTATTTGAATTAAAAATCAGTGTTTTATTAAGATTGTTTGTTACTCACGACACCAAGCCTAATTCTGTAAGAAACAGAAATGCGATACTCGTAAACTATTTTTGTTAGAATACAATAATTATTGCTTTATATATCTAGTTAAGATAGAGAAAGTACTTAATGTTTTTCTTTGCCCCTCAATACTCAAAATGTTTTCACTAGTTGTGTTCCATTTATTTACTGGGCGTCAATGGTAGTAGAAACACAACACAGTAACGAAACGGTGACCTCTGAAGACTGATGTTGGTAAGGATTCGCAGCTTCTCTGGGAATTCGTTTGTTTACTTGCATTGTATTAAAGACAAAGGTGCAGCTCTGAATGGGAAAGTTAACCTTGCACTTGCCACAAAAAACAATTAATTCACCAAGGAAAAGTTTTCGCAGTGAACTCTCTGATTCACGTCCAACATTTCTGTCGCCAGAAAAGGAAAGTACAAGGAAGTGAGCTCTGTACAGTCTTTAGATAATTATATACTCAGTCTCAACAAGCACATAAAAGGATAATTTATGAAAGCAAAGTAGGTAATAGTGAAATAGGCAATTATTTATTCCACTAGCCGTGCGTAGGATACGAGTTGCAAAGGTATAGTCAGACTAAAAGATTTAACACCAACCCTGGTTTTGAGCCACTGATCTGTCCAGTTTAAAAGTATCAGCATGTCTGACTCTACCTTCAGCAACACATGGCTGATATAGAAGAAACAATTATTTCAAAACAATTAATCTAATTGTTGGTTGATAACTACGTAATTACAGTGTAAATCACCGTTGAGTTTTGTCATCTCAAAACCATTTGAGATCTCCTTGTGTGGTTTACCTGGACAAATGCGAATCATTTGGGCATTTTAATGCTGTATCGGCATGTTTTCATGGTAGAGAAACTGGACGGAGACCAGGGATACGTGGTTCAAATACCGGGGTGTTGCACTGAATTGTTTAGTGCCTTGGCAGAAGAATTCAACCAAACAATTCACTCCTCACCTATCAAACCAATTCACCCCTCACCAACCTAAACGAATTTTATTCTTGCTTAAAATTCTTCATTAATGCATTATTATATATGTAAACTTATGAATTTTAAAGTTTCTAAACGGGACTTTTAGTTATGGAAGAAATATGGCAGTAGATAATTTTAGTGACATTAAAATTGGTTTAGAGCAAAATTGTCGATATGCAGGGTGAACTTTAAAGTCTTGAAATATGCGATTTTTGCTTCTATTTGTTGAAAATAATTTTAACTTCCAAGTAATAATGCGACGGTTACACTAGGTTATTTATTTATTTAGTTTTGTTCATTCAATCCAATTTATGCCAGACAGACAGCCTTAGGAAGTCGCCTGTGCGACCCATACGTTTGTATATAGTTTTGGTGTATTGCGGGATGGTGTTCTTTGATTGCACAATTATTCATCATGATGCTAGACGCTTTCCTTCACCACCTGCTAAGGTAACTAGCAAAGCCATCTTGCTCTGTTATACCAAGTCAAAGAGAAAGTATTTAAAATGAAGCCTTACCCTAAAAACAAACCGCACTTGTTACTTGCCAGCACTGTACTCGTTAGTTGTAATAAAGTCACTTGTGTATTTCACACTTGGCAATAAAAATTGGAGGTATAGTAGCGACGGTTGCCAAGGAGACGTCTCGTCATTACGTCTTGCAGGTCTCAAGGTCCTGTAGTCTGCTCCAGCAGGCTTTTTACTGTCCAAACCTGACTTGCTTGTAGACACACACATATCCTGACCAAATAAATGTTGCAACTTCCTTCAAAACAAAGTGTAAGCCCACTCGGCTTCTTTCATTTAACGATCAAAATAGTGCAACTTATTAGTTAAATGAAAACCTAACTTACCTAAATAACCATGAGACAGCGAAAAGCTCCGTTTGAGGTCCCGGGTTCGATTCCCATTGACCGCCCACTCTGTGCTTATCATGGTTTTCCTTGTGGGTAAGCGACTGCTGGAGTGGTTTCTCACCTATCACCATTTTCCTTTCATTCGTTTCCTTTTCATCTTTCAAATGGTGTGCTTCTAGGTTTCGTGGCGTATGGCAGTGACGCACAGTGCTTGCTGAAAGGAAAGAGCATTTATCGTGGATACCAAGTGGCTGCTAGGTCGGCGGGTCAAGAACTGGTCTTCGAGCCTGGGACTATTGCGGACTTCCGCGAGTCTCTATGGTCTATTTGCCAGTGACCTGTAGCCTATGTGGTTCCTTCTTTTCATCCCTTCCGCAGAGTTTAGCCCATAACTTTAAAGAAGTTACCATTAAAATGGCTCTGTGTTCCAGCTCACTGAACTATGACGTGTACACAACATTTATACAGGATGAATCATTTAACATGGGTCTGTACAATATCTCCAAACCTAAGTGTTGTAGAAACAAATGTCTTGAATAAAATTCACTTCATATAATGGGGAATAGTAAATAGCATTAGCCGTATTTTATTTGGAGGGAAATGTGACGGTCATTTTAGATTCAATTAATTTTTACTTTCTCTACACGTACTATGTACATAGTGTAAAGAGAAGGTATTGCATTCCACCCAAAAATTTGATACCGAGATTTCACTGGAAATAAATGTTTTGGGTTTCCCCTAAATAAAAAAAAATTTTTTTGGAAAAAGGCGCGCATGTGTGTGTGTTTATGGATAGCATAGCTCAAAACGAAAAGACCATTAAATACCAAACTTGGTATTTAAGTTCGGTATCTTCCAAGGATGCGAGACGAAGATTTTCAAGAAAATCCCCCTACCCCCGACTACCCTTTATATGGAACTTTTTTCGAAAATTTTGAATTTCTCAAAAATGGCTCTAACGATTTTGATTAATATGTATATTAAAGATATTTACCTGACAAATAAAATGTATATCTTGAATTTTCTAGGAATAGCCTCTGAAGACTACTTTATTCTAGATGACTTTTACGGAATTTTGCATAACTGCTGAACCGTAAGAGATGGACAAAAACTTACCACACAAAAAATGTTGAGCACATTGAAACATACAATTTATGTCACATACATTTTTTTTCGTGTGGTTCATTGTTTTGAGATATCCATTGCTTTAGTTTTCAGCTTTGCAAAACATACTTTTCTCATACAGGAATTTGTCAACTCCTGTCCATACAAACACAGGAACTTCTGTCACATATCAACTATTGACTATCACTTTAACCTACGGTACTCTCTTTTTCGCTTATATGTACAAGGAGGCAAGTAATAAGTCTATTTCTAATTATTTTCTTAATAATGGTCTGAAATTGAGCAAGAAGTGCTTACTTACAACATGCAGAAGCATCATTCAAATGTTTACTCGCGGTTACAAAACTCCCCCCAATGGAAAGAAAGAAAGAAAGAAAGCGCTAGCCATGAAGCTCAGTCGTAGAGTATCTGCCTGTTATATGGGGGTTCCGGGGTCGATTCGGGCTGCGGTTAGCGGGTTTTTCTAGCATAGATTATACCCAAAGTCTGAAAGTGTGAATATAAAAGTGATTGCGTGTGTGCATGTGTGTGAGAGATCTAATGACTAAAATTAAATATAAAAAGAATCCAATGACAGTCCACGAGTTAACACCACTATCGCTAGGCAACATATCCCAAAGGGAAACGTTGCTGATAGCACCATGCAGTTAAAGGCGAGGTACAAACGGAGGAATAAAACAAAAAGAAAGAAAGATAAACCTAACGTTTCACAATCACCAGGCTCTCTCTAACCACATTCTTTTATTCGTATACTTCCTACACAATCTCTTCTTACAAAAGTATTCGCCTATCTTCATGTTAATCGAGTTAAATGTTTATAAAAGTCTCCGAACGTTTTGTTGTAGGCGCAAAAGGGTTATAATAGGCTGAAGCGATAGTCAAATGTTTAAAAAGGTATATGTGCTGCCTTGTAATCCCACACTGTTTGAATGGCCATGAGAAACAAGCGAATGGTGACTTAACACTTAAAATAAAATGTATTTAAGTATTTGTACATTGAACTTAGTAAAATGTTTATCTCAGAAATGGTTTATTATAAACACAAAAATATATGACATCAATTATCTGTCTAACGAGGTAGAAAAAATAAAAGAAAAAAATGAAATGGCAATTTATTAAAGACGCTCTTTAACTGCTACGGTTCTCAGCGTGCCATTCTATAATAGGCGTTAAAGACAGCTTAATTTGTCTCAGAGGCCTCTTTATCAGGCTTGCCGTAAATCTACGACACGGAACAAACGGCTTTAACGAGGTAGAGTTCTATCTTGTAAGTGTTTGAGGCGGAACCATTGCAAGGTGGTTAGACCACTCGCCTCTTATCTAGGCAGCCCGAGTTCAACAAGGTGACCGCATGTGGGAATTGTGGTGGACTGGCGTCTGGATGATTTTCTCCGGTTTCCATCATTCATTTTACCAGGTTGCCGACCTTTCCTGTTATTCCATTTCTCGTTCATTTCATATCATCTACCTCCTTTTCATTCGAAGCATTGGTTTGATCCCCCATCCCTGGATACTCTATTAAGTCCATAGTCCGCTGCCCCTTAAAATGATCTGGCTCCAGGCTTTAGCTTGTAAGTCCGGGGTTGGGTGTAAGTCCTCCATATACGGTCTAACAGGAGGAGAAAAATGTTCAGATAACCAAATATGAATTGAGCACAAAAAATATTCGCTGGAAATTCAAGATGTATGTTTTATTTATCAAACAAATATATTAAACACATGGTATTTTAATCACATCCATTAGACACCAGTTACGACATTGGTGACTGAGCTCCTTAAAGCATAAGATGCGGATTCGATATCAGGAGAACCATAGTTCAGATCCATTCTAGATCGTCCCTTCTGACTGAAGTGTTTTACAGTCCTCATAACGGACAATTACAGGAGAGATACCTCAAACTTTCCTTTCCAAAATAATTATTTCATTTCATCTACCATCAAACTCCACCGTCCGTGGTGCCACATGTAGCAACGGGCGTTAAATATTATTAAAAGGGTTAGAAGGGTTTATCAGAAAATAAAAAGTATTATAACTTTTTCCATGTAAAGGTAGTTTAGTGTGGGAGGAGATTTCCTTGAAAATTTGTTATATCCTCTAGAGATGCTGTATAAAAATATATTGTTTACGTTTTATTTATCTATTGTTTTTTATTATTAGTGTTCAACACATACACACACGGACATTTCAAGGTACTCTTCTCACTTAAAGAGCTGTTTAGCGTAGATGTGTTGCAGTGATTATGTGACTATTATGTAGCCATAAGTTGCAATTAGATCTAAAAGTATTATGTAATATTTCCCTGAGAACCCCAGCTGTTTATCTGCAGGAGATCTGCTACAGTTGCAGCAGTTTTGAAGGTCTTTGTTTGAGAAATAGCTAGCAAGAGTTTTTGAATTTGCGTACGTTAAGGTGGTAGAACCGGTTTTTGGCGAATGGAAATAAACGAGCTTTGTTCGTCTGATTCATTTTTCAAAACTGTCACAGGTCTTTAGCTGTAACAAGGTCTTGTAGTGAAGATAACGAGGTTCTGAATGGAGAACAAAAGCAATGAAAACAGAATATAAGTTCCTAAGGGGAACCCGAAATCACAAGTAGATTGCGAAATCTGTCACGTTCTTATTCTTTTGCTTCTCCTGCTTTCTTACTATTATCTTTTTACTTTCTCTAGGACTAATCTATAATAAGTAGAGAGATATAGTATTCTGACCAAAAATTTGATATCGAGATTTCACTGGAGAAATGTGTTTTGAAGTCCCCCGAATAACAAAAGCATTTTTTAAAAAAAGATCCTGTGAACAGAATAACCAATTTAAGTTCAGCCTCTTGTTAGGATGCATAACGAATTATTTCAAGAAAATACACCCACACAACCAAAACTATCTTGTCGTTAATTTTGATCTGAAAAAATAGCTCATAACAGTTTTGATTAAAATACAACATGTTTAAGATTCGAATTTTCATGACAAATAAAGTGTATTTCTTGAACTTTCTGGGATTCCCTGAGAAGTACTCTTCATCCTAATCGAGGTGGTGCTGCATTAGCGTGTCTGACTGTCATTCGGGAGATGCTGGGTTCGATCCCCCACGACCGCCCACTCTGATCTATCGTGGTTTTCCCGGAGGCTGTCGGCGAATTCTGGGGTGATTTCTCTTACAACGATTTCGTTTTTATTATTTCTTCTTCATTCCATTTCCTTCTTATTTCAGGTGTGCCTCACGGTTCCCAGTGTATGGTGGTGCAGACAGAGAATGCGGATGCATGCTCAATTGAAAGCATACTTCCCGTGTCAGGTCAAAGGGTCATTTAATCGTCTTCTGGCAGCTCCAACATGGAACGAGTCATCGGGCTTGGAAATGTTAGGGACTTCCGCGCGTCTCTGTAGTCTGCCTGCCTGCAGCTTATAGCCTCCTGTGGTTTCCTCATTTCATCCCTTCCTCCTGGGGGTGTTAGCCAAAGTACATCTGTTTATCTATCTTTCCTTTAGCTTTGTTCTCATTTCTGTGTGCCTTTTATATAATTAGTAAACCGTAAGAGGTAAACAAAAATCTAACTAATAGAAAAACGTAGATTAAAGTAAACAATTTATGCCAAATACATTTTTATGGTGTTAACAATTTCAGAGATGTTTATTTTTATTTATTTGGATTTTTAAATACGATATGCAGCTATTCATTCTTCTCACCACTTTTTAAAAATCTACTGTATTCATCTCACGCCTAAAACGAAATGTTCAAATCTATAATGAAGGTTTATATCTATTAATAAGAAATAGAAAACAAGTTTTCTTTATGAATAGTTTGTAGAAGCATGAGTAGAGATGCTCACGAGGAACTGTAATACATTGGATTTTTCTATTTTGCTGTTTTATCATAAATTTTGTCTCTTCAAGATGATCTTTATTTCTTTACTTTTATTTTTGTTGTTAACTTACGATATGTTGTCCTCATCCGATATTTATTTCCATCACTATTAATCTAATTTTATTAATTAATTCATTAATCTACTAATTAATCTAGTTCCACACTTGCTTTTACTTTCACTATCAGTTGGCGAAATTGAAAATATTAACTAAAGCAGATAATATAAAATCCAGAGTAAATTTGGAAATATCTACTATTATTAAGTTATTATTACTATTATTATTATGGAGTTGTGTATGAAATCTGAGCCATTTCAAATTCAGAAGAAAGTTTTATCTGTAGTGATAGGCAAATTTAATGATAATGAAGACAAATTTGTCAAATAACTTTTTTTTTTCAAAATATAAAAATGTGAAGGGAAGATACCCAAACTATTATGAATATATATTTTAAAGCTAAAGCATCTTACACTTTTAAGGTTTGGAACAGGTTCATTTCGTTAGTTTAAAAAATAAGCGTTAAATTTTGTCCATTATTGTAAATATATTTATTATATAATATCGTAATTAAAGCCATTAGAGTCATTTTTTTAAAAAAATCGAAAATTTTGAAAAATTTACGAAAAAAATTCTATGAAATGTAACATCAGTAAACTTCATGAAGACTTTAAACTTCTTATTGTGTATTTTGGTGTGAGGGGATTTTGTTGAAAATCTTCATGTCGTATTTGTGGATCCTTACCTGAAATACCAAGTTTTGTACTTAACCCATGTTCTGTAAGTAAAGGGAAAGTTTAAATGGGAGAAAGTTCCCTAAAATGTTGATCTTCCAACCGTACAATCTCTTATTTAGTGTAAAGGAGAAATTATATTTTATGGCTAGTACCTATTATATTTCCCTTGTTAAGCTCTTCTATTCACAGAACAACATATTTCCTAAACTGTTGTTTTAAGTTCTCAAAACATGTATTTCTGGTGAAATCTCTGGTGTTGTTTTCCCCAAGGGAAAGTAGCATCTGAAGATGTCAGAAAACGATAGTTGAGACATAAAGAGGCTGCGCTAGGAAGGTGTGAACTCATGTGTGTGAAGCGTTTAACATTCCACTCGGCTGATCTCTTCCCACAAGATAATGTTTCACCTGCCTTCCAGAAATTTTATACTCCAACGTGAAACAATGGAAGTCTGCAAAGAATCGCGAACAAAACTGTGTCACTAGGGTGTTCCTCCTTCAGGGGTACTCCGAGCATACCAGCCCCTCTTTCATCTCTAACTTTTCTAAGAAAAGCTTGCCTGTGTTTTTAATACCCAAGAATTATTCATAAATACATTTCTATCTGAATCGAGAGAAAGGGAATCAATATTTTGGTTTCAAACTTTCAAAGCCACCTACAATTTTAAAACACATTATGTTGGCGTTTTTTGGTTGTTACTTTCTCTACACGTACTATGTACATAGTGTATAGAGAAAGTATTGCACTCCACCCAAAAATTCGATACCGAAATTTCAACGGAAATGCACGTTTTAGGGTCCCCTGTATCCAAAAAAAGCATTTTCAGAAAGAGGTCCTTGTGTGTGTGTCCGTGTGTCTGTGAACATGATAACTCAAAAACGAAAAGTTGGTAAAATACAAACTTAGTATTTAAGTTTAGTATCTTCCGGGGATGCGACACGAAGATCTTGGAACCACCCCCCACCACAAACTACCCTTTACATGAAACTGTTTTCGAACATTTTGATTTTCTCAAAAATGGCTCTAACGATTTTGATACAAATATATATTAAAGATATTTATCTCACAAATATTATGTATGTCTTGAGTTTTCTGGGAATATCCTCTGAAGACTACTTTATTCTGGATGAATTTTACGGAATTTTGCATAACTGCTGAACCGTAAGAGATGGACAAAAACTTACAACGCAAAAAATGTAGAGCACGTTAAAACACACAATTTATGTTACATACTTTTTTTTTTTTTCGAGGGGTTGATCGTTTTTGAGACATTCCTTGTTTTTGGTTTCAGCTTTAAAAAAACTTACACTTTTCCCATATCTATAGGAATTTGTCAAGAGTATATAAACAAAGGAACTTCAGTCACATAGCAACCAGCTTTTGACTATCACTTTAACCTAAGGTACTCGCTTATTTCGCTTCTACTTACAAGGAAGCAATTAATAATACTATTCCTGCTATCTTTTTCCTCAATTAGCGTGAAGTAAATAGAAGCATAAGCTTTTTAACAATACTTCTGACTTCTCACCCCAAGGTCCCGGGTCCGATTCCCGGAATTTTTCTGTAACCGGAATCAAAAGAAAAAAGAAAATTATTAAAAACCTAACGTTCAAGAACCTACAATCAACGAGCTGTTCCTTAATTCAAAGCTCCTGATATGACCATAGATGTTAAAAAGGGCTATATAAATGAAAAAGAAAAATCGCTTAAGCCTTAAATATTCAATAGTTTATTTCCCTCAACTTCCTGAGGCGTATTTATGTATTATCGTCTTATAACTACTCGACAGTTCATGTAGAAATGTTTTAACAAAAGTTACTTAGTTCAATTGGGGAATCTGAATATGGAAAGAAAGTTTATATTTTTCATTTATATTACTTTCTCCACTCACTTTTCTACAAAACATTCAAAAATCATTATTCTTATTTTGTCTTGCTGGTTAAAGTGATCGTATGCATATATGTTTTATTACACATTTTGTTATTGGAACAAGAGGAATACGTAAGGCTGAAGATATAGACAAACCTTTAAAGGAAGAGTGGTAATAAGCTGGCTGTGAAATTCCATATTCTTTGTACACTAGAGAAACAAAAACCTATAGCGACTGAGCACTTAAAAATGTCTATTGCCCTAGATAAAATTTTGTAGAACTGATTTTATTACATATTTCCTTGCAGGTAAGTTCAATTGGAATGGAAGAATGCTATAGCCTAAAGCGATAGTCAAATCTTTTAATAGGTGATCGGTATCTGTTAGCAGTGAAATTCTGTTCTCTTTGCTTACCAGGAAAAGAAACTAATAATGACTTTCTATTTGAGAATATTACAACCATTTGAAAATTCAAGTCAATTACAAGGAATATCTCGGAAGTGCAAGAATATTTTTTCTCTCTCGCGATTTATCATTTAAGAGACACTGGTTGTGAAATTTCAAATGTCTATACTTTTGTATACTTTTTTCTGAAACATGTTATTCAAGTTGGATAAATGCTTTGCAAGATACAAATTATTTTATATGTGTTATTATGTAAATGTATTCAATACTCAAGATGCACCACAGGTCTCAAAGCTGGAGAAAATTGGCTATCAGCCACACACAAAAATTTAACGCGTGGATATTTCAATACCTTTGATTATATATATTTGAAAAATGTCTGTTGCTGTTAGGATTGTTTTGTCGTCTGTAATATTACATTTTAATTGTGCTTAAAAACTAAAACGCACATTTTGAAAGTGTGAATCTGTAATTTTGAGAAAAACGTTGTTTTATGAAATAGTATGCTAGGATACAGGCGTATTGCACCATCTTTAAATGACTGTAAGCTCAAAGCAATGTAGTGACAGCTAAATGTTAATTTTCAATGGATGCCTAATGCTTCCTCCAAACACTTGTTATGAAATGGTTAGTTGCCTAGTTCATTTCCTGTAGCTCCTATGAGGCGCATAGGGCATCATTACGATGTTTCCTTGATGGGATTGAAATTTATAGCTCGTGAGTTGACCGCTATGCGTCATGATGGCGAGGGATTAGCTCGTCGCCTACAGATGGCACTATAGGACGAAATCGCGACTTGCGGACACGAAATGGTGGAATGTTGTCCATAAACCCTTTTTTTTTTTCAAGGTATGGTGTTTTTTACGTACAAATAAAATTATACGGGACCACCGGCTTTGCTTCCCGTAAGAAGGAAGCTATACTAAAGATTTTTGCGTCCAAAACATTCATCATCCTCTGCAGGTTGGAATTTGCAATCTTGGGTTTTAGAGGCTACCACGGTAACCACTAGACCACGGAGGGCAACTTGTTATAAAATAGCGATTTTCAATTTTTTAACCGATATGAATATATTCCCAAACATTGTAAAATTATTCTTGAATCATCCGGCATTTAGTCAGAAGTATAGCAATCTAAAAGATAGCTGATAAAGTATTCAAGCTTTGGGCATGAAAAGAAATAGAACTTTATTTATAGAGCTCTTTAACTATTATGGTTCTATTCTATGTTAATCGTGAAAGAAGGCTTAATTTTGCTCAGAGGCTTCTTTATCAGGCTTGAGGTTCTTTATATGCCATAAATTACGATTTATTTTCTTTCCAAAGGAAGCCGCGCTAAGGATTTTATGACCGAAAAAAATCCATCGTCCTCCACCATCTTGAACTAGTTACCTTGAGTACAAAAGGCTAGAATGTTAACCACTACACCACAGAGGGTGACACGTTTTGAGCATGTTGGCTTATTCTTAGTCATATCAAAAACAAAACAGGAGGTAAATGGAGGTGTTACGTTAGAGAATTGACGGAAGCACCTTGCGCACTGCAACTTATAAAGATCTTCGTAGCTCAGTCGGTAGAACACCTGCCTGCTGTGCAAGGGACTGCGGGTTCGATTCCAGCTGGGGGTGGATTATCCCTCCCCTCCCAGAGTCTGGAAGTATGAGTGTGTATGTGTGTGAGTGTGTGTTTGATTTAATTCCTAAAATTAAAGAAAATAGAAACCCAACGACAACAAACAGTACACGAGTAAACACCATAGCCGATAAGACCATGCAGTTAAAAGCATAAATGGAGTAATAAAGAATATCTATTATGGCTAAAATTCCCCAGGAGAACGGCTGAAGTGAGAGAACCACGGAGTCAACAGGTACGCGCGTATCAAAACATTTCCAGGCTCGAAGACTTGTTATACTGCTGGGGCGGTCCAGGGAGGGCGATCAAGGACACATAGAACAGGCAGTCATCTAGTGTGCTGTGCTTCCTTTATGTATGCATCCGAGCCATCTGTCCTGCATCGCCATACACCACGAATCTGGAGTTACACCTGAAATAAAAAGATATAGAATGAAGGTGGAAACTATGGAAAAGAAATCATGGTAGTGAGAAACCACCTCGAAATTCACCTACCCCGGGGAAACCACGAAAAACCCTGGGTCAGGGTGGGCAGTCTCTCGGAATCGAAACCGGGGCCTTCCGAATACGAATTACACACGTTACGTTGACCCCATTTCGGACGGTTCCTGTGGAGGTAAACAGGGCAAACCAAAACAATACGCAAGCCTATTACATTTTTGCTAAGTGAATGCATTGTAGTTTACGTTACCATGTCCGGCTCAGTTTGAACCAATAACTTAGGAATTAAATTGCCTCACCATTTTGACTCAATTGCTTCATGTATAGAAAATTCGAAATCTGCTATTATTTTCTTAGGCTGAAGTTTTAACCCAAGTACTTACACTTTTTCTTTGCGAAACGAAACATCAAATTTATTTCATTTATACCCTGCCTCTAACTGCATGGTCGTAACGGCGGCATTTTCCTCTGCAGTGATGTTAACTTGTATAGTGATGTCATTGGGTTTCTGTTCATCTTTAGATCTTATTCAACTCTCACTCTATCTCTCTCTCTCTCTCACACACACACTATATATATATATATATATATATATATATATATATATATACATACTTCCTGAATATATGGAATGATCTTGACCAGAGAAAAATTCTACCTGGCTTGCCAGAATAGACATCTTTATTATAAACAGAATACTGGCGGAATGTAATGTAAATAATCGTGTAAAACATACTACGTTCTTGAAACACGGCTCATAATGTTGTATACCAACTCGGTCCCTACTATGTAATTCATAGTAGATAGAAGGTCGCTACCCACTTCTAAAAAACAAACAAAAAGTGATATTTAGACTGAATTTCGTTTCCTGAAATCCATTCCCCAAATATGCAGGGTAGGAGAAGAATAAATGCAAATATTGTATCAGAGTTTGAGGAGGATGGATGATCCAGTATTTGCAGTTTTTCAAAGTATGTTCACGAGGAAAATTTCACTATGTTTTAGGATGGCTTTTATTCCCTACCTCAGACATTTTGTTGTTTACGTAACAGGTTACACGGTTGACTCTCCTCTGTCTTCTGCACTGATAGAGAGTGTCGAGCGACAGCTAAGGACCCTTATTAAGTGGACAAAATGAAATACAGTTGTATGTTATTCACATTGTTCTCTACTGAATATCAAATTATTTGCACTTATTCACTTCCCACCTGTATAACTGTATTTTTCAACAACAAACACGCAACAAATCTGGCATAAACGAATACATCCAATCATTCAGTTGTATCTGTCATTAAAGTATATTCGCTTGCGACTGTTTTTCTGGCCCATTCTGTTTACAAATTTGTTTTGTAAAGTGCTTTAACATCCAATAGGAAATAATAACATCCGTATTAGTTGACAGAAACATTTGATATTTAAAGGTTTCCTCTAGCTTTAACATAATATGTTAATGAAATAGGTTATATTACGCGATGAATGAATGAATAAAGAACAGGCACTTTTACCATTATAGGAAGCTGATGACCAATTGGTAGGTTTCCAGTAAGGGTCAATAAGAAGTCAGCCAGTCACTATCCTCTCTCACGACAATGTGGCCTTAATCTCCAAGGGCCAACGCCCCATATTGAACTTAATTTATAACTTCGGCAGCAAAAACTTACACGTCTCCAACTAAGAATGCAGTGACACAATGTGACCACAAAAGGAGGGATGTTCTAAATATTTGCCAATGCTCATCATTTCTTAATTCATTTTCCCGGTGTTATGTTTAACTTTTTAAACAAACCACATTTGGGTACATATCTATGCGTGATTTTTCCATCAGTCCATCTTTCATGATATGATTTCTCTGCTACGAATAACTCCAATAAATTGTAACATTTTTACTTTACCTCCACATATCTATGCATTTTACGCTAAAAATACTTCACCTAAAGTACAAACTTTTAGATGTTTTATTCCAAAACAGCTTTTCTTTCCCCACTTAGTATATAGTACACTTGTAGAGAATGTATTGTGATCCACCCAAAAATCGATACTGAGATTGCTCCAGAAATACGCGTTTTAGGCTCTCCTGTATCCAAAAAGGTATTTTTAGAGAAAAGGTCCGTATGTATGTGTGGTATGTGTGTGTTTGTGTGTCTGTGAACACGATAACCCAAAAACGGAAAGTCAGAGGTTGTTAAACTTGATATTTAAGTACAGCATCTTCCAAGGATGTAACACGATGACCTTTAAGAAAATCCCCCACCGTAAGTTAAAGATATTTACATGAAAAATAAATATATATCGTGCATTTTCTGGAAACAGTTTTGAAGAGCTCTTCTTCCTGGATGAGTTTTGCATAACCGGTAAACCGTAAGAGATTGACAAAAACTTACTACATAAAAATGCAAATCTCATTAAAACAAAAAAATTGTCTCTCTTACTTTTTTTTTTTCGTAGAATTGACCATTTCCGAGATATTCCTTGTTGTTGGTTTCAGTTTTAAAATAATATTTTCTCACACGGAAATTCGTTAACTCCTGGTCGTGCAAAGGAAAGTAAACACTTAGCAACCAGCTTTTAAAAGATTTGACAATCGCTTTAGCCTAGTGTACTCCCTTATTTCCGTTAACTTACAAGGAAGCAAGTAACAAGACCATTCTGCTAATGTTTATTTCGATTAACAGATATAGATAGAAGAATAACCTCCTTAATAATAATTTGTTACATAGACGTAAACAAAGTCATGTGAATGGAACAGATTTTTTAGCATAAGATCTGCTGCTTAATCTGTCTCTTTCTCTCTAAGAGAGAGAGAGAGAGAGAGAGAGAGAGAGAGAGAGAGAGAGAAAATGAGTATGTGGTCTGTCTGTGAACAACATAAATAAAAACGAAAACTAGGATAAAAGAAACCAAACCTAGCATTTAAGTTCAGCGTCTTCCAGTGCTTCCGCAGCTTTTAAGACCATTTCCAGTGTAAATTACCTTTTAAAATTCATTAATTTTCTGAATATGTTTAGGCCATTTGTATGACAAATGAAATGTATATATTGAATCTTCCAGCGATAGCCCGTGAAGTCTTTTTCATTCTAGCTTTTGCATATGTAGCAAATAAACAATAATGGATCTGATTTGTATCAAATAGCTTTGGGGGGGGGGGGGTGTTGATTGTTTTGATTATTGGTTTGGTTAACTTATACTTTTCTCAACTGCAAATCGTGTTCATGCAAAAAGCATGGAATTCCAAAGCTATATTATGACGAGCGTCTCTGAAAAGATTTGATCATCGCTTTAGTTCGCTACAAGCTTCTTACACCTACAAGGAAATGAATAATGAAAGTTTATTATTATTATTATTATTATTATTATTATTTAATGCTTTATAATTGTGTTTACAAAAGTAGGTTAAATAATAAGCTATTGTAAGAAAAAGTTTCCAGAAGAGTAGAGAAAGTCATGTGATTGCTACATATTAGAATTTATAAAGAATTTTCTGCTAATTTGAGCTTTTTGTTAATTTTCTTTTTTTTTAGGGAGGAATATCAAGTGATTGGATGATGCTTCTAGCTTCCTCATTTCGCTGGATAATATGCGGACGTTGGCGAAGTTAATCAGTTAAATGTTAGAGAGCCTTTGATATCGTGCCGATGCATATGTAAGCAGGCCATATAAGGTCTTATTTCTAGCAAAGGCTGTGATTTATATTTGATGCTTACGGACGTGTGCATATAGTGACGTCACAAGAATGATACGCACTCGTACATGTATATATCAAAACCGCAGTCAGACAGACGGGCGACCATCGCTGTACGTTCATAACATTTGACAGCGCACTGACGTTTTACAGTTCTCATGTGTCTGCCCCGTATCAGGGTGGTTAGTCATGTGCAAAGAAAACAAAAAAAACCCTTTATTCATCACTGTTTCATAAGGGTTAACGGAATATCCATGTTGACACTTATGTATTTCTCTAATATTTACCTATGTATAGTAACTAGACGAAGTTCGTAACCAACTTAAACATTTGATATAGGTATTTCAAGAAATACATGTTTTGAATCTTCCTTATCCAGAAAGAATATTTTTTAAAGTAAAGAAGGTCTATAAAGACAGATGTGTGCCTGTCGAGACCACAACTTAAAAATGAGATGTCAGATAAACAAGACTTGGTATTTAGTTTAACCTACGGAAAATGTGATCCGAGAGTTAAAATAAAGTTCTCCATCCAAAACTATTCCTTACATGGAAATGTTTCTGACGTTCTCAAAATGACACCAATAATGTTTATTTAATAAGGGGAGATTAAAAACCCTATCCCTCAAAGTTAAACTTTACATATCCCATATTCTGATATACACATTTATATACCAGAAAGAAGTATTTATAGATTGTATGTGCATGCGCTTAGTTCACTGATGCATACCTACACTTTTGTACAATAATGTCATTTATTGGAGAACAGAGAGGCGTTTTCTTAATTACACTTGGTCTTCAGAATTATTCGGCTTTTAGCGCCAGTGGGTTTAAATGTATGACGTCATTATTAGTTCAGTGAGCCCCTTATTTTGAAAGGGGAGGTACGGAATTAAACCTTTGATTGCATGCATTGGCGGCTTCATAAACAATTTGATGCACTGGTCGGTGTAGCACTATTTTTCATCAGAACATTTTGCGCATTCTTTGGTTTTTATATTTTCTTAATTTATTATGTGTAAGTTAGTTTTCATTTACTACTGTATAGATATAAACAAGCGTTTATCGTAATGCAGAGGTTGAGTTTTCCACGTTACAATAACCGTCCAGTTACCTATCAGCATAGTTTACGAGACGTAGGCGAATGTTCCAAATGCAAACATTGGAAAGGTACGATACACAAGTGCCATTTCACTAAGTTGAAAACTCATCCTTTGCTAGTCCTCTGCAAGAGGCAATTCGTCATAAACTCGCAACTTAGTATTGATGTCTTTAGCGGCAAAATGATTGGTGGCAAAGACCGAATACATCTGAAGATCCTAAATAACTTTTGATTAAAATTTACCAGCATTTTTACTTTCTCTATACGAAGAATGTACATAGTGTATAGAGAAGGTATTGCACTCCACCAAAAACTTCGATACCGAGATTTCACTGGAAATGTATGTTTTAGGGTCCCCTTTATCTAAAAAAAAGTATTTTCAGAAAAAGGTCCGTGTGTGAGTGTGTGTCCGTGTCTGTGAACACGATAACTCAAAAACGAAAAGTCGGTAAAATACCAAACTTGGTATTTAAGTTAAGAATCTTCCAGGAATGCGACAGAAGATTTTGAGAAAAATCCCCCCACACCAAAGTACCCTTTACATGAAACTTTTTTTCGAAAATTTTGATTTTCTAAAAAATGGCTCTAAAGATTTTTATTAAAATATCGTATATTAAAGACATTTACCCGACAGATAAAATGTATATTTTGAATTTTCTGGGAATAGCCTCTGGGCTGCTTTATTCTGAGTGAATTTTCCGGAAGTTTGTATAACTGCTAAACCGTAAGAGATAGGCAAAAACTTACCACACAAAAAATGTAGAGCACATTAAAACACACAATTTATGTTATATACATTTTTTTTCTTGGAGTTGATGGTTTTTGAGATATTCCTTGTTTTTGTTTTCAGGGTCGAAAATCTTAGCTTTTCTCATACAGGAATTTGTCAACTCACGTCCATACAAACAAAGGAATTTCAGTCACATAGTAACCAGTTTTTGATTATCGCTTTAACCTATTCAACTCCCTTATTTCCTTTCTACTTACAAGGAAGAAAGTAATAAGACTATTTCTGCTAATTTTTCTAGATTAGCATGAAGTAAATAGAAGCATAAGCTTTTTAAGAATAATTTGTTACATGGATATAGAGAAAGTCATGTGAATGGTACACATCATATTTTTTTTAGAAACAACCAATTATCTTATATATACGAAAGTACATCCACAGTACCAATATAGTATTGGTTTTAGCATCCCAACATTAAATATTGCAGATGGTCCAATAGAACTTTTAAAAGACTTATTAAATATATATAGCTCATTCTGCATTATGGGTTGTGTCTTAGATAATTATGAATTGACCTCTTTAATATTCACAATCCTCGCTTATTAAATATGTATATATCGTACCTGCATATATACAATAAATTATTTGATCATTTCTTAATACACATATGCCGCAACTTAAATCATTTCTAATAGGAACATTTACTTTTAATTTCGCTTTTACTTGAATAATACGTTCAAATTATATAGTTAAACATCTGTCAGGTTATTTAAAGCACTGCTAAGGAAATTAAACTAGCATTATTGTCGATACAGTACAATCGCTCAGTAATATAGTCACGAAAATTATACAATATTTTGAGGGACATCAATACATAGGAATAGCAACTGCTTCAATAGTCAGTCCAGGCCTCGTTCCTGTCCATCACTTCATTCAGACACCAAGAAAAGGAATCCAATGTCCCAACCACTGAGCGAGGACATGAATACACAGTTAAATCTAGCTCCGTGTGTTTCTTTACATCGAGCCACCGTTGATGCCGATGCTTATAAAATGAACAGTATTTATCTATCTTGTCGAGATCTGCATTTTCCCTAAATTAATCTCTAAAGCAAAGGCAGCTGAAAAATGATCTGCCAAATGTGCCAACTCCCTCGGTCGCTTTTCCTTAGAATGGCAATGCCCTCCATTGCTATTTGTATATTTGCTGCTAGATAGTGTTTTACATGCCGCCTAAATCTTGTTATTTCGTGAAGGAAGACATTTTCGCCACTCTAGCTCAGTATATAATACTACTTTAATAAAACGCAAGTTAATAAATGAAAACAAAATTTTACGATCCACATTTAATGAGTAAAACATTAAATTATCCACCTTACGAATAACAGCATAGGGAACTTTTTCTCGATATTTAATTTTTACTTTCTCTACAACGTAATATGCACATAGTAGTAGAAAATGTATTACATTCCACAAAAGTTCTATGTCGAGATTTCAGCGGATGTCTTGGGGTCCCCTGATTCCACAAAAAAATCATTTTTAGAAAAACGCCCCCCCTATGTGTGTGTCCATGTGTGTGAGCAGCACTAAAATGAACAGCTCATTAAATACCAAAGTTTGTATTTAAATTCAAATCTTTCAAGGATACGAAGATTTTCAAGAAATCTCCCACCCCAGACTACCCTTTACACGGGTACTTTTCCGAGGATTTCGATTTTTTTAAAAAATGCCTCTAACAATTTTAATTAAAATACGATATACTTAAGATATTTTCATCACATATAAATGTAGATATTGTATTTTCTGAAAACAGCATCTGAAGCACTCTTCTTTCTGAATTACTTTTGCATAACTTGTAAACCGTTAAGTTAGATAACATTTACTCCACAAAAAGTTAAAATCTCGTTAAAACACACAATTTATACCATATGCCTCTGTTTTGTGGTGCGACGGATTTTAAAAGATTTTACAGTCGCTTTAGCATAGCCGATTTCCCTTGTAATTACAAGGAACTAAGTAATAAGACTATTTCTCCTAATGTTTATCTCGATAGTATTTGATTAGCATGAAGTAGATAGAGGAATAAGTTTTTGCAAGATTAGTTTGTTGCAGAATAGGTAGAGAAAGTTATATGAATGAAGCGCATAAGATATCAGCTATATGCAATTGTATAAGAGTGTGAAAGTCTTTCTTGGCTGTTTGGTGGGTTGGTTTGGTACACTCCGGAGGAAATGTTTATTGTGCGTCAGACCCCAAGAAGATAGGATGATGAGATTATTATAATGGACGTGTGCCGAAACTGGACCTCGGGAAAAGATGAATCCTACCATAGTGAAGCAGTTAGCTCAATGTGAGAAGCGCTAGGAGCCATTGCTCCAGAACACCCTAGGTCCCACAGACGACTCCAACGCCACTCCACTGCCGAGAGCTGCATTTCCAAAGAACGTTCATCGCCACCGCTGCAGTCTGCGTCAGCATTTACAATCCTGAAAGAGAATGATTGGAATGAAATGGAGATGAAATGAAGGGACAGGAAGCTCGCGGGAGTGAATAAATATCCCCAGCATTCGTCTACTGACCCGAAACCCCCCCCCCAAAACCCATGTGTCAGAGATGTTGACCGCGGGAATTAACCCACGACCTCCCGAATACCTGTCCCAGAAGAAACGCCCGAGCCACTTGGCTCGGTCTCTTAGCTATTGCTAGCTTACACATCATTCAAATGTTTCAAACATATTTTATTAAAAAATTCCTACCACCTTAAAAAAGAAAGGAAGAAAGAAAGAAAAATAAAAGAAAAAAAAACGAATTTTTCACATGTAAAGGGTTTTACTGAGAGGACGATTTCTGAAAATAATTCTTACTGCCTTTTTAAAAGAAAAAGCTCTCCTAATGTTTCATGTTTCAAATACAATTTTTTTTTTCGCGTAAAGGATGGTTTACTGGAGGGCTTCTGACAATCTCTGGGTGTACAATATCTTTAAAATAGCCTGACTTATGAGTATGGCCAGGGAACGGAAGGGACCCCTCACATCTCAACTCAACACGAATCTTTGTGCTTTGTAAATGCAGGTGCTATAGGTGCCCGACAGAGGTGTATAGATTTTCAAACAATTCCAAGCTTAATGCCCCGTTCACATTGGGGGCTGCTCAGAGAAGGCTCCCTTCTGGTGGAGCCGGAGAGGACTCAGAGAAGGCTGGTGTTAGGAATGAAAAGGACATTCTAATGAGCAAGCATCTTACCATCCGATCAACACTGCACAGCTCCTAAGCAACCTGAAATGTGAAAGGAAAAGCGAAATGATAGAAAATGTGAGACAGTAAAACCGTGTTAGAAGAGAAAACACACCAAAATTCGCCTCGCCACAGGGAAAACCACGAAACGCCCTGGTCAGAGTGACTGGCACCAGGGAACCAAACCCAAGACCCCCTGAATGCGAACCTTGCACGTTACTGCGGAATGATTTTGCTGGGTGGGCCTGATTTAAGTATTCATTTTAATATTCATTCTGATTCTTCTTCTTTACATGCTATTGTTTACATGCTGAAACAGACAGATAAGGAGATAGACAGAGGCACTTGAACACAACATGCACAATTGTAGTTATATATTCATAACTATAATAATAATGCTTTCTTAACTATTGACAATTATTATTTGATATACTTGTCGAGACATCTATCGCCTGCCCCTCGCCGGTTGTCTCGTGTCTGCAGTCTGCACGAAGGACTGACAACCTGTTTTTCCTTCCTCTTGGTTTTCTTTCAAACCACTGGCGCCTGCTGTAATGCGGCGTTTCCGGATTATTGATACTTGGCTTGTAGTTCTAGCGATGGGCACAATCGAATATTTACGATAGTGGGAAATGACTATTGAATGAAAAAGTCGGTTTCTTCACTCTATTTTACTATGTAACTTTTATTTGTATTTACAATTATGTTACAATTGGCTGAAGTCATATAAATAGGCTTTATTACACATTATGTTGTAATATTAAAACAAATTGTTTGCAATTATTTTTAAAATAATTAATTTCATTAATATCGGACTGTGAAAGTATACCGTTATCCAATCAGACTAGCGCATGCAGCACTGTTGTGGAACTTCTGTTCATTATATAAATATGAATAAAAATATATTGGAATAATTGTTTTTTCACACAGGTCGTGTGTAGGACAGGAGTTGGATAGGTGGAGTCTGACGAGTCAGACTGAGGAATTCAATGTCAAGGTAGTTCAGGGGTAGACCAACCGGCTAGAGACCGGCAGATCCGTGGTTCAAATCCCGGCTATGGCATTGGATTTTTCAGTCAGATTCTATCTATCCAACTCCTGTCCTACACACGGCTTATGTAAAAAAAACAAAACAAAAAACAATTATTCCAATACCAATTGACCATAATAATTGCCTATACTATGAATCCTGGGACTTAAGTGCTTACAACATTGTAAGTCGCCATAGGGGTTGTCATCTCAAAATAATTTGAGAACACCTTATGATTTACCGGGAAACATGCGAGTCAGTTGAGAAATTCAATGCTATACCGGCATGTTGCCATGGTAGCTCAGTGGCAGAGCAACCGACAGATCCGTGGTTCAAATCCCACTCTACCTATCCAAAGAATATATTCACGCTGTACGGCTATAGTTCAATTTGGTAGTAATTTAATTTGGGGCTAAATGAATGAGGCAAAGTTTATTCCACTACATGGGGAATTTCTGTTTTAATAATTAGTTTCTTAGTCTGTAATTGTAGTGCTCGACATTAAATGTTATAGCCGGTTTTTTCAGGTCGAATTGAGGAATTTAATATATATTTAACATGAAATTTATATTATAACCTTCCTCGCTGTTCTATTTTAATACCCAACAGTTTTTGTGGCTGTTAACTAGCTAGGAAACATAAAGCAGTAACATGTTCATAGTTTTAACTTCTGCTATCCATAAATGAGGTTGCGTTAAGATTAGGAATCAATGTTTTGGTTTTTATTTACAAATACTACACAAGTACTTCACCGAACACATGCATGATAGGACACCCTATCTGGCAATGCTACCAATTATTGCGTATTTATATTTTTATTGGTTTCAGCTTTAAAAAAACATACTTTTCTCATATGGGAATTTGTCAACTCCTGCCCATACCTCAGTCATATAGCAACCAGCTTTTGACTAATACTCTAATCTATGCTACTCCCTTATTTCCATTCTTCTTGCATGGAAGCAAGTAATAAGACCATTTCTGCTATTTTTTTTTCGTTTAGCATGAAGTAAAAAGAAGCTTTTCAACAATAGTTTGTTGCAGAGATGTAGAGAAAGTCATGTGAATGGAACATATCAGAGTTTTTACTTGGTATTTAGCATCCTTTGGTGTCATGCTTGTAACTAATTAGCAAAAGTGTTAAATCATGAAAGTAGAAGAGTAGTGACATTATAGGTATTTTCTGGAATGGGGTTGGCATCATAACTGCATTAGTTCATTGAAGAAGGCGACTTGAAAGTGATTGGGATTATCGATTACCAAGCAAGCAATAAAATAACTTTGATTAGGCAGCAACAAAACAGCTTTTTAAAACCGAATATCAAACCCAATACTCAGCTGCAATAAAATAAATTAATAGCTAGGCGACAATTACATAATTTGATATTTTCATTCGATAGTGCCCATCACTAGCTTGTAGTTTACCAGACGGTGATGGTCATGACTGTTCCTTCCGAATGCAGATCTAACTCCATAAGCTGTACCGTTGCGCAGGTGACTACCATGATTGGCCCAAGGGCTTATCGAGTCCTTAAAACAATAGTTGATTACCATTTAATTAATCATTTCGTCCTAAATACAAAGCAGATACACAAGGTGGAAGCGCTAGTAAAAAAACTTAAAAAAAAAAACCTGATACGTTCCATTCATTCTGACTAGTCTGCAACAGATTATACTCGCAAAAGCTCATTTTTCTCTCTACTTCATGCTGATTAAGATACAGCTTCGTTCCTTATAAACAGAATGGGAATAAGGGAGTACACCAAGCTTAAGTAATAGTCAAATCTTTTAAAAGCTGTCGCTATGCGATTGTCATGAATATTCTGTTCTCTTTCATGGCCAGGAGAAAAACAAAAAATATATGACACGGGCGAGGATTTCCCATTTAAGAAAAGTACTCGGAAATGGTTAGATTAAAATAAAACTGTATATGGCATACAGTGTGTGTTTTAGTGATATCTACAGTTTTTGTATCAAGTTTTTGTCTATCTCTGATAGTTTACCAGTTATGAGTTATACAAAAGTCATTCAGAACGAAGAGGTCTTCAGTGGATATTTCGGGAAAGGATATATTATTTACCATGTAAATATTTTGATATTTAATTAATATTAAAAGTTTTAGTCAAAATCATTAGAGCATTTTTTCAAAATCGAAATTGGGATGCGGGGGTTTTCTCCAGACTCTTTGGGTGATAGGGAATACTTCTAGTTAAAGAAAAATTCCCCACTCCAGCAGTAAATCGAACCCAGGACCTCCGGGTGAGAAGCCAGCTCGTTCTCCACTCAGCCACGGAGGCAGTGCAATTGGAGTTTGTGTGTAGTTAGAATATCAAATTATTAGAGGTAAAGAAATAAGCCGTTTATGAGACTGAACTACCTGACAGAATTGAACAAAGAAAGCCGCAGGTCTACGTCAGAGCACCACTTCCGTAGCGATGTCCAGATTCTGGAAGTGGGTGACGTCATGCGGCAGGCCGGCCGGCTAGTCGGTGAGGCGGCGACGGACGAACTCAGTGAACGTTTCCGCCAGTTGGAGAACACACGTACTCGGAAGGTGCGTGCAGTGAAATTGTAGTAATGACGTCCACGACAGGTATGAAGGTGGACCCTAGCGATCCTAACGTGCGCCGTCTTGTGTACAACATGTACCGGGGGATGCTGGGAACATACAACGATAAGGCGAATACCATCATCGGCGCCCTGCCCAAGGAAATGGTGTGCAAGGATCAGGGAATAACTCGCCAATTGGAGAGTATGATGTAAGTACATATTTCGTGTTTCAAATGATGACATTACATTTTCAAAATAAATGTTATCCTACATAGGCCGTTACTCCAACATTTCCGATATAACTAATATTTTAAATTATTATTTAATTAATTAATTAATTTAAAGTAATTGGTGTTTTATTTAAAAGGTGACTTTTATTTGAAAGGTATTTTTGATCCTATATTATACTCCGTTTCGATTATGTTGCTCTCTCTTGCTTGCCCTTCCCTCCCACCACAAATTTGAGTCGCAATTTACACTCATGCTATTGTATATACTTGAAATCGTTTCTAAACAGAAACTGTAGCAAATTTCCACATTGTAGATTTTCATGTTTTCTCTCCAGCCTCTAAGAAGCAGACATTAGTATGGCATTTGTTTTTCTTTATGACAATTTGCAGTGTTTACTACGATAATATTTTGATTGGAGCCTTTGGTCGCCAAGGACCAATTATCCTTTAGGATGTAATATTTAACTACCCTCTCGCTCATCTTTCCAACCCTAAGGCGGACGGGGAATAATCCTAAAGCAAAGTGTCCATCCTCCAGCCGGAACTGGAATCGGAACCTAACACACACGTAGAAAGTATATTGAGAAAATTTAAAACGTACATCAACATTTATAAATTCGTATATTGCAATAAACATTTGCCAAATAGGAACATAAAAATCAACACAGAAATAGAATAAATACTGTGATTATAAATGGAGCTACATTAATGTATCTCACGTTTTCTAAAGCTACTCCATGTTTATTATTTGCTCTGCGGTGACAATTGAGCTAAATTAACCTAACTTTACTTTGCATAACATATTTCAGAAGGATTAGATATACGTATGTACTTGCGGAAAATATGATTTATACTTTTGAAATATAATATCCTTATTCGAAGTGCATTTTGGAAAGTTGTAAACCCTCCAATATTAATACCAAATTTCTTAATCCTATACTTAATACTTCTCTTCGTGAAAATTTTCAGCGTCTATGTTCATAGGTTTTTAAAATATTTTCCGTTGATTTGTTATAAATAAATGAAGTAGGCTCTGCTCTATTCGGCGTGAAACGGAAAACATGTATTTCATTATTTTTGTATACAGGAAGTGATATTCTATAAAGTGATATAGGTTTAGTCAGAAAAAATGATCTAACTATACTTTTGACCATCAAAAGGTTAACAGTTCTACATTTTCAATCGAAAATTGTTTATGTGCGTAAAGCAGATACTAATAAAAATTGTTCTCTAGAAATTTTGCGAACACCATACATGAAAAATCTGAAAAATATTTATGTAAGTTTTAAAAATATGTACAGCTAATAACATTAAAAAGATTAAAGAACAGTAGAACACGTAAAAACCGTAGTATCTTTTGTTGCCTGTGCACATTAAAAAACAGTTTATTCTCTATTAATGTGGATGCTAAATGGATTTGGATTTTAAGCTGTGGTCTACTAATTTTATGGAGTCGATGCACATTTTAAAGAGAGAGAAAAGTCAATGCACAGTCCTGATAAAACATCTGTAGGTGAAGTCGAGAAAACAGCATAAAACACAGTTAGCCTACTCCGTGAAGAACGAAAATGCTTTCTTCTCAGAGTTTATACAGTAAGAAAAAAGCATAATTTTTAATAATAATAACAACAATAATAGGCAAAATCTCGTCTGCAGCTTATGAGCTTAGAATCTAACGCACTTACATTTGTCTTTTGTTTTCATTGCAGTGATAAAATATTTGCTTCATACATTCAACGAGAAATCTTAGTAATAAAGGGCAATTATATGCAGTAATAGACTTGCGTAATTCAAGCTAAGTAATTCACTCGGCTGGTAGCGCCATTCTTTTGTTTTTTCCTGGAAACGAATTAAGTCCAATTAAAACTTTATGACAGTATTTTACGTGTGCGCTGTACTTCGACTGTAATGTTATTGACCAGGCTGTTGCTAGCAGCATACTTTTCTGCATTCTTCAACCTGTGAACCTTCCGTTTCAAACCGGAAATGCAGGGTAGGGGGGCCTTTAACCATGAAACACGGCCAACTTTAGTTTAGGAGTTGTATGTCTTTCTACAGCATTTAAACACATAGAAAATATGTTAGACTTGTATTAGGTGTAAATTACACATAATTCGAAAAGACTAATGGGAATGTATCACTGACATTTATTGAAAATGTCGGTTATATCGGAGACTAAAATGCCAAAATTCATTTTCGCTTTTGATATTGTGAATGTTTACCTTTACATGTACGCAACAACACGAAATTAAGAAACTTTTCACTTTAAAATGCCAGGTTTGGAACATTTTTTCCTCGGCAATTTTTTTTACTTTCTCCATACGCACTAAGTACATAGTGTATAGAGAAATTATTGCACTCCACCCAAAAATTCGATACCGAGATTTCACCGGAAATATATGTTTTAGGGTCCCCAATATCCAAAAAAAGCATTTTCACAAAAAGGTCCGTGAGTGTGTGTGTGTGTGTGTGTGTGTGTGTGTGTGTGTCCGTGTGTCTGTGAACACGATAACTCAAAAGCGAAAAGTCGGTAAAATACCAAACTTGGTATTTAAGTTTATAATATTCCAGGGATGCGACACGAATATTTTGAGAAAAATCCCCCCACCCCCAACTACCCTTTACATGGAACTTTTTTCGAAATTTTTGATTTTCTCAAAAATGGCTGTAACGATTTTGATTAAAATTTCGTATATTAAAGATATTTACCTGAAAAATAAAATGTATATCTTGAATTTTCTGGGAATAGCCTCTGAAGATTAGTTTATTCAGGATGAATTTTACTAAATTTTGAATAACTACTAAACCGTAAGAGATGGACAAAAACTTACTACATAAAAAAATGTAGAGCACATTAAAACACACAATTTATGTTATAAACATTTTTTTCGTGGAGTTCGTCGTTTTTGTGACATTCCTTATTTTTGGTTTCTGCTATGAAAAACGTATACTTTTCTCATACAGGAACTTGTCAACTCCTATCCATAAAAACAAAGGAACTTCATTGACATAGCAACCAGCTTTTGACTATCACTTTAATCTACGGTTGTCCTTATTTCGCTTCTACTTACAAGGAAGCGAGTAATTAGACTATTTCTGCTGTTTTTTTCTGATTAGCATAAAGTAAATAGAAGTATAAGCTTTTTAAGAATTATTTGTTGCATGAATATGGAGAAAGTCATGTGAATGGTACACATCAGATTTTTTCCTTTCATTCTTTCTTTTTTCAAAGTATTCTACGCTAAGAACTTTTCCCCCAAATCTTTTGAAATGTTTCATTAACAATAAAACATCGTAATACTTTCTTTTTGCCCTGTGACTTATTTCAGTTTGTAAACCAAAATAAGAACTGTAAACAGAAATTTACACCGAAAAATTCTTACAAATTGTTTTCTCTTGAACTAGCCTAAAACAAAATATTTATTTGACGATATTGTCTGTTAATTAGTTAAACTATCTGGATATTTAAAATATATTATTATTGTTGTTGTTATTATTAAAATGCTATTCTGTGAACATACTCTGGAATAGGATAATATACAATAATATATTAGGATAGGATAATATATAATAATCTTCTATATAATATATAATAATCTTCTATATATTATATAATATTATTTACACAATCTCTCAATTACCAGTTTTCCGCACAAGCATACAAGATAATATAGTTCTAAATCTAGTCCATTGTGTGTGAGTGGGGGGGGGGGGCTCGCTCAGGTCATTTCCGCACTGGCGGATTTTAGCTTGAAATACCATTGAGCTCTGGCAACTCTTTTAACGCACGAAGGGATATCTACACACGTCCAATAAGGGGCAGGTGGGCCACCTGGTAATAAGATCGTGGCCCCAAGCATAAAACGAACGCATTCTGCCCATAACGAAATGTGTAATGAAACTATTTCTGCAATAGTTTACATACATTAACATGAAGGAAATAAAAGAATAGTCACTCTCCGTGGTGTAGTGGTTACCAAGCTAACATCTAATGCCCAAATTGCGGGTTCAGGCCAGCGGATGATGGATTTTTTTCGGATGCATGGCTTCTTTCAGAAGTTGGTCCGGTGTAATGCTTTTTTGCACGTAAAAGAACCCCATACATTGAAAGAAAAGATGCCTGGGCTAAATTCGCCATGCTTCACGTTCGCAAGTCGTGATTTTGTCCATATATTGGCGATGAATTGATCACTCGTCACCATGTAAACATAGTGGCGAATTCACCAACTAGAAATATGCGTGATGAAATAAAAGAATAACCTTTTGCAACAATAGTGTGAGGAAGAGGAATAAAAATAAACATTAATGGCTAGAAAAAGTGAAGAAAATGTAACACGTCGTTCTCCACTAAATAGGTAGTATTACAGTCCACCCAAAAATTCAATACCGAGATTCACGGAAATACACGTTTTAGAGCCCTCTGAATCCAATAATTATTTAGCAAAATAACAGAGTGCATGTACGTGTGTGTGTATGAGAGAGAGAGAGAAGAGAGAGAGAGAGAGAGAGAGAGAGAGAGAGAGAGAGAGAGAGAGAGAGAGAGAGTCCGCCAACAGCATAGCTCAAAAACGAAGAGTCGGTTTAATACCAAACTTGATATTTAAGTTCAGAATTTTCAAAGGTTGCCACACGAATATTTTCAAGAAAATCCTCTCACCCCAAACTATACATTACATGAAAAATGTTCAATGAATTTACCAAAATACATTACATTAAATATATTTACTTGATAACAATATATATATATATATACTTTTCTGGAAAGAACCTCTGAAGCCCTCTTCATTCTGGTTGACTTTTGCATAACTGGTAAACCGTAAGAAAGAGACAAAACTTACTGCACAAAAAATGCAGATACCGCTAAAATACTCAATTTATGTCATATATATTTTTTTTGAGTCCACCATTTCTGAGAGATGCCTTGAAATAGATTTCAATTTTGCAATACAGTTTTCTTAAATAGCAAGTTATTATGCGTCGTTTCTTTCTCTTGGTCAAGGAAAGAGCAAACTTTCAGTACCATAACATAGTGACAGGTTTTTTTTTTTATTATTATTTATTTATTTATTTATTTATTTTGTTATAAATATGAGTATCCCATTGGCTTATAGAATTTCCTTATTCCTCTTGTTTCGTTTCGTAATCAATTTATCCTCACTGTATTCGGAGGACGGACACCCCCTAGGACCAGGAGAAAACCCCGCTTCTTCCGAGGCCTCCAAGATGGCAGGCGAGCGGTCTAGCCATTCAATCACGGCGCCGCCATTATTCCCCTTGTAAAGGAAATAAATAATACTTAATAAAACCGTTTCTGTAATGTTTATTTTGATACGCGTGAAGTAGATAGAAGAATAACCTTTTTCAAAAATAGTTTGTTGCAGCATAAGCAGAGAAAGTTATGTGAATGTGTATATCAGGTTATTTAATTAATTTTATTTTAAAATTCTGGAGGTCAAAATGCTCAGCCTGCACTACTTAGATAAAGAACACAGAGAGGTGTACCGGAAAGCTATACATAACACAAAATAATGATCTAGCAGGTCTTATTTTCCTCATCCTGGCTTAAACACAAGGGCATAATCAGAGTGCAGATTAAATATCTAATCTGTCAAACACACATGTGTCGCTATTGTGTTGCCACGTTCTCGCTGATATGGAAACTGAGTGCATTGTGTGCAAAACACAGCTGACTGCCTGCCTGCTTGTGTAAACCAAACCGCAATCTCTTGCCCATGTTAATGCGATCACTTACCCCTACATGTAAACGCTTTTCCATTAAACTGCTGGTCGATACATGCAGAATTGCATGTATCGTATAGGCCCAGATACATTTCTAAAAAAATATTATGATTTACACGACTGTCTCTACCGGCTCTTATAGAAAATGTTGCTTACTATATCATGTTAATTGAGATAAACATTAGCAGAAATGGTCTTATTACTTACTTTCATGTAAGTAGAAGGGAAATAAAGGAGTACACTAGGTTAAAGCGATATTCAAATCTTTTAAACGCTGGCCACTATGTGATACAGCTGTAATTACCTTCTCTTTCAATGGCCAGGAATAAATTAAAAGATATCTGAAACGAATGAAGACTTTCCGTTTTAGAAAAATTTAAGTATTTTAAAAGTAAAACTGATTAACATCTCGGAAATGGTTACCAACAAAAAAATAGTGTATGACATAAATTGTTAATTTTAAACCAAATCTACATGTTTTGTGTGGTACGCTTTTCTCTATCACTTACGGTTTACCAGCTATACAAAAGTCATCAGAATGGGACCATTCACAGAAAATTCGAGATATACATTTCATTTGTCATGAAAATGTCTTAAATATACAGCATTTTAATTAAAATCGTCAGATCCATTTTTGAAAAAATCAAAATTTCGAAAAATGCTGTACGTAGACGTACATGAAGACGCACACAACTTTTATCTATCTCATATGGTTTATAGTTATACGAAATTATGCAAAATTCATTCATAATGGGGGGAACTTTACGGGCTGCAGAATTCAATATATACATTTTAGACTGCAAATATTTTAAATTTACTTTTTAATGAAGATCGTCAGTGTCATTTTAAGTGAACAAGATGTTGAACTAAGATGTCAAATTTAGCATGCTCGTGACATATTTTAACTAATACTTCCGACAAAATCTCGATATAAAAGTCTGGGTGCAGTAGAGTAGTTCTACTTAATATGTGGTAAAGCAAGTAAAGCGTTTTGACTCTCCTTTCCCCATTCAGGCAATGAAAGTAAATTATTAAATACTGTTATATGTCAACATATTGAGCTGTAATCATTTTAGTAACGTTCTTTGTGATCGCAATGGAATTGCAATTAAGGAACTGAAGTGCTAATCAGATTTTTAATTTTGATAAAGATATTTTCTAAAAATCGATTAGGGTTTACCTTTTAAAAATATGATTAAATGTATTGCATTATTTTTAAACATAGGTGCGTGCGCATTACAGGAGTGCTTAATGTTTAAATATTGCTTTAGGAATGCAGCTATTTCCTTTTGTCTCAAAAAGGGGTTCGTGCAGGTGATCCAACCAGGAGACAACAACCATTTACGACAGTGGAAGTATCAAACTAACATTTCTTAACGAGTTTTTTAAGGGAAGTTACATAGAAACTTCGTTTTTTCTAAACATATCGCCCCCAATGTATAAGGTATAAGAGATTAGAGGAATACACTAAATTTTAAGCGATATTAAAGCTTTTAAGAGCGGGTAACTATTTAATGGTTTTGAAATTCCATTCTCTTTGCATGACCAAGAAAGAAAGAAAACGAATAGCGTTTTCGCATTTGAAACTTCAAATCAATAATAGGGAATATCTCTGAAATGGTTAACTTCACAAAAATACATTTGGCGGGTGGGGGGGTGGTAGCTTAACGTCGTTTAACTTGATTGGTTTTATCGGAATGAAATCGATGAGATTATGCTCAAATGAGCTTAGTTACTCGACATTCATCTTTTCAGGATAAGGGAAAACCCCGAAAAAAAAAAAAAAAAACAACCTTATTCGCGACGCACCCTAAGCGAGATCCGGACTCGCGACCTCTTGAATATCAGGGAGACACGCTACCCCACACTACCGAGACGGGCTTACATAAATTGTGTTCTTAAACTAAACAGATTTTTTTTTTGTAGTAAGATTTTGTGTGTCTCTTTGGTTTATCAGTTATGCAAATGTCATTCGTAATGAAGAGTACTTTAGATTCTATCCCCAGAGAATTGAAGATAGACATTTCATTTGTCATGAAAATGTGTTAAACAAATGATATTTTAATCAAAATCGTCAGTGCTAGATTTTGTAAAATCAAATACTTCGAAAAGTGTTGCTCGTTGAGAAACCGTAACTTCGGGTGGGGGATTGAAAATCTTTGCTTTTCATTTTTTGAGTTATGCTGTTCACTCATTGAGACATTAACATTTGTCTAAAAAGGGTTTCTTTTTAATTTTTGTTAATTCAGGAAATTTCAAAACATATATTTCAGGTGTAATCTCGATATGAATTTTTGGGTGGCGTAAAATATTTCCCTTACTTATTTCCCTCTGTTCACACTCTCTTATCTTCTTCTTATGGTAGGTAGGGACTACTACATGCGACATCCGAGAATTCTACATCACTATTTCAACAAAAATACAAATTTGAGGTCCCTGACCCCCTAAAATCTCTTGAATATTGCCGTTGTTTGCGCGCTCACATGCTTTTCTTTATTGTAAAACCCACCAAACGAATGAAAGAAACTTGTGACTTGGAGTTCTAGTACACATATTTGCTATATTCTGGGTTTTTGGGAGATTAACCATTTAAACAACAAAACACCTGTTTTGGAGACAAAAGACAAAACCATGCTGCACCATCGAAGATGAGAAGGTTGTCAATATGTTGACAGATGAGATCAACAAGAGCTAACTGATGCTAATGTGGCGTTGTGAATAAGCAAACCCGTCATTAATGACGACAAATTGTGGAGGTGTCGACAGTGCATACGCATCGTTTAACTCCTCGAAAGCTTTTAATCTGCACACTGCCGCAACACTATTGTTTTCACTGCTTTGTTTGCATACTGAAATAGATCCGATTGACTAGACCAAAGGTTCTCAACCTTTTTCAGTGACGTACCATTTACGTTCACCACAACATATAGATACTGTCTCATAAGTAATGTCGTTTTTTAAGAAAAAAAATTATTTGAAATATGTTCTGACGAGCAATTAACTAATCTTCAAAGTACTGGCCATTAGATTCTATGCTCTTGAGCCATCTTTCAGCGAGGCGAAGAATTCGGTGAGACCCACTTGCACTGCTTCCAAGTTGTCAAAATTTCTTCCACGTAGAGAATGGGCCATGGATCGAAAAAGATGATAATCTGATGATGCGAAACCAGGGCTGTATCCTGGGTGAGGTAGCAGTTCGATTCCTCCCAATTCTTGTATTTTATCCATGGTTGTTCGTGCAGTATGGGGTCTTGCATTGTCCTGTTGCAATAGAACTCTATTTCGGTTAACTAATGCTGGGTATCTCCGTTTCAAAATTTCATGAACTCGTTTCAGTTGTTGAGAGTAAAGATCCTCATCAATCGTCCGCCCGTTTGGAACAAACTCCTAGTGAATCACACCCACAAAATTCCACCAGACGCACATTACTTTGGGACCCAACCGATTTGTTTTAACGGTGACTTTGGCAGGTTGGCGGGGATCAAACCACTGCTTCGAGGCATCTGGGTTTCGGTAATATACCCATTTTTCATCACATGTGACAATTCTCCTGACAAATCTATCATCCATGGGATTACGGATTAGCTGACGACAGATATCCACTCTACGTTGAACCTGTTGAGGTGTCAGTTCATGAGGTACAGATTTACAGCTTCTATGATTTTCCAAGTGTCTTAATGTGGCGATGTATGGTATCTTTTGATGCACCAAGTTCTTCTGAAAGCTTACGGGTACTTTTTTGCGGATTTTCTCCCTAAACTTGGCATGTATCCTCAATATTCCATACTTTAGGTCCTCCAGAACGTGGTAAATCTTTAGTGTTTTCATCTCCATTGTTGAAATGTTGAAACCATCATTGTGCCACACCTCACTAACGAAACCTTCTCCTTCCACTTCATACATTCTTCGAGCTGCGGCAGCGGCTTTATAATCTTGTTTCTAGCAGTATTTTAGAAGGACTCTTAAAGTTCAAACTTTGTTATCTCCATTTTGTGATTGTTTATTAACAACTGAAGACCGATACATGCTCGCAAGGTACGCAACACAAGCCATGGTATCCTGTAAATAGCATTGCCAAACCAAAGAAACCCAATAAATTTTCAAAACACCAAAATCAAAATACCGAATTACTTATGAGACAAACTAATATTACATGTAGCAGTAAACACATTTTAAGAGGGAACTGCATCCTTTTGGGTACAAAGTCAAAATAAGCATATATTTGCATTTATAACAACACCAGTGAGTAGGGGAAAAAACTCTTAAATATATTCCTATTCAATGGACTGTTTTGTGAAACCTCTTAAAAATTAATTTTAAGGTTAAAATGTTAGTAATTGGGATGCGTTATCTCAAAATGAATTTGAGACCTCCTTGTGGATTACAGGGAAAATGCGAGATGGTTGGGGATTTAATGACATACAGTAAGTTGACATAGTTTAAAGTTAGAGCCACGGCAAAACCCAAGATTCGTAGTTCAAATCCCAGCTGTAATATTAAATTCACCATTTACATGTAACTGTAAATGTGTGTCAGGGTTTAAAAGAAAGAAGGTACAAAAAAATAAGAAAAAGATAAAATGTTCCCCATGGCTGTCTGATCAAGTACATTCGAGTTGCGCTGTCATTGTCTTCTCCCCTGCTTATCCTCTCCGTATGGAGGACCTACATCCCTAGGACTTAAATAGATCATTTCTGGGGCCCACATCAGCGCACTATGGATTTGATAGAATACCCAGGGACCAGCCCATGTCGGGTATGATTGTGAGGAAGTAGATATGAAATGAAGGCGAAATTGATGACAAGAAAGATGATGATGGATTGAATGGCGAGAGAAACTGGAGGGCCCGGAGAAAACCCAGACGCCGTTTCGTTCACCACACATCCTACATGTAGTCTCCTGCAATTGAACTGGGACTGCCTAGGTGACAGGTAAATGTCTGGTCGCTCTTCTACAGTGCCGCGCTGTCTAAGTTCCGTCTTATTTTGTACCGTATCATACAGAATTCTTTTTATGATAAATCTACTGTTTCCGTTTAGTTATTGAAGAACCGCCAAATATTTGTTGTTTGCAAAATATGTTCATAATCCTATATGCTAAAATCTTTGCGTACCTACCAAGTAGTTTACCTAAGTGCTACGCATACCATAGGTTGAAAAGCCCTTACTACAGCAACAATACATTTTTGGAGCAGACTAATTTACGCCGCTCTTTTGTGTTATATCTCTGATGTACAGATATAGATACACCAGATACATTTGTACAGAAGTGTTAAGTAGTATTTCTGAGAATGCTTTTTATCGTCTTGTTATCAATAGATAAACTATTCTGGAATGTATCGAGCCTATAAATTTAATATCAAATTTATTATTGGGATCATAAATTAGCAGTTAATTTTTATTTCCGGTGGCAACATACTTTACTTTCCTCTATCACCTATTCGTATCAAAGTATTGTGTTACACCGAAAAATCATATCATGATTTCAGTGGAAAATAAGTTTTGAAGTTTAGAAGAACATAATTAAAAAACGACATGTTGAAAAAATGTCAAATCTGGTATTTAAATTCAGCAAAGATACAACACGAAGATTTAAAAGAATACATTCCCTCCCTTTTTAAAAATGACTCTAAAGGTATTGATTAAAACACGGAATGTTCATCTGCAAGAATAATAAAACGCATATCTTTTGAAGGAAGTTCTGTTCATTATTAATGACTTTTTTAAATTCTTTGTATAACGGTAAACCAAAGGACAAAAAGCTAGAGGTACGCAAAAAAAAAAAAAAAAAAAAAAAAAAAAGATTGTATTTTCTTCAAAACACACAATTACGTCAATTTTTCATCTCCATCTATTTTTACAAAGTATTCGTGTTATCGGTTCGAATTTTCAATTATTTAATTTCTTTAAGTTAAGTCATGATGTCATAGAAAGAGTCTGAATTTCAAAACCATCGCACAGTGCCTCACTTCACAAAATTTGATTTGCACTTCGGTCTCCTCTTTCCCTCTTGTACCTACATCGAAGTGTCTAATAAAACCATTTCTGCAAATGTTTGTCTCGATTAACAGGAAGTTTAGATTTTATGAGAATAGTTTGTGGAAGAGCGGGTAGAGAAAGTCATGCCACTGTAATATATACTATTTTAATAACAATTTTTGAGCCTCTTGGTACTTTATTGAACCAATCAGTTTTCAGGAGAGAAGCTACTGTGCTTATTGGGAGAATTATTCTACTACATTCAAAATCCTTTGACTTCACCTCTTTGACAAGAATGAAATTGACATAAAATTAAAAATCTGATATGCTCCATTCACATAACTTTCTCTATATCTCTGTAACAAATTATTATTATTAAAAAGCATATTCTTCTATCTACTTTATGATAATGGAGATAAACATTAGCAGAAATTGTCTTAATTACTTGCTTCCTTGTGAGTAGGAGAGAAATAAGGGAATACACCCGATAGTCAAATGTTTTAAAAGCTGGTTACCATGTGGTTGAAGTCCGTTTCTATGCAGGAGTTTACTACGTTCCGTGTGAGAAAAGTTTAAGTATTTTAAATCTGAAACAAATAACAGGGAATATCTCATAAACGTTCAGTTCCGCGAAAGAAAAACGTATATTACATAAATTGTGTATTTTAAAGTGATCTACGTTTTTTGTGTAGTAAGATTTTGTCTATCCCTTATTGTTTACCAGTTACGCAAAATTCAGCAAAATTCATTCAGAATAAAGAGGTACTTAGGGGCTATTCCCAGAAAGCTAAAGATACATTTTATTTGCAATATAAATAAATATCTTTTAATATACGTTATTTTAATCCAAATCGTTAGCAACATTTTTAAGAAAATCAAAATTTTCAAAAATTTTCGATGTAAAGAGTAGTCTGGGATGTAGGGGGGAGTTTCACAAAATCTTCGTGTCGCATCCCTGGAAGATACTAAATTTAAATACCAAGTTTGATATTTTACCCACTTTTCGTTTTTGAGTTATCGGGTTCACACACGGATACACAGGGACATTTTTCTAAAAACGCTTTTTGTTTTTTTTTTTGGATACAAGGGACCCTAAAACGTATATTTCCGGTGAAATCTCGGTATCGAATTTTGGATGCAATACAGGACCTTCTCCATACATTATATACAAAGTACGTGTAGAGAAAGTAAAAATGATGTAAATCTGGGAATAGCAAATAAGAAATTACAAGCCTGCTCAGCTGTGAAAAGAATATCTGATTAGTCGGCCTTGGGGCTGAGGTCGAGGTAATCTTCAGACTGGCAAAACAGATGATACATTTTCGAACCCTGCTAATGGCAGGGACACACGCTACCCCTTGTTATAGAGACTAACAGGGAATTCCCCTGACCAAACTATGCATAAATGCTAATTCACGCCTCCTATAATCTGGTGTTTGTAATTCTTACCAATATGCCATCACTCAAAATGGAGAATCTGAAAACAATTTTCAGTCTTGTAGTCTGAAAAAATGATAATCCGAATTATTGTCCCCACAATTTCACTAATAACCTTCTTCAGGTGTACAGATGTTCCTATTTATTTTTAAACTGTACAATATATAAGCGTTTAGTTCAATTAATAGCTGCAATATATTTATAAATTAATGGGCTGTTTGAGAAATTTGAGCAGCAGATGTTTTAAAGGCGAACAATACGCTGTTATTTTTATTTTACAGTACTAATGTAAAACTGAAATCTCTCTGCGTGCGATTAACAAATTACTTATGAAATTAATACCATTTGCAATATGCATTTAAAACAGATAAAAGATGAAAATAATATACTTTTGTTTTACATTTTATTTTTAATAATTTTGGATACAGGGTTCCTAAACCGTATATTTCCAGTAAAATCTCAGTATTGAAGTTTTGGGTAGAATGTAATCAATACCTCATCTACCTATGTACTATGTTCTAAACAAATGATGTAAAATGAATAATGATTTTCCATTTGACAAAAGTATAAGTATTTTACAATTTAAACTAATAACTAGAAATATGTGTCGGAAGCTGTTAATCAAAAACTCTGACCTAAATCGCGTGTTTAAGGATCTACATAATAAGATTTTCTCTAGCTCTTAGGTTTACTAGTTGTGCCAAAGTCATCTAGAATGAACATGATTTCAGAGGCTGTTCTAGAAAATTCAAGATATACATTTCATTTAGCATAAAAACATCTTAAGCGTATGATATTTTAATCAAAATTGTTAGCCATTTTAGAAAAAATCAAAATGTTCGAAAAATGTTTCATGTAAAGAGTAGTTTGGGGAGGTTCTATGTTGCATCCTTAGAAAATGCTAAACTAAAATGTAAAGTTTGGTATTAAACCAACTTGTCATTTTTGAGCTAATCTGTTCAAAGACACACACGCGGACCTTTTTCTAAAAATGTTTTTATTCGGATTCAGAGGTTCGCAAAATGTGTATTTGCAATGAAAATCATGTATGGAAATTTTGAGTGGAATGCAATATCTTCTCTACCTACTATGTAGTCCTAAAAAGTAAACATTCGTTTTCCTCTTCTTTTGCATTGAGGGATACTAAAAACATGTAGAAAACACTGGGGAAAATCGATAAAATATTTTTGAGTCTAATAAGATATCCTCTGCATCATAGATAAGTGGTAGTGAAAGTAAATAACTTACACGCATCTTAAGTTGCTGTTTTTACATCGCATTAGCGGACGTGTTACTATGTTAAAAGTAGCAGCTTCAATTGCTCCCCAGGATTTTAAATAACTTACATATGTACATTACGTGTGAGACCCGAAGCAGCAGGAAATGTAAATAATAACGAGGAACCTTCGCCAACTGTAGTACAGTTTGCCAGAAATTTGGCACAATGATAGAACTGTAGCACTTTCATCTGCACGTACCAACATGAACTTTGGATTGTGTCGGTCCGTGTGCAATAATGGATATGCATCTGTCAGCAATCTCCTGACCACTTCCGAACACAGGTTATGTGTTGGGCTGCAGGAAACATTTTATACTGTAAGGACTTCTTTTCTCCTCATAATCACGCACAACCATGCTTTGTTACGAAATCCTTTTTGCTCATCGGTTTGGTGACAATTTATTACAAATATGTCGGCGAGCTAGTTGAGATTCTTTTTAGTATTACTCACTGTAATACGTATTATTATTACGTCTCAGGGTCGTGGCCGCGAAGGAGATAATGCATTACAGGTAATATAATACTTGTAAATAATACACTGGTTTCACTGGTAAGATGCTCTTGTATATCCTTGAATATCACTGGATACAATAATTATTAACACTGTAGGATGGCACAGATAAATTAAGATTCCATTCTACAGCACGCGTTCCCATAGGACGCTACCCTTGTGTCAAGCAATGATGACATGAAGACTGACCAATAACGAATAGTTGAGCGTCTATTCAGCTCATATATAGGCTCGAAACTTATTTTACATGTTTCTCCTTATTAAACATTCTTTAAGGAAGTATATAATACAGACTTCCTTTTATTTATAAATAAATTACTTTTGTTACATATAATATTTATTTCATTAGCTATTTGCGCTTAGAGAATATTTAAATATGGGTATACAACGCTTGGGAATGCGGCACACCAGAAAGAACAACTTCCTTTTTCATGCACGTAGCAATGCTATCATTGTTGACTTTTTTCAATAATTATTTTTTATCATAAATGAAATTATGCTTAAAATACACATTAAATTCAATATTCTGATATTCACAGAACACTTGCATGCTAATTACTTTCAGTAATTAATTTTTTCTTTACCACATAATCAATAAATCAAAATGGCATCAATTTCCTTCCATTAACATAAAATAAACACTTGATATGAAAACGCTTGGCTTCCTGATATTATTATATCGTTTGAGTTCCTCATTTGAGTTAAATAGACATTGAAAGTGATATTAACACGAATCTCTCATTGTTCTAATTTACGCTGTAAGAATATGTTGATTGAGAAAGGATTGAGGAGGCAGCGACGTGGTATATGAGAGTATGAGTGGGAGTGACGTGTGTTAATTCGATACACGTTGAGTCACTTACCACAGAAACTGTCACACTGTCCATTGTTTACGCCTGCAACTATCGGGGTCGATCTGTGGTTTGCTTCGACTGATGACCCCGTATCATATCCTTACTTTATTAACAGTTCTCTTTCTCAAGCAGTAAAGGTTCAAAGTATAAACATTGCTCTTATTAAAGGTTCTTTCTTTCTATTCCTTTCCCTATACATAATAAATATACCTAAAAATTCGATACCGAGGTCGTACTGGAAATATGTGTTATAGAATCCCCTGTATCAAAAAAACATTTATTTCATTTCAGCATCTTCCAAGGATTCCACACGATGATTTCCAAGAAAATCCCCCTATCCCAAACCACACTTTACATTCAAACAATTTAGAACATTTTGATTTTCTCAAAATTGGCTCTAACGATTTTGATTCAAATACCATATATTAAATATATTTTCATAACAAATAAAATATATAATAATTGAATTTTCTGGGAGTAGTCTCTGAAGATCTATTCAGACGGGATGACTTGTATGACTAGTAAACCGTAAACACTTACTGCATAAACATACAATTTATGTCATATGCTTACATATTGTGGAATTAACCATTTCCGAGATATTTCTTGTTTTTGGTTTCAATTTTAAAATATTTAAAACTTTTCTCAAACGTTAAGTTTTCACTCCTTTTTCTTTTGTTTTATTCCTGATCATGCAAAGATCACAAAGCAACCATCTTTTAAAAGATTTGACTATCGCTTTACCTAATGTGTTCCCTAATTTCCCTTCTACCTACAGGAATTAGATCACTTCTGCTAATGTTTAGTTTGATTCGACGGGATAGATAGAGGAATAAGCTGTTGTAACAATGATTTGTTACAGAATAAGTAGAGAAAGTAATGTGAATTGAACACATCAGATTTTTAGGTAATTCCAGCAGCTACATCATACAATTCACCATCTGATACCGTTTTCTCATTTAGATGAGATAAGGCACATGATGATAATAATAATAGCTATTAATTTTTTTTTAATTATGTACAAAGCGCCTCAAATATAATCGCAGTATTCAACCTCGTTGAGATAATCTTAATGGTTTCCGATCATAGAACAGTAAAAGTTGCGTGCGTGGCCATGATAGTTCAGTTTGAATAACTGTCGACACAAAATACTAAACCTCTTTTGTTCGAATTCCCTAAGGCCTGTGCTTTTTCAATTCTGATTCTTCTTTTTAATGATTTGTTCAGAACTAGCGCAATTTGAAGGTGTTAGAACGACCTCGTTGGGTATTCACATAGTTTGTTAACATATTCTGAGAACGTGTCGCTACTGCCATGAGGGTTTAGGAGGATGCCTCAGAGGCTCCATTTAGTGTTTGGCCTATGGCGTTAATCTTGCAACCAATGGTAGCGTACTTGTTATGAGATAGCTACACTTCGATTCCGCATGGAGTTAGGTACACTCAACTACCGCCACAAGAGCGGAAGGCATCAGTGACCTCATTTAGTGTTTGGCCAATGGTGTTACCTTTTTTTTTCTTTCTCTATACGCACTATGTACATAGTGCATAGAGAAGATATTGTAATGTACCCAAAAATTCGATACCGAGATTTCACCAGAAAAACATGTTTTTGGGTCCCCCTGAATTAAAAAAAACATTTTTGGAAAAAGGTCCGTGTGTGTCTGGACAGCATAGCTCAAATCGAAAAGACCGTTAAATACCAAACTTGGTATTTAAGTTTGGCATCTTCCAAAGATGCGACACGAAGATTTTCAAGAAAGTTCCCCCACCCCCAACTTTCCTTTACATGGAACTTTTTTCGAAAATTTTGATTTTCTCAAAAATGGCACTAACGATTTTGATTAAAATCACTTATATTTAAGATATTTACATGGCAAATAAAATGTATATATTGAATTTTCTGTAAATAGACTCTTGAAGATTACTTTGTTCTGGATGAATTTTGCATAACTGCTAAACCGTAAGAGAAGGACAAAAACTTACAACACAAAAAAAAGTAGAGCACGTTAAAACACACAATTTCTGATATATACATTTTTTCGTTGAGTTGATCGTTTTTGAGATATTCCTTGTTTTTGGTTTCAGCTTTGAAAAACTTATACATTTCTGATAAAGAAAATTGTCAACTCCTGTCCATACAAACAAAGGAACTTCAGTCACATAGGAGCCAGCTTTTGACTATCCCTTTAACCTATGGTACTCTCTTATTTCGCTTCTACTTACAAGGAAACAAGTAATAAGAATATTTCTACTAATTTTTTCTCGATTAGCATGAAGTAAATAGGAGCATAATCTTTTTAACAATAATTTGTTGCAGAGATGTAGAGAAAGTCATGTGAATGGAACACATCAGATTTTATTTTGTTTTATTTATAGTATAGGTAATTTAACCTGGTTGGTCATACTGGAGATGAATGAATGAAATCGGTGAAATGATGCTCAAATGATTTCGAGGACCATAGAGTTTAAAGTTACTCGATACTCATCTTTTCAGGATAAGGGAAAACCCTGAAAAAACCTTATCCGTGTTATACATTCTAAGTGAGATTCAAAATCCTTCTGAATGTGAGGCAGGCATGCTACACTCCCCCACACTACATTTGTAACTAAGGTTGCCGTATACCTGATACCTACAAAGAGAACTATGTTTCAAACTCCACGTGGATATGCAGTGACTGTCAGTGTGAAGTTGCTCCCTGCCGGGCCCTTACCCGATAACAGTCATCAAACGAAACCGCATCTTCACGCAGTCAATGCACCAAATGTATCAATCGTTATTCACTGCATGTTACCTGTAGACGTACGCAGCACGTGCTCTTTGAACCAGATTTCAATAGAGAAAATACCGGAGGCGAGAGCGGTAGCTCTAACAGTCGTTAGCGGACAGCGAGTGTAGCGACTCCGCCTGTCTCTCTCATCAATACCCGAGGAGTTGTAAACTTGCAGTCTCTCAAAAGTTAACCTTCTGTGTTCTACAGTCTACACTGGCCACGAACAGGGCGAGCAGGTGAGGGTAACAGAGAGGAAAGTTCTGCTACGCTTCAGACTTGGAACAGGGAATTCAGATTAGAAACAGAGGACTGCTGCATTGCGATCAAGACCATGCCTATTTTCGAGAGGAAGGTATGAGGCGAGAGGTACGTGTGCGTGCGTGCGTGTCTGGTAGTCTCGTGGTGAGCCTAGGTGTTGTTGCTGTATACCTACCCTGGTAAGGGTTTAACCACAGGAATGAGGTGAAGGTTGAGGTTTTAAATTTTGGAGTTTCGAGTGTTGGTGGTAAGGAGGTAACGCTGGTAGGCTCCTCGAGCGGTTGCATTTTTCAGGAGCAGCATCCTTTCCTCTGCTCCGCTGGTGTTTATTTTTATTTAATTATGTTGGTGAAATTTGATAGACCTCTCCCAATGGGAGGGGGGAGTGCTTTGTTCAGCTATTACGCTGTTGGCTGGTTTAAAGCCGTTGTTACCGGGGGTGCCCACAAGCCATGCGGGGAACCCGGAACCGCCTCTTTCGGCGTTCAGTGCGTAAGTACTCCCCCAGAGATCTGACAAGTGCGTAGAATTTTTGAGCCCGGCGCCTAATGACATCTTCCACATATGGGAGGGCCGAAGCTTCATGTAGTAGCCTCAAAAGGAAACGTTGACATACAGAATATATGGACCGGAGTCCTCTATTCTGTACCCGCTGTAACCAGAGCAGCCAGGAGTCTGCTGCCATACCCCACACTTCGCAGGCGTAGAGCATCAGGGGGACTACAAGCTCCTTGAAAATTCGTAACTTTAAGTGAACCGGCATCTGGGAGGCCAGTGCGGGGTAAAGGGAGGCTACCGCCCCCTTCGCTCTGTCCGACGTTCCCCGCACGTGTTCACGAAAAGTTAGGCCCTTATCAAGAGTGATGCACAGGTATTTAATGGAATTCCCCCACTCTATCCTCTAGCCCTGATAGGAAAAGTTGGGTATCTGGTTTATTGCGGGGCGTTTTCTGGAGAACAGAACAGCATGACTTTTGCCCGGGTTAACGGACATCCGCCACTGTCTGCACCAGTCCTGAACGAGACGGAGGTGTCTCTGTATGGGGTTGAAGGCTCTGCGTATGTTCCTGTCAGTGCGGTAGAGCAGGACGTCATCAGCAAACTGGCTCATGTTGACGCCCTGCACTGTAGGGAAGTCTGCCATGAAAAGGCTAATACAGAGCCTAAGTCAGATATTAAGGCGGCAGGCGCAGAATAGTGGGTCCCTAAAGTTTACGACCGCCTTCTTCCCCTATCTTCACAGACAAACTCTAGCAGAGTTCCATGCCAGGTAAGAAATAGTTGTCTCCTCTACCTATATCCACAGCACATCACCAGAAAGATGACCAGGGAAATCAAATGAGTGAAATCAGAGAAATTTGCCTGCCTGGCAGAGAAAACTAAGAAAAAATACAATATGAAGGTGGCCAGTCCAGTGTAAATCGAACCGGAACATCCCAAATACGAGATTCAAGTTCTATCGCCTAAGCCATTCTACTCAGTTCTTCGGAGGAACAATGTAAGTACCAGTTTTATGACACTTTTCCGTGTTGACTTCACAGCCAATCTCATAATAAATTGATTTATTATTCTAGAGAAGTTAGCGAGCGCATGCGGACGTGTATGTGATACTGAAAACATGTAATGAATTGCACTCATGACTTTCATCCTATTATCGTGTATTTTTATGTAGCTTCTACAAACTATTCATATGAATGATTATTTTACTATCGAGTTTTCACTATTATTCCACTTAAAAGTTTGCAGAAACAGTTTCATTATACATTTCGTTGTAGTTACTCATATCTCACTTTCACAATTTTTCTGTGCAGTGCTTTTTATTTTCTCTACACATACTATGTACATGGTTTATAGATAGGGTATCGTATTGCACCCAAAAATTCGATATCGATATCACCAGAAAAATATGTTTTGGGGCTCCTGAATCCAAAAGAAGCATTTCTAGAAAAACATCCCGTGCGTGCGTGTGTGTGTGTGTGTGTGTGTGTGTGTGTGTGTTTGTGCGTATCTGTGGACAGCATAGCTCAAAAACGAAAGGTCCGTTAGATACCAAACTTGATATTTTAATTCAGTATCTCCCAAGGATGCGAAACGAAGATTTTCAAGAAAATCCCCCCACTCCCCAACTACCCTTTACATGGAAATCCCCAAAGGGTATCGACAGGCGCAAGAACGATGAGATCGCTAAGGTATTAAGGATTAATATATGTATTAATAAAATTAAGGTGCATACTAATATTCCCCTCACCTAGACGGCCCTAGTTCGATCCCAAGCGACCGAATGTGAGATTTGTGTTGGACAAAGCGCCGCAGGGACGGGTTTTCTCCGGGTTCTCCGGTTTCCCCCGCCATCACATTCCAACGGTACTCTATCTTCATTCCATGCATCATGTGTCATCGCCTGCGGTGCCACAAGTAGTAAAAGTGGGCGTTAAACACCATCCAAAGACTAATATTCCTAGTAGTAAAATACATCATTAGAATGTAGGTAGTTAGTTGTGGGTAGCTAGTTTTTTGTTGGATTAAAATGGCTTAAATAATTTCTGAATTTGTAATTATTAATGTAGATATTGTTTGTATATAATCCAGATCAAACGCTTCTACCGCCGACCGGGCCCTAACCATAAGCGCGAGCACCCGGTGGTCCCCAACAGGGCCCCCCCCTGAAGGCACCCGAAAGTGGGATTGACAGGGTGGTCCTGCAACGATGCCAGAAAGGAACCTTCAGCGCGCAAGCCACCGCCCAATCGTAAGCCGCAGAACGCCGGTGAATAGTCCTCCAGCCCTGGAGCAAATGACAATGATGGGTACAGGAAATGATGGACAGGAAAGTTCTGGCAGAACATAAACCACCCCAGATTCGCCTGTCGACCAGGAAACCCCGAAAACCCACAGGTCAGAGTGGACGGTCGCCGGATTGCATCCAGGACTTTCCGAATGCAAGTCACACAATTAACTGCGGCGCCACCTCTCTCGATGTGTCCTCGGTTAAATATCGATATCAAACTTTTCGGTGGAATGCAATACTTTTTCTAGCTGTTATGGTTACGTAGTTTGTTACATCTCAGCTGTAAATGATAATTTCCATAAAAACTAAAATTAACAACATTCGAAATTTGAAAAAGATGAATTTTTTTATTTATGGCTTTTGAAATGTATTGGAGCTATTTAGCTAAAAAGACGAGAAGTGATGATTGTCCACCGAGCCGAACACTTTAAATTCTGCTTCGGCACTCGTTCGAAAATCTGATATGTTTTATATTTTAAACAAAACAAAATTGTTAATTCGTTCTCTCGCATTTTTATTTTGATTCCGGAACCTTTTTGATACTAATGAGAGCTTTAGATTCGTATGCAAAGAAACAAAGTGCACGGCCTTTGAATATGTAGTAGGCAGAGTAATTGCTTTGCTGGTTGTTAAGCAGTTGTTGGTGGATGGTCATGCAGTTTGGGAAATTATACAATTATTAAAACAGCCCGCCTAGGTAGCGCTAGTGTCTGCTTTACATTCAAAAGGTCGAGAATTCGAATCTCGCTTAGGTAGCGTTGCCCGGATAAGGGGTTTTCCGGGGTTTTCCCTTATCCTAAGAAGAGAATGTCGAGTAACTTCAAGCTCCATGGACCTCGAGATCATTTGAGCATCATTTCACCAATTTCATTCATCGTTCGACATAATCAACCACGTTAAAGGATGTTAAGCTAAAAAGAAAAAAAAAATTGATAAAACATTTAATTGCGAAAAAGAGTACTCTGGGAGTGAATTCGGAATATAAGATGCAGCAAAAGCTGCGCGGTGTATGTTGATCCCATAAACTCAAAGAGGTATATGTCATACTAAGTAAATATTTAGAAATAGTGTTTTCATTAGTTATTAATTCGCGTACTTAGAAGTATCTAATTTTATGGACGAAAATGTACTTTTAAACACTCTGATTTATGAATACGAAAAAAAAACAACAACAGTGATTTGTTAACACTAAAATGAAAATTGAAAAGTCGTTAATATGAAACAATGGGTTAAAAGCATTTATAAACATAACATTCCTGACTGCAAGGACATTTAAATTAGTTTCTATAGTACTTTAATAATTATATATTGTATGTGTTTATTTTAGATTAAAATACGCTAACAAATAGGTGAAACTCAATGGAACTAAATTCATTCAGCAAACATTTGGTCTTAAAATAGTTTGTTTCTGAAATTGATATATTATTACACTTTTGACAATCAATGTGTTAAATTGGCTTTCTTCGCGTTAAATAAATTTATCTGGAACAATATGTTACTAGGTATTCATTAATATCTAAATAGTAAAACTGTTCTTAATCTTTCATTTTTGTGACATTCTTTCATATTTCGCTGTGAACCTCACGTGCGATTGGTAAGAGAGTTGAATTTGGCGGAATTTGCAGAACCGTAATTCCTAATCGTTTCCTAAAATCAAAGATTATCGCGTTGTAATCACGAAGGCAGATGTTAAAGGTTTAAGATCGTGGTGTACAAGGTTACCAGCACGTTCTGGCGTTTATTGAATTAAGTGGTATCGAACGCGCCTAAGTATTGGTTGCAGCAGACGTGTTCATATTTTGAATATACAGGCGAAGTGCCAGGACAGCCGTAACGATCTAACTGGCCGTTACTGCATCGTTGCTAGAAAGAAATAAGAAGAAAAACATTTAAAGGAGTAACGACACGACCGAGGTTCTGGTTGTGAGCCAGACCAGCCCAGCTCCGTCTGTCTTCATGGCCTGCTGTAAAATGTGAGATGACTTGTATATATGTACTTCCATAGCCTACTGTAAATTTAAGACAGTTTGCGAATGTTCCATAGTCCATTAAAAAATGTGAGTCTATTTACTTCCATAGATGATACGGTTAGCTATACTTACTTTCACAGACTGTGTAAAATGTCAGACGGTTTGCTTTGTCTTCATATCCTTCTGAAAATGTAAGACGGTGCTGTACTTGCATAGCTTACCTATAAAATGCAAAATATTTCCATAGTCTGCTAAAATATGCAAGACGATTATAATTTTCGCTGTAGTATGTGAGGCGGTTGCTGTATTTCCATTGTCTGCTGTGAAACATGTGTACTGTGCTTCTGTCTTTTGTAAAATGTAAGGTGATTTCTGATACTTCTACAGCCTACGTAAAATGAGACTGTTGGTTCTACTCTCTATGACCTACTGTAACAGTATGAGACGGCTTCCATATAACCGTAATGTGTTAGACGTTTTATTTACTTCCAAAACCTGATTGTTTACTATACTTCATAGTCGAATGTAACTTTTGAGATTGGTGCTATTCAACCGATTTGAGGATTTCTGTGATCGAAATATGTGGACACACACATATATTAAACAATCCCGTCAGTTTTAACAAACCCATTCAAACCACCATGGAGGTTTTGTGGTAAGTGGAATGAAGTCTGAAGGTCACGGGTGGCCAAATTTGTTTGATGTCACATAGCGGAGACCTTCAGATGTTTTGAAACCGCGTAACAGTATTGGCTTGAAAACTGGGTTTTACAGAATAAAAAAAAAAAATCTTTTAAATGAACGATTCATTTTACGAACATGTATTTCATAAAATTGCTGATGATCCCATCATAGTGTCAATGTACATGGTAATGAAGTCTTCTTATTCAGCTATTATCATAAGTTAGATTAGTTTAACATTCAAACATTTTATCTGTGTAAATATGCAGTTGCATAAAACAAATTGTGTACCATAGTTTATAAGGAGCACTTCAAACTCACATTGAAAATATAATGAATCTGATGTGTTCCATTCACATGACTTTCTCTACATCTCTGCAACAAATTATTGTTAAAAAGTTTATTCTTCTATTTACTTCATGTTAATCGAGAAAAAATTAGCAGAAATAGTCGTGTTACTTGCTACCTTGTAAGTAGAAGCGAAATAAGAGAGTACCATAGGTTAAAGTGATAGTCAAAAACTGGTTGCTATGAGACTGAAGTTCCTTTGTTTGTATGGACAGGAGTTGGCAAATTCCTGTATGAGAAAAGTGTAAGTTTTTAAAGCTGAAACCAATAGCAATGAATATTTAAAAAACGATCAACTCCCCGAAAAAAATGTACATGACAATTGTGTGTTTTATCCTGATCTACATTTTTTGTACAGTAAGTTTTTGTCTATCTCTTACGATTTACCAGTTATGCAAAATTCAATAAAAATCATCCAGAATCAAAAGGTCTTTAGATGCTATTCCCAGAAAATGCAAGATATACATTTTATTTGGCATGTAATTATCTAAATATAGGAGATTTTAATCAAAATCGTTAGAGCCATTTTTTAGAAAATAAATTTTTTTGAAAAAGTTCCATGTAAAGGGTAGTTTGGGTTGGGGGGATTTTCTTGAAAATCTTCGTGTCGCATCCTGAAAGATACCAAACTTAAATACCAAGTTTGGTATTTAACGGACTTTTCGTTTTTGAGGTATGCTGCCCACACACACACACACACACACACACACACACACACACACACACACACATACACAGACACACACATTAATATTTTTCTAATTTTTTTTGCATTCAAAACATATTTCCGGTGAAATCTCGGTATCGAATTTTTGGGTGCATTACAATACCGTCTCTATACACTATGTATATAGTGCGCGTAGAGAAAGTAAAAAGTAGAGTAAGGGATTAAAAATAAACCCCTTGTACTTAAATATAATAATATATTTTAAACATAGAGTATTAAAACAAACGTAAAATCATATAGCTGAACGATGTTGAGGGCACTGCCTAGGATTTTTAATTCTAGAGATATCTCAGCGTTTCGGATCGTACTAAAATAAAATTATCAATGTTAAAAATTCTATACAGAAATGTAATACGGTATAAATTTGTGGAAGGTAAAAAAAAAGTAATTATGTTACATTTAAATGATTTATTTTTCCCAACCATTTTCCTCTACACATTATTCTCTTAAACACAATGCCTTTCTCTAGTATGTAGGTGAGAAGGTATTATATTCCAACCGAAAATTCGATAACGAGATTTCACTGGAAATACACGTTTTAGGGTCTCTGTATCAAAAAATGTTTTTTTTTTTTTTAGAAAAAGATCCTCTGTGTGTGTTCATGAACAACACAACTCAAAAACGAAAAGTCAGTTAAATCCAAACCTGATATTAAGTTCAGCGTCTTCCAAGTATGCAACACGAAGATTTTCAAGAATCTCCCCACCGCAAAGTTTTGACTTTTCAAAAATGGCTTTAACTATTTTGATTAAGATACTGTACATAAAATAATTTAAACAACAAACCAAATGTATCTCTTGAAAATTTTCTGGAAAAACTCTTCGAAGACCTTTCATTCTGGGAGAATGTTTTATAGTTGCTAAATCGTAAGACATAGACAAAAACTTAATACACAAAAAATGTAGATCTTGTCAAAGCACACAGTTTGTCATTTACCTACATGCATTTATTTTTGTGAAGTTAGCTACTTCCGAAATACTCCTTGCTATTGGTAACATTTTAAATATACGCTAACTTTACTCAAACGAAAATCTGTCATTTCATTTCTGGTGTTTTACTCCTGGTCATGCAATAGGAACAGAATTTCAATCGCAACCAACTTTTAAAAGATTTGTGCAATACCTTCGCTATTTTGCATTCCACCCAAAAATTCGATACCAAGATTTCACCAGAAATGCATATTTTAGTGTACCCTGTATTCCAAAAAAGAATTTTCAAAAAAAGATCCGTGTGTGTGTGTCTGTGAACATGCCAACTCCAAAACGAAAATTCGGTAATATACCAAACTTGGTGTTTTAAGTTTAGTATCTTCCAAGATACTAAAGTACGAAGATGTTAACGAGAATCCCCCGCTATAAACTACTCTTTCCATATAAATTAGCGGGGGATTCTCGTTAAAATCTCGTTGATTTTCTCTAAAACGGCTCAAACGATTTGGTTTAAAATGCCATATGTTGAATATATTTACTGAAAAATAAAATTTATATTTGGAATAGCCTCTGAAGAGCTCATCATTCTGAATAAATTTGTCTGAATTTTGCGTAACTGGTAAACCATAAGAGATAGACAAATACTTACTACACAACAAATGTAGATATTGTTAAAACACACAATTTATGTCATATACATTTTTTCGTGGAATTGAACTTGTTATTGATTTCAGTTTTAAAATACTTAACATTTTTCCCGTATGAGATTTTGTTAACTCCTGGCAATACAAAGAAACGTATTTCATTCACATGGCAACTAGTTTTAGCCTAGTGTATTCCCTTATTTCCCTTCTACTTATAAAGAAGTAAGTAATACGAGTAAAACCAGTTCTGCTAATGTTTATCTCGATTAGCATGAAGCGGATTGAAGAATAACCTATTTAACAATAATTTGTTACCGAGAAGTTGAGAAAGTAATGTGAGTAGAACACACAAGATGTTTTGTGAACTCCTAGCAGGCAAAGAGAACCAAATTTGTATTATTTCATATAACGACCGGCTTTTAAAAGACTTGACTATCGCTTTAGCTTAATGCATACAAGAAAACAAGTAATAAAACCAATTCTGCTATCTCTATTAGCATATGTAGATAAAAGAATAAGCTAGAGAAAGTCATGTAAATGGAATACATCAGAGTTTTTTTTTATCTACACAATGTTAATTGACTTATGCTTTTGCAGAAATAGTTTCATTATACATTTCGTTGCTGAAGCGATATTTAGATCTCTAAAAAGCGGTTCGCCATGTCATTCATGACACATGGCACCACTATTTGCATAGCATCACGATGATAAACAAAAGAATGTGGGATTAGCACTTCAAAGTGAATTATGAAATACTGGAAAGTTAAAACCAATTACAGCTAATATCTTCAAGATGATTAATATCAAATTACAAGGTGACCCAATTGATGAGTTTTAAGAAAAATCTATATTTCTGTGCAGTAAGAATTTTCTATCTCGTATACCTTATACCAATAAGGGTAAGGAAACGATCCAAGCATAAGTTCGGGTACCTCCCCGGTATTTGCCAGTTATGAGGACTGTGGAAAATCAGAAAAAAAATAAATCACTAGGTCAGAAGGTCGCCCTTGACTTACCAGTAAAATTATACATTTTTTGCCCCTGCACTGCATTTGTCTTAAACATATTTTTATATAAATCGAAATCATTAGAGCTATTTTTGAAAAAATAACGAAACACTTTAAGTGTTGTTTGGAGTGAGAAAATTTTCTTCGTGTCGCATCTTGCGCGGAAGTCAAATATCAAGTTTAGTATTTAGCTATCCGATTTTCATTTGAGTTGCAAACACAATTTCAAATTCGTATACAAGTTACATATATGCGTGTATCTCGGAACCTTTTGGTAAGGTGAAATTCCGATATAGAATATTTGGATGCAATACAATAGACACTTCCTTTCAGCCACAACAAATAGTTACTAGAAAAAGAAAAGTTGCGCAATTTTGCTTCAGATTAGCCAAGTTGGACGCTGACATCCGTCAATGAGAATTAACAGATGTAATTTCTTTATTGTTTTGTTAGAATTATAGGCTGGCTAGACTATGTTGTTCTGATCCGCCATTAAGATATGAATTATCATATTATATCATCGAGAAACTTTTAAACCTTAAATAAAAAAATATTTGTTTCAAAGTTAGTGATCATTACTCATTCGGTTGACCTTTGCTGTAAGGGTTACGTAAGAATGAAATGAAGTTTGGTCACATTATCTAAATGTACAAATATGAACAATTTGTACATGTGTCAAAACAGTTGCATGCTCACCAAGAACTGATAAACTCTATGACTCATATTATTTTTCTTGTCAACGTTTCGGCCACTGATAATAGCATAGTTTGGATGCCAAAATTTTCAGTTCGAAAACCTATTCCTCACTTAATATTACTTATTTTACTGTACATAAAATTTGTGTTTTAAAAAAAACAAAATCATTGAGTTTTATTCATAATAAGAATACATATTCCATTTATATTCATTTATTTTTAGTTTTTCTGTTATTTATTTCACTTATATGTTGTCTTCAATATTTGAGGGTATATAACGGCTTTGATTTTGCAACAATTGCCACTTGGAGATACAGTTCATTGATAGACCTGTTAATCGTTGGGTTTTTGTAATACTTGGTGTTGCTTTATAAGCGTATCACATATATTCACGCCCTCGTTCAAATTCCTATTACAATCCCCACCGTCTAGCCAGGTATTGAAATCGATACATCTGAATTTTGAGGCTATCACACAGGCACACGAAAAAAATATTTGAAATAAATTGAGTGGTCTAAGGAAATATAAATCGTTGCATTCATTCGTATGTACCTTACTGTTTACTAGTAATACAAAATTCCTTCAGAATGATCAGAACTTCGAAGGTAATTCTAATGTACATTTTGTTTATCACGTTAACTATTTTAAATGTACTGGATTTTGATCGAAGTCGATTGGGTCATTTTTACTTTCTCTACACGTACTATGTACCTACATATAGTATAGAGAAGGTATTGCATTACACCCAAAAATTCCATACCAAGATTTCACCGGAAATGTTTTGGGACCAAACTTGATATTTAAGTTCAGCATCTTAAAAAAATGCGACACGAAGATGTTCAAAAGAATCCGCCCACCCCCAAATATCCTTTACATAAAAAAAAAATTAAAAATTTTGGTTTCCTCAAAAATAGCTCTAAAGATTTTGATTAAAACCTCGTATGTCTAAGATATTTAGATATATAAAAAATAAAATCTTTATCTTCAATTTTCTGGGAACAGTCTTTGGAGACTGCCTTATTTTGGATGCATTTTTCTGAATTTTGCATAACTGGTAAATCGTAAGAGATAGACAAAAACTTAATGCTCAAAAAATGTAGATCTACTTAAAACACACAATTTACATCATATATATATATATATATATATATATATATATATATATATATATATATATATGGGAACTTGTCAACTGCTGGCCACGCAAGGAATCGGATTTCAATCCTATAGCAACTGCATTTTAAAACATCTGATCGTTCTGCTAATGTTTATCTCGATTAGCATGAAATAGATAGAAGAATAAGCTTATTAACAATAATTTATTACAGAGATGCAGAGAAAATCATGTACATGGAATACATCATATTTTTTTAGGAAATAAAATAGCGAAAAATAAGCTATGCGACATAAATTGTGTGTTCGGTTTAGTATTTATAGGTAAAAAATTCATCCATGATGAAGAACTTCTAGTTATAAAGAGTTTACGCAAGTGTATAGTTATTCTTATATGTATTACTATTCGAAAATGTAACAATTTATACAGTATTATTTGCAGATGACCAGCTGGTCATAGCACAAGGTTTATGATGACATGCAATAAATAAGAGAAAACTTATGGAAGAGTATAATAAATGGGGATTAAGATATGTTTGTAGAGAGCAAATACAATTTGATTTTAGAAATTAATTCTCATACTGTTGGAATTACAAAGCGTTTTTAATTGTATTAACCGAGATAAGGAGCTTGTTTTTATTATGTTAGTACCGTAATAGTATGTTAGTGCTATAATAATTGGTATTATTTTTATTTTCTCTACACGTACCATGTACATAGTGTATAGAGAAGATATTGCACTCCACCCAAAAATTCGATACCGAGATTTTACCGGAAATATATGTTTTAAGATCCCCTGTATCAAAAAAAAAAAAAAAAACATTTTCAGAAAAAGGCCCGCGCTCTATTTTCGGCCCGCTTGGTATTTAAGTTTAGTATCTTCCAAGGATGCGGCACGAAGATTTTGAGAAAAATGCCCTCCACCCCAAACTACTCTTACCATGGAACTTTTTTCGAAAATTTTGATTTTCTGGAAAAAAAATGGCTCTAACGATTTTGATTAAAATATCGTATATTAAAAATATTTACCTGACAAATAAAATATATATTTTGAATTTCTCGGAATAGCCTCTGAAGACTACTTTATTATGGATGATTTTTACGGAATTTTGTATAACGGTTAAACCCTAAGAGATGGACAAAAGATTACCACACAAAAAATGTAGAGCACGTTAAAACACACAATTTATGTCATATACATTTTTTCGTGGAGTTGATCATTTTTTAGATATTCGTTGTTTTTGGTTTCAACTTTGAAAAACTTATACTTTTCTCATACAAGAATTTGTCAACTCGTGTCTCCACAAACAAAGGAGCTTCAGTCACATAGCTACCAACTTTTGACTAGCACTTTAATCTATGGTACTCCCTATTTTCACTTCTACCTACAAGAAGCAAGTAATAAGACTATTTCTGCTATTTTTTTCTCGTAGAACATGAAGTAAATGGAAGCATTAGCTTTTTAACAACAATTTGATGTAGAGAAAGTCATGTGAATGGAACACGTCAATTTTTTTTTCATTTATCTACTTTACGACCACTAATTATCACGAAACCTAAAAATACGTAGATATATTCTTATTCGGAATATAAATACTAATGCAAGAAACATAATAGAGCAATTGTTCTACGAATCATAAACCCATAATAAGTGTATTAACGTATGAGATGTGGGTTACGTATCTGAATCGCAAAATGTTGTATACTAACGCAGCATCGAAGGGATTATCTATTCTTGCTTTCCGCGCAGTTGGTCAAGCAGAGTACAATAAGCGATTCGCAGCAGTATCGAGCAAATCTGCTTTCCGTGTTTTACATAAAAAACAACCAGTCGCATATGGCATCTGGCCTAGACAGATTTTAGAATGAATTTCACCAGGGAGAGGAAAGGGGATAGAGCAAGAAAGACTTGGATGGGCGATAAACAAGTGGTATGAAGGAGAGAGGAATAATAATAATAATAATAACATTATTATTATTATTATTATTATTATTATTATTATTATTAGCAGGGGCGGAGGTTGAACGACTTCTGCCTGGATGTTTATATTAAGCCCAACAAATGTCACCGAAGCAATTACGGTAACGAAGTTGAGCGAGCGTGTTAGTGACCCCAGACGTTTAACGAAGACGTACCGCAGGCACACCTGCTCCTGACGTCGGCATCTTGCCACTTCTACAAGTTTACTTAACGTAATTTACGACAAGGTTTTCAGCATCACGATCCACCTCAATATGTAGACCTATCTACCACTAGCAGACACGGTGGTATTTTTACTTTTTCTGACGCGTGCACAGTAACTAGAGAAGGTATTGCATTCTACCCGAAAATACGATATCGAAATTTCACCGGAAAGATATTTTGGTATTTCTCAATATAAAAAAGAAGCGCGTGTGTGTGTGTCTGTGGGTGAACAAGCAACATGACTTCAAAACGAACTTTTCAGTACTTCCAAAGACGAGACCAAAATTTCCAAGAAAATCTCCCATTTCAAACTACCCTTTTCATAGAAAACATTTAGAAAAGGCTCAAATGATATCCATTAAAATATAATATGTTTAAAATATTTGAATAGCAAATAAAATGTACATAATTGTGTGGGAATTTTTCTCACCCTCTAGAAGGACTGGGGGTGTGTCCTTTCGTCATCATCATCCCGCGGAAGGGTATTGCTAACACAGCACCACGGTAACATGAGTCACCCTCAGTGGTGTAATGGTTACCATGCTGACTTCATATAGCCAAGGTCGCGGGCTCAAACCCGGCGTAAAAATCCTTAGCATGGCTTCCTTCGGAAGGAAAGTAAAACCGTTGGTTCCGTGTCGTAGATTTACGGCACGAAAAAGAACCTCAAGCCTGATAGATAGACCTCTGAGCAAGATTAAGCGGTCTTTCACGCCCAATGGGACGCTGAGAACCGCAGCAGTTAAAGAGCGTCCATAAGTAACACGCCGTTTACATTTTTATTTACATTTGGTAACATGAATTTCCGTTTATAGTCTCTCCCACTATTCCGTTACGGCCGTTAACCGACGTCAGGGTTGAATACTTATTATCAGCTTATGAATACCTTTTATTTCTGGATAATTTCGTATAATTGGTAAACCGTAATATATAAATAAAATCTTGTCACGCAGAAAATGTAAATTTCGTTAAAGCAAGCAAATTATGTAAAATAATCATTTTGGTAAGGTTAACTATTTCCGAGATTTTCTTATTAATTTGGTTTTTCATATATTATACTATTTTACTTTCCTACCACATACTACTTAAGTATTCCACCCAAAAATTCGATGTCAAAAATTCAACGAAAATATGTTTTGAGGCCTCTTAAAGCCCCCCAAATATTTTTAGAAAAAGGTCTATTGTTTGTTTCTGTGTGTGTCCGTGAACAACATAACTCAAAAACGAAATGCCGGATAACTACCAAATTTGGTATTTGAGATCCGTATCTTTCATAGATGCAACAAAGAGAATTACTAGAAAATCCTCCACCCAAAAACCACCTTTGCATGGAATATTTTTTAAATGTTTTATTTCCTGAATAATATATCTAACGTTTTGATTAAAATACCCGCATTAAATATATTTACATAACAAATCAAATGTATATCTTGAGTTTTCTGGAAATAACTTGCTAAATTCTCTTCATTCGAAAGCGCATTTATATAATCTTATAAAATGCGATAAATATAAACGCATTGAACAAAAAACATAAAGCTCTTTACAGCGCACAATTTATTTTTAAAAACTGTGCGGTACCATAGTAATTCCTGAGATACCCGTTATTAACGGTTCATATGGTCCATTACTTAATTCCTTTAAAGTCCTGTCGATTTTCAATTATTTCACGTGATGTTATGGAAAGAATATGGAATTTTAAGACAGGCTTGCGTCCAGGTCTATGCAATTTGACTAGAGATATTCGTTTTGTACCTATAACGAAATATGTTTCCGGAAACGTTTATCTAGATTCGAACGAAATAGATAGGAAAATAAACTTCGTAAGAATAATTTGCATACTTACTAATAAGTGGTGGTGGTTATAGAAAAGCATGTGAATACAACACATTGGTTTGTGTTAAGTCGCTATTCGTTTTTGCTGGTGCAAAAGGCATGGTATTTTAAAACCATCACTTAGCGACCCGCTTATAAAAATTTAACTATCGTTTTAGCATATCCTTCCTTATGCCTACAATGAAATCCATTGGCAAGAAGTATAAGACTTTGTTAAGAACAGTCTGTAGAAGAGAGAATAGAGAAAGTCGTGTGAATGCAACATATTGAAATTTTTGTAGTGAGCATCAGTGACTTACCCCAAATCAATATGTTATGTTGCCCGCCTGGGTAGTGTGGTGGTAGCGTGTCACATTCAAAAGGTCGTGAGTTCGAATCTCGCTTAGGGTGACTTATCCGGATAAGGTTTTTTTCGGGGTTTCCCTTATCCTGAAAAGACGAATGTTGAGTAAATTTAAGCTCCATGGACCCCGAGATCATTTGATTACCATTTCACCAGTTTCATTCATCGTCCGAAATGACCAACCAGGATAAAGGACGTTGAACTACATATTTGTGGCACTCTCAGGGGCTCACAGTAATAGCACAGTGCTCTGGGAAGTTCTAGACGTATTTACAAAACTTGTATTATGCAACTCAATAAAGTTTACCTGTTCTTCGCATAGTCGGATATTCACATAAACGCGCGTTTAAACATACAAGGTTATTTGATATATTCTGCTAGAAACCTGATAGCCAAGGATAATGTTTCTTCAGGCACCTCAACGTGCAACATTCGGGCGATAAAATGTTCCTTCCTCAACAGGGGAAGAGGCCAATTTATCTTCCTTTATTTCGTCGATCCTAATGAAATTCATTGATTACAACAGGTTCTAGAAGAGAGCGAGAAAACATTACATTTTGGATCATATCTTCAGTGTACAATATAACAATATGTTTTCTAAGGGTACTCGCTACTGAATTTTCTACACAACGGCTTCTATAGAGAACATAATGGAAATGAGTTACAACATAAAAATTTCTTTTAAAGAATATTAATTAGAGGTGTATTAATTTCATCATGCGCTATTTCATGAATAGGAGGATGAATAAGTTTACGGTTTAATTTCTCTCCATTATCAGAAATTTTAATTAAGAGTGAACTTCACGTAATTATAATTTGAATACTTTTTTCTTTGTTTAGAAAAAAGGTCAGGTCATTGTAGAATCAAAATCCAATTACAGTTTTTGTTTAAATCCCAAATGCGATGTTTAAATGGGCATAGAGTGAATTTTTAAAACTTGATTGCCTTACTATCTCGTTTTATTACATTTTTTGGCGCTTTAAAATGCTCACCATGAAGCAAATTCTGTTACTTATAATTTTCATAGTTTAATATAAAATAGTTTTGATCTAGGTTTTTAACACTTCATAGTTGATTAGTTTAAGGAAATTAAAACTGTTATATGCTTTATTTCTTTTTCAGGAAAAGTTTTAATGCCTTACAAAAATTCGTAAAAATTCGCATTAATTTAAAAAAACTACATTGGAGCAAAAAAGCTACTATACATTCAAACTCATAGCGTGATGCGTTTCCATTAGACTCGATGTTCATTCTTTGAAACATTTCTCTGAAAGTTTGGTTCTACTCGAAACCATGAACATTAATTTTCTGTTGTAATTACAATGCCAAAATCTGTATAAAATTTTAAATTAAATGGCTGAAATGTATTGAAATTAGCAATTTAAGTACCACATTCCGTAAAACACATTGTATGATAAACGACGTTAAAGTGCAACTGTGTGCATTAACATAACGTTTAAGAATATGCTGTTGATACGTACAAAGAGAGTATTTTGGGATAGAAAGGCTTTGAGTTTGGACCGTGCACAATTGGACGGTTTCCATTCTACACGATAATTATGTGGAGATGCGATAATTTTAAAGCTTGTAGGGCATAGATACTGGGGAAATATTAATGTTTAAAGCATTAAAGTACACAGTACTACCGCTATTTACAAGAAATTACACTGTACAATATTCTATGTCTTTTAATATTTGTGAATGTGAATCAGCGTTTTTATTTTACTTCGATGTTGGCATTACCTTTAATCAAACTGACAGGAGCTGTTGATAAAATAAGCGTGGTAGTGTATTTCGGTTGAATTAGTTTTAGAGTACCGTTTTAGACTCATTTTCACATATTATTTTGCATAGCTATAGTAAGTTGTTCTTCTCAAACGTTGTAAAGTTGTTTTTGTATCTCGTGCTACTATGAGTAGTAAAATAATATTTTTAAAATATACGACAATTCGAGTAAAATCTAGAATTTGAGCTATTAGCAGCATACTTAAATCCTTTAAGGTTGGTAATCCATGCATGATTGTTTATTCTGTCAGTTTATTCCTTTAATTTTGTGAATTTACCACATTGGTGTTTTCCCCCCTCACCTTACTATTATACACAAATAGTATTTTACTTATGAGAAAGCTATCTTTTTATTCAAAGAACATCAAAACATTTATTGCCGGTAGAATCTAGATATTTTGGATGGTAGGCAATATCTTCTCTATCAACGTACCTACTAAGTACATTAGAGAAAGTTAAAAGAAAGGACTTGACGTATTGTGACAAGTGAAAGTCGCTAGCTAGATAAACAAAAGAGCATGATGCTTGTGGTGTAAATTAATGTTGGTCGTGTCTGAAGATGCAGGGGACTTTGGATCTTTGCCAGGCTTTGCTGGAGAAGCCGGTTTAGACACAGCTGTACCTTTCTTTGAACGATTTTACCCAAAAATACGGGACAGATGTTGAAATATTTGCATAGAGGTTTGCTGGACGGAGTCCAGGGTGCATTCAAAGCTGGCTAAATTTGGATATAGACATTGACTTGACGTCAGCACTCTAGTAGTTCGCTCATTAATTTATCGCCACCGACGGCCGTAAATTGTAATCTTGTGTTGCACTTGCACTTGGACACGCCTGCCTTGTGGTTTTACGTGAAATACCACTTCTCTTAGTGTGAACGGCCTCAGACGAGAGCTTATAAGAATAAGTTTAAATTTAATCTCCTTGGAGTTGAGCATTTTGACGAATGACGTCAGTTATTGAGATTTAATTGCCTGACGTAGACGCTTTTGTTTAAATCTAATGAGGTTGGCTTAAAGACGCACTTCTATTTTTACTTTCCCTACTACATATTATTTACTAGCGAAGTGTTGTATCCCACCCAAGAATTCAATACAGATATTTTATAAGAAATATAAGTTTTAAGACTCCCCGATAAAAATTCTTTTTTTTAGAAAAAGGTCCTAGGTGCGTGTCTGTGTGTGTGTGTGTGTGTGTGTGTGAGTGAACAGCATAACAGCAGAATAGAAAAGTTCATTAAGCAACAACTTTGATATAAATGTTCAGTATCTTCCAAGGTTTCAAGAAAATCCTCCATATCCAAACTATCCATGGAACATTTTTTCGAAATCTTTAATTTATCTCAAAAATAGCTATAAAGCATTTCATTGAAACGTTTGAGATAGTATTACGAAATATGTATCTTAAATTTTCTGGGAATATCCTCAGATTTTTATTTTCTCTAGTATGTACACAATAGATAGAGAAGGTATGGTATGCCACTCGGAAACTCGATACCGAGATTTCATTGAAAATACATATTTTGAGGATTCCTGAATCCAAAAAGGATATACGTAGAAAAAGGACAGTGTGTCAGTGGACAGCATACTCAGAAACGAAAAGTCCGTTAAATACTATTTTTAAGAAAATCCTCCCAACCCAAACTACTCTTTAAATGGAAAAATTGTCGAAATGTTCAATTTTCTAAACCCCCCAAAAATGGTTCTTAACGATGTTGATTACAGTGCCATTTTATTATAGACAGCAAATAGAACGTATATATTGAATTTTCCGGGAATAGCCTCTGAAACCCTTTTCTCGTAAGATCACTTTTACATCACCGGTAAACAGTAAGAGATAGGCAAAATGTTACTACACAAAAAAATGTTGATCTCATTAAAACACATAAATCACGCCATAGTCTTCTGTGTAGAGTCAACTATTAATTCATTTCCTAGATATTCCATGTTATTGGTTCCAGTTTTAAAATACTTATTTTTCCAAACAGGATGTTATCATTCGTTTTTCTTTCGTTTTACTCCTGGCCAAGCAAAGAGGGTCTAATTTCGATGTCGTTGCATGGCGACAACTTTTGAAAGATTTGACTATCGCTTTAGCTTACTGTGTTCTTTTATTTCCCTTCTACTTACAAGGAACTAAGTATTAATTCCGTTTCAGTTAATATGTATCTCGATGGATACATGGATGGAAGAACAGCTTTTGGAAGAAGTTTGTTAACGGAATTGGTAGTTAAAGTCGCTGTGAATGAAACATCAGATTATCCAAGAATATTTTAACTTTCTCTACACGTACTATGTACATAGTGTATAGAGAAGATATTGCACTCCACCAAAAATTCGATACCGAGATTTCACCGGAAATATATGTTTTGGGGTCCCCTGTATCCAAAAAAGTATTTTCAGGAAAAGGTCCTGTGTGTATGTGTGTGTGTGGATCTGTGTCCGTGTGTCTGTGAATACGAAAATTCAAAAACGAAAAGCCGGTAAAATACCAAACCTGGTATTAAAGTTTAGTATCTTCCAGGGCTGCGACACGAAGATTTTGAAAAAAATCCCCCCAGCCGAAACTATCCTTTACATGGAGCTTTTTTCGAAAATTTTTATTTTCTCAAAAATGGCTCTAACGATTTTGATTAAAATATCGTGCATTAAAATGTATGTCTTAAATTTTCTGGGAATAGTCTTTGAAGACTACTTTATTATGGGTGAATTTTACGTAATTTTGCATAACTGCTAAACCGTAAGAGGTGGACAAAAACTTACCACATAAAAAATGTAGAGCACATTAAAATACATAATTTATGTCGTATACATTTTTTTCGTGGAGTTGATCGTTTTTTTAGATGTTCCTTGTTTTTGATTTCAGCTTTAGAAACTTAACTTTACTCATGCAGAAATGTTTGAACTCCTGTCCATACAAATAAAGGAACTTCAGTCACATAGCCACCAGTTTTTGACATTTACTTTAACCTATGGCACTCCCTTATTTCTCTTCTACTTACAAGGAAGCAAGTAATAAGACTATTTCTGCTAATTTTTTTAAGCTTTTTAATGATAATTTGTTGCAGCGATGTAGAGAAAGTCATATGAATGGAACACATCAGATTTTTTTTAGAAGTATGGATAGAATAGGATATGTGAATGTGACATCAGATTATTTATTTCGATACCGTATCATTTCATTCATACCATTCATGTTAATCCCGTCATTCAGAAACAATATAAATAGTGTGTATTTAGTCGTAAAAGTTGTCGAATAGCCCAATAATTGTTTGTTGAGTGAGAGAAAGCTTGACTATGAATCAGCTCAGAGTGAATTGATTACTGCAGGTAAACAAAGGCTATTACAGATGTGAAAGAAAGCCGGAAGAGGCACGACACAGCTATAAGTCTCGTTAGTCATGAGCCAGTCAAATGATTACGTCCAATCCGAACACGCAACCTCTGATGACGACATCAGCTCAGTCCTATTGTGATTTTCTCGGCAAGATTCAAAACTTTGCGTCTAGAATTTTAGGTGCGTTCGAAAAAGGTATTAGCGTAGATTTTTCCAATTTTACGCCACCAAACAACACAGTACCTATCGAAACACAGAACTTTGACACATGTTAAAATCTGAGGTGAGCACTCGCAGAACTTTTACTGCCTGTGATAGAACAAAATACAATACCCTTTATATAGGGTATTTCATAAGTAAGCAATAATGTAAATAAAACTAAAATTCCCGCATTTTTAATAAAATTCCTCGGACTCATCAAGAAACATTCTACAAAAAAAAAAAAAAAAAAAAAAAAAAGACAGAGAGACTTAACAAATGTTCAGCCATTATTGTACAGATAGTTAAAAAGTATCCTTCGCTCCATGTTACGTTACGAATTTTTTTTTTTCAATAAATGATTAACAAATAAGCACCTAGTTACATATTATGTGTGAAAATAATATTCAGATTATTGTTCTAATCTTTTGAGATAGAAAGATAGGGGAAAATACAGCTTCCAGGTAGGCATGTAAACTTCATAAGGGTGTAAACCTGAATTATAATCATTAGAGGGATTTTTTAAATAACAATAACGAAAAATGCACATGCGCATTTACTAATTTTCGTTTGGAGGAGGAGGTCTTTGATCTTTAAAACGTGTATTTCGGTGAAAACTCCATATAGCATTTCGATAGAAATACAATACATCCTCTGCCTGCTATACGAAAGTTAAAAAACAATTCTGATACCTAATACCAATGCGCACAAGTGGCAAGAGCCCACTTCCAAAAGGAAAAATGTAACTGGATTTAACTTAGCCTTTTCACATATTAAATTTCATAAGTGTCGTTTAAATGTTTTAGCAATATTTGACATCCAAAATGTTTGCACATGGATTGGTAATAGCTATACGTTTGTAAGTTATCTAGCTTTTAGCTCGCTTAATCCGTGTTCTTTTCAGGTACATCTTTCACGTTATCTTCATGTTAGGTTAAAAATAATGAGCCACTGTTATTTTTTATTTTATTGACGATTTAGAGGAACAGGTTTAAGAGGTAAGCAAGGCTAGAAGGTGAACAGGTGAAATCATAAATGGAGGGTGATTAATTTTAATGTGGGTTACTCTTTCCAAATTGATTTGAAATTAAGACTACTTCCAAGGTGTGCCTAGTCCCCTTAGCTTACACTCAGGCAAGATCATATATGGACGCATAACGAACGATAGATATAGTTACTTAGTTGAGGAAACTTGGTAAATTTTGTTTTATGAATGTTTTCGAAAATAGTTCTAAAAGCATATATTTTACAACTACCTTCAATTTCCTTTTTTTGTGTCGATTTCAAAGAAACTCAAAACTGTGGACAAGGAGGCTCTAATTTTCAAATACAAATGTTTAGTTTCTTCGAGAGTCGTTACCACCTCTTTTAATACTCCAATTTAAAGAAATAGTGACTGAAATAAGGAAATGATACTCACATGAGCCAGGATTCATTGAGCTGAGCGTACTTGACATTTTTCTAATCAGAATCTCATGCAAGCAATTCATCCCAATAGAGATTAGATTCCAGGTCTTCCTGGTTGGAAGACAGGCTTGCTATTCCCACACCTTGAAAAGCTTCCATTTTCCACTCTATGCGTTCTCGTGAATTGTTTCGTGCGGAACAGCCTTAGCTGGAAGGTTAAGGCTCATATTTGGGTTCGATTCCCATTGGACCAGACATCCTGACCTTGGATTTTTCGTTGTTTTCTTGGGTCGGTAGCAGTTTGCGGGGTATATTATGTACCACCGCAAACGTTCATGTCCTAATTTTCCTCTCATTTGATATTTTAGAGAGCAGGACCTGGGGCGAAGGACAGGGTGTGCCAGGTATGAGTTACGCGTGTTTTGAGAAGAGAACTGTTTCTCCGCGAACATTCATTTATATCCAGAGCCGTCCTGCATAATCTATCGCTTCATCCCTTCCTCTCGGAAGTTTAAAGCGCAATGGTCCTAACCATGGCGGAAGTATTGGAGTCCTCCTTCGTTTCTAAGCCCTAACTCTAACTGAAGTACAACTAGAATGTCTGCTCTGCTCTAGATTGTGAGGAACAATGGAGCAAAACCAAGAAGTTTAACCCATAGTAAAATGCGTTTAAACCTTTTAATGTCAAGCTAAGAGAAACATCATGGAAACACTTCTACTACTATGTAAATATCCATTTTATATACATTCAAAATACAAACATTCTTGCAGATTCTAATTATTAATTCATTTTCACTAGGATCACTCGGGCGGTAACGCATTAGGAAAGTTCTAGATTCAAATCGCGTGGGCTGACCAATGTGACTGAGGTATTTTTCGTGATTTCCCTCAGCCGTCACGGATTATTATTTTAATACCACGACCCAAAGCTCCACTTTTTCTAAAACAATAATATAACTGAAAAATAAATGGTAATTAGCATTACGCTGTCATCTACGAATCTATCCACGGATACTGAAAGGAGCTAGACCGGACGGTATCCCACAGCCATTTGTTTGTCGCAGGGCACAGAAGTATGGTGTATGTGGTAAGACCTTGAAGACTGGCTGTAACCTTCTGAGAACACATGGGTCTAACTGAATATGATGGCGAAGAAGGAGCGCGCCTGACATCATCTGCTTGGCGCACAGCGAAAGTGATATGGGTACGGGGGAAAAGACCATGAATGCTATTCTCCACCACTTACAGATCAACCGTCGCGATATGACTAAGTAGTTAAAGCGACTTTAAATAAATAGAATAAACAATCTGATGTCTTCCGTTCATATGAATTTCTCTACAAACTGTTGTTACAAAATATTCTTTTACCTACATCATTCTAATCGAGAAAAGCATTGGCAGAAATTGGTTTCTTACTTGCTGCCTTGTAAGTATATGGGAACAAGGGAATACATTAGGCTAAATTGATAGTCTAAAGCCGGTCACTGTGTAAAACAATTAAAATTCAGTTCTCTTTGGATGGAAAGGAGTAGAACAAAAGATGACTTCCCGTTTGAGAAAAGTTTAAACAGTTTAAAATTGAAACCAATAACAAGGAATGTCTCGAAAACAGTTACAATATATATGTGTGTGTGTGTGTGTGTGTGTGTGTGTGTGTGTGCTATAAAATGTGTGTTTTAACAAGATCCATGTAGTAAATTTTTGTCTATCTCTTCCGTTTACCAGTTATACTAAAGTCACTCAGAATGAACAGGTCTTCAGAGGCTACTCGCAGAAAATTCCAGATATGCATTTTATTTGTAATGTAAAAAATTTTTAATATACGGTATTTTAATCAAAATCATTGGAGCGATTTTTGAGAAAACAAACTGTTCGAAAATTGTTCCATGTGATCGGTAGTTTGGGGGGGGGGATTTTCTTGGACAGTTTCGTGTCGCATCCTTGGGAAGACACTACACTTAAATATCATGTTTGGAGTTCGACGGACTTTGTTTTTGACCTATGCTGCCCACAGACACAGACAGGGGTGCAATATTTCATATACTTATTAGGTACTAAGGAGTGAAAATAGAATTTTAACATCTGAATCATACCGGGAGCTTAGTTATATGTTTGCCCTTTGTGTCACCTATTTTGACTTAATTGCAAGGCGGTATTTTATGATCATTGGACTGCTGTTCTCTGGGTATGTAGATATAGTGTGAAGTCGGACAGATGGCCTTAATGGCCTTTATTTATTTCCTTCTGTGTGTGGAACTTTGGAGTTGGAGATTATCCAGTTGTTATTTAAATATTTACCTTCCGACGACTGAGGAAAGCACAAAATAAATAAATAAATAAGTAAAATCAAGAAATAAATAAAGAAATAAAAATAAAAGCTCAGCCTGATATATGAGATTTGAACCCTTGAGCTCCAGAATGCGACTCCCAGACGGCAACTCCTAATCTCGTGCGGTAAATTACTGGGTTGCATACAGAACGAGATGGTGCCGGAGTAACGTGTGTGATACGTATTTTGGAGGTGCCGGGTTTGAGCGCGGCGACCGCCCACTCGAACGCATAGTGGCTTACCCTGGGTCGCTAGGCGATGCTGGGGTTGTTTTTCATGTATCACGATATCCTTTTCATGATTTTCTCTTCATTACATTCCTTTTTTTTTTTTTTTTCCATTCAGGTGTTTGTTTTTTGTTTTTTTAAATTTATGTTCGATCTTTAACTGCTCGGTTCTTAGCGTCCCATTCTAAGGTGGGCGTGAAAGACTGCATAAGTTTGTTCAGAGGCCTCTTTATCCGGCTTGAGGTAAATCCACGACACGGGACCAACTGATTTACTTCCCTTCCAAATGAAGCCATGCTAAAGATTTTTACGCCCGATAAAAGAATACATCGTCCTTCACTGTGTTTGAACCCGCGACCTTGGGAACTAGACTAACATCTTACGCTTAAACCAAGGAGGCCGACCGTTTTCACAGATGTGCTTCTTGATTCGTTGTGTATGACGGTGTTGAACACATGGCGCGGATGTATGCCCAATGGAAATAGTACCCACCGTGGACACTAGAAGACTGCTGGGTGGATGCGTCGCTTGATCGCCCTCTCTGGCGCCTCCAACAATGTGTCAGGACTTCTAGTGTCTCTGTGCTGCGTCCTATCTGCTTTTGGCCTGTAGCCTTCATCCCTTTCGCCTGGGGGGAGGGTTGTTAGACACAGTACATTTTGTAGGTCGCAGTACGCGAGGTGTCCCCCGCCGCTTTACTGGGTTACACGTCACTCTTGGCTCATCATCACCTCTTGCTTTGAATCAAAATCTTATTTTAGCTGCATGATTCACCGGTGGAAAACCGCTTCCTGAGAACTCTCATTCAGGAAGTCCGACCTCGGTATGCCTGTACATGAAGAGAGTATTAAAGTAAGTAGAAGGACCAAACTGATTTTAATTGCTAACCACTCTGGGAACTGAAGGTGCAGGCAATAGCTGTACTTTATTAGTTTGTCATTGCTTGGTGGATAAGAGAACATGCCTCTTGTCTTGCTAAATGTAACAAAAACGATAAAAGTCGTAACCAGAATTCATTATCTAGATCTGGATATAATTTTTTCTTCCTTTCTCAACTCCTTTAACCTGGTTGGTCATATCGAACGATGGATGAAATTGATGAAATGAGGCTCAAATGATCTCAGGGTCATGAAGCTAAAGTTACTCGACATTCGTCTTCTCAGGATAAGAGAAAACCCCGAAAAAAAAAAATTATACGAGTAACTCATCCTAAGCGAGATTCGAACTCGCGACCTGTTGAATGTGAAGGAGACGCACTACCCCCACACTACCCAGGTGAGCAAAAATCTGGACATTGTTTCCGACATCCGTGACCCCTTTGTCTAGCTATTTAGTTTGCCATGACGATAGGCAAGTTTTTTTTTTTTTTTGTATATAACGATAAATGGGAAAATTGTCGAATTAAAGAAAAATGCCTTATGAATTTAATATGATTTTTAACTGATGTAGGTATACGCTGATTTTTTCGCGAAGTTTTGAGAAGCCTTTCATATTTTCGAGAATAGCGTTTTTGCGATAAATGAGAAATATGAGAAATGAGGAGTTTTTATAAATACAATTAGCTGAGAAGGTAGAGAAAGTCGTGTAAAACATCAGCTTTTTTATTTTAGGACGGATTCAGAAGTATTCTCTAACTTTTTTCTTTTTCTATCTACATCTGTGGCAGACGCTTGTCATCGCTGACTTTTTTCTAAAACTAGTTTTTTTTCAGTGTACCTCAAAACAATTATTTTTTGTGAAATTTCTATATCGAATTTTTCTTGGAGTAGTATAACACTTATTTGCTTATTATAGGTAAGTCACAGAGAAAAAAAATCTGATGTGTTCCATTCATATGACTTTATCTACACCTCTGTAACAAATTATTGTTAAAAACCTTATTCTTCTATCTACTTCATGCTAATCGAGATAAACATAATCTGAAATAGTATTATTACTTTGTTGGTTGCCATGTGGTTGAAATCCGTTTCTTTGAATGGACAGCAGTGGACAAATTTCCGCATGAGAAAAGTTTTAAGCATTTTCAAACTGAAACCAATATATATATATATGGTCAACTCCACGAATAAATATATATATATATAATAAATATAAAGACATAAATTGTGTTTTAACGAGAACTACAGTTTTACTTTCTCTATACGTACTATCTACATATTGTATAGTTCAATGTCGAGATTTCACCGTAACGGCATGTTTTGAGAGCTCCGGAATAAAAAAAAAAGCATTTTAGAAAAAGGTCCGTGTATGTCTGTGGACAGCATAGCTCAAAACAAAAAGGTATTTAAGTTTACTATCTCTCTAATATGCGACATGAAGATTTTCCAAACAATCCCCCCACCACATGGAAAAAAAATCGATAATTTTGTTTTTCTAAAAATGGCTCTTACGACTTTGATTAAAATATCGCTGATATAGTAAATATATTTACATGATAAATAAAATGTATATCTTGAATTTTCTGGGAATATCCTCTGAGGACCTCTTTATTCTGGATGATTTTTATTCAATTTTGCATAACTGGTAAACCGTAAGGGTAGACAAAAACGTAGTGCACTAAAAATATAGATATCGTTAAAACACATAATTTATGTCACACACTTTTTTTAGAGCTGACCGGTTCTGTGATATTCCCTGTTATTGGTTTCAGCTTTAAAATACTTCTTACTTTTCTTATGCGAAAATTTGATAACCCTTGCCCATACAAATATCACATAACAACCAGCTTTTAAAATATTTGACTATCACTTTAGCCAAGCGTATTTCCTTATTTCCCTCCTACTTATAAGAAAGCAAGTATGATAATAAGACAATTTCTGCTAATGTTTACCTCGATTAGCATGAAGTAGATACAAGAATAAGCTTTTTAACAGTAAATTGTTACAAGGATGTGGAGAAAGTCATGTGAATGGAATACATAAGATTCTTTGTGTAGTACGTCCCTACCTATCTCTTTCGTTCGCCAGCTATGCAAAAGTAATCCAGAATGAAGACATTTTCAGAGGCTGTTCTCAAAAAATTCAAGATATACATTTTATTTGTCATTCAAATATCTTTAATATACAGTATTTTAATCAAAATCATTAGAACCATTTTTGAGAAAATCAAACTTTAGAAATGTTTTCCATGTAAAGGGTAGTTTGCGCGCATCATTGGAAGATACTAATCTTAAATACCAAGTGTGTTATTTTACCAGGTTTTCATTTTTGAGTTATTGCATTTACACACACACACACACACACACGCACACACACACACACACACACACACACACACAGGCCTTTCTCTAAAAATTGTTTTTTTAATAGGGGACACTAAAACGGATATTTCCGGTGAAATCCCAGTATTGATTTTTTTCGTGGAGTGCAATATCTTCTTTACCTATATGTATTTCGTGGTGTAATGGTGACCATGCTAACTTCGTATACCCGTGGTCGCGGGTTCAAACTCGGCGGGGGACGATGTATTTTTTCGGACGTAAGGGAAGTAAAGTCGTTGGTCCCGTGTCGTAGATGTACGGCACGCAAAAGAACCCCAAATCTGAAAAAGAGGCCTCTGAGCAAAAATAAGGGGATTTTCACGCCCAGTATAGAAAGGGACAGTGTCGCAGGCGGTGACACTGATACATGAATGATGATGGAGCACCGGTGGAATGCGATGGCGGGGGAAACCGGAGTACCCGGAGAAAACCCACCCCAACGCCGCTTTGTCCACCACATATTAAGTAGAGAAAGTGATAAGAAAACAATTATTGACCCTCCTATATTTTGCCATATGTTAAATCAACATCCTTCAATAAATCTTGTTGAAATGTTACTCAGGTTCCTGCTTTACAAACAAATGAAGTAAAGCTGTGGCCTTTTGGTATAACGCTATACGTAACTTATTTCTACCGTGTGACATTTTGGAAGGTCGTAGAATGCATGTAATATACGAGTGAGCTTTATTTCAAGGTCTCTGTTAATGTTTCTTAAGTTTATCTGTCCTTCACTAGGTGGGCCAGTGCGAAGGATAAACCGAGTAAGTAATTGCCTGTTGTTCACGATAACAGTTTTGAGTGTTTTTCAAAACGAATGACATTACACAAAATTTAACTTTTGTTGAAATTGTACATTACTCCGTTAAAACCAGCTCAGTGTTGAGCACACGTCTGTAGACAAATCAGGTGGTAACTGCTACGTTAACTACAGTTGCTCAAAGTTCAAAAATTAAATTCTGATATACACTTACAACTTCCTCTACCCGTTACAAATGTACACACCATGTATTAAAGCCAGCATTAAAAACTGATTGGCCAACTACCTTTTCGTGGTATATTTTGTTATTGAAGCGTTTTCAAATTTAGAAAGTATGCACTTATTGAGATATTTGAATAAATTATAAATATTATTAAAATTAATATAATTAAAATAATCAAATAAACTTTTAAATTAACTTGAAATCACATTATACAACGATAGTTTTTATGGTCTTCTACTTCTTGATGGCTCTCTTCCTATTATAAGGCTAGAATTTGCTCTAGATGTTACGGATATTACATATACAGGTGTTGATGAACTACACCGAAATAGTTTGTGTGATTGTGCACGTGACTGATATAAGTAATTTGAGATCGGCGATGCATGGTCCCCGGATGAACATAACGCAACTACATAGTGTTAAACGTGTGGGTATCAGGTGCTGATAAGTCGGTGTTAAAGCAAAGCAGGTTGGAAAAAATGGCTTAGAATGTCTTTAAAACTGCTGCCCGCGTATAGAAATGTCGATTTTTGGCAGCTCGTTACTAGCGTTCTCAAGATTTAATGTCGCAAAAATCTCTAGAATATCGAATTAATCACTTGACAGTGCGACACTGGGCATTCATTAACTACATTCTTAAGTCATGTAGCCTACTCTGGAGGCGGTTTTTCAACTGCTCTGGTGGCTTAATGCGTAAAGTGGGAAGCTGCTATCCCAAAGGTCACAAGTTCGATTCCCGTCATAAAGTAAATATTTTTATTATTAATTTTTCATTCCAGACGAAGTGCCGCGAACGTGTACGAGACCCGAATTCGGAAACTATCTTTCACTTGAAAGCCAGTTTCATAATCACTACGCTAGAGAGGTACGCTGTAATATGTCCCTTCGTTTTTCGTGTTATGCTCTCGAATGGTTGAAATTGGCTTATATATACTTATATGGTAAAACATATAATGTGTATAAAACGGACAGTTTCCTGCATATTACTGTTTTCTACTTAAAACAGTAGAAACTAATTTTCTATGATTCCTAAACCATAAATTATGAAAAACAAACTTACTGTATTAAAATGTAGATCTCTTTAAAGCACTCAATTGAATAGCTTTTATTTTAAAGTTTTGTTTTTTAATCGAGTGCGAAATTTATGAAACGAGGCGTAGCCTAGCATTATGCAATGTTTACTACATGGCTGTGCGAAATTAAAACAAAATATATATTAGAAATGTGTTACCATTTTCGGAGAAAATAACGGAGATATACAACAGCGATTATTTATGTGGCCATTTGTGTTTATTTAAACATTGTAAATTATTGAATAAAGATACCCATTACAAGTCTACGATCTGAGATTGATTGCTTTGTTTAGTTATTTGTTGAATAAACATTGAATAATTTAAATTCATGAGATTTTGCATGAATTTTTAGTTCAGAGGAAATGGATGATGTAATAGAACTTGCTTAGGAGATTTGTTACCTAAAATGATTTAACAAACACGGTATGTTACATATTGTATTTTTTTCAGATAGTGGTAAAGTTACAACTAGCCATTTTTACGGTCACGTGTTACAAAGCTTCACTTTACACGCTGACAACATTGAATTTTATGAACTATCGTGCAAAAAAGAAATATTTTGTGAACATACGCTGTCATTATTCAGTTTTTACTTTCTGTACATAATGCATAGTATGTAGGTAAAGGAGGTATTGCACTCCACCCAAAAATTTGATACCGAGATCTGACCGGAAATACACGTTTTAGACCTGTGTAAAAACACTTTTAGAAAAAGGTCCGCGTGTGTGTCCATGAACATGATAACTCAAAAACAAAGAGTCTATAAAATGCCAAACTTGGTATTTAAGTTTTAAGATTTTGATTAAAATACCGTATATTAAACATATTTACATGACAAATAAAATGCATATCTTGAATTTTCTGGGAATAGCCTCTGAAGACCTCTTTATTATGGATGAGTTTTGCAGAATTTTGCATAACTTTTAAAACCGTAAGAGGTAGACAAAAACTGAATACACAAAACATGTGGATGTCGTTACAACATATAATTTATATCACATATGGATAGGTAGAGCCAGTCTGAAAAATTCCATGCCATAGCTGTGATTTGAACTATGGATCTCCAGGACTCTAGCCGGTTGCTCTACCACTGAGCTACCATGGCAACATGCCGGAATAGCATTGAATTTCTCAACTGACTCAATATCAATTGAGCATAACATGGCTATACTATTAATTCTGGGACTTAAAGTACTTACAACATTGTAATTCGTCATTGGGGTTATCTCAAAATAATTTGAGATCACCTTGTGGTTTACCGGGAAACGTGCGAGTCAGTTGCGAAATTCAATGCTCTGCCGGCATGTTGCCATGGTAGCTCAGTGGTAGCGTAACCGAGAGATCCGTTGTTCAAATCCCGGCTATGACACGGAATTTTTCAGTCTGTCTTTACCTGTCCTACACACGGCTTGTGTGAAAAAAAATTAAATTAATCATGTCATATATGTTTTTCTTGTAGACTTGACCGTTTTAGAGGTATTTATTGTTATTGGTTTCAATTTTAAACTACTTTTCTCAAACGGGACCATACAAAGCGAAACAAACTTCAATTGTTTCACATAGCGACCAGTTTTTAAAAGATTTGACTATCGCTTTAGCCCAATGTGTTCCTTTGTTTTCCTTCTACTTATAAGAAAGTAAGTAATAAGACCAATTCTTCTAATATGTATCTAGATTAGCATGGCGTAGATAAAAGTGTAATATTTTGTAAGAAAAATTTGTTTATGGAGCAGCTAAATAAAGTTACGTGAGTAGAAAAAAAAATATATATATATACATTTTTTGTGTAGTAAGTTTTTATCCATCTCTTACGGTTTAGAGTTATGCAAAATTCTGTAAAATTCATCCAAAATAAATTATAGTCTTCAGAGGCTATTCCCAGAAAATTCAAGATATACATTTTATTTGTCAGGTAAATATCTTTAATTACGATATTTTAATCAAAATCTTGTCATTTTTGAGAAAAATTTCGAAAAAAGTTCCATGTAAAGGGTAGTTGGGGGTGGGGGGATTTTCTTGAAAATCTTCATATCGCATCCTTGGAAATACCAATTTTAAATACCAAGTTTGGTATTCAACGGTCTTTTCATTTTTGAGCTATGCTGTCCACGGACAGAGGCACACGGACTTTTTTCTAAAAATGCTTTTTTTTTGTTTCAGGGGGACCCAAAACGTGTATTTCCGGTGAAATTTCGGTATCGAATTTTTTGCTGCATTACAATACCTCCTCTTCACACTAAGTACATAGTACGTGAGGAGATAGCAATAAAATATCAGGAAAAGTGCTCCTTATAATGAGTAGTTAGGCACAGGGGTAATTTTACAGCCACATTGCAACGGCATCATGCCAAAAGTGTCGTAAGTGAACTAAATTTTAGGAGAAGGATACAAGAACTATTAGAATACCATATCTTCGTAGTGAATATCTCCTATTTATAAATCTCGTTCGTAAACTACTGGATATAATTTTATACGTTAATGGAGTTTGTGAACAGCAAAGAAGACACCATTTTGTGATACACAAATTTAAAGTAAGGACATTTGGCACTAATGCTGACAGTTGGTGAGTTGTCTATGGGACAGACTTTTATACATCGACCTTCACGATAATTTTTAAGTTGCCCAAACTTCTCTCTCAGTATTGATAAGTGCTTTGGCAACACTGCGGGACCTTTTGAAACATTTGATTTGTTTTTAACATGTGGTGAGTTAGTAGAATGTGACAGATTCTAGTGATATTTGCAGAGGACAGAGGCTTCTACTTAAAAAAGAGTTGGGAAAACGCCAGAGTAGTGGAGTTCACCGTGTGATCCACAAATGTGCGTCGTTTTATTCTGAGTTGTATGTTTATATAGAGGGTTTAACTAATACCTATGTTGTTAAAATTACAAGGACACATATTCCAAACCAGTCTTAGAGATAATATTAGAAGCTTTCATGTGAAACTACTTTGAAAATAATAGACATCAATGTGGTATTTCTCTCCCATTAGTCCTGTCAAGTTCATCAAAAGATACATGAATTGCAACTAAAGTTGCACTTATAACGCTGAAGCTACTATATTTAAGCCAACAGGAAGTTCCCAAAGCTTTAGGAGGACCAACCTATGAAATCCGAAAATTCTCGTTTCTTAAGCAATTAGTTCGTGTTTTTTCCAGTTATTTATGATATATTCTATAGCAAGCTTTCAGGTGTTTAGGATAATTTTGTGAGTAGTTTCCTCAGATATAAAATGTTTTCTGCTTTTTCATCATTTATAGAAGCATGTCCTTGTGGAATAGTTTTAAAAATATTGGAACCAAATTTCATGTTTCTCTTACAAACGCAACATTTTAACAGTGTATCTTTTATTTCCCGGAAAAATGGCTAAAGACTCTTTTAGATATATTTTATGCCGTTTCATTATGTGGCCTTCACTTATTCGCCCCCTTCCCAAGTTGCTTTCCAAGTTACACGTATAATCATAACGTTTGTTTCTAATATTATACTTCCAGTAAAGTAATACAACAATAAAGGAAGGCAATATGATATTGTTACATTTTGTTTTATTACACACTAGAAATTTACTAGCGTCTATGTGATCGCTTTTCCAAAGTATTTCAACAGAATCTCTGTAAAGAGTGTTCTCCGGAGTATATTCCAAGTTTGTTGATGCGAATTAATTTTGTCCTATCGTCAATGAGCGGCTCGCTTTAAGAGATTAACCTAAATATCTTTGCCATAGATGGCAGGCAACCGCTGTAGCCGTGTTATTGCTTTTCCATCGCTAGTGTTTTGTTTATACTGACGATTTAGTTCTGGCGCCTGCCGCTTGGTGTTGCTCAAGCCAACATTTTCATAACTTCCAATCCTGTTAGTTGACTTTAAACACAGCTTCTTTTGCTTCGTACTCTTAGATTACCATTTTTATTACTTTCTCTAGCCGTATGTACAATGTACATACATAGTGGATAGAGAAGATATTGTATTTCACTAAAAAATTCGATATCGAGATTTAACAGGAAATATATGTTTTGAGACCCCCTGAATAAATAAAAACATTTTTATACAAATGTCCGTGTGTGTTTCTGAAATGAAATGAAATGGGAGTATTTATTTATGAAGGCTCTTTAACCACTACGGTTCTCAGCATCTCATCTATACTGGGCGTGACACACTGCTTAATTTTACTCAGAGGCTCTTTTATCAGGCTTGAGGTTCTTTTACGTGCCGTAAATCTACGACACGGGACCAACGGCTTTACTCCCCTTCCGAAGGAAGCCATGCTAAGGATTTTTACGCCCGAAAATATCCATCGTGCTCCACCGGTTTGAACCCGCGACCTTGGGTATATGACCACGGAGAGCGACTCTGTGTGTGTGTGTGTGTGTGTGTGTGTGTGTGTGTGTCTATAGCTGTGTGTTTACGTGTCTTGGCAGCATAGCTCAAAAACGAAAAGTCGGTTAAATGCCAAACTTGATATTTAAGTTCAGTTACTTCCACACGTCAAGAAGATTTTCAAGAAAATCCCCCCAGCCCTAACTACCCGTTACATAGAACATTTTTCGAAATTCTTTTCTGTCTCAAAAATGGCTATAACGATTTGTATTAAAATGGCATATGTTTAAGGTATTTTCATGACAAACGAAATGTATATTTTGAATTTTCTGGAAATAGCCTCTGGGGACCTCTTTATTCAGGATGACTTTTGTATAACTTTTGAATAACTGGCAAGCGATAAACAAATACTTATTACACAAAAAATGTTGATCTCATTAAAACACCATGTCATATACAATTTTTTGTAGAGTTAACCATTTCCGAGATATCCCTTGATGTTGGTTTCAGTTTTAAAATACTTAAACATACGGGAATGTGTCAACACCTGGTCATCCAAAGAAACGAATTTCAATTATATAGCAACCAGCTTTAGTTTATACTGGTATATTCCTTATTCTCGATTAGCATGTAATATATAGAAGAATAAGCTTTTTAACATGTTGTTTTTTTTTAAACTTAACGTCCTTTAACCTGGTTGGTCATATCGGGCGATGAATGAAATTGGTGATATGATGCTCAAATGATCTCGGGGTCCATGAAGCTTAAAGTTATTCGACATTCGTCTTCTCAGGATAACGAAAAACCCCGAAAAAAGCCTTATCCGGGTAACTCATCCTAAGCGAGATTCGAAGTCACGACCTTTTGAATGTGAGGCTGACACGCTACCACACTACCCAGGCGGGCAATTAAACAAGTATTGTTACAGAGATGAAGAGAAAGTCATGGAATGGAACACATTAGAGTTTTATTTTCTCAGTTCGCCCAAATTGGGTCAAATAGATTACATTAACTTCCTTTCTTGATAACGGTAAATTATTTATGCACTACACTAATTTAACACAAATGCTCATATGTTTTTTTTTGTTTTTTTTTGGTAGTGTTTAACGCCCGCTTTAACTACTAATGGCACCGCAGGCGGATGCTCATATGTGTATGTATGTGTGCGTGTGTGTGTATATATCTATATTCTTTATACCTAATGAGTGTATTGGTAAGGTATACTTACTTATATAGGAATAGGTCCTATATTGGAAGTGTAGTATCGAGAGTTTAGTGGAAATGCATGTTTTGAGGTTCCATGAAACCAAAACAAGTATCTGCAGAGAAAAGTGCGCGCGCATGGTCGGATAAATACCAAACTTGGCATTTAAGTAGTTCATAATCCTTCAAGGATCTAATGTGCATATTTTAAAGAAAATCCTTACCCCAAATTACCCTTTGATGAAATATATTTTATTATTTTTTATTTTCTTCAATCTTTGTAATGATTTGAATTAAGATACATGTTTTAAGACATCAGCATAAAATATATAGCTTGATTTTCTCTGAATAGTTTTATAAAGTCCCTTTCATTCGGGATTTATTTTGTATAACTTTGCATAACTAGCAAAAATAAAAAATAAACGGAAGCATGTCATACCAATTCCCGGCAGAAATTGGAAATTTCTCTTTAATAGATTCATACCTCGTCCTGCGCCGAGTGTGGATGTATGTGTGGGAGTGAATACGATTGTGTTTGAGTAAAATGTAATAGCATTAACGTTAAAAAGCATACAGGTCAGAGAGCAAAATCACATCAGTAAGTCGCTTCTCAAGCCAAACCCTCAATATGGACGGAGAAGTTAAATGGGACTATACAAATTGTATCTCGTTAAAACTCAACAATGTGTGTGATTTTTTCTGGGGTTAATATTTTTTAAATTCTTGTAATTAGTTTGATTTTTCCAATATTTGCCCATTTATTTATCTCTTGTGAGTTATGGATGACTGAAATTTCAAGACTACAAACAGCAATAAACTTAAGATTTGACCAACGCTTCAGTCTCCTGTATCGCCCTTGTACTTAACAATGAATAGTATTTAAGCAATAGTTTGTAGAGAAGGTATAAAATAAAACAATATTGAGTAGGACAAGTCATGTGAATGTAACTATCAGAGTAATTCTGTATTTTTAGTCATGGACGTGTTCTGTAGCAAAGCATCTTGGATGATAAATTGGTCATCGACCTCCAGCTTATTTAGGACGGGATTTATGTTAATGGATTAAAACCATATTTATTCTTTCTTAATTCTGCAGGTGAAAGGGAGATGGTTTTAGAGTTGACACATCGAAGGTGTTTGAACTTTCATAACAAAATGAAAAAGATACATCGGTTTAGATAACTCGAACTAAATTTAAATATATGTCGCAACAGAAGCGTTTCAGCTCATTAGTGAAAACGAACGGTTTCCAGGATTGCTTCATCGAACGTTGACACCACTGTGTTAGCTGTTACAAACACTCGGAGCTAGAAATTGAATAGATCATTAGCATGTCATTTTGTTCAGAAAATTGTTTACAGTATAATATTCCTGTAAATGATTGTATCCTGTCAAATGTCACATTCTTTTAAGTTGAAAGTCCCAAATGGAACGTCTTAATTTACTCCTCGTGACTTTCTGCTTAGATTCTTGGAGATATAAAAGTAATATCTGACCATTGCTATTTTAATATTCTGGATTTCAAGGCTTCTTTGATCCACAAAGGCTGTTCATTTATTTCGAACGCTGGAACGAATTTGATATTAGACACCTCTCAGATAAACAGATGACATTAATAACCACGATTAAAATAAATGACTAACTCCGTGAACATGAACTCAATGTTGTGGTTTTTCAACGGGGAGATCCTAGGTTCGACTTTCGGTGGGGCGGGCTAACTTTTCTTTGATTAGAATAATTTCCTATACTTTGAAAAGTCTGGAAATGAATGTGTCTTACACCGCAAATAAATTAAAAAATCCAAGGATAACTCAAAGTTAATCAATACGACCACAGAGGTTAGAAGATACTATAATTTTAAGTTTAATAAGTTACATCCACATGGCTTTCTCAACTCACTCATTTACAAACTGTTCTATAAAGTATCTGAAGTGTTAAGTAGAAATTCAAATGTTTCTCGTGGTATAAAGACTTCATCTAGCAACTCGCTTTTTAAAAACTGAATAAACCTTAATTCTTCTGTATTCCCTTGTACCATGATTATAGGATCAAATTTATTATTAATATACTTCACCATTTATATCATCAATATTATTCCATATTGTTCTTATAACAATAACAAATGTAATAACCAATTAGGAAACTGTTTACTAAATTAATAAATTTAAATTAATAAATAAACTAACTAAACGAAATGTGTAATGCAATTATGTTTGGACAGTCGACGGGACCGTTACCCGATTAACATAGAGTAAAACAGAAAACTAAGTATTTTAAAAGCAGTTTGTTAAAAGATACCTATATAAAAATAACTATATAAAAGATTACGTAGTCATCTACCTGAGAAAGTTGCTGATGATTCTTAGTCACTAAGTCACCTTTTGCATCGTCTACTTGTTCTTACTGATAGATGACTCTATTTCATCTTATGCCATCATTTCGTTGCTACTGAGTTTTGGCGAAATATGGACTGGGATCGAAACTCCCGGTTGGTTTTCGAGTGTACATTGTAGTCAATGTGATGTTGGGCCAAAGACCTTATTGTATAGTCGTCTACCTGCATTAGTTACATTTATCACTTTGTCTACTATGTATAATAAGAAGTTGAAGTATTGCATTCCACCCAAACATTTGATTCTAATTTTCACCGGATATACATGTTTGGAAACCCCTGAATAAAAAGCGTTTTTAGAAAAAGGGTTTGTGTGTAAATATGAACAGCATAACTCAAAAACGAAAATTCGGATAAATACCAATCCTGATATTTAAGATGTGACACGAAGATTTTCCCCCACCCTAAAGTACCCTATGGAACATTGTTCGAACATTTTAATTTTATCAAAAATGGCTTCAACGAATCGTATATTATAGACATTTCATGACAAATAAAATGCACATCTTGAATTTTCTGGAAATAGACGACTTTTGCATAGCTGATAAACCGTAACAGGTAGACAAACTCTTACTACGACATTACTCGTACATTAAAATATAGCTCTCTTTAATTCACATACTTGATTACAAATAAGAGTTTGTGTCATAAGTCAATTCTCCGAGATAGCTGTTAATAATGGTTCGAATCTTTCAATGTTTGGCCTTCAAGTCCTTTCGATGTTCAATTGCCTCCGCAATTGCATGGAAATGATTACCATCTTGTTAGGTTCAAAGCAGTAGGTATCTTTTGTTTTCTGGGAAATGGGAACTTAAAGATACACGATTTAAAGTGGGCGGCATAGGACATTTAATCCTATCCTAATATCATTAGCAGCTCTTTTCACGATTGTTCGAAGGGAGAAAAAGTGCATACGTTTTCAAAACGTAATGACGTCGTTACACACTTCAGGCGGGAAGTATATATAACATTCAGTCTTCTCTAGCGCAGGCGCTTGTTATAGGAAGTTGTAATATTGCTAAGGAATTCCATGTGACTGACGTAAACAAACAAGTTAGGGCCTTATTTGGAATTATGGGGCAAGTTCCAGTAGTTGTTTTGCTCATCTGAAAACAAAGCATTTAGTTTACACTGGGAGAGCATGGGAGAAGTGTTACTGTCTGTTCCTTGCAAGCCATCTCGAGGATTCAAACGAAAGTTGCCTGTCTTCAGCTACAATGTCACATACTCCAGGTAAGCGACACATTTGCAGAGTGAGATGGCTCCGCGGTAACGTGTTAGACTTGCATCCGGGAGATCCTGGCTTCGAGAAAAAATTCTATTTAAGAATTATATTAATCTCAATTTTTATTTTCCTATTTTTAAATCATCCTTTATCCATAAAACTTATTTTATTCCGAGGTCACAACCTTTTCCTTTCGATAAGAGCTGTCAAAAGAAATTATGCTGTTATCCTTGAAATTAACATTATTAATATTTACAAAGGACCTTTACTACAAATAAATTAATGTATAAAACCTAGTTATAGGTTAAATTATTATTTTAATTTATTTAAATATTAATGGATAATTTTTCAGGATCTCTGATTTATATCTGTAATTTTTGGTCACCTTCTAATACATTACTTTGAAATACTGGAGAACAATAATAACTCTCCCGTCGAATGTCTACTATAATCTAGGGGTTTTCGTGGTTTTCCCTGTTCGGTAGCTGAATTCTCGTCTACTATGATTTCCTTTCCATAAGTTCCCTTTCACTCCATTTTCTTTTCGTCATTCAGGCGTGGATGTGGCGTTTCTGGACAGATGGCGCGATTACTTGTTCAAAGGAAATAGTAATGTCTGTGGACACTAGAGGGCTGCTTGGTGGATAAGTCTTATCGCCGTCTCTTAGCAGCTCCAACAATGGGACCAGTCTTCGAGCCTGGAATTGCTAGGTATGGCTGACGACGGTTCGTTATAAGTTGGTGACGCCATACACCGAGAGTTGTACATCGGATTCTTTATTTAACAAAGATTTCAGAACGTAGGAAGGAGTATCCCATAAGCATCAGCCAATACGTTAATTGTTAAGTGTTTCCTTTTGTATAACAGAATTGTGAGTATTTAATAGCCTATCATTCAAAGTATTATAGTGTGGCAACTTCTATAATCTACGTTGTAATATTTTGCCGAAAGAGGCAAAAGAGTGTATTCCCTGAAAATTGTTTTATGCCGAAAAGTTTCTATATTTTCCAATTTTGGGTGGAATGCAAAACCGTCTCTACTTACAATTGCGTGGTAGAGAAATTAAAAATATAATAAACAATGATCGAACAAATGTGAGATGCTAAAATTCGCGCTGGTAACGTTGCAGTTAGCCCTCATCCCTAACTCAAAACTCATTGCAAATTCACTGATGTTATTTTGCTGTTGGTCAGTGTGGTTTATTTGTGCTTAAGGAACACTGGGAGTGAAATTTCAAATTTCTGTATTTTTTTAATTTTTCTGAGAAATTTATTGCCCTTGCATTGCTGCTATGTTGACATGAATACCAAATTTCATTCAAATTGGACAAATATTTTGCAGAGATGTAAGAATTATTTCATACATTTTGCTATGTAAATATATAGCATAATCAAAATGTTCCACGCGCCTTAAAATTAAAGAAAATTGGTCACATTTTCAAAATTGGAGCTTTGAACTGTGCACAAAAACTTTACGTGTTGATTACTGAGTTATGATAAAGATTTTTTTTTTATTAGTGGTAGGATAATTTTGTTGCTTATAATATTTTAATAGATATTTCACATTCTGGGAAAGTTTAGTTGTATATTTAAACAAAAACTGAGAAGCGTGCAACATTTTGAAGGTGTAAAAAAGTAGATTTGAAAAAAAAATAAATAAAAAGACGTTGTTATATAAAATAATAGAGCTTGGAAATAAAGATGGTACATTTCACCTTGCAGAGTCCAAAGCAAGGAGGAATAAGTAGATGTTGATTCTCTTTGTATGCCCAAAGTTTCCAACAACCATGCTCTATAAAAGACTATTTACAATGTTTTGGCCGATTGTAGTCAAAATTTCACTCCCAATGACCCTTAAGTTGTCAAGGAAAAGAAAGCTTGTTATAACAAGCATTGAAGAGAAACTCAAAACCGACAGAGAACGAGGGAGGATTCAATTAGAGGATTCAATTTAAATTCGTATTTAAATCTTAACGGGAAATATTGAATTACGGCATAGTAGTATCGATAACATAAAACGTTTTGCTTTGAAGTTGCTATGCGTTTTGTGAAACAAAAGAATTTCGAAGTTGCGATATTAAACTTCGGGCTAGTAGCTATATTCGTACAGTGTCGTTTCGAAACAGTCTGTAGGTACCTTTATTTTAATATTTGCCATTATAGGCGGCGGCGGTGCCGTGGTCGAGTGGTTGGATCGCTCGCCCCTCACACCAAGGTCGCTTCTCAATTCTGTGACCTCATGTGGGATACATGGAGTGTCGTCTGGGTGGATTTTCTCCGGGTTTTCCGATTTCCCCCGCCATCCATTCCAGTAATTGCTCAACCGTCTTCACTTTTATTATCATCCCTCTCGTCTTCATTATGTACTTCCCTCACTCTCATGTCTGGCCAATTCCTCGTTCCGGGTTCTTAATCCTATGTTTAAATGTTCGTCGGCTCCTCGACAGGCTCATGACCCTGGACGCCTATGGTAAGTTCTCCATGCAGGGAGTGTAAGCCGACTTATGTATCAAACCATTATAGGGCAAATGCTCTTGGAATTTCTTTTTGCGGAAGTGGAGTATTGAACAATTTAATTTTTTTTTAAAAGCCATTGCATACAGTGAAGCTATCTTCTTGTTCAAATCTGGACATCTATTGCAGACACATGCTCCACTAAACATGGTGTTGGTAATCTGGATGCGTTTCGACAACCTTCGTTGTCATTTTCTTTTGCAGGTTCGCAGACATCTGCAATAGATGTCCAGATTTGAACAAAAATGAACATTAAACAATTATTTGTAATGGCTGTACTTGCAGCGCGCGAACGTGGGTATATTCAAGCTTTTAACTACTCTGTGAACCTTGCAAGGATTGTAATCAGAGCTTCCAAATATTCCTTTCATTTTTAGGTACTGTGTGTTGTTATTTATTCTTTGCTTGGAAGAATACTTAGCTTTATTTAGTGTAAAATGAACAACGTTTTCTGAGTATACTGCATAAGAACATCCCCCCACTAGTTGCTTACTTCGCCCCTCCCAGTATCGAGGATGACGATCGCTGGGATATGCGTTTACTTCTCGATGGCATTGTATGACGTTTTTAATAGTGATTCCTTTAAAGGAAACCAGGTTTATGTTACACAAGGACGCATGCGCCGATGCTATATATCGTGAAATCGCTGTTAGAGTGATGCAATGGTAAATATATGTGCTCTATTAAACGCTTTACCACTGAAACCACAAGTTAGCGCAATGACGCAGTTGAGTGCATCTTCTTAACGACAGTTAGGCATAGAGTTTGCACCACATGGTTTGTTGCTCTGCCCTTGGAGCGAATAGTATTGAAGGTCTGACAAGGACGAGAGAAAGTTAGGCAATGCTTTTACATGGTTAATTCTGCCTGAAAACACGACAGAAAAGGAATTACTTTATACAAGAAGTGGGAAATTATTACTATAGCTTTTTATTCTAGGTTAACTAATCTGAATGGTTATTAAACTCGTTTATCTCCTGCACATTAGGATAAATTATACGTACTCTTTCTATTCAACTTATTAATATATGGAAGTACTCGTTGCGGATAATTAATTCATGCTAACAGTATACAATTATGAGAAAAAATCTGATGTGTTCCATTTGAATGAGTTTCTCTACCTATTCTGCAACAAATGATCCTTATAAAAGCATATTCTTATATATACTGCATACTAATCAATATAAACATTAACAAAAATAGTATTATTGCTTATTTTCTTATAGGTATATGAGAAATAAGGGAATACGCTAGGCTAAAGTGACGCTCAAATGTTTTAATAGCCGGTCGCTAAGTGATAACACTGTTCTTGTATATCAGTATCGAGAAATACCTCCGAAATGACTAACTATATGAATTGTGTGCTTTAACGATATCTTATTTTTTGCGCAGTGAGATTTTGTCACTTACGGTTTACCGGTTATGCAAAAGTCCTCCAGATTGAAGAGGACTTCAGAGACTATTCCCACAAAATTGAAGATATGCATTTTATTTGCTATTTAATATGTAGCATTTTAATCAAAATATACGTTTGATCTGTCTAAATGATTAATAAAATATATGCTTTGAATTTTGTATGAATATCTTGATTATTTTCTTAATTACACTACATTTTGATTAACATTTATAAGCAATTATTTAAAACTAATCAATAATGTTATTAATGATAAAGTAGGCCCACAACAGCATTTGTTAACATCCTAAAATTTAATTTAGTTATCTTCAATAGTTTCTGATAAAGCATCATTTGTATAAGAGAATGTCATTCAAAGAAAAAGCTATTCAAAACAAAAACGGAGAACACAAACCCGCACTTGTTTGCAGTGGCACGAATTTGTTGAGGAAACCTTCTCCTAAAAGACGTTAAGGTTTATCTCTCTATTCAAAAGTGGCAGACGAAGTGCAGTTCAAATAATATATTTAAAAAGCTGATATAGTACGTTCACATGACTTTCTCTACCAAGATTTTCAGATGTGAAATGCGAACAGTCGAATTCCAGGCATCCACATTTGTATGCATCGTTTAGCATTTGGCAAAATCTAACAACTCCTTTGGATCCTAATACCTGGCCAAACGATGCATGTGTGCGTCGTTTTTTATTCATAAATCGAGCGCTGGAAAATCAGCCTCATTCTCAAGTACAGAAAACATGCAAATAAGAAATTATACACTCATTTTAAGTTTAATTATTTAAAAATGGAGTGATTTAGTGGTAAAATTAATATTTTAGAAGACCCTTTGACAAGAAAATTGTGTCATTTCATATGACTATATAAGCGTTGGTGAAATAATAACACAATTGCATTTGCCAACATAGCTGGTTATAAAAGAGTGTGTTCACACATAAGATCTCATGGCAACGGTTATTTGTGTATGCAATAGATAACATTGTGTGCAGAAGCTTAGATGTATCGAGATATAGTTGTGATAAATACTTTGAAGTTTGTGCATTGATAGCTGTTAACATTAAATTACTGTTATTAATGAGTACCGCACTCCTACTAGTGATACGCATGCGTTTTTAACTAATTTAGATTAACTAACAAATCTGACTAAATTGCCTATTATAAAGTCATTACTGTCTGTAAAATTAATTCTAATTTTGATATATCGACATGTAGAAATTCTGCTGCTGATTTAAAACATTTACTGAGTTAATTTGTATTTATTTGTCATAATGAGTAATGTAATGAGCAATATTTTTCCTTTAAATTGTTCTGTTAACTTACACAACTTTCATTACTGGATCATATGGCTTTATGGTTCAACTTTTTTAAGAGAATAAAATATAAACAATGTAAATTTTATGAAATATAGAATGTCTTCTTCTTATATTTATGGAAAAAAAAAAAACTTAAACGGTTTTAGTCAAATTGATTGGAATATTTATTTTAGTTGTTTGCGCTGTACTGGCGAGAACACTTTTAATGTATGGATCTTTTGCTGTTTCAATAAATGTTTGATCAAGAAGTCTGTAACACCAATGCTTATTCTGGAAGAAAGATTAAATATTCAAATCAATTAATGCAGCTCAGAATTAGACTTAGAATCCATTATGATATGTATAAGGAAACATGTTCTGAAGTGGCTAACAAAAATGTTGTTTACATAGAACATTTTATAGATGTAAGATTGAAGAGAGCAAAATGGTGGGAAATATTCTCTGATAGAAAATTATAGTAATAAAAATAAAACTGCATGGTATTTGATAAACAAAATTTAAAAAGGCGATTATAGCAAACTTAAAATCCCAATTTCAGCGGATACCTTGAATGAATATTTTATAAACGCAATTGAATACACAAAATCGAAAATTAGTAAATCCAAAACACCCTATTCTGAATTTTAAGCAATTGTACAGCTTCAAATACCAAATTTTATTGGAAAGAAGTAGCCACCAAACAAGTATCACACATAGTTTCAACTTTTAAAAACTCCACTAGTACAGATATTTATGATACGTCAAATAATTTTAAAAGGTTCTATTGGCGTAATTCTTTACCCTCTGACGTATTATTTTAATTTTTGTTTAGGTTAAGAAGTTTTTCCTAACAGCCCGAAAGTTGCGAAAGTAATTCCTGTGCACAAGAAAGGAAGTAAATATGATCTGCGCAATTATCGACCAATATCTCTTATTCCTGTCATAGGAAAACATTGAATATATCATTTTTTATCAAATAAATATTTTTAAAACATTTTCAAGTGTTTACTAAAGAAGAATATGTTTTTTAAGGAAAAAGTACTATAAGAGATGTTAAAATGCTGGTGGATTTAATTCCTTACTGTTTTGGAAATGGTGAAGATGCTCTAACAAATTTCTGTTGCTTAAGAAATGCTTTTTACTCTATAGACAATAATGTTTTATTATAGTATTAGAAACGATCAGATAAACCTTTTTAAATCCTATTTATTAAATTGAAAACAGGTGGCTTATGGGAATGGTAAGTTCGTGACATCGATAGTGGTGTTCCTTAGGATACAGAAAATGATTTACCAGTAATTGCAGTAAATGATTAACCCAGTAGTATTCCTACGTGCATTATAATTTTTGCTGATGATACAACATTTGTTACTAGTGGAAAGTATCTAAAATAGATTGAATAAACAATGTGAAACTATCATGATAAAAGCATCTGAATGGTTCGTAGTTAACATCTTCTCTTTAACATAACTCCATGGCACGACAGCTCACGGGGAACCTTGGCCTACCGCCCGGCCGCTGCGTCCCCCATCTCGGTCCACTACAGACGTCATGGATGGGGTGCAGTATTGGAGGGTGAGACGTGGTCAGCGCCTCGAACCCCTCCCGGCCGGTTAATGCGGTCCTCACGACCTGGAGCCGCTACTTCTCCATCAAGTAGCTCCTCAATTGGCCCCCCAGGGACCTCACGAGGCTGAGTGCACCCCGGTCCAGGTCTCCCAGCGTGGGAAAAATCCCCACGCCGGTACTGGGGATCGAACCCAGGTCTCCCGCTCGGTAGGCAGCTGCGCTACCACCGCGCTAAGGAGACGACCGACATCTTCTCTTTAATAAAGATAAAACTGTCTGTGTTTTTTACTCTGAAATGGTTAGACTCAATTAATTTATATCAGACTAATATTAAACTTCTAATAGTTTATATTGATAGCCAACTAATTTGGACTTCTCATATTGAATATCTGGGGGGACCGTCCAGTAGAGAGAGTGTATTCCTCCCGAATATGTTAGAAGTATGAATTTTTAAGCTTTGAGCCAGTTATAATATATGGTTTAATCCTTTGAGGAGGCACTAGTAAGACGTATCAAATCTTCCTTCTACAAAAGAAAATTATAAGGACAGTTGCTATACAACCCCATGCAACCCCATGTTTTTAAATAAGGGGCTTCAAAACATATATTTGCGGTGAAATGTCGACATTGAATTTTTGGGTGACATATAATACTTCCCCTACTTACCATATGCAGTAGAGATGGTAAAATAGTTTGTAAAATGAAACGAAAATTTCAACCATCAAAGGAACACCAAAAAACTAAAAGTGTGATTTTTGGCAATTTTTGCCTTTAAGTCTCCCCTTAAAACTCATTACAATACACGACTTATCTCGAATATTTTCGCAGCGTAAACCATTTCATATTGCAAGATGGGTGCTTCTTCTAATGCATATTCTTTGAAAGCTTGTAATTATTTACTCTCTCCTTGTTTTCATTTCCTTTCAACTGTATTTCTTTAGCAAGAATAAACATTTGAATGGTGTTTATGTATATTGTATCAGAGCTCTCCAAGCTTAATTTACAACCGTTTATAAGAAAAAGAAAACAACAACAATAACATTGTAAGTAAAGTAATGTGGTTAAAGAAATAAGTTTTATATGAATACATGATTACAACAGATATGAATTTGTTATAGGCAGAGATATCGTGTATCACATCAGAAGTTTTATAACAGTTGCCTCCGTAACATTACGCCGTTTCTTTGATTGTTACATTATTACTCCTTAAATGTAATTATGTTTGATTATATTTAATGAAACTAGGTGATATTGTTAGCAGGCGCCTTCATGTAATGTAATATGATATAAGTGACTAAGAACATCCATATGGCACTCAGTAACTTTAGATTTCAAGACGGTAGAAGAGAATAACCCATTATAAGATAGAAAGAAAAAAAAAACCTCACTATTAGTTCCTTGTTTCTGTGATGGAATCCAATACATTAATACAAGTGCAATGATGTACAATGAAATTTTGGGTAATAATTCAATAATGTATTTAGCGTTGTGGTTTCTGGGAAAATGGATGACTTTTAGAGAATATTAAAAGATAAGAATAATAATGCTTTTTAAATATAATCTTTCTTTTATTTAAATGTTGTCCTTGAGAATCTTAGTTTATATAATATCTACCATAAATATGTATGTTATTTGTCAATAAAACTCGTGCTTTGACTATTTTATGCTTTATAAATCCAAATAATTTCGATACGCGGTTAACTATTTCTTTCTTTTACATCGTTGAAGTAATTTAATCGTTGGGGAGCGTAAATCAAATTTTAATTCCTCGCGGAATTAATTTAATTTAATTCCTGTATGTGGAATTTAATTTTCTTCCTAGATGTATTATGCAATGCTATTTATATCTCCAACGGAACCTTTGCCACTAACTCAGTAACTAGCATGAACTCGGCTCTACCTTACGTTTAATTCATTTTTCCTGTTATTCTCTTTTTGATGTGTCGCTTCATGTGTCTCCTTTTAGCTTGTTGATTCTTCACATTTTCTTCACGTCTTTAGCAATGGGACCTTAATCTTTCGGCTTTTGCGCTGCTACGTCCTTCAATTATTTACGTATTTATTTATTTCTCACTGTTTCCTATTTAGATTAATAGTTAATGTTTCGGTGGCGTTCTAGTATAAAATCACGAGTTATGTTGATTATTTACACTTAATAAATCGTACTCTTACGTTTTATATGCATAACTTTTTCTTCTTTTGTGATGCGAGTCCAAATAAATGTAGTAATTTCTTCTTATTCCATTTTGTTTACATTAGCTTTCTTTACACTTATTTCTTTCTTTTACATTTTGAATTAGATGATTCAAAATGTAAAATGTTGGAATGAACTTATCCACTTCAATTGTCAACCAGTTAACGCAGATACTGAATAATACCCATTCACGATTGATGCTATTGAATGATAAATGCGTTTGGAAAGGACGAATTCTATCTTGGTATAGGTTTGTTGCAGCGGATGTAACATTCATCTCCCAATATAATTTATCTTATGATTTAAGGGGCACTAGGAGTAATATTTTGATTAGAATCAGTCAAAAGAAAAAGTCAAAAATCGCTTTCTTATAGCAATGGTTTTTGAAACCTTTGAAAACCTTCGACATCTAGCTGTCCTCTGCTTGCTTCGGGCTCTACAGTTATTTAAAGGTCGTATAATACACCTGCTTCCTAGCATACTATTTTATAAAATGCTGTTTTTCTCAGAACTAAATTTTCAAAATGGTCCAAACGTATCAGCTTTCGTTTGAACACAACTAAAATGTTCCAGTTTGTGCCTAATATTAGTTGTAATATTATAGGCCACAAAATTATCATGACATTAAAAGTAATTCTTAATAAAAATATTTTAGAGATAAAATTATCACATTCCAATAATCAAAGTTATTAAAATATCCCCATGTAAGGTTTTGTGTGTGGTTAAGAGCTCCAATTCAAAAAATTAAATTTTGAGGCGCATGGGACATTTTGATTAAGCATATATTACATAATAACATTTATGAAATAATCTGTATGTTGCAATAATTTATCCAATTTGAATAAAATTTGGTATTGTTATTAACATAACAGTAATGCAATTATAGGAATGTTTTCAGAAAAATCTATACAAAAATATAAAAAAATTAAATTTCACCTCAGTATCCGTTAAATAACCGTAATATTATGTTTCCATTGCGACCAAAACTTCAATATACGTTCCATTTGTGAACACCCTGAAAGCTTGTGCTGGTAGAGAGTAAAACACCGCCAGAAGGCATCATTGTGACCTCGGGAAGTGCATTTTAGTTTTCGGGGGAAAGGTAAACCGCTCTACTGAAGTAGAGAGGGGAGGGGTATGGTACTCCATCTGTTGAACATCAAGTCTGTACGAGTCAGTCACTAGCCAATACAGGTGAAGATAATTGTGTTTGTGTGCATGTGTTCACTTAAGTGTTCAGTGTATCAGCATCTATCCAAATGTAAGTGGTTTGTTGCATTAGTGCTTTACAATAAACAATTCAACATCCTAAGATTTTAAGAAAATTTGGTGTTTGGTAGAGTGCAAAATCTAGAGAACCGCTACAAGGATTATAATTCCTCTGATTGTCAGGAATTGTTTAAAATTTGAGCGTTAGTAAAAATGGCTGAAGTAATTGGATTAACCTATATGTGAGGTAATCAAGAGTGGATTAGCAACGAAAATCATGAAAATGAAATAAGGTGGCATCAAAGTCGAGTGCAAAGATACAAACGAGTTCAATTCGATGCCACAGATGGGATTTGTGACGAATAAAGTGGTCTTCGGGCAGGAGGAACTCAAGTCTTTCCTTGCCAATCGCTGCATTAATTACTTCACTATCACCATTCTCAACCCGACTGCACCCTTACGCTCATATTTTCGAAATATTGGAGTATTTGGTACTTTGAAATTACCGAGATATTTGAATCGGATGTGAATGTGTATTTAGCGTTGGGAAAGCCAAGGATTCATGGTTCCGAGACCTGATCGTAGTATTGGATTTTTCGAGCGTCATAGAACTTTCCAGCCCGAGTCTACATAAGTCACTGTGAAGTAGCAATTATCAAGCACCCCATACCTTGTTTTCTCTAGTCACTCTTCAATAAACTATGTTTACAAAAGCTTATTTTGCTATCCCATTAATTGGATTCATTAAATGTTCCTATGAATTTAATGAAAAAGTTATACTTTCAGGAATATTAATTTTAACATTAACTATCAGCAGCAACAATAAATGAAAGTACAAAATGAAATTAAAAGTCGATTTAGGGTTGCATTATTTGTCACAGATGGTTTTATTACTCGTTGTAGATACAAGAAGATAAGTATAATTACTCTAACAATGCGATAATAGCCACAGCCTTCAAAATTACTCAATAAGTGTTCGGATAATCCAAGAAAAAAATCATAATATGCAACTAATATATATTGAACATAATAAAGTGTTAAAAACAAAAAAGTAAGTTTTTAATTAGTTTTAACCAAATTTTTTCCGATACATTGTCTTAAAAATGAAAATGCACTCTTGGTAAAACTTGGAGTAAGTAATATATTTCATGAGGCTGCGAGAAAAATAGAGATTTCAGTCGATATTTTGTGGTCACAATGCGTCATCTGAGGATACGGTTTCGTGTTTGTATGTGTACTGATTTCTGCTTCCTTGTAGCCAAAAAGTCTCGCGAAACTTATTTTTATCCCTGTTTATTTGCTCTGTATTTCTAATAACGTAGAAACAGTAGTAGGAACACAATATCACTCACTGTACGTCCAGAGTAAGCCAATAATATTCCTTCCTTCTGCTCAGTATTTTAGGTGTTTTAAGATAAATTAATCTGACACTCGTTTTGACAACAGTTTCTGCTTCACGGGGGACATGCAGGTAATTAACATTTTTGTTTAATTATTAAAACTTGAGATAATATTCTTTATCAACAATAAATAATTACTAAAAAACTTAATGGAATAAGCTTGTGTCTTGAAATTACAATAAATGGGTTAAACTCCCTTAATACATTTATATTACTTAACATAGTTCTTCCGAATGAAATAGACCCTTATAATATTCGACTTCGCAAAGTAGATATCTTAACTCCCGGCGGAGAGCGATATATATATTCCGGATGTAAGGATATTGACCATTGTTTCCTGCGGAGTAATATTTATTTGCACGTAAAAGAACCCCATACTTTAAAAGTAAAAGCATCTGAACTAAATTCGCCATTTTCACCAGCATATCGTGACTCCGCCCTAGGAGTCATCTAGTTGTCCCCTCTGAGTTGTTCTCTCATCATAGTGGCGAACTGGAAATGTCCTTGATCAAGAAATCACCGCAAAGGTGTCCCAATAGTGTGATGGAAATTTAATTTAATTATTTAAGTAATCTTCTTGATTTCATTACATATCAATTCTCTCTTCATAAAACAGTAAAGAAATGCTAGAGGTATAACAATAACAGTAACGATAGGAGGTAGAGTGATCCCGAAAACTACTGTTAGATATCACTTCATTCCACATTTTAGTTCTTTGTATTTGGTATACACATATTAGAAGAGCAATAGCATGTAGGTGTATAATAACACCATATGCATATAGCATTTTAAATTCGAAGTAATAAACAATTTCACATAGCTCACCTTGCCTCCTTATGACATTATTGTACAATGATCTAGAATATTTTGATGGCGAATCCTACCTTTGTAATTTAGTACAGCGCCGGCTATTCCTATTAACTAGTGAACAATTTCTTGATATCTCCTTCTTTCTCCCTAGAGGACGTGAAACATCGGCGGAACGTCTGTCTTTTTAACTTCTATCCTCCAAGTTCTGAAATGCTGCATTGCCTACAGATACCTACCCTTTGGTGATGGAACTTTGTGTTATCGGTTGGAATGGTGACATTGCAAACGTTTGTACATTCTCCTTGGTCCCAAAGTTATATAACGTATAAACTATACATAGTTTTGTACATAATTTACAGATACTTAACATACACAATGAAATAAAGCTAAAACTGGTGAGTTTGAATATTTTGCACTCCCAGACCACCAAATTAACAGATTTCGAAAATACACATAGTGACGACCAGTGAGAAAAATAATTTTCTCAGTTGGCTAATTATAAAATATAGGTTCACTGATTGCTAATGCTAGCAATTTACTCGCTTATTATAATTATTCAGTACACGCCCTTGATTATAACAAAAGGAAATGAAGCAGAACTTTCTTACTTGAAGGTCATTAGTATATTGACATTAGGCAGATTCGATTCTATTTTATTTCCCGTGTCTTAGTTTTTAAATCGTGACCATCTGGATATACTGCTTAGAATGAAATATTTGAATAAAATTGTCTTATGTTACGTGCGTATTCAGTAAAGTAACAACTGTATTTGCTACTCCATAGCTTTCTCAACTAAAAGCTCAAGCCTTCTTTCCGTTTCTTTTAAAACTCTAATGTGCTCGAATTCAGCTACAAAGGTTTTGTAAACATTTTTTATAATTTTTTAAATGAAATTAGTAGGTAGCTTATAAGCCCTTTTTCCTCAGAAAGAATTAGGATTTTTAGTGGTGTTTGTTTGAGTAAAACCCTTATACATTATAGTATTCACAAAAAGCTTATTCTTTTGTTCATTCATGTTACTTATAATTACTTTCTCTACACGTATATACTATGTACATAGTGTATAGAGAAAGTATTGTATTGCATCCAAAAATTCAATACCGATATTTCACCGGAAATATATGTTATGGGTTCCCCTGAATCCAAAAAAGCATTTTTGGAAAAAGGTCCGTGTGTGTGGACAGCATAGCTCAAAAACGAAAAGACCGTTAAATACCAAACTTGGTATTTAAGTTTGGTATCTTCCAAGGATACAACACGAAGATTTTCAAGAAACCCCCCCCCCAACCCAAACTACCCTTTACATGGAAAACATTTCGAAAATGTTTATTTTCTAAAAAATGGATTCTACGATTTTAATTAAAATCTCTTATACTCCAGATATTTACATACCAAATAAAATCTTGAGTTATCTGGGAATAGCCTCTAGAGACCTCTTTATTCTGGATGATTTTTATTGAATTTTGTATAACTGGTAAACCGTAAGAGATAGACAAAAACTTACTACACAGAAAATGTAGATCACGATCAAACAATTTGTCATATACATTTGTATCGTGTAGTTCATCGTTTTTTGAGATATTCCTTGTTATTAGTTTCATCTTTTAAAAACTTATACTTTTGTTATACAGGAATTTGTCAACTCCTGTCCATATAAACAAAGGAATTTCAGTTTCATAGCAACCAGCTTTTGACTATCACTTTAACCTATGGTACTCCCTTATTTCTCTTACAAGGAAGCAAATGATAAGACTATTTCTGTTAATTTTTTCTCAATTAGCATGAAGTAAATAGAAGCGTAAGCTTTTTAACAATAATTTGTTGCAGAGATGTAGAGAAAGTCATGTGAATAGAATACATCAGCTTTTCTTTTTAGCAGAATTAACCTCAAATAAAGCTTGATAAGGAAATAAAACCATTCGTTCGCATGTTATCCGCTTTAAACGCAATCACTCACCTTTCTTATATGATTCTTTGCCTCAGATCTGTTCAGTGTAATGTATAGGTAAGCTTTAAAAAGGTTTGCTATGAAGAAATGTGGCCGTTCAGATTATCATGTCAGTAAAAGTTTTATCGACGGTGGCAGCAATAAAACACCGTATGGCTTATAGCTCACGTGCTGAGAGCATAACAATGCCAAACATTTGACCTTTATATTCCGATTATCTGCAATAGACGTGCCTATTCATTTGTACGTGACTGGCTATTTTTTTTCACAGGAATGTGGATCTCAGAGCTTGTAAACCTGAGTACTGGGTCTAATGATTTTTCATTTTCACAATGTTCATTTAAAATACTTCCAATTATTACTTAACTTTCATGGCTTTCCTGCAAATATTTCATAAATAATCTGATGTGTTGCATTTCTACGACTTTTACTAATCATTTTTCCAGAAATTATTCTTACAAAATCTTATTCTTGTACAATAGCTACTTCTTTTTTATTTTCTCTGCATTGTACATGGTACGTCTCCATCCAAAAATTCGATACTAAGATTTCACCAGAAATACACTTATAGAGTGTTCTGAATTCAATAAAAACATTTTTAGAAAAAGGTCCGCGCGCGCGTGTGTATCCTTGTGTCTGTAAACACAACTCAAAACGAAAAGTCAGTAAAATGCCAAACTTAGTACTTAAGTTCAGTATCTTCAAGGATGCGACACAAAGATTTAGAGGAAAATCCATGTACCCCAAAGTATCCTTTACATGGAAAGCATTTCTAACCTTTTGATTTTCTCAAAAATGCCTCTAACAAGTTTTATTAAAATACCATATCTGTATTAAAGATGTTTACATGCTAAATAAAATGTATATCTTGAATTTTCTGTGAATAGCCTCTGAAGACCACTTTATTCTGGATGAATTTTGCTGAATTTTACATAACTGGTTAACTATAACAAATAGACAAAAAACTTTTTGCACAAAAATGCAGATCTCGTTAAAACACACAGTTTGTCATACACATTTTTTCGTGGAGTTTACCATTTTTGAGATATTCTGTTATTGGTTTCAGTTTTAAAATACTTAAAAATTTTCACATGCGGGGCTTTTTCAATTCTTGGCAATGCAAAGAAACGGATTTCAACCACATGGCAACCCGCTTTTAAAATATTTTACTGTCGTTTTAGCATAGAGCATTCCTTTATTTCCCATCTACACAAGGAAGCAATTATTAAGATAATTTCTGCCAGTGTTTATCTCGATTAGCATAAGTTAGAAGAATAAGCTTTTTAATATAATTTGTCACAGAGATGTAGAGAAATTCATGTGAATGGAACATATTAGATGTTTACTTTCTCTACTTCGAATATACTACGTGCATACTTAAAGAAGATAGATATTATTTCACCCAAAAATTCGATTCTGAGATTTACACGTACACGTACTGTGTACATAGTGTCTCTTTGAAAACGAAACTGAATGATAATTGAAAAAGAAACATCGGTTAGTTACCAAACTTAATATATTAAGTTCAGCATCTTCCAAGGATGCGTCACGGAAGATTTTCTAGAAAGTCGCCGCACTCTTCAAACTACTCTTCACATGGAACATTTTTCGAACATTTTTATTTTCTCAAAAATGACTCTAACGGTTTTGATTAAAGTATTAAAGATATTTACATGACAAATAAAAAGGAATCTTGAGAGAACCGAATTTCAATGTGATCTCCTTTTAACTGATTTGACAATCGCTTTAGCCTAGTGCTCTAATTACAAGGAAATAAGTAACAAAATAGCTAATTTCTGAAGCAGATGGAATAAGCTTTTCTAAGAATAATTTGTTGCCGAATGGGTAGAGAGAGTCATGAGACATCTACAGCTAATGGTGATTTGTAATTCATGGTATAGTATTATAATGTTCGCATCTTCAGATTGATTAATACGTGAAGAATTATTATATATATAGTATTTAATACTGGATTATTTAATTATTTGAACTAATATATGCTGAAATATTCAGGTTAATCATCGTTATACTAACAAGGAAACAAAATCTATGAATCAGGACCATTCTTTTACGGGGAATATGATATATTCCTTACCAAGACATTTTAGCAGATGAGCCTATTGGTAATTTGGCCACCTAGAGCGCATGTGTACTAATTTTGGATTGTCTGTTGAAAGAGATTCATGTTATTGTCACGTGTTTCAAGGCCGATAGTAGGCATTTACCTTCACGAAGAGCATGAGTCAGTGATGTATACAACGCAAGGACTTTTGGCAGCCGAGTCTGTCGTCTCGCAAGGCTTTCATCAAGGAATGCAACACTAATATTAAACACCTCTTTCGTTTCTGCTAACATTCACTCCCTTGCACACCATTACGTATGCATAAGATCATGTTACTATTTAAAGACATTAATTACTAGCAACTTCGTAACGTTTATTTGAATCAGCTATCTTTATATCAGTAACTTTATACCATCTGTTAGTATGCTAGCATAGTAGATGATACCAGCGGACTATGCTCATGTGTTGTTGTTTTTTTTCTTTCTTCATTTATTGAAAACTGTTATACCTATATGACAGTATTTTGTAGTTTTGCCAATAAGATATAATTACTCAAAAAGAACAGCAGACGCTGCAATCCATTGAGTTCATTCCAAATTAGAAGATCTGTATGTAGCTTTAGCTTCTGTCTTTCGTGTTCGTTCCTGGGGTATGTGCTGAGGTATGCATCTGTCCACCAAAGGAAGTGAAGAGGCGTGTGTAGCAGGACTGAGGGGTGAGGTCTACTGTTGGCATGAGAAGATCGTTGTGTAGTGTTGAATTGCGAATGTACCAAGGTGCATTCGCTATTAGTCGAAGAACCCGATGGTGAATATTCTGTGTTTGGTTACTTTGCGTTTTGGATGCAGAGGCTCAAATTGAACAGCCATGTGCCCAGATTGGGGCCTGATGAGCGAAAAGTAGATCTGCCTTTTTGTAGATAATGGTAAAGATGAAGTGTCCACTGTTAGGACTTTGAGAATTTGAATTGATTGATTTTCTTGACGATATCAGTAATATGTGCATTCCAGTTAGACCAAGATATTTAGCTGTGTCATTGTGGGATTGTTTCACTAGCAAAACTTATTACACTATCTGCAGTATTCTTCTTCAATGTGAACTTCACTTCAACTTCTTTGGATTCATCTTCACTCTCCATTTTTGGCATCAATCGTCGATTTTATCTGTAAAAGATTGTAATTTACTAGCTGCTATGATGCCAGATCCTTTGCTAAAGGTAGCTACGTCGTCTGCAAATTGAGAGATTAGCAGGTTGTCATGTTTTGGAAAATCCGAGCTAAAGATTGGGTAAAGGAATGGAGTCAGTGCACCACCTTGAGAAACTCCTGCTTGCACTTTCTGAGCTGAAAATAACTCACTGCTTGCACTTCACAGAGAAGGTTCTTCCGGACAGATACAATTTAGCTACTAAAATTGCTCATATGTACACTCGACCATGATGTGAATACACTTGGAGGACGGTTCTAGTGTTTTGCTGGCATCCTCAAGACTCGGGATCTAATGGAACTGGGCGGACAGCGACAGTGTTCTGTTCAGTTGCACATTAAAAACATTACTAATCTGCTTCTGTCTTCACATTCGTTTTCTTAGAAGCAGCACCTTTGCGTATGTTTTTTTACCTGGCTGATGCGTCGCCCACTTGTTCGGTAACTGTTTAGTTCTTCTCACCACCAAACCCATTCTTAGGGTCGACTGATAATGTGGTTAATATTTTTATAATTTCATTTTCAACCAATTTTATCACTGCTATTATTTATAAGCGACACGAAATGCTCGAGTGAATTAACTCGGCGATTGACACATGAATCATTACTGTGTCCAAAATAAAATTTGAATTGAAGCAGGTGATATCACACAGCTATACATGACAGTAGTGTCGCATGGCAGCCGAAGCATTACTGCGATAATGCAAATGTTTCTTATAATGCTAGAACAAAATGGGAAACAATGTTATTTTTCTGTAACAGTCCGACAGTTCCAGTTCCAAATAACCATTCCAAAATAACAGTCAAGAATGCACACTAGTATTTACGCATAACCGTAACAAGAGGTCCACTGGTATTTTACTGACTCGGATTCCTTTGCATCAAGTCGTGATTGTTCGTCTGCCAGTGAGCATTGCTAAGTGGTAAGGTGATTAATGTTCCCTTCTCTCCTCTGCCCCCATGCATGAAAGAATTCGTAAATATTGTTAACAGTAGATGTGTCACGTTAAAGCTGCTTACTATGCGCACCTTTTTTGAGCGCTAAATTTACGGAAAAGCAAGGGCTGGGTGAAAGAAGAGAGAGCTCGCCAGTAGTGTTGTCAACCAAAGAAAATGTCTTTCTTTGGGACCCTTAGTCATTATGGCGAATAGGTTAGATGAACTGGAAAGGCAGAGTCAGACTGAGAAATTCAATGCGGGACTTGAACCACGGATCTGGTCTTCGTCCAGTTGCTCCGATCAGTCTGACTCTTATCTTTCCAACTCCTGTTCTCACACGGTAGCGTAGAAGAATCAATAATTCAAATTACTGAATTATTAAACGAAACACAGTGCACGTACACGTACGTGAACTTTGTGGGATCTACAGACACATGATCGTCATATCAGTTTCCAGGATGCTAATGATTGCATCTCGAGTAATTGCCTTTCGCAGGAGCTCAACAGGATAATTAAATCGAATGCCCGAAGATTTTCAAGTGGGCATTGCCCTCTGTTGCAACTTGGAAACGAGACGTGGTCTCGCATCATATACATACTTGTAATCATTGTGATACAGTGCACTCTCTACGATCACTGCGTCACTTTTGGAACTGTTTATTACGTATTACATTCATATTATTTTCTCTACGGATAGTCTTTCTCTGCTTTTCTACAAACGATTCCTCGGAAGCATTATGTTTCTATTTACGTCATGCTTAAAATAAACCTTTTCAGAATGGTTTCATGCACATCTCATTATAGGGTACAAAGAGGATAGAGGAATCCGAATCTATAGTTGGAAATTTAAGAGCAACCTTTAAATTCCATACACTTTCCATGAATCGGAGAAACAATTGAATAGCGACCGAAATTTAAAAAATAGTTAAGAGTATTGAAAAATTCAAACCAATGTTGAAACGTTTATTGAAAGCAAATTATGTGTTTTGAATAATCTATATTTTTTGTTAAAGTGTTTTTTTTTTCTCTATGGTTTATACAACACTTCTCCGGAGCGAAGATCACCTTGCAGGCGACTCCTAAAAATTCAAGATACGAATTTTATTTTTCATTTAGATATAAAATATGTTCCACATAAAGGCTAATTTGGGTTGGGGGATTTTAATGGAAACCTTCGTAGCGCTTCTTTGAAAGATACTGCACTTAAACACCAAGACTAGTATCCGAGCTTTCCTTTTATAATTACGTTGTTCGGGCTCTCCTTTTCTTTCTCTCACACACAAAGTATGTTCTAAAACCACTTTTTGCGAACCCAGGGGCCTCAAAGCATATATTCCCGATGAAATCTCGATATTGTTGGGTGGCATGCGATACCTTCTCTAGGAAATATTCTACATGGTATAGATAGTAAGGATACAAATCAAAACAATCACGATAGTGTAAAAGGCTGTATTTTAGAACTGTATTACAATTGAACGAAACCGTTACAAAATCACGTTTACTTTATTTACTTTCTTTAGTAAGTACATAGAAATGATATTGCATTCTACCCAAAAATTCGATACCGAGGTTTCACTGGGGATATATGTTTTAGGGTCCCCAGAAACCAGACTTTCTGTGCTTAGTACATAGTACTACATAGAGAAGGTATTACATTCCATCAAAAATTCCATACGGAATTCACTGAAAATAACAAATTTTAGGTTCCCTGTATACAAAAAATAAATTTTTAGAAAAGGGTGAGTGCGTGTGTGCGTGCGTGCAAGAAATTTTGTGAGGTTTGGGAACAGGTGGCAGTCACTGGGTGCTAGATCTGGCGAATAGGATGGATGTTCAAGCAATTCCAACTTTAGTTCGCACATTTTTCCCATTGCAATGACCGAAGCATTGTCGTGATGATACAAGGATTTTTTTTTTTTTTTTTTTTTTTGCTAAATTACGTCTTTTTCTTTTCACTTCATTACTCAAACGTTGCAGTAAGTTTGCGTAGTAGTCACCAGTGATACATTTATCCTTTTCCAAGTAATCAATAAAATAATTCCCTGTGCATCCCAGAAAACAGTCGCCATAACCTTGTTAGCTGACAAAGTTGACTTTGCCTTTTTTGGAGTTGATTCACCTGGCGCAATCCACTGTTTTGACTGTGATTTACTTTCTGGAGTGCAGTGATGTATCCAAGTTTTCATCTATGGTAATAAGCCGTCTCAAAAATTCCAAAATTCCAAATCCTCCATTTTTGTGAAAACTCTTAAAGTCGTCTTGTTTAAAATGCTGTCATTGGAAAACTAAACAAGTTGTAGACCTGTAACTATGTTTAAAATCTAGTCTAGAGTTAAATTATCCGATGCTACCGTCTAACTGGCCCAGTGAGGCCCGAGACTTATCAGCCGACTCTCGTATGTTTTAATCCCGTTTTTGTAGTAATCATAAAAGTTTATTTTACAAGTTTACCTTCTGCATGTAATAATTATTAATTCTATAGCCCACTGTTTCCTGTCTGTGCAGCGAAAATAGTTTTAATCTGTGCTGTATAGCTGCTTTTGGCTCACAGTGGGTAGGTACGTGAAGGGAAGCATGACTTTCTCCACATCTCTGCAACAAATTATTGTTAAAAAGCTTGCCCTTCCATTTCTTTTATGCTAATCGAGAAAGAATTAGCAGAAATTGTCTTTTTATTTATTTGTAATTAGAAGGTAAATAAGGGAATATACTAGGCTAAAATGATAGTCAAATCTATTAAAAGCTAGTTGTCAAGTGAATGAAGTGCCTTTGTATGGCCAGGAGTTGACAAGTTCCTGTAAGAGAAAAGAGTGTGTATTTTAAAACTGAAACCATTAACAAGGAATATCTTAAAACGGGGGCCTCGCCGTGGTCGAGTGGTTAGACATCTCACCTAGACGGCCCGGGTTCGGTCCCAAGCGACCGCATGTGAGATTTGTGGTGGACAAAGCGGCCCAAGGGTGGGTTTTCTCTCCGGTTTGCCCCGTCATCGCATTCCATGCTTCATCTTCATTCACATATCACCAGTGTCATCGCCTGCGGTACCACAAATAGTAAAATCGGGCGTTAAACACTACCAACAAATCACAAAAACATCAACTCCACGAAAAAAAATGTTTATAACATAAAGTGTGTGTTTCAACGACCTCTAAAAGTTTTGTATAATAAGTTTTTGTCTATCTTTAATGGTTTACCAGTTATCAATATTCTATAAAAACATCCAGAATAAAGATGTATCGCATCCTTGGAAGATACCAAACTTAATTACCAAGTTTCATTTATCGGTCTTTTCGTTTATGAGTTATGCTGCCCACAGTCACACACACACACAAACACAGGACATTTTTCTAAAAAAAAAAAAATGGATTCAGGAGGCCTCAAAACGTGTATTTCCGGTGAAATCTCGGTATCGAATTTTGGGGTGAATACAATACCTTCTCCACACACTATGTACATAGTACGTGTAATAAACACATGTGAGGATTTTTAATCTAAACGTGGTCAATCAGGAAAACAGATATTCTTGAAGCTGGTTATGTATCGCATGCAGTTATGTATACGACAGGAAAGACCCACGCCAAACATGGAGTTTTTGTTAGATCTTTAAACGTGATGTAAACAAACAGAGGAATAAAACTTGGGAGTAGTTTATGTGTCTGCAGAAAACATATAAACGACTTCTGCAGTGGGATAAAGGCCATGAATGTTGCATCAACGGATATAAAATTATAGCTCCCCAAATGGTTGCTCCGATCCGTTAAGTTGTGCCCTTGTTTATGCTGCACAGCCTTGTACCGAAGATCCAAACTATCATTTTGTTCATACTTCCCAAAAAGGAAATGGAAGGTAATCCGCATGACAGCTGATTGGAGTCAGTGGGGCAAGGCTAGATGCTCAACGTTTCTTTCCTTATAGCTGGCTGACTGCATTCTCTTTGTTTTACGCCTTCTTCCTCTTCTCCTACAACAATCAATGACTTCACAATGTTCTGTTTTATTCTGTTACGTAGTGGTGCAGTAAATGTCTGTATTTGTTTCGAATCTTAGAGGTTTTCGGGGCAGAATTTTGGTTGCCAATTCGTTAGTTTGAAACTAAACTATGCGACTCATTTTAAAAAAAAAGTGGTGAAATCATCGAGAATGTTCTAGGGGCGCAGCGACAACGTACATACTTTGGGAGGGCGGGATAGAGAACGTAATTCAAATAGACTGTTCCTTTTCAACGAAGGTAGTGTGAGTACCTGTGGGAGAGAGGAGGATTCCGATAAAATTACTATAGGCAATATTACTACAACAACAATAATAATCGTAAAAAGGAATCAAACCAAGTATTAATTAAAACGTCATTAATCCAGTAAAAGCCCCCAATTGCAGTTAAAGAGGACTATAAAATGAACAAATAAGGGAAATTTTGTGATGTGTTACTTTCATATGACTCTTAATCAGTCTTGTAAAACTATTATTACGAAAACTTATTCTCAAATTTACTTTGAACAAAAGTATAGGAGAATGAAGTGATTGTAAAATCTCTAAAATTTCGGATGTATTAATGACTTTTAAGCCATACATTTTCTGTGATATCAGGAATCGTGAAAGCAGTCCAAAAACGACATGGTATACAAATTCAAACCCATTCTGATCTCTTGCTTTAGAAAATACGCTGTCTTTTGTTCAAAAATGTTTTGCAGAGCCCAATTGTTTTCTATGGCGCGCTAGAGTTGCACACCAAGTGCTAAGCTGGAACAAGCGTGTGCAAGAGCTTTATTGGATTTGCTAATTTCGAAACTGAGGCTAGGGTATCGCTTCAAAGGAAGTATGCTTTCTGAAAACCATTTTAATCCTAGCCAGCCAATGGGTTAAATGATTATCCATTTTAGTAGAATATTGCAGTTTTTAAGGATAATAGAAGCTATTAAGTAGAAGACCATTTCTCCACAGCTCAAGTTTGTGTACGTATTACCCTTAATCTGCATACATCACCAAGCTCTAATGTTGTAAACAAAGATAGCGCATCATTTTCGACAATACGTGAACTAATGTTGACAAAATATGCTCTCTCAGAGTGGTTCAATAATTTCCAATATTTTACTATGTCAGAGACAACTTAATGTATCCCCAGAGAAATGCTCATAGTGATTTTGTCTTTCTTGGTTACAGACGCCAGTCGAGTCAGTTGTCAGGAGGAGAAAGTACTCCTAGCCCAGGACCTCCAACTGCACCAGCATCAGGCAAGTAACATTTCTTGTTAATCAATCTAAACATTTGCAGAAGCAATTTAATTACAGATTTCATTGTAGGTAGTACAAGAGAAATAGAGGACAGAATCCACAGTCAAATTATAAAAGCGGTCGCTATACCTATACAGGCCATGACATTTCATAATCTTTAAAATGACATCGCTAAAAACAACTGAATAGCGACAGTACCAAAAATAAATATGGCCTGCACTCACACGACCCTCCCTAACATTCTTAGAAGAGCTATTTTTTCTATGTTCTTATTCTTTCCAGATAGGCTTTCATTATACTTCGTTGCAGGCATGAGGATGATACAGTAAGCTAAAGCAACAGCAATTAAAAAGCAAATCCCTATGAGATGGCTTTGGAATGTCATGGTTTTTGCATGTACATGTTAGAGGCAAAACGAATAGTGGAGACTTGAGCAAATAGAGATGTAGCAAGACTTGAAAAACATCTAAGTAAAAATTGTTTTCTGATGTGTTACATTCTCTACATATTCTGCTACAAAGTATTCTTACAAAAGCTTATTTTTCTATTTACTTTACGTATATCAGTATAAACATTTTTACAAATATTTTTATTTCATATGTAGATGCACGGAAATAAAGAGATACCTAAGCTAAAGAGACGGTGAAACCTTTCATGAGCTGGTCGCTATGCTATGCATTGGCATTCCGTTCTCTTTGCAGAACCTGCAGAAAGAAAAATGAATAACGATTTTCCATTTGAGAAATATATTAGTTGTTTAAAATTGACTGATTACTAGGAATATTTCGGAAACAGTTAACTTACAAAAAAAGTCTTTGGCATAATTTGTATGCTTTTTTTTTGTGTAGAACAATTTTGAGAAAATCGAAATGTCCGAAAAATGTTCCTTATAAAGTGTATTTTTGGGGTGGGAGATTTTTTGAAAAATCTTCGTATTCCAACCTTTGAAAATGCTGAACTCAAATATCAAGTTTGATATTTAACCAATTTTTTTGAGTTATGCACAAAAACGAACACACAAATTTTTCTAAAAAGGCTTTTCTCTTAATCAAGGATCTCAAAACATGTATTATCTACGGTGAAATTTCGGCATGGAATTTTGAGTGGAATATAATACCTTCTCAGCCCGCCTGGGTAGTGTGGTGGTAGCGTATCTGCCTCACATTCAAAAGGTCGTGAGTTCGAATCTCGCTTAGGGATAAGGTTTTTTTCGGGGTTTTCCTTTGTCTGAGAAGACGGATGTCGAGTAACTTTAAGCTCCATGGACCCCGAGATCATTTGAGCATCATTTCACCAATTTCATTCATCGTCCGATATGACCAACTAGGTTAAAGGACGTTAAACCACAAAAATAAATAAATAAATATAATAAAATACCTTCTCTGCCTACTATTTACAACATGTATTATTATTATTATTATTATTATTATTATTATTATTATTATTATTATTATTATTATTATTATTATTATTTACGGTGAAATTTCGGCATGGAATTTTGGGTGGAATATAATACCTTCTCTGCCTACTATTTATTGTATGTACCTACATGATAGAGGAAGTACAAATGCTACTTTTGGGTTCAGGAGATTACAAAACTTGTATTTCCGGTGAAATTTTGTATCGAATTTTAGGTGAAATACAATACCTTCCTTACCTATTAATGTGCACTGTACACGGAAAAGGAAGTGACCATATCAAATTAATTATACATTGTAACGCTATATTACTTTCTCTACTTACCCAAAAAGGTATTGCATTCCCCCAAAAATTCCCTGTGTGTGTTCGTTTGCCTGTGAACAGCATAACTCAAAACGAAAGGTTGGTTAAATACCATATTTGATATTTAAGGTTTTTTGGGTTTTATATATATATATATATATATATATATATATTTATATATGTTTTTATATATTCAGTCGTGACTTAATTCGTCATCAGGGGAGAGAATGACAGAACACAAACAAATGTCTACGGTGGGACTCGAACCCGCGATCCCCTGCGCGACGAAGCACCAAAGCTATCTATACACTTTAGCTAGCACGGCCATGGGCACCGGCTGATATTTAAGTTCAGCATCTTATAAGAATGCAACAAGAAGATTTTTAAGAAAATCTACCTTAAAACTACCCGTTACATGGGAGAATTTTAGAAAATGTTGATTTTCTTAATAATGGCTCTATTGATTTTGATCAAAATACTGTATATTTTAGATGTTTACATGGCTAATAAATGCTAAAGTTTATCTTAAATTTACTGGAAATAATGTCTGGGGTCTTCTTCATTCTGGATGACTTTTGCACAATTGGTAAACTTTATGAAATAGACAAAAAAACGCAGACCTCATTAAAACACATAATTTATATCATATGTAATTTTTTTTGTTTCAATTTTGTAGTACTTTTAATTTTTCTGAAATTAGAAGCATTATTTGTTTTTCCTTCCCCTCATTAAGCAAGAGAATGGCATTTTCAAACCACCACATAGCCACCAGCTTTTAAAATATTTTGATATTGCTCTACACTTATTGTAATTATTTTTCCTCTTGTAAAATGAAATAATAAGTAATAATTCCATTTATACTAATGTTTAACTTGATAAGCATGAAATAGATTGAAGAACAAGCTTTGTAAGAATTGTGTGGAAAAAACAATTACATTTGTCAGAATGTTTGCAAAATTTGTTGCAGCAGAGGAGAGAAAGTTATGTGAATGTAGCAAATAAGATTTTGTTTACTGAGAGCACTTCAAAATATATATTTCTGATGAAATTCTAATATGGAATTTTTGGATTGGGATACAAACTTCTTCTGGTAGGTGTTAATGAAATTAGAAAAAAAGGACACACTAAGAAAGCTAAAATAACTGCTGCTTTAAAACATAGTTTAATCACTATTCATGCACATTCAGGAAACTTTAGGCTCCTATTGATAATTATTATGTCAGAAGCACTAATTGAGATATATTAGGATAAGGAAATCTATAATAAATGTGTTTGGTGCAATTTTCTCTTTTTGCAATATTTACCATACATTTTATTTACTAAAGTTACTGTATCTAAGTTGCCCTCTGTGATGTAGCCTTTAAAACCCAAAATTGCAAGTTCAAACCTGGGAGAGGGTGACGGATGCAAAAATCCATAGCATGGCTTCCTTTAGAAGGGGAGTAAAGTCAGTGGTCCTATGCAATAATATGTAAAAGGATGCCATACTTTGAAAGAAGTAGGTTTCTGGGCAACCACCATTTAACATCTGCAAGTCATGATTTCATCCTGCAGTACCATCTGTGGACAACGAGCCGATCCCTCATCACCATGGTGCTTAGCGGCAAACTCATGAACTAGAAATTCAAATCCAATCAAGGCAACATCATAATGATGTCCTATGCTCCACTTAGGAGCTACAGGAAATTAACTAAATTACTAACCATATCTAAACACCTGAGGAGTAGCTGATTTAAGGAAAAGCATAATCTCAAATACTATTCAATGTATACATATAAAGAACATTAAATGAAGTTACTGAAGAAATGTACATGGGTGTAAAAATACAGCAATTTAAAATTAACATGCTCCAATTTGCAGATGACTATGCATTTTTAATGGAAAATAAAATATATTTATAAGTATTTATTAATAAATTGGAAAACAAGAGAAAAATTGGAAAAAACAAGCATATCAGAAATTTGAAATAGTTCTGAATGTTAGAAAATCAATTAAAAAGTTTGAATCCTTTAATATCACACCTTTTGTTTAAGTTATCCCACACAAGAGTTTTTTTAATTAAACTTTTTCTTTTGAGTTTATTCCACTGGACACACTCAAATTCTTTGAAAGGTCTTTTTAAATGTAATAGGTAATCAATGTACATACCATAAAAGCCTCCTTCTTATTCTGAAAATATATAATAATTATTCCCTTTCCAAACCATTTCTCAAATGGATTACAAGATTGTTTTCATTTAAATTACTCATTGTCGAAACTAACAGACTGCTGACTTCTACAACAAAATTCTTTCCTTTTTTAGGGGTGGGGGGGAGGGATTGATAAAAAATTTTTAAAGGATTTTTGTTATGTGTTATGACTTAAGACAAAATTGAACAGAAATCTAAATTTCATACATGCTGGACAGTAAAATTAATGCAAATGTCTACCAGACATGGTGATAAAATAAATCTTGACAGTAAAAGCTGGACGAATGGTAAGTCTAGCCTGATTACCTCATCATATAAAAAATTCTTAAGTTTAATAACTTTAATTATTATTAATTAATTATTATATGTTAATAATAGGGCAATGGAATCAAAGTCCCCTGAAATTTGTTGTCTAAAGACACGAGTACTCCAGCTTTTTATTTTAATAAATTGATCCTGAGGAAGCAGGAAAATTGCAAATACAATGTTCATTCAAAAAAAGTTACTTTTCCCAAAGATAACCTCTGTAAGGTGACATATTGTGAAATATGTTTCTAATTATGCAGTCTCTGTAGTGTGACAAGGTATATATCAAGGAGACAAATGGTATATATTTGTACAAACATATTGAATGTCCTCATGAGGAGGAAGTGAGCAATGACATGAACTTACGGTTTTCTACACATGAGGTCAATATACCTGACAACATAATCCTTACACTCTGAAGTAAACAGGAATTGTACTTACATCCCTGCTCTAGTAAAAATAGTACTTTATTCTAAGACAAAGTTATCTGCCAATTCCATTATTAAGTAGAAAGTTTGTGTAAATTATGCTTTTAGGTTAAACTGTGATGTCTGGAGTCTCAAAATTGTTTTAAAACATTAAAAATATATTGTTTGCCATAGTACACAATTTTCTCAAATTGCCTTCCAATGTTTATATAGACGAACCAAATGCTATCATTAGGGATGGCACAATATCTCCACATTTTTACAATATGCAGGTCTATTTCCTTCTGTTTCATTTATTTTATTTAAATAAGCATTCTGGTTTTGCAAAGATTATCATTGCATATGAAATAGCTGTAATGTTTATTAATATTGATGTTATACTAACTATAATAATAATAATAATAATAATAATAATAATAATAATAATAATAATAATAATAATAATACCATCCATCATGAATAAGATACCCATTACCCATCAGATAGCAAGAGTTAAATATACAGATATTTTGATTAAATAGTACCTTGATGTGTATTCACTTTGATGTGATCTTGTCTTTTACACTTCATCTAACAGTTTTCCTGCTAACCAATAACATTATTTACTACCGCATGTGTTTGTTTTGCATGGTCTTAGATGCGCAGCAAAATGAACAATGCTTATCTGTATAGAACAATGCTTATCTCTTTTGCTTCCACATTTTCACACCTCAATATGCGATCTACTGGCCTAGGTAGTGTGGGGTCATTGGCCTTGCACAAAGCATTCAAGCTCAGTTCCAATACAACATTCATTATAGAGATGCCCATCTATTTAAGGTTACACCTTCTGTCCTATGGTCTCAGGGAAAATAAGCATATATATTTTGTGATGTTCTAACAAACTAGATGACATACTTTTCTTAATAAGTAAAATTATAAGTCTGCATGAAGCAAATATTGATGTAAAGTTGTTCATTACAATGTTCTTAATTACCAATACAAATATCTGCACTTGCATCCCTAATAGCCTGTATATCCTCACTGTGCTTGGTGTAAGAGTAATTAGGGCGGCAATTTCCTAACAAAGAGGCTACAAATTCAAATTCCATTCCCCTCTATTAACATATTCTGTTCCTAACATATATACATATATGTACAGATTCACAATTCATAGCGAGCCTGCCTCTGAAGTCGAACATTAGCATTCTGGCTTCTCAACCCAGAAGTCCCATGTTCAATTCCTGGCTGGGGCAGGGAATTTTTCTTTAACTAGAATCATTTCCTATCTCTGACAGAGTTTGGGAATATGAATGTGGGAGTTAATGTGTTTGTGTTTAATAGTATAAAGCTGTAAAATCTAAAGCTAAGAAAACTTAACAGTTCTATGAGCAAAACAACAGCGTTTGTTTCTAAAGCAAAGGCTGTGATGACCATAAGTTAAAGAGAATTGAAAAAAAAAAAACTCATAGCCAGATCCCTGAGCAAAATTAAGCCCAATAAATTTAGGCTAAGAATCATAGCAGTTAAAGAGTGACTATAATAAAAAATCTGATATATTCCATTCATATGACTTTCTCTAACTGGTCTGTAAACTTCATACAAAATATTTTTCTTTCTATTTCATGCTAATCGAGATAAACATTAGCAGAATGGTTTAATTACTTGGTTCCTTATAAGCAGAAGGGAACTAAGGAAGTATATTAAGCTAAAGCGATAGTCAAATCTTTTTGAAAGCTGGGAAATATGATTGAAATTTGTTTCTCTTTGTACGGTGAGGAATGAAACAAAAGAAACACAGATGACTTCCTGATTGCAAAAAGTATTAGTACATGTTTTAAAATTGAGACAAATAACAAGAAATATCTCAGAAATAGCTCTTGAGGAGTAAAACAAAAGAAACACAAATGACTTCCTGATTGCAAAAAGGATTAGTATATATTTTAAAATTGAAACAAATAACAAGGAATATCTCAGAAATAGCTCTACAACAAAATTGAATAGGACATAAATTGTGTGTTTTACCAAGATGTACATTTTGTCTAGCTCTTAAGGTTTACCAGTTATCCAAAAATATCTTTAATACATGATATTTTAATCAAAACCATTGGGCATTTTTGAGTAAATCAAACTTTTCTAAATATTTTCCATGTAAAGGGTAGTTTGGGATAGGGTAATTTTCTATAAAACCTTCAAGTCACATCTTTAGGAGATACTAAACTTAAATACCAAGTTTGGTATTTAACAGGGTTTTCGTTTTTGAGTTATGCTGCATGCACACATGAATTTCCAGTGAAATCTCAATATAAATTTTTTTGTTGGAAAACAATACCTTCTCTACCTATAAGGTTTGATAGATATTTTTGTAAATAGCATTAGGTCTATCAATAGCATCATCAACTCAACTCTGTTAGAACTGGGTAGGTATTTCACCAAGGTCAAAATTATCACAAAAGCTATGAAATATCGGGCCAGAATTTCCAATCTAGAGGATAGGGATATTATTAAAGAATGCTTTAGCATTCAGAAGAAAATTAAATGGGTCAAGGTCAGCAAAAATGCAGATGAGAAAATAGATATGGAAAGCTCATGGTTAAATGCAGAATATAACAAACAAGACTTTTGGAAAGTAGTAGAATCAAGGCTAAAGAATATTGATGGACAAAATATGTTTAGCAGTATAAGAGAGAAAATATCCTTGAGGATATATAGAGGAATAAAACAGTCTGGAAGAGGGAAAAGTACAATATGCAATAAACTAGGTAGAGGAGGATTTGCATGGGCGAGAACAAGGGTTAAAAACTTTAAAGGCATAAGACATGATGAACATAGAAAATGTCCAATGTATGCAGAAATTGACACTGATTTCCATTGTATACTATATTGTGATCTAACAAAGATATGAAGAGATCAAATTTGACAAAGAAAATGGGATAAATTGGAAGGGGAAATAGTAATCAGAAGGATTCTGTCCACTAAAGAAGAGAAAAATGTAAAAGGTACAGGTAACTTATTGGGTAAGGTCAGAAAGAAATGAAAAAGAATGAGCAACATTGGAAGAGGTAACAGATTAGAAAATAAGAAAAAGAGGAATACAATAGTAGCACGGTGTAGGGCAAGGTCCACTATACATATAAATCCATAGTGTTAAATTGCATGGTGGACTATGGGAAAAAAGATCTGATGTGTTCCATTCGCATGACTTTCTCTACGTCTCTACGTCTCTACAATAAACTATTGTTAAAAAGCTTACTCTTCTATTTACTTAATGTTAATAGAAAAAAAATTAGCAGAAAGGGTTATATTACTTGCTTCCTTGTAAGTAGAAGTGAAATAAGAGAGTATCATAGGCTTAATTGGTAAAATATTTTAAAGCTGGTTGTTATGTGATTGAAGTTCCTTTGTTTGTATAGACAGGAGTTGACAAATTCCCATATGAGAAAAGTAAAGTATTTTAAAGCTGAAACTAATAACAAGAAATATTTAAAAAATGGTCAATTTCACAAAAAAAAAAAAAAAAAAAAAAAAAATTATTATTATTATTATTATTATTATTATTATTATTGTTATTATTATTAGTGGTAGTGGTAGTGATAGTGGTAGTGGTAGTGGTAGTGGTAGTGGTAGTGGTAGTGGTAGTGGTAGTGGTAGTAGTAGTAGTAGTAGTAGTAGTAGTAGTAGTAGTAGTAGTAGTAGTAGTAGTAGTAGTAGTAGTAGTAGTAGTAAAGACTTATATCACCTATAATGTATATTGCACATGTGCTGATAATAATAATAGTTATAATATTAATAATAATAATGATAATAATAAGAAACACCATGTATGGATTTTGTATTTTGAGATAAAATGCAATATTAATGCTACAAATACCATCTTTATGATGTTTATTGTCTTTCAGCTAAAACACAATTTTTGTTGACAGGAGATGGAGTGACCACAAACAGCACAGCCCCTTCGTTCCCACCAGCACCTCCACCACCTCCTCCTCCAGCTCCTGGTCAGTTACCGGCCGTGCGACTTAGTACAGAGGTAAGTATTTAGTTAAATGCCTAAGTCTAAGGTAATTAGAAATGTGTCTACCTTTTTGGATTGATCTTGAAATCACTGAAAAAAAAAACATATATACAGTTCTTTAGGAAGTGCAAGGGGATATTGGGAGTGAATTTTCAGAGTTCTTATTTTGTATGGATGTTTTTAACATTTTTACCTTGATTGAATAGTGTTTAGCTAAATACATATACCAAATTTAATTAAAATTGGATAAATACTTTGAGAGCTATCAATTATGTTATAAATTGTATTATGTAAATATGTTGCAGAATCAATATGTAGTTCCTTCAGTAATTTGAGAAAATGGATTGCAATTTTTGTAGTTGGAGTCACAAACACAAGTTGTAGGAAAACATTTTTCAAATAAATATCATAAACAAATTGTGAAATTTTTATAAGCTAATAAGAAAACTTAATCCTTAAAATAAACAATATTTTCATAGAAAAGTAATATTTAAAATTATTATTGGTATTTAAGCATATAGAGTCTTAACTATGGATACTTCTGCACATTCTGGAAATTTTTAATGGATTTTGAACAAAAAACTGAGACGCGTGGGACATTTTGAGTGTGTGAAAATACATTTCAGAGAAAAATACTGTTTTATAAAATTATATACTACAAAACAGATGTGAGTATTGTATGTACATACAATCTTTAAATGACACTAAAGTCTGAGGCAAGGGGAAGTACATGTAATATTGATTCCCAAAAACTTCAACCATTTACTATAGAAAAAAAGGTTTGATTCCTTGAGGTCAAAAATTCATTAGTATCTTTTAAATATAAAAATCAGACATTAATGCAGGTCTGCACATTAAATACCAGAAATGTTTAAGAATGATGCAGACAACAGCTCAGGACAGCAATGAAAAGGTTATCAGATTGTACGTATTAGGAAACAAGTCATGAGGTTTCTTTGTTGTATAAATATAAATCTATAGTTATTTAACCAGTTATATATGAAAGCAACATTTAGAACTAAGAGCACACTTATAAACTAAATTTGCATCTATTGTAGTGAAACAACAAGAAACTTTTGGGATCCAGTAGACTTTTGTATTATAAACCCCAAAAAATATTTTTGTTTTCAACTAAAACAAAACTTAAAATCTGGAAAACTCTCAGGAGGAAAAAAGAAAAAAGTTAACATAGTGATTATTTGATATCAGATGCAATACAAACTCTTAGGAGTTCTCAAGTTCTAAAAGTTCTCAACCAATTCAATTTTGAGGTGAGTAAGCATTATCCTTCAGATGACAATCTGTAAAGTTTCAGATGAGTAAGTGTGCTCACGTGTTTGTGACGACCTTGTAAAACAATCTGATGTGTTCCATTCACATAACTTTCTCTACATCTCTGCAACAAATTATTGTTAAAAAGCTAATGCTTCTATTTACTTCATGCTAATTGAGAAAAAAATTAGCAGAAATAGTTTTATTACTTGCTTCTTTGTAAGTAGAAGTGAAATAAGTGAGTACCATAGGTTAAAGTGATAGTCAAAAGCTGGTTGCTATGTGACTGAAGTTCCTTTGTTTGTATGGACAGGAGTTGACAAATTCCTGTATGAGAAAAGTATAAGTTTTTCAAAGCTGAAACAAAAAATAAGGAATATCTCAAAAATGATCAACTGCACGAAAAAATTTATATAATGTAAATTGTGTGTTTTAACCTGCTCTACATTTTTTGTAAGTTTTTGTCCATCTCTTATGGTTTAGCAGTTATGCAAAATTCTGTAAAATTTGTCCAGATAAAGTAGTCATCAGAGGCTATTCTCAGAAAATTCAAGATATATGTTTTATTTGTCAAGTAAATATCTTTAATATACAATATTTTAATCAAAATTGTTAGAGCCATTTTTGAGAAAATCAAAATTTTCAATAGTTTGGGGTGGGGAGATTTTTCTCAAAATCTTCATGTCGCATCCCTGGAAGCTACTAAACTTAAATGCCAAGTTTGGTATGTACAACTTTTCGTTTTTGAGTTATCGTGTACACACACACACGCACGCACGCACGCACGCACACACTCAGACCTATTTCTGAAAATACTTTTTTTTTGTACAGGGGACTCTAAAACATATATTTCTGGTGAGATTTCGGTATCAAATTTTTGGGTGGAATGCAATACCTTCTCTATACACTATGTACATAATATGAGTAGAGAAAGTAAAAACAAGTGTTAGTATTTTCTACAAAATTATAAAACTGAAAACAAAACTTCGATAAAGTATATCATTTTGAAGGGGTTTTAACCGCAAAAGAAATAATAAAAAGGTTAGACTCAATATTAAAGCATTCTTCCCCTTCATTTTCTATAGTGAATTTAATGGTGGTCGTATGTTCTTCAAAGTAATTTCCACCCAGGGCATTCCAAAACATTACTATCAACAAGATTGTAGCAAACGCTCATTGATCACCAACTGAAGGTGCACAAGCTAACTGACATTGCAAAAACATCAAATGGCCGCTAAGTTTGAGGAAGGTATAGTAAGGAAGTTTTCCTCTTGATGGGTGCCACATTTGTTAACAATAGACCAAAACACATTCGAATATACATTCCTCAAGAGAATTCAGGCATTTTAAAGTCAATTCTGCTTCTCCATGTTTCACAACAGTAGTAAGAACATGCATTCTTCACTAACGTTAAAGACAAAGGGGTGGTCCAAAAACAGAAGGCAACAGGCGAAAATGCACCAAAGAAAGAAAAACTGGATCCATTTGCAGGGAAAGTTATGGCTTTGGTTTTTTGTGATTCTCTTGGCTGTGGTACTTAATTGCCTCCAGAAGGGTAAAATGTCATTATGGATGGTTGAAGGACTAACCAAACAAACCTTGCAAAAAAGAAAGTTATCTCTTATAACAATATGCACCTTCACATACATCTGAGATGGTTGCTGCTAAACTGCATGAACTTTGCTTCTAAGAGCTTCCACATCCACCATATTTGTCAGATATGCCTTCCAATTACTTTATTTGCAACCATAAGAAATAACCGGGCAGACTCTTAACAAAAGATGAGGTTGAACCTGCTATAGAATTATTTTGCACGGTTGCATAAATCTTATTTTACAGAGGTCATTAAAATGTTGGAAAGTCGTTGAAATAAATATATTGGTTTAAAAGGTGACAGACTATATTGGAAAATAAAAGCAAAAATGTTTCTCTTAAATCTGGCTTTTTCTTAGACAGGCTAAGAACTTTTAGAACATCCCAGTACAATCAGACATCACCACATTTGTATAAGACACATGCAAACAGTAAAGAAACAATACCAAACTGTGTAAACTGTAAAACCTATCATAATTTGTAACTAATAAAAAGAAATAAGAACTATAGCTTTCCTGGCGACGTGTTAATTCAAAATCTTCTCGGGCTTCTAGCCAGGTAATAACTTGGCTTGACACCAACGTTTCGAAGAAGTGCATCTTCACCCTGAAGACGAGGAAGATGCACTTCTTCGAAACGTTGGTGTCAAGCCAAGTTATTACCTGGCTAGAAGCCCGAGAAGATTTTGAATTAATAAAAAGAAGGTTGCAGTAAGAGTACACATATCTGTATATATTATACAACTGTTTAGTGATTAATAACTGCAACTGCTTTAGTGATACATTAAATTTAAATGCACTTGCATTTAGAACAAAAATTCTGACGTGTTATGCCCACATGCCTTTCTCTGCCCATTCTTAAACAAACTATTTTTTCATAGGTAGTTTATTTTTCTATCTACATTGTATTAATTGAGGTAAAAATGTGTAGAAATGGTTTTTAATATATATTTCCTTGTAAGTACAATGAGAATGAGACAGTACAGCAGGCTTAAGTAATAAAATATTTTAAGAGCTGTTTTACTCTATGAAAGCTTTGAAACTCCGTTCTTTTGCATCATCAAAAGGGAGGAAAGAATAGCTAAACTTACCATTTGAGAAAATTGCTCACTCTAAACTAATACCAAAGAATATATCAGAAATGATCTACTCCACCAAAAAATGTTTAATGAGCTCTACATTTTGGCTATCTCTATTTACTAGTTACGAAAAAGCTATTCAGAATAAAAAGAACTTCAGAAGTAGTCCAAGAAAATTCAAGACACACGTTTCATTTGTCATGAGGATATCATAATTGTGGTATTTTGACCAAATTCATTAGAGCCATTCTTGAAAAAACTCAAAACTTTCTAAAAATTTTCCAAGCAATAGTTTGGGGTAGGGGTTTTTCTTGAACTATGCATGACAGTTTCTTTCTCCTGACCAAGCAAAGAGAACAGAATTCATTCCCCTCACATAGTGAACAGCTCTTAAAATGCTTGATTACTGCTTAAACCTTCTGTATTCCCTTATTCTCATTGCATCTACAAGGAAATATGTAAAAAAATAATTTCTGTGAATGTATATTTCAAGATCAATGTGAATCAATTGGAAGAATAAGCTGTTTTTGCATAGTTTTTTGAACCTTGCATAGAGAAACTCATGGGAAAGTAACGCATCAGATGTTTCATATATCTGCTACAAACTGTTCTTCTTGATCTGCTTTTGTTTGTTGAAATAAAACTTTGCAGAGATGATTTCATTACACATTTCATTGAAGGTGCAGGGCAGATACAGGTGGCTAAGTTGACTTTGAAATTCTATAGTCCTTACATAACATCATGAGAAACAAACAACCTATAAATTCAAACCAATATAAAGTAATATTTTGGAAATGGTTATTGATACAAAATTATTTATTTTATGTAAGTTGTGTTGCTTTAATGAGATATACATTTTTACTTACTCTATACAATAATAAGTAGGGGTAGTATTGTATTCCACCCAAAAATTCAATACAGATTGCACCAAAAATACACATTTTAAGGTATCCTGCATACAAATAAAATATTTTAAGAAAAAGGTCCATTTGTGCCTGTGTGTGCATGTGTGTGTCTGTGAACAGCATAACTGAAAAATGCAGAGTCCATTAAATAAACTTTAATTAAGTTCAGTATTTTCTTAGGATACAACACAGAGGTTTTCAAAAAATCTCTTCCACTCCAAACTTCCCTTCACATGGAACATGTTTTTAAGATATTTTCATGACAAATAAAATGTACTAGGATCGGCTGATAAGTCCCTGGCCTCTCAATGAAAACATAAAGGTTAATACACTTGTCATATCAGTGTTCTAATTTAATTAAAGCATCTCTGTAGTGCGATTTATCAAGGTCCTCAAAACAACTGCTTACCGCATGAATAACCTCCTCGTTGCTGTGAAATCTTTGTCCTCCAGGAAATATTTTGAGGTTGGTGGTAGTCACGGGTGCTAGATCTGGTGAATAGGGTGATGTTCAAGCAATTCATTTTTTTTTTTTTTTTTGCCAAATGAGATCTTTTTCTTTTCAACTCATCACTCAATCGTTGCAGTACACTTGCTCTTAGTAGTCACCTGTGATACTTTTATCCCTTTCCAAGTAATCAATAAAAATAACTCCCTGTGCATCCCAGAAAACACTCGCCATAACCTAGTTAGCTGACAAAATTGACTTTGGCTTTTTTGGAGTTGGTTTACCAGGCGCAATCCACTGTTTTGACTGTAATTTACTTTCTAGAGTGTGGAGGTATATCCAAGTTTCATCCATGGTAAAAAGCTGTCTCAAAAATTCAGTGGGTATTTACGGTAGAGTTCCACATTCTTAACAGAAACAGTTTTTCTTTGCAACTTTTGATTAAGTGTCAACAAATGCAGTACCCATCTTGCACAGACCTTGTGAAACCCAAAACATTGCTTAAAATATTATCTGTACATTCTTTTGATATGTTTACAGCCTCTGCTATCTCAAACAACTTTAATCTGTGGTCTTCCAGTACTAAACGATGGATTTTTTTTCAATGATCTCTGGATTTGTCACTTCTACAGGGCGTCCAGAGCAAGACTCATCACTAGTGCTCATACGTCCCATTTTAAACTCTGCAACCCACCTTTCAATCATTGAATATAAAGGGGCAGAGTCTTTCAATCTACTGTCCATTTCCTCCTTGATTTCTTTAGGCGTTAAGCCTTTCAAATATAAGTATTTAATCACTGCTCGTTTTCCAAATCCTCCATTTTAATGAAAACTCTAAAGTTGTCTTGTTTAAAATGCTGTCATTTGAAAATTAAATAAGCTATTGTAACTATGGATGCAAGCTAGTCTAGAGTTAAACTATACGATGCTACTGTCTAACTGGCCTAGTGGCGCCATATCTGTGTGAGGGCTGGGACTTATCAGCCGACCCTCGTATATCTTGAATTTTCTGAAAAGAGCTAAATTCTCTTTCATTCTGAATTACTTTTGCGTAACTGGTAAACTGTAAGAGATAGACAAAATATTACTGTACAAAAAATGTAATTCTTATTAAAGTACACAATTTATATAAAATACATTTTTTTTGTGGAGTTAACTATTTCTAAGATATTCTTTATTATTATTTTAAATTTGCCAATACTTAAGTTTTTCCCAAATAGAAAATCATCATTTTGGTTTTGCTAGAAGAATAGAATATCAATGTCATCATGCTAATTCAGTATATGTATTTCCTTATTTTCCTTTTACTTTCAGGGAAGTAAGTAATAAACAATGTCTACTTTATCTATTTAGCTGAAACAAATAGAAGAAGAAGCTTTTGTTATTACTAATCTGTTGCAGATAAGGTAGAGAAAATCATGTGAATGGAACAATTTTTTTACGGTTTACTACTTACACAAAATTCATTCAAAAAGAAGAGAGATCCTCTCAGGCTATTTATAGAAAATGATGAAAGATGGAAAGATATTTATTTGAAATCTTTAAACCTTAATCTGATTTTGGTGCAGTTGTCTTCCATTCTATAACACATTTTTTTAGGTTTTTAATTATAAATGTTGTAAATATGAACATATTAAAAGATTTAATGTTAGATATACCTAAGCCATGAACGTTATTAGAATTAAATGAAACTTAACATAAGTAAATTTTTGGAAAAGTCCATTTTTAATGACAAAATATTGATATTTTTAATTGTTAGAATGTTCTTCAAAATGAAATTATTACTGTCTTAAAAATGATATTAAGTAACATACAGCAACAAAATACAGAATTTTAACGATTTAAAACTTGAGCTTAATTTTTTTTTTAAAGTTTGTTTTCCATGTCTGTATCGCAAAAAAAAAAAAAAAAAAAAAAAAAAAAAAAACAACTGCCGGTCCCCATGGCCGCGCTCACCAAGGCTTTGGTGCTTTGTAGCGCTGGGGATCGTGGGTTCGAGTCCCGCCTTGGGCATGGGTGTTATATGTTTGTGTTTATGTGTGTGTTGTAACAGTAAGAAAACAGCAATCCAGTAATAATACAGAAAAACAAGGTAAAAAAAAGGTAAATAAAAGTAGGGTATACAGTGCCGGAGTCCCGATCAGACTCCGGTACCGTATTAAAAAAAAAAAAAAAAGATAGTTTATGAGCAGAGACCAGATTTTAAAGGGATAATTATTAACATAAAAAGGACAAAAGCCGGCAAAATTATTTCCAAAAAGGATAGGTAAAAAAGGAAGTATTAATAAGAGATACATGTACATTTATTTCATGTCACTTCATTAAAAAGATATGAACTTTATCTTGTTTAACATTTTCACAAAATGGCAAGGAAAGATACAGAGTATTTTACTTTTCACATTATTTCATTAAAAAAGAGTTGAACTTGATTATGTTTAACATTTCCACATGGTTGAATGTCAGTAGAATGAAAAAGGTCTTTGCAAAAAGAAAAAAAAGGTTTTTTCATCACTGATGAAAACCGGTAGCAAGTATTTCATTCAAATTCTGAATTTGAAGTGAATGCATTTTACCAGTTTTTCAACATCTGGATTCTTACACAAACTCTGTTTGAGCCTCTGTGACAACTTTTTCTATCATCCTCTTCTGTGACTCCATGGATAAAAACTCCTCCAGTCCAGCTCCTGCTAAAAATTTGAATGTTGGATGGCATAGGTTCAGTTTCCAAATGTGGGTTTCTGAGCAAAGCCTTTGCTTGCACTACAAGTGCATAATCTGCATCATCTAAAGGATTGAACAAATTCCTTAATCTTGTTAAAAAATTTTACAGAGGAAAAGAGCACACAAAATCCACTCTTCCTACCTTGTATTAAGGAAACTTAGCCTGTGTTTTCCCTTTAACATTCTATTCTATGTACTAGGAGCTTTAATTAACATCCACTTTAGTTCAGAGATGAACACATTTGCTGTGTAGTATTCAACTCTGTGCAAGGCATAAGCAATGCAGGTTTCTTGAAGCAGATTGGAATACATGGATTTCAACTGTGCAAATATTGAAATCATATCTGTTGCCTGATCAATGACAACTGCCTTATTTTGTTATATGGTATTCCTGAAGGCCAAAGTTTGCAGCAACCTTATTAAAACTCTGCTTGTTGAAGAGTTGATTTTTTCCAATTTGTACAGTACATTTTAAAAATAGTTGCAAAAAGAGAATCACAAAGATAAATTCCTAAAAAAAAAAGACAGATGAGCTTAAAATAGGGGAAATGGGGAAGTTAAAAACCAGTTATTTGTGGTTGAAACTTACTCAGCTAAGTCCTCTTTGATTATAACCATCTTGTAATGAAATGCTAAAAAAGGAATTCCCTTTTAAATCTAATATCTGTTTATGGGTAACAAGTGCATAAAATATAAAAAATGTTCGGGAGTTGGGGCAAAAGTCATGACAACTAGTTTGTTCCTTGTAGATATGTGAACGGATCACGAACGTATATGTGTCATGTGCAGGTGTAATGTGTATGCAAAACAACAGGTGGCTCTGTGATAGCTGATAGTAGCGCAGCGAGGGCTGTGAAATCAGTCAGTTGGTGAGTGGCGTGCGAAAAGGAAGTAACCCGTGTTGAGAAGCGCGCTTACATTAAAATAGCCATTCTCCGATGGAGAAATGCGATGGAATGCCACGGTGAATTAGTGGAAGCCCTTGGAAATAATACCCTACCATACCGTACAGTAGCACGGTGGGTAGGAAAGTTTCAGCAAGGACGTGTGTCAACCAGTGATGAGCAACGTTCGGGACGACCCATCAGTGTGCGGACCGACGTGGCACGTGCCGTCATCGAGCAGCTCCTGGATGAAGTCAGATGATGGACGCTACTGGAGTTAGAGAGGGCAAGTGGCATCGAGAAATGCACCGTCAACAGGATATTGCATAATGAGCTGCAACTACGCAAAATCGCATCGCGGTGGGTACCGCATGCACTGACGGAAGTTCAAAGGTGGGTGCGCTATGCAATATGCTCCGACCACCTTGCACGCTGGCGATCAATTCTTGTCACGAATAATCGCCATCGATGAATTTTGGGCCAAGTCATACGAACCAGAACTGAAACGTCAGTCCGCGGAGTGGCGATATGCTGGATCACCAAGGAGGCAAAGTTCCATCAGAATCCTTCCCCAGTCAAATTGATGGTGATCGTCGCGTAAGACGTCAGGGGTGTCATTATTTGCCACTTTGTTCCATATGGCAGAACATTGACCGCACAGTACTACAGGGACTTCCTGATGCGACAGATACGACATGACGTTCGGGAGAGACGTCCGGATCTTGTGGGCAGTGCAATAATCCTGCACAACAATGCAAAACCATATAAAGCAGAGTGTGTAGGGCAACTACTGCGACGTTGGGGATGGGAAGAATTGGAGCACCCACTGTACTCTCCCGACATTTCGCCCTGTGACTTTGATCTCATTCGAAAGATTAAGGAACTACTATGTGGTAGGTGGTTTGCAAAACGAAAGGACATTGCTAATGCTGTGCGCAAACAGATAACCTGATTCACACATGATGCGGCAGATTGTATTCAGCGCCTCCCACATCGTTGGCAGCGTGTGGTGACAGTAGCAGGGGACTTTGATGGTCTTTAGGCCCAGGTTTGTCAAGTCAACTGTATGTGTACTGTGTTGTCATTTTTTTGCACCGTGAGGCCATATTGCCCTGTATACTACCATAATAAATTAGTGCATTTTGGCATTCAGTGCTATTTATTTTGTCTGAATATGTCACATTTTCTAACCGGACTGGTATCTTCATGAAAATAAACAGTTGCCATGACTTTTGCCCCAACCCTCTTATATTATGAAAAACTGTTGAAATACAAGAGAACTTGCTTCACACTCCTGCTGTATTTAAATGTACCTATAAGTAAAGGAAATTTGAGGATAGTAAAGCTTGGGGATATTAAAGATTAAGTTTTGCACAACTAAAGAAGTAATATTACTATTACCTAACTACTGACAATTTTCACTTATCCTCCTGAATATTATTAAGTATGCTCTTAGAGGTGCCTATCTGTACTGGTTGGATTTTTGTAGTGTTTCTATAATTCTGTTGCTCTGTTTTAACTAACAAAGACAAATGTTTTACAGAAACAAAAGGAATATATCCTATATCTATAACATAAAACTAATCTGATGGTGTTTGCAGATACCTGAATCAAGAGGACCTAGAGAACCTCCTGCAGCAATACAGAACGCAATGATGACAAAGGACAAAAAACCATTCACATATACACCTGGTGGACTAGATCTCTCCCAGATCAGGAGTCCTCGTATGGCAAGGCGCATCACAAGAAATGCAAATGCAGAAGGTGTCACTGGCGAAAATGTACAGGTAGGTGCAAATACCATATAAAAATAACTTAAAAATATATTTTGCTAATTAACACAAATCCTTCTTTCACTCAGCATTTAATTACAAAATATTACATTTTCTAAAATATAACAAATGTGTAGGAGAATTAATATACATTTATCAAGCTAAAAAAACAATTTTGCTTGCAGGCATCAGGGCCAAAGACATCACCACTAGCACAAGCACCATCTCCAGGTAGTCTGCCCCCTTCTTCTGTAGCAGCAATGCAACCACAGATGGCTGTGCCAGTTTTTCCTACTGGAGGCGGAATGCCACAGTTACATCATGTGAATGCACCACCTGGAAGTCATTATAATGCCACCAATGAAGCACCTCCACCACCACCACAGCAACTGCCACCTCCTCCTCCACCACAACCTGTTTCAAACTCCTTCTCCAAGAATCCTGTTCCAGTCATAAAACCTGTGCAGGTTGAATCATCAAAACCTGCATCAACACCATCACCAACAGTGACCAAGAGTCAGCCAACTGTAATACAATACTCCCCTCCCCCACCACCACCGACCCCTCATAACGAACCTGGCAGTATTTATGTGCCACCCATAACCACCACACGAGCACAGGTGGGTTATTTACTTCTACTCTTGGAAACTTGTTAACACATTATATCTAATTGCTTTTTCACACTAGTTGTGTATAGACTAAGATTAGAAGGTTAAATCAGGTTTGAAAAACTATGTCATTGCCAAGACTCAAAACCAATCATATCATGCTGATCTTTAATACTGAGCTGTACAATGCTGCTTAATATGCACTAAACTTCTTTTATCTTATTCATACTTCCAGTGTATTTTCAAGCTGATCTTGAATGTTATGAAAGTAACTTGATTATGCCTTCAATATGACTAGAGCTAAGAATTTTAATTGAGCAAAAATCTGCAAAAAAGGTGCAAAAATTGTGCAATTTTAAATATAAATATTCATTACAAAAAATAGCACAGCCAATTGCATGACAAATTAGGACACTATGTTCACTCCTATATCAAAAGTTCGCTTGAGATATCCTGGAACATTACCTTAATAAAATTCCTTTCCTAAATGTAATTTTATTTATCATCAGTGTCCATTGCTTGAGGTGCCATATTGATGTCAGAACAGGGATTAAACACCACTACATGTTCTTGTTACAACGTCCTCGAAATCAGGTTTTTTTAGTTAAGCTCTACTCTGCCGTTTGCTTGAGATTTTGCATTTAATTTAAATATTAATTTTAATTCTTATAGAAAAAAGCATGGCAAAGAAGCAAAAATAAGGACGGAAAGTGCAAAAGGTGCTGAAATGAAACAAGGTGCAAAAATGTTGGCACTCAAAAAGAAGTGCAAAAAGGTGCAGCCAAAATACATTTAGGAGTATTTATTTCACAATTTCTTTCCAAGATAAATTACTTGGACATTTCAATAGCAAAATAAAACTAAGATGCAGCACCTAAAATTCTTATCTTTAATGATGGCTTAAAATATTGCAAATAGGTACTTTTAGTTTCTGGACTTCTAGGTTTTTATTGTTGTTTTCATTTCAAACAATTGCTTTGTTGTAAATTTGGGCTATTATCTTTAAATTTACACACTCGCACACATTCACACTCTCAATCATACTTCCAGACTCTAGCAAAGGTATGAAATAATCTTTACAAGAGACCCCAGTAACGCTATAAAAGTCACACTATTGAGGTTTGCTGTTGAGGAACCTATAGTGTATCATGATATATGTGTTTCCTTAAATCAGAGTTCTGCATAATTAAAATCAGATTTGAAACATATTCATTTACAACAAGCGCAGAGTCTTATTTTTTTTATAAATAATTTAATGAGCCCAATGAGATAGTTTTTCAATAAATGAAGGAATTTCAAGACAATGGGCGATATCGATAAAGTTCAGAAAATTGAGAATTCTCTTGTCTGTTGATCAGTCAAGATTCTAATCAATAAAATGGAGAAATATGAAAATGCTCATAATAAATATTCTCCACATTGGAGAAAAGGTGTTTTGTCGGAGAAAGTTCAGTCTAAGCTATTGACAAAGTGAGTATTCCAGAGTATTTTTTTTTTTTTTAAATTGCTTCATTTGTATAGCCCCCTTTAACATCAATGGTCATATCCGGGGCTTTCACTTGTGAAACTGTAGCTTCAGAACATTAGGTTAAACTTTATATTACTAAACACATGCACATTCACTCCCACATTCATACTTCCAGACTCTATGGGGGATAGGGAATAATTCCGGTTAAAGAAGAATTCCCCACCCCAGCCGGGAATCGAACCCGGGACCTCCGGGTGAGAAGTCAGCTCGCTGACCACTCGACCACGGAGGCAGTCTATTCCAGAGCATTCTCCTTCTGATGATTTTTTTTTTTTTCTCGAAGAATTTGAAGTCACTTCGGTAACTCAACTTTGCACAATACAATTGCTTGGTGTAATGGCAGCATTTATGAACATAAATCAACCCAGAAAAGAGCTTAAAGAATGGAAAACTGCAAACCGAATTTTATTTATGGACGCTCTTTAACTGCTGTGGTTCTCAGTATTCCTTTCTACACTGGGCGTGAAAGACCTCTTCATTTTGCACAGAGGACTCTTTATCAGATTTGGGTTTCTTTTACATGCTGTAAATTTATGACATGGGTCCAACAGCTTTACTTCCCTTCTGAAAAAATCCATTGTCCTGTGCCAGGTTAGAACCTGCAACCTTGGATTTGAGGCTAGCATGGTAACTACTACACCACAGATGGAAACTAAAAAGAATGGAGAGATTTAAGATTAGAGAACTACAGGACTCTCTATAGATATGAAAAGGAGAATGTAGAGTGGCTGTTAGATCATTTCCTGGTGCAAAACAAGAGGAGAATGAGGATTTTCTTGAGTGACCCAGGATTCCACAGCAAGATTACCAAAGATGTTGGGATTAGTCAGACCACTATTTCAGTTACAGTTTATAGTATGTTGGAAAAAGTATTAAGAATCAAGCTTCCATAAACTTTACCCCAAATGGAATTTACATTGAATGAATGGTAACAGTGCTTTACCTTTTCACATGCTCTAAGAGTAGTGAACCACATGCATATATAAATTATTTGATGTTGCCAACATGGGAATGAGTTTATTAATTGCAAAGGAGTTCATAGCTTCATTGTTAGCAACCTGCAATGCAGAGGAAGAATTCATGAGTGTGGACATCTCTTGGCCTGGGTCTGTTAATGATTCAAGCATATGAGGGTTCATATTTATAAAACTATGACAGAAAACCAAGCTAATGCTCTCCTTATACATGACTCAGGATATGCCACAGCCCCATGCTCATGACACTGTTTGTAATCCTGTTATACTAGAAGAAAGGGCCAACAACAACTACTTTACTAGAGATCATGTTGTAATTGAGCAATGTTATAGATAAGTTAAAAAGATATTCCCTATTCATAGTTCTAAAATTACATTTCAAACAAGAAAAGTGCCTTCTGTAATTTTATTCTGTTTTGTACTGCATAATTGTGCTACTTAGGAGATGAAGATTTTGAGGTTGCAAGTGATAATGAAATTAATGGCATTCCAGCAGAGGAGGAGGGTCAGTTAATTATGCAAATAGAGCTGAAAATGTAGGGATTTTAATAGAAGTAATCATAATGAACATATCTTCAATACTCAGATGTTTAGTTTGCCATCTAATTCTTGAGGACTGGGCTGGGTTAGCAATGCTTTGATGGAAGCAGCAGGGTAGTGAAAAGCATTTCTTCAAATGAAGGAGAGGGCTTGCTTTCTTACTCGTTTCAATTAAAGGCACCACCACCCTGTACAAAATTGTTAATAATAATGCCTCACCCAGCTATTAATAAATTAGTTACTTAATTTTGTTTGCTTAAACACATAACTAATATTATTTTGTTGTTATTATTCTTTTGCATTAGAAGACAATTGTTTTAATTATGGACCTGCAGCTTTGTTAATAGAAGGATTACTATCACTCTCCATTAGATTGCAGAGTTTTGTCTACAATTGGCTCTCTCAGTGGCAATCGGTTTAGTTTTTCAGATGAGTTTTCATATTTACCAACTTTTTATACAACCAACTCCAGATTTCCTCTTATATTTTTCCTTAATCTCGGTAAGAGCTATAGAAGTTTTTTGCTTGGCATCAGATAGCATTGATTTCTGAAACACTTTTGGATACAACTGTAGTATATCTACAAAACCCGACAAAGACTCACCTTTACTTACAGTAACTTCTATTTTAGAATCACTCATTTCTAACGTGGTCACACCTTAAGAAGTATACACATCAGAATAAACTGCAAGGTGGTTGAGCAGCACAGGAACTGAGATATTTACACGGAGAAAGAGAAAGGCATTTTTATCAATATAAGTTTTACCACCATTCTCCATGAAACGAGCAGTTCATCTTGATCATGAGAAAGATAAGAAAAAATGTTCTCAACTTTATCAATATGAATCATTGTTTAAAGCTCTCAACCATATGGATTATCATAAAATTAAAACAATGTTATAACTATATGCTATAAGCATATTTATGTTCAATGCTGTTCTAATTTCCTTTTAATCTGCAATATTATAAAGTCTTTAGTAACAAAGTCCTTAAGATTTCCTGTTTCAAATTGAGAATGATAGAAACCATTCATATCCAAACTTTTGCTTTGGATATGAAATGAAGATTTGCTGAATTGAAACATAATTGGCTTTTGTTTATGGATTTGCTCTGTGGAGAAGGATAGGGAATTAAGTGTGAATGCGAGTATGTTTATAGTTTGAGTAATAACATCATAAGATGTTTCAACTAGGACATCTATATGCCTATAGAGGTTAAAGGGGGTTATTAGATGAAACAGTAATAAAATAAAACTTAATTGACTAAATAAAAGCAAATACTTATATAGGTTGGCTCCATCTACATCCCTCCGATTAACAACAATGTGCAACAAGAGTCAATATCCTCATCTGCACGTCAGCCACCAACACCCCAGTCTGCTAGTCCTATGTCTCCCATACAGCTCAACAAGGCTCCCACACCGTGGCTGAGTCAGCATCAGAGACAACAGCAACAGGCTCTACCACCATGGGCAAACAGAGAAGAGTCTCAGCAACAGAGACCTTCTCCACCACAGCAGCAACAGCCTGGTATTAGGATCATACCCATTCAGGTATTTTATTTTATATCAAGCTTATTCCTCATTTAACCAGTAGTAAAGCTAAAGTATAAATACTGGGTAGAAACAAGTCAGTTTACCTCATGAAATTATATTTTTACAGCAGGTTCAGGCTGAATTGCTAGATGATTTTGCTCTTATGTAGGTAACAGTTAAAAACATTTGACAAATATAAAATGGGTTTGGAAATGGTGCTTGTTAAAATAGATAAAAATAAGTGTTCTCTATTCGGAGCCTTTAATAGTAATGATCCCAAAATTAACACTTGAATAACAATTGAATCTTTTGTAATCATAATATTATTTTCCTATTTCTATCTCTATTTTCTTGTACTTTGGCATTTTGCTGTTATTCCCCAGGAGATTAAAAACAAAAAATGCAACAAAATGGTAGATTCATGCTTACATTTTAAATGAGCTAAACACATAGTGAATTAATAACAATTTTGTTGTGCAAAGTTCTGAAGTGTGCCACAACAGATGTTGTTGATACAGAATTTATTTCTGCTGCAGTAGAATAATTACACAAGGCAGACAGCATGTAATAGTTTATCCTGAACTGCAATAATCTGAAGCTTCTAGGTAGTAAATTCTTCCCTCTTCTCCTGTTATTATCACTGGCTGTCTTTGCCTGTTGTATATCAAAGAAGCATAAGATTAAAGCAAAAGTACTAATCAAATTGAAAAGAAGCTTATTTTGAAAATTATGATATAAATATCTGTAGTCATGCACATATCTTGAGGAAAAAAGACAGCAAATAATTATTTGGACATCCTAACAAATGAGAGGTTCCAGAATGGTGAAAAGTGACTAAATCAGGCAACACTGGATACAGGCTTTTTTGGTTTCTTTTGTTTTTTTCATTTTTAGTGCTCTTTAACCAGACAAGTCACATTAGATAATACAGAAATAAAATGGAGCTCATGTTCTTAAACCTTAATAGCCTGAGATTCATTTTCTGGGAATAAGAGAAAAACCTTACCCAACAATCTCATACCAATGCTCTCCTTTGAGATTTCAGATGTGCTATACCATACCATAGAAGAGGGCAAAGTATGGGTTCATTTTGTTTTTACACGTAAACTTGCTTGTGACTTGAAATTTTTATCAGTAGTAATCTCTCAGAGTTTTTGATTTATCTAGAGAATGTCAAAACAATCAATGATAGTTATTAGAAGAAAATATTTAAAGATTACAAGAAATAAAAACAATAATATAGTTAGCATACAAAGTTATATGATTGAACTGCTTCAATATATTGTTTTTGCTTCTTTTATGCTGTTTGGTGATATGCTGATTTTGATGAAACTAGCTTTGAATAACTGTGTGGAAAACAATATTGTTTTCAATTACTGTAGGTTTCAAGTTACTTGCTGCCCTTTTGGCATGCACCCAAACTGGAACAACCTGGCTTAAAGGCTTGTCTGTATATATTGAGTGGGTAATGTTCATATTGTGTCATTCAATTTATAATGTTTTGCTACGACTGATTCATGCATTGCTTGAAAGTAAGCTTTGGCTAGACTCTTGATATCTGCTTGGTGCTTCTGCATGCTTAGAAGCTTTACAACTGCAAGGATATGGTGCTGCTTCTATAAGGTGTAAGGGATATGGGGCTCTTGCAGGTGGAGGGGCATAATGAGCCAGTTGCACCACCTAAACCACCTCAGCCAGTTCAGTCTCCTACCAACCAACCTCATACAAGAATAATCCCAATACAGATTGAAGGAGCAAGCACCAATGGCATGACACAACAACAACAACAACAGCAACAGCAGCAGCAGCAACAGAGGAGACCAGTGTATGTTCATAACAAGTTCAACCCACCTCAGTCTCCACAAACACCAGCAACGCCATCACCAGCACCATACAATGACAGGTCAGTTTGAACACTAAACTATCGCCGTTTTCAGTATGAACATTTCTGAGTTTGAAGTTTTTCTAATATGAGGAGTTTAAGAATCTTTAACCACAAATATATAAAATGGCAACAGCAGCCTATAATAGTTAAAAGTATATCAAGATTATTTTAAATGTGTTAATAAACAGGTGGTACATTACCACAATTTCATAAGTACCTATCTCATTGAAGATGTATTAAATAAGCAAAAAACTAATGTGTTACATCCGTATGACTTTGTCAAGCCATATTATGCTCTAGCCATATTATTTCCAAAGATTTTGTACAAAGCTCCACTTTTCTATCTCTTCAAGTTAATAAAGTAAACATTTGCAGAAATGACTTAATTACAAATTTTGTTGGAGCTACAAGAGGGATACAGAATATGAAGCAAGTAAAATATTTATATAATGGTCACTCACTATATACTGGCTTAGAAATTTCAGCTCTTTGCATGACATCATGATTGATGATGGTACTTAAAAAATATGCCTAAATTCAAAACAAAAATGGTTAATATCTGAGAAAAAAGAAAAGAAAAAAAAAGAGCATGAATTGTGTGTTTTAACAAGTTTTTTTTTTCATGCACAAATTTCTAGCTTTTATGTGGTTTTTTTTCTCTACTACATAGATTAAGCAGGGGGAAATATTGTATTCCATAAAAATATGATACTGAGATTTCAATGAAAATTCATATTTTGAGACTCCCTGAATCCCAAAAAGTTTTTAGAAAAAGGTCTGAGAGAGAGTAGCGTAACTGATTTTTTAAAATTTAAATTGTATAAACTTGGACCAACATTGCTAGACTACTTTGATTCAGACAAGAATACTAAGTCGGATTCTCTAATTTTTTTTTGGGGGGGGTAACTTAACGTCCTTTAACCTGTTTAGGTCACATTAGACGATGAATGAAATTGGTTAAATGATGCTCAAATGATATTGGGGGTTATGGAGCTTAAAGCTACTCAACATTCATCTTCTCAAGATAAGGAAAAACCCTGAAAAAAGCTATCTGGTAACTCACCCTAAGCGAAATTCGAACTTGCGACTTGTTGAATATGAGCCAGACATGCTACCACCACACTACCCAGGCTGCTAATGCTGTAGTTTTCATACACTCTAATAAAAAATGTAATAGTTAAACAAACTTCTTTGAGACTATCATGCATTTTTTTCAGGCCAAGCAAAGCTGCCAAGTATTTTATGAAAATATTTTATATTAGCAGCCTGCAAGTTTTTGTATACTTATAGCGAAGCCACATGGTCAAATATTTTGGTCAAAAACTCTTATAACTACAAATTGGATCGTGGGATATTGCAGAACATCAGAGAATCTCTGATGTTTCATGATCCAATTTGTAGTTGGAAGAACTTTGAAACAAAATATTTGACCATCTGACATTGCTATTAGAATAAAAAAATATGCACAATAAAAATATACATTCATTGAAACAACAATAACAACTGAGGTTATTTTATTAGTGAATTGTTTTGGTTATTGTTTCATGCTTTAGCTAGATAGTAATGGAGGAGGTTATTGAAAGGAGTTGCCTAATGTTTCAATAAATAATCTAAACTGTAAGATGAGACAAAAGTTGCAATTATAGATGCATTCACCACAGAAAGCTATTTAATTGCCAGAAATGTAACCATTTTATTTTGTTAAGCATTAATGGTTTTATTTTGCAGCTACTCATCAGAGCAGAATGCAAGACAGTTGCAGCAACAACATAGCTGGGGTCCTACTGGAGGTAATGGTGGTCCTATCCAATCTCGTTCTTTCAGAGTTCTTCAGAAAATAACAGACACAGATAACACTGAAGGTAAATAATAACTAACAACACAATACAACATGCATTTAGTATGCTTATATACATAGTGAAACAAATTATTCATTCACGTTTACTCATCAGATGCATAACACATAGGTACTAAGGAAGCATATCAAAGATAAATTTCTGAAACACAGCTGGAAATCAAACTTGGGGCATTAAAACAGTGGCACTGAATCTATTAATCAGTATCAGGCCACCAAAAAACGTTATTCAGATAACTAATTCCAACCAAAATTCAAATTTGGTTCAAAAACCAATATGAGGCAGATAAACTACTCATTACACCATGGAGATGGGTGAAAAATGTAGCAATACTGAAAAATAATAAACCAGCAACAAGTTGTTCTTATGTCATTTTATTATTTCTTTATAACATTAATTAATTTTTCATTTAAATGCCTTTTTGGTGAAATCTGGACAAAACAGGCATCCAGAGTAAGTGGAGATGTAACTCTTGGTTGAACCTGGCAAAAAGTAATTAATATAAGATTAGATGGTTGGTCACCCTATACATATTCTCAAATGAACTACTTACAGATTTTTCAGATGGAAGTTTTGTTTGCAATTAAAAGTAAACAAAATATTTTTTTTACAAAGCAAAATACATAACATTTATAGATAAACTATTTAGAAACTTAAAATAGTTTTCAGGTAGAGCTTAACAATTTTCTCCAACGTCCCTCTGTGAAAATACTGTGTGCATATGCAAAAGAGAGAAAGAGAGATAGGGAAAGAGACAGAGATAGAGGGAGAGAGAGGGGTGATATCACTTTTCTTGATCTTGATACCAATATTTGAGCATCAATACTTGATACTCATACTCAGTTTATAAGATCTGTAACCAATATGGTTTGTTGACTAAATCATATTCTTATTAGTAGTTTTCTATGTATAAATGCCAATTTTGGTTTGTTGACTGAATCATATTCTTATTAGTAGTTTTCTATGTATAAATGCCAATTTTGGTAATAGTATGCACTATTTTATTTAATGTAATTTAATTTGAAGCTACATAACTGCATATAGATAGGTTGTCAGATTGTTCATAATTTTCAGATGTTACAGCAACATGTGCTGTGCAACAGGAAACTTGTACATTGCATTTTCAATAGAGGTTCTGTACATGTCACTTGGTGTATGAATGTAACATGCTTCTTTAAATGTTTATATTTTGTGACTTACCATTTGCCAAAATGTTTTTATGCATATTCTACACTCTGCTCTGTTATTATTGGTACTGTCTATTTCAAAATAGTTCCACTATTCATTCAAGTTTAGTTCAATATAACTATTTACATTGGTAAAATAAAATGGAAGTTGTGTGGTATACCTGTAAGCCACCCTCATTATCTGAGTTTGACTTGCTAAACACAAACTAACTGATAGAAGGAAAGTGCAAATATTTCCATGTGCTGAATTGTCTCAAGTCTTAAGTTCTGATTTGTGAATACATAATTTTTTGATGGATTCATAAGCTTTTCATCCAGAGCAAGTTAATTTAATGGCTGAGAAAGAGAGAGTCATTAGTTAATGCTATATGTTACATCAGTACCTCTACTCTTTCCCCCATTGGTTTGCCTGTTTTCATTTAGATTCAAAAGTTTATGGAATGTCGCATTCATTCAATACAGGAAACACAATCAAAGTTCATCAAGAACAGGCCAGCAACTCTTTGGAGACATGTGTGAGACAATAACATGAAGTCTCAACTCCTTTCATTGCTTATCTAGCATAAAGTCAAATGCAACAACTTCCAATAATGCAAAACTTAAAAATTTAAAAGTATTGAACAAGTACTGAAGATTTACTTTGATACCACTGAGTATCATGAGTATCCAGGAATCACAGTATTGAAGTCCCACGCGTAGTAATTATAATTTTGACAATTCTTTCACAACTGAAAAGCTAAATTAATTCTGATGACTATAAAGCACCTTCTAATTTTGTTTCATAAATTAATAAAAGATAAAAAAGGATTTATTATGCCCTTGTACTTGAATATGAACACATTGGACTTATTAAGAGGCAAGCTCATAAAGAATGTCTTGACTTTTAGTTGGAATACCATGGAGTAGAAAAACTAGCTGTTGTTAACCCCATAGAACTAAAGTTATTGCATCACTACAGAATATAAAAACAGAACTTTATTGAAGTCCTGTGTAGATGCCATGATGTAACACTTGCATATGTTTCTTCAATTGCCATTATCAAATACTGCAGGTGTGTGTGTGTGTGGGTGTGGGGGTGGGTGTGTGGGGGGTGGGTGGGGGTGTGCGTGCGTGTGTGTTTTTTGTAACAGTTGCAAAGCTCTGAATAATCTTTATTGTAATTTTATAGATGTAGGTATGCACTGAAGTCTCTGGATGCCAAAACATTCTAATAACCTTTTATTTATATCATTTGTATTTATATAGTAATCAACTTCAAGGGCATGCCAAAATAATTGTATAGACTGAGAAAACTGCTGACATTAGATCCCAAGCGACCACATGTGAGATATGTGGTGGACAAAGCGGTGCTGGGGCGGGTTTTCTCCGGGTTCTCCGGTTTCCCCCACCATCGCATTCCACCGGTGCTCCATCTTCATTCATGTATCATCAGTGTCACCGCCTCGGCGGTGCCATAGGTAGTTAAAGCGGGCATTAAACACTAACAAAAAAAAATGCTAACATTAGAAATTGGCAAATTAATATTTTATATTAACTCAGAAGGTTAATTTTATTGGTTGTCTTTTCCAAAGAGTTTAATTTGGTGGCTTGGGAATGAATTTATTGTATACGTTAAGGGCTTCTGGATTATGATAAAATTATGTAGATTTTATATTATTATTAAATAACTATTGGACCAAAAAGAAGGTTCAAAAGTTTAAAAGTTAACCTACTTTAATGTCTAAACTATTATTATATCAAATAATCTGGTTACTCCAACTAAAGGATACTTAATATATCATGCAGCATTTTCAGAACTTGGAAGACTTTTGGGGGAGGGGTCTAAAAAGTCAGATGTTCCAGGATGTTTCACATCCTTTTGTGTGAATATCAAGGGACTTTTCATTCATATTTGGAATGATTGGTATTGTATGAAACCACATAGAAAACAGGGAAGAATCAATATAAAAATCCTCAGATCATGTACGGCTTCATAAAGAACGGGAGAGATAAATTACATTAATTTGCCTCTGGAGTTTAAAAAGCCAACAGTGCAATATTGGATAGGTCAGCTAGCATATTAATACTTGTTCAGTCATTCAGATGTTGCAGGAAGAAAAATTTAACAGGCATTAATTACTTTCTCTAGCCCCATATGTACAATGTACATAGGGTTAGAGAAGTATTGTATTCCACCCAAAAATTCGATACCGAGATTTCACCGGAAAAATATGTTTTAGGACCCCCTGTATCCAAAAAAAACATTTTCAGAAACAGGTCCGTGTGTGTGTGTGTGTGTGTGTCCGTGTGTCTGTGTGTCTGTGAACATGATAACTCAAAAACGAAAAGTAGCTAAAATACCAAACTTGGTATTTAAGTTTAGTATCTTCCAGGGATGCGACACAAAGATTTTGAGAAAAATCCCCCCACCCCAAACTACCCTTTACCTGGAACTTTTTTCGAAAATTTGATTAAATGTAACGATTTTGATTAAAATATCATATTAAAGATATTTACCTAGCAAATAAAATGTATATTTTGAATTTTCTGGGAAAGCTTCTAAAGACCTGTTTATTCTGGATGAATTTTGCTTAATTTGGCATAACTCTTAAACCGTAAGAGATAGACAAAAATTACTCTGCAAAAAATTTAAGTCTTGTTAAAATACACAAGTTATGTCATATAAATTTTTCTTGTGGAGCTTACCATCTTCGAGGTATTCATTGTTATTAGTTTCAGTTGTGAAGTACTTATATTTTTCTCAGACGGGAGTGTCAATTTTTCTTTTGTTCTACTCCTGGCCAAGAAAAGAAGCGATTTGTGATGACAATTGCATAACAACAGCTTTTAAAACATTTGACTATTGGTTTAGCCATGTGTATTCCCTTATTTTCTTCCTACTTGTACGGAACTAAATAATAAGAACATTGTGCTAATGAGTACCACGATTAGCAAGGTGCAGAAAGAAGAAGAATCTTAAGTATGAAGTTTGTAGAACAGCTAGAGAAAGTCATGTGAGTGCAACACAGCAGATTTTTTTTGTACTGCATTTCTCTTGCATTAGTTCATTGAGTATGAATTAACTTCTAAATGCTTTAATAATGTTATATAGTTTTAGTGTTAAAAACAATATTTCATATACTGGTAGCCCTTTTAAAGATGTTTGTACGAGGGGCATACACATTTTTCCCATCGTTCTACAAGTTTGAAAATGCCCTTGTGATAGAACTCCGTTCCAGCTGCCTGCAGACCCTGACGCACTGCTTTCCGAATATCCTCCAGCGTCTTGTAGCGTTGGCCACGCATCTGCTCCTTCACAGAACCGAAAAGATGGTAGTTGGAGGGTGCCAAGTCGGGACTGTAGGGAGGATGTGGAAGAGTTTCCCACCCTAATGCCCTGATCTTCTCCATAGTGGCACGGGTAGTATGCGGACGCGCATTATCCTGTTGAAGGATGATCCTCTTTCCAGGGCGTTTATCACGCAAAGCCCGACGGAGCTTCAGAAGTGTCTTGATGTAGCGGGCAGAATTTATGGTTTGTCCAGGTTCAAGAAAGTCAACCAGAATGCAACCTTGTGCATCCCAAAAGACACTTCCCATAACTTTTCCTACAGACTGCACTGTCTTCACTTTCTTCTTCGATGGCGAGTTCAAGTGGTGCCATTCCATACTCTGACATTTCGTTTCTGGCTCATAGTGATGGAACCAGCTCTCATCTCCAGTCACAATACACGTCAAAAATTCATCACCTTCATTATGAAACCTCTGAAGAAGGTTTTGTGCAATGGTTCTTCTCTGAAGTTTGTGGTCTTCAGTCAATAAACGGGGGACCCAAGGGGCACAGACCTTTCGATAACCCAAGCTGTGGATCTTTTCTTGCTCTGCACTATGCCCTATTCCAAGTTGTGCAGCAATTTCATTCACAGTGAAACGCCTATCTCCTGTAATGAGCTCATCAACTCTTTCCTTGTTGCGTTCTGTAGAGGCAGTTCAAGGATGCCCGCTACGAGGCACATTTTGCAGACTCGTGTTTCCATCTTTGAAATGTTTCACCCATCTTCTAACACTGCTGGCACCCATGCAGACACCTCCATACGCATGTTGAAGTCTGAGATGAATTTCAGGAGCAGATTTTCCTTCTTTCACAAGGAATTCAATGACAGCACGCTGTCGAAACGAAACATCAATGTCAGCCATTTTTCAAACACTGTCTGTGGTCACGTGATAGAAGCTAATGACATCACAATATGTCAACGTGTGGCTTAAAGACTGTAGATTACGATCCTGCAATTCGTTTCGTTACATTGTTAGAATTTAAATTTTTACAATGGGTTGCTCGTGACTTTCAGTATGCCCCTTGTACAATTTTGTTCTTTGTATTCCTTGATTAGCTTATTTATATATTACCAATTTTTACTTTCTCTACCAGGTACGTAGTAGATAGAGAAGGTCAAAAGTCAAAATAAAAATTTTTATTGAGATTTCACTGGAAATTTATGTTTTGGGTTTTCCTGAATCCAAAAAAATTCATTCTTAGAAAAAAAAAAAGTCCATGAGTGTATGTCCATGTGTTATTTAGAACAGCACAGCTAAAAAACAAATAGTCTGTAAAATATCAAACTTAATATTCCAAGTATGTGACACAAAGATTTTCAAGAAATTTCTGTCACCCCAAAGAACCCCTTACATGGAACATTTTTGAAAATTTTGTTTTTCTCAAAAATGGCTTTTATGATTTTGATTAAATTATGTCTTAAAGTATTTTCATGATAAATGTATATCTTGATTTTTTTGGGAAGTGCCTCTGAAGCCCTCTTTCATTTTCAATTACTTTGGCATAAATGGTAAACTGTAAGAGATAGACAAAATCTTACTACACAAAAAATAAAGATGTCATTAAAACACACAGTTTATGTCAAATACATTTTTGTGTACAGTTATATTGTTTATTGGGAAGTCATCATTCATCTTTTGTTTCTTTCATCTGGTCATGCAAATAGAAAAGAATTGCATTACTATCAACTAGCAACCAGCTATTAAAAGATCTGACTATTGTTTTAGCTTATTGTATTCACTTATCTGCTTTGTACCTACAAGGAAATAAGTAAGAACAGTATTTATGTTAATGCCTCTCTCAATGAACATGAAGTAGAAAGAAGAAAAAATTTTTGTAAGAATAATTTGTTGCAGTATAGTAGAGAATGGCAAATGAATGAAACACATTAGATTTTTTAAAATTACAAGTGAAATTAAGAGTTAAAGGGGTGTGTTGGATGACTATAGAGAGGTGGAGGCAGATAAAAAATAACACATATATACGCTTATATAATGCAAACCAATGGCACATGGCATTGAAGCCCAGAGATTATTATATTAATACTTATTGAGGTATATATTTTAAAGTGTGTGTTTTCAATTGAAACTGAAAGGGAAGGACAGAGAAATAGATATAATAATTTCTATGTGAACCCTATACTGTGATCTTGTTTGTTTAAAAATATAATATATAAGTTCTGTTTCATCATTTAATATACATAAAACTAATTAATGATCATTTAAAAAAATCTGGGTACTTTAAAAGTGAATGGTTTACTTAAATACAAATTTAGTGTATTTATTTTTTGACATTGCATAAAATATCAGAGTATTTCAATAAAATGTGTCAGTAAACAAGAAAGTTTGAAACTGAGTAGCATTGTCCTTTTGAAAAACCAAGTAAAGTATTTCAGAAATACTAATTCTATCTTTATGTTTGGTAACTAAAGTTAATTTAAATCATATCTTTAGAAGAGATATAAAGTAAATGTGTGAATCACAATACAAAAAATTTGATGTGTTCCATTCACATGACTTTCTCTACATCTCTGCAACAAATCATTCTTTAAAAGCTTATGCTTCTATTTACTTTATGTTAATGGAGAGAAAATTAGCAGAAATAGTCTTATTACTTGCTTCCTTGTAAGTAGAAGTGAAATAAGGGAATACCATAGGTTAAAGTGATAGTACAAAGCTGGTTGCTATGTAAATGAAGTTTCTTTGTTTGTATGGACAGGAGTTGACAAATTCCTGTATGAGAAAAGTTAAGTTTTTGAAAGCTGAAACTAAAAATAAGTAATATCTCAAAAATGATCAGCTCCACAAAGAAATGTATCCAACATAAATTGTGGGTTTTAATGTGCTCTACATTTTTTGTGCAGTAAGTTTTTGTCCATTTCTTATGGTTTAGCAGTTATGCAAAATTCTGTAAAATTCACTCAGAATAAAGTAGTCTTCAGAGGATATTCACAGAAAATTCAAAACATACATTTTATTTGTCAGGTAAATATCATTAATATACAATATTTTAATCAAAATCGTCACAGCCATTTTTTAGAAAATCAATATTTTAGAAAAAAGTTCCATGTAAAGGGTAGTTTGGGGTGCGGGGATTTTTCTCATAATTTCATGTCGCATCCTTGGAAGATACTAAACTTAAATACCAAGTTTTGTTTTTGAGTTATCATGTTCACGGACACACACACACATACACAGATCTTTTTCTGAAAATACTTTTTTTGTATACAGGGGACCCTAAAACATATATTTCCGGTGAAATCTCGGAGTCAAATTTTTTGGTGGAGTGCAATACCTACTCTATACACTGTGTACTTACTATGTGTAGAGAAAGTAAAATCTGCTCCAGTTTTTACTCTTTGATCCTGAGTCTTAACAATTTGAGCCAAAGTCACAGAAGAAAATAATGAGAATATTTGCTTGATAAAATGCATTTTAGTGCTACTAAAGAAGACAAAGTAATTATGGTATCAAATCTTATGTAATAAAAAGATAAAATATAAGTTAAGAGTTGATAGTAAAAACATGTGGCAGAGGGCATGTGTTTTTTTATGTGTAACCTCCTTAGCATAGCCTCCTTTGAAACAGAAGAAAATCCATATTTATTCACACATAAAAGAACTTCACATTTTAAAACTTATGGTTCTTGAACAAAAATGTTCATCACATGCCTCTGTAATAAATGCCTCTTCTTCCCTAGTATGAAAGAGAATAGCTGAGGACAGTAGGTTTTGATAAAGGGTAGAAATGTAATTAGTAATTTATTTTAGTTTTCAGGTCAGCTGTTAGTGCATAATACACAATTTCATCAGATAATATATTACTTTGATGTGGTAGAAAGCTTGTTAAAATTGATCCAAGATGATGATTATGATGATTTAATTGCTTATATTATAATAATTAATAATAATAACCATAATAATAGTAATAATAATAATAATAATAATAATTAATGTTAGACTTTTACAAGTTTCAAGCATTAATGATGTTATATAAACCCGCCTGGTTAGTATGGGAGTAGCGTGTCTGCCTCACATTCAACAGGTCATGAGTTTGAATCTTGCCTTATCTTGGATAAGGTTTTTTTTAAGGGTTTTCCCTTATCCTGAAAGACTAAGCTCCATGGACCCCATGATCATTTGAGCATCATTTCACCAATTTCACTCATTGTCCAATGCGACCAATCAGGTAAAGCATGTTGAGCTAAAAAGAAAATTATATATACACAATATTTAAATCCTTCTACTCCATACATGCTTTTAATTCCCTTCGAAATATGTTTAGAAAGATTTTATATCATTTGGTGCTTATTGTACAATATTTTTCCCATTGTAAGCCAATTGTTTCATCTGGCATTTGTATTAACATTTATTTCTATATTGCTTTAAAGCCTATGTTACAGATATGGCTATGTTTAATCTGAATAAAGTATGTCATGTCTTATTTATTACAAACATAATTACTTTATATACAAAACTGTACATAATGATAAAGCAGTTATCATTTCAGCTTCTATAAAGAATTTTTTACACAATTTTTTACTATTTACATTATAAATACATTTATACATTTTTCCTGCAATATTAGCACCTTGTTAATATTTGTCATGCACATGCTGCTCGCAGATATCCAGATATCTTGAACTGTAGATATTACACACTTTACATTCACATCAACTTCACTGATAGGAGAATATAAACACACTGTTTTACAGGGATGGAAGAAAACTAATAAAAAACTAAGCTCTACTCTTTCAGTGTCAAATACCCTAGCATGTTGGTGTGTGTGTATATTGTGCCACTTTAGCTTTGCATGTATTTAACTCTAAACCACACCACTACAGCATTATGCATACCTACTTTTTATGATATATGATGCAGGAGTTCTTGATATTATTGAAGTTATACTATTTGCATTTATTAATTGTTCTTTTATACTATATGTAGGTTAAGACTTGGACTTAAGACTGGAAACTTGGTATGGTATTCAAATATATTTACCCAGTTACTTTCTCTGGCACTAACTTGTGATAGGTAGATGAAGTACTGAATTCCAGCAACATTTCTCAGAATGCACATTTTGGGGTCCCCTGAATAAAAAAAGTGTTTTTAAAAAAAGGAATGTATATATGCATGTTTGTGTTTCTGTGCGTAATGCCTTCATGTATGTAGAAATCAAAACTGAAAAGTCAGATAAATACCAAACTTTTGTATTTAAGTTCAGTATCTTCCAAGAATGTACATGATATATTTTCAAACACTATACCTATCCCAAATTATACTTTAAATAAGCAACTTTTTGTTATTTTCTCAAAAAGTGGCTCTTAATGATTGTGATTAAACGTATTGGGTACCTGTTTAAAATATATACGTGATGAATAGAATATATGTCTTAAATTTTCTGTTAATAGCCCATGAAGTTCTCTTCATTTTCAATGAATTTCCATAGTTTTATATTACTGATGAACATTATGAAATAGATAAAATTTATAGCACAAAAATATAGAATCTTTAAAATATACAATTTATTTCAGCTAGCATGTTTTGTGGCATCAACCATTTCTGATATTTAGTTATTGCTTTCAGTTTTTCAGCACTTGTCAGTTTTTGAAGTGCTGTCACCATTCAATCATTTCTTTGAGTATCATGGAAAGAATAAGGTATTTCAAAGCTAGCATGTGAAGATTTGACTGTCATTTCAGTCTCCTATATCTCACTTGTATGTATCACAAAATGTAATGAAAATATTTTTGCAAACATTTATTTAGATTAAAATCTATTTATTTAGGTAAAAAAAATAAGGTTTTAGAAGAATGGTTTGTTAAGCTGCATTAAAATAAACCAAAGGTAATTCTGGGGTAAGTCAAGTGAAAATATGATTGTTTTTTGGTGGATTGATAAACTACAAAATTAGAAGCATTTGATTTTGCAACTTTATCGTGACTGCATGGAGTATGGATCAATGTTTCTGAAACATATTCTGTTGGGTGAGGTACAATGCAAGGAAATTAGATATCAATCAGCTTTATGATCCACAGATCTATTTGAAGAATACCTTTCTCAAAAGTTCATTATTAGCTCAGGAAAATTTCTCAGGTGCATATTTGCTTAGAGTCCTTTGCACAAAATTAATTTGTGTAAGAAATACAAACCATGGTTCAAAAATATGTTCTGATACAAACCTCTTATCACCAAAAGCACATTTGAGGTTTCTGGGTTAAGGCTGACTCACAATAACCTAATAACAGTAACCAAAATGTAAACAAGAATGGGAAGCTATACTGATCACAAGGTTTTTTGCTCACAACAACCCTGTAACAAGTATGGGTATGTATTAATTCTTCTTTTCCTGATTACATTGAGACATCATTTGTTTTAACTGACCAATGATATATTTTATGTGACTCCAATTCAGCCAATATAATGCAGCCAATGTCATAATTTGAAAGAATTGCGACTGTGTCATGTTCAACACCAAAGAGTCTAGTATGCAAAATATGCAGCTAAAATGCCATGTCTGGGAATGATAATGAGAAAGTTAAAACTTGGCCAAGTCTTGCTTCCTGTTCTCAGAGCCTGGGAAGGCTTCTGCCAATTGTAAAAGCTCCCATTGAAATACATGTATTTCAACTTTGTCATTCTCATTCTGGTTACCAGTGCTGATTGTTGTGATCCACACAGTAACATACAAGGGATTTCATGTATCTGGAAACTTGGCGAACATCGACACCTAAAACTGAAGCAAAGGAATAGGCAGAATTTTTTGGGGGGAGGGGGGGAAGAGTGTAATTAGGATGAGTGTTAAAACTAATGGATAAATATAAAATTATGGAACTATAATTATTATGAAAACCACACAGTTAAGACATTAGTAAATTTGAAGGGCAATAAACTCAAAAAAGAATTCCCCTCCAGTGGGCTACTTGGTAAAGCACTGTTGATCACAGAAGGCAATTACAATATTAATCAAATCTTAATTTCTATATGCAAAATATTTCAAAACGTCATTGAAGCAAGATGTGCATGTTGAGGCTCAGATCCTAGTTTTCAATGCCGATAAAGCTATATCAACAAAATGCTTATCATGGTAAGCTAGGTTTAGACTCAGGAACAAAACTGTGTTGCTGCCCAAGCTATCAGAGGTAACACAGATAACCTGGGAAGCTGAGTCAAGTAATTTTTAGCAGTGTTTTCTTAAACATACTGTCAAGCTGCATAGAGGTTGGCTAACATTAAGGGATTCCTTGTCTCAGAACCCTTACTAAAGATTCTTCACATACCTTTAATCATTTGTTTATTCTTCCAACATACAGTTTGATAATAACAGACAATGAATGAAAGGAAATGGCTGGAAAAATAAACTGGGATACATAAGCCACTAATACTATCTTTTAGAGGAAATTTAATGTTAGTGATTTTGAAGAACTGATAAAGACAATAGAGACAAGGCTACTACCAAAGTATTACATATTAGGTGAAACAAACATGAATCCATTTTTCAGGGAGACAAGAACTTAAGTTTACTGTCTTTAACTTGTAATACTAAATTAAACATTTGTACATTAACAGCCAAGTTTTTGTTGATATTTGCAATAAGTTGTTGAGAGTTTACTACTAGGATAATTATCAAAAGATAGAATAATAAGTAACACAGTATGTGTGTAATGTTGAAAATGAGTCGGAATAGTATCACTCACCTCACTTATATGTATTATGTCCAAAACATATGTTTCAAGGGCAATTGCCCTCTTCTTCAGTTGAAGTCCGACTGATGGCTGGTATTTGTGCTCTGTGGTCTATTACGGTGGAGCCATCTGGTGTTCTCAGTAGAAGTTCAAAATCATGTGGCGGTATTTCAAAATTCATCAGTTGGTCTTTTTGTTGTGTAATGAGAATATTCTCCCAAACTGTAAGTTCTGCCGGGTTGTTTACAGGTTTTAGCAATTTTATGTCATTTTGTATTTCATGATGTGATGTCCAAAAATGGTATGCTACTGCCGATTTATCTGTTTGTTTCTGTTTGATATGTCTGAAATGTTCCTTTAGCCTTGTTTCCAGTCTTCTTTTTGTTTGGCCAATGTAACATGATTTGCAGTCCTTGCAATCAATTCTGTAGATGCCTTCTCTGGTTTGTAGGTATGGGGTCTTTAATGTCTGTTTTCAATGCATTTTTTATGTTGAATTGGTTACTTGAAGCTAAACTTATATTGTATTTCTTGAAAATTTTTTTGAATTTCCTGTCTGCTGTTGGGTGATAGGTGAATTTTTTATATATAACTTTCGGTTTTTGTATGGACAAAGTGGTGATTTGTTTTAAGGTTAATTTCTCCTTATGTTTTTTAATTTTTTGGTCAATGATGTCTGGGTTAAAACCATTGGCTGAGGCTATATGTCTTAGTTGGAGGTATTCTGTGTTGTACTCTTCTGGGTCAAGTGGGATGCTGAGGAGTCTGTGTACTGAACTGTTGAAGACTGCCTGTTTATGAGGTTCTGGGTTGAAACTATTCTGTTTTATGTAATTGTCTGTATGTGTGGTCTTCCTGTAGATGCCATAAGTGATCTTTTGTTCTTTCCGTGTTAGTTTTAGGTCCAGGTATGGTAGCATTTGGTCTTTTTCTGTTTCCATTGTGAATTGTATGTACCTGTCCTGTAGGTTTAGTAATTTTAGAGAGTCTTCTGCTAATTTTTTGGGGACCACCGCAAAAACATCATCAACATATCTAAACCATTTTTTGAATATATTCGGAAAACTGGAGGTTATATGTACTTCAAGTCGTCCCATGTACAGATTTGCTAAAAAGGGCGAAAGTGGGTTACCCATCGCTAAGCCTGATGATTGTCTGTAAAATCTACCATTGAATTGGAAATAATTCTGGTTGATGCAAAGTTCTGTTAAAGTATGGAAGTCTTCTATTTCTTTCTGGTTTAAGCCTATGCCCCTGAGCCATGCTTTGAAGGTTTCAAGTAACTTGTCGACTGGGATGCTGGTGAATAATGATTTCACATCAAACGAAACCAAGTAACCAATTCAACATAAAAAATGCATTGAAAACAGACATTAAAGACCCCATACCTACAAACCAGAGATCAGGCATCTACAGAATTGATTGCAAGGACTGCAAATCATGTTACATTGGCCAAACAAAAAGAAGACTGGAAACAAAGCTAAAGGAACATTTCAGACATATCAAACAGAAACAAACAGATAAATCGGCAGTAGCATACCATTTTTGGACATCACATCATGAAATACAAAATGACATAAAATTACTAAAACCTGTAAACAACCCGGCAGAACTTACAGTTTGGGAGAATATTCTCATTACACAACAAAAAGACCAACTGATAATTTTGAAATACCGCCACATGATTTTGAACTTCTACTGAGAACACCAGATGGCTCCACCGTAATAGACCACAGAGCACAAATACCAGCCATCAGTCGGACTTCAACTGAAGAAGAGGGCAATTGCCCTTGAAACATATGTTTTGGACATAATACATATAAGTGAGGTGAGTGTTACTATTCCGACTCATTTTCAACATTACATTGATTAAAACTTCACTTGTCTCAAACTTCTGAGTTATTTAACAGTATGTGTGTTTTGCATTCAAGCACAACCTCAAAACTATCCAAGTCATAAGAAGCCTTTTGAGTAGGTAATTGCCCTTTGGACCTTTACCTGAAAGCTAGATTATGACACAGCTTGCTAAGAACACCCACTGAGGTGTGAGTACACGGGCATCACACCCTAGTGCTTTGTGTGCTACCTAATCTCAAAATGAAGTAATGTTCAATGTGACATAAAATAAAACTAAAAGAGTTTTGGAGCTGTGATATCAAACTTTGATCTGCTTTAAGCATAAGCTATAAGACTGTTATATTCATTTGGTGTCATTTCAAAACAGCCTGTATAACTTCTGATCATTTTCAAGAAATTTAAAAAAATGAAAGATGGGAGATCCTCAATGAACAACAATCGCTAATCCGAAAATTAGTGAGCATCACAAGCCTGTTCCTGTGGTAACCACAACTATCTTTCCAGCATTACCAGTAATATTTCCACATCAAACTTTTGGCTTAGCTTGCAGATATTGTATTTTACTTTTGTTGTTTTCTGTTATTCCCTCTATCTCATTTGTTCTTTGTATTACTTATTTTTATTTATACCTTCATAAAAATAACTTCACATTTGTAAATGTTGGCAACATTGTATTGTAGCACTGAGTTTGGCCACTACTCTTTCAGAATCCAACTCTCAACATTGGAGCTATAATATATCATAGATCATTATAGTATACCAACATCAGAAAATGCTATACAATAAACTCAAAGTTTCTCAGTCCTCAATTTATAGTACATCAATATTGCATCTAGTCATCCGTTAGTAACACATGCATTAAGTTTACATTTGCATGCATATTTTCATTTCATCAGCATACTCATGTTGTGCACATTGTTAACTGGGCCCATTTATTAGCTGGAGGTACCATAAAGTCTTTAACGTTATGGGAGCCTTGGAGCAACAATAATTACAGTGTCTTGGGTGTAAAACCTGACTGTGCGCATAGATTTTTGCACCAGGGTTAATGTCAGTTGGCTTCACCATCCCCATACTTTGCACTCATGCAGGCTTTCTGTCCTTCAATTACCACATAATCATTAGTATCAGTACTCCACTTCCATTTATGGGGATGGCAAGGCAGTTAATAGTATACTTACAAAACATATTAAATTATTAATGTTATTTTAAATATGAATCAGCTCATCACTTGTGCATCCTGAAGTTTCCAGCAAAATTGCCTTCTTCTTGATCTTGTGAATAAATGTGACTTCTAGTTTAGTACAAAACAAGAAACACATGTGAAGACTTACAGTGATAGCGAAAGAAAAATTAGATGAAACTGGCAAAAATCTTGAATGTTCACCACAAAAATCCCTGAGGAACTGAAAGAAAACATAAGGACTGAAATAAGAAACATTACATTGTCCAAGCCAAATTTGTCAATATAAATGTGTTTACTCGGTGAAATGCTTGTGTAATAGCAGAGGAACATTTCCAGCATTTTCTGTGAGGTAACAGTTAATTTTGTTATATTTATGTACAGGAATGCAGATTTAAGAAATACAGATAAGAGTGACATCATGGCTGGTTGTGGCATTTCTTGCAAAATCCTATGCAGTTTTATACAAATTTTTTTTTTTCAATATATTTATTGCTCATGAAACTTTTACAAGCATGGAGCATTGTCAAAAATTTAATGCACACACACTCCAAATTATTCAATTGTACACAATCATAGTTACAAATCTAAAATTGACATCTAATAATAAATAACTTGCTTTACAAAATGTACATATAGTTTAGAAAGATTTTCAATTCTATACCTTTACAAAACATTGACTGATAATAAATTAAAAAACAATTTGTGAGTGCAAGTTAAAATCAAAGTCTATTTGTTATTTACACATTTTTACATAAAATTATATTACATTTTAATTTAATTCCTTATCTCTCTTTTTAATTAATGTCACCATAAAACAGCAATAGGTTTTCTTGAATCTACTTTTGTCAATTTTTATAATGTTTACTATTTTAATGTAATAGGTCTTCCAGTTTGTATGGACACTTCTCAATTAGATATATTTTTAATTCTTTTGCAAAGGTATTTTTCCTTGAGCAATCCTTAATTTTTTGGTAGAGCATTATACAGCATCATTCCCATAAAAGACTCTCTACTATGTACTAGAGACTTTGTACTGCTAAAGTTAAAATCCTAACTTATTTTATTATGCCATTGATATTCATTCATAAGAAGCAAATACTAATGTGAAAGAAAAAAGTAAAAATATTTAATGCATTGCATTTACATGGCTTTCTCTATTCACTCTTCTAAAAGCCATTCTTACAAAATATTATTGTTCTATCTAGTTCTTGTTAATTCAGATATATTTTCAATTCACATTCACTCTTTTCATGTACAATATGGTAGGTAAAATACAGGTCGACTTTAAATTGTGTGTTGCTAGTCACTTCTAGTTGAGAAAATAATAAGCATTTGAAACTAATAACAAGGAATATCTCAGAAATGGTTAACTCTACAAACACTGGTGCCCAATTCAATAGGGGCGAATGGAAACTATTTTACGAAACTACTATATAAATATCTTTTCTTAGATGCAAGGGGAAGCAAGGGCTGGGAGAAGAAGAGAGAGCTCACCCACCTGTCTTTCTCCTGTGCTGTCAACCAAAGGAGGTTTCTTTCTTTGAGGCCCTCAGCCATTTGTGTGAATAGGTTATCTAATTTACCACAAACTAGCTGAATTATTAAATGAAACACATGCACATGCATGAACTCTGGGATCTACAGACAGAATGAAGCCTTCCATTGAAGCCACTAGATGATAGGGTTATAGTGTACTTCATGTGTCAATGTTGTCTATTTTCTCTGCCTCTGAAATTGTGTGAAACCTACTAAATGAAGACTAGAGAGCTGAGTAACCAAGAAAAGGTGCGCACATAGTAAGTCCTATATTTTCTTAATATGAAAGAACCATTTTAAGACCCATGTTGAGTATGTATCAGTGTTCGACTGCCTGTCAAATGCATGAAACAATTTATGAACTATTGCATGTTTTATATGAAGTTGAAAGTTTATTTATAAAAAGAACTAAGAAGAGTATTTTTCAATGCATTTCAGATTTGGTTGGAATGAGTGCAGAAATAAGTGTAGTTTATATGAAAAGCCTCCTAAAATGTTGTATTTTAAATAAATCGCTGAATATACAGACATACAATTTTATAAGAGTTTTGAAAAGTATATGTTGACATATTTAAAGTTTATTTGTAATTAGTAAAAACTGAGGTTTTTTATTGAAAGTTTCCAAAAAGTTTATATCTTATATAAACTACTACTTGGTGGAGGCAAAATGTTAAACAGAACAGTTTATGAATTTATGAATATATTTCAGATATACGTAATCAAAGTTATAAACTAAATGTCAGTTTATATGCAGACCTAAAAATATTGATGAGTATTTATTTCCTAAAATAACAATAGCAACTTTACTAAGAATGTTGACTTTGTTTCTACCATGTAGTGAATACACCTGAAATTCAATGTTAGGTACACGTTAATGATACTGTTATAAGTATAACTAAATATGTATTTTCAGGCCAGTCAGAGCAGGAACATGGGCCATCAAGTGGACAGTGGATTAGTCAGGGTCAGGGTGTGCCAGCACAACAGCTGCGCAAGTTACAATTAAATGATGATGACCGTGCTCTCATGAACAGATTTAAAGCTCAAGGTAAAAATTTACATGTTTTTTTGTGCTTTTTCACTTCTAACAAATAAGTTGATAGCATAATTAGACTAGCTGGAGTTCTATGAGAATGGTTTTAGTTTTAAGAAAAATATGTTTTAAAAGTCTAGATTTGTATTATTATCAATTTGGTATGTTATTTTAAATTAGCGTATATCAAATTTGTACTAATAAAATTGTTAAACTAATCAAGATTTGGTACCGGAGGCAGAATTGTGGGTAATTACATACATAGAGGAATACCTATAAATATCTAGGAGTAAGAATTACACAAGACAAAATGAGAGGAAATAAGAAATAAAATAAAGTTTAGAAGCAAAGAAACCTTAGCAAAGTTTGCTATATCTACCATAAATGATATTTTATGGGATAAACAGATATCAAATAAACTAAAACTCAATTTTTATGAATAATTAGCAATATTATGATTAATGGCTCCATTGTCTGGTTTCCGAATTATCAATTAAAAAGAAAATTAATAGCAATAGAAATGAACTATGGAGATATTCTGCTAGGAAGGCTAGGAGAGAAAAAAATTAGAAACATGGTTACAAGCGAAGAAATGAATGTACAAAATTCAATTTTAAATTTTACTCAACAGAAACAATTAGCATAAGTGGAAGGGAAGTAGGGAATACATTATGCTAAAGTGATAGTCACATGTTTTCAAACCTGTCTTGAAATTGCTTCTTTGCATGGCCAAGAATAAAACAAAAAGAAGTATAGACAACTTCCTATTTGTACAAGCATACTAAAAAAAATGGCAGATGAAAACTTACCTAAGAGGATAATGGAATGGACACTACCAGGAAGAAAGAAAAAAGGAAAGGCACCTTGAATATGGTTCCAAGGAATATGAATTTTTAAACCCAATTTTAACATGCTGAGACAATTGCAATAGCAGTTATGAGATATTCTTTTAGAAACTTTCAATTTATTACTAAAGATTATAGAAAATGCAATACACGTAAGTGACTAAAACATATAGGGTGGAGCAGCAGAGAAAGCGCCATTGGATTGAAGCTCTCATGGGGCATGAAAGAGAGGATGACCTAGAAATACCTAGAAAAGGATAATAGAAGGAGAACTATGGAGATGGAAGTTAAATGAATAAATTGTTCAGAAACCACACAAAGTGGAAGAATTTCATCAAGGCCCTGTACTCTGAAGGGAGAAAGAGGAATTGAATTTTTGTTGTTGTTTGTAATTTTTTCTGCATCTAACCCAAAGTATTTTATCTGGAACAATTTCAAATAAACTTAAAGTAATTTAATGGTGGATATATTACTATTTGCATCAATATAATAATTTACATGAAATTTTGTTCATAAATCATACTACACATTTGGCTATGTTACTAACAACATAAACTATTGAAATATACAAGTACTTAACTATGATTTAATCTCAGTTGAACTGAACATTATTGCTTTCATTTAATAACAAATAATATGTTGAACATCTTGTACTTTCCTGACACTGAATTTGCTATAGAAGAAAGTCCACATTGAATTTGGATAGGCCCATGGCCTTAAATCAACAAAATCCTGTCTCACTTGGACTAGTTAAAAATATAAAAAATATAAATTATAATTAGCTGCAGAAACATTTGTAGATATACTCAGAATAGCAGAATTACAAAAGCATTCAATTGGAATTATTTAGCATTTTGGTCAAATTGGGTCATATAGTAAACACTAACCTCTGGTTGAATTCTGATCAAGCTGGGGTGAGACTAAACATCTCAGACCCATTTTTACTTTCTCTACATGTACTATGTATATAGTGCATAGAGAAGGTATTGCACTCCACCCAAAAATTTGATACCAAAATTTAACCGAAAATATACATTTTAGGGTCCCCTGTATCCAAAAAAAGTATTTTCAGAAAAAGGTCTGTGTGTGTGTGTGTTAGTGCATGTGTGTGCGCGTGTGCACATGTGTCCGTATGTGTGTGTCCGTGAACACGATAACTCTTCCAGGGAAGCAACACAAAGATTTTGAGAAAAATCCCTCCACCCTAAACTACCCTCTACATGGAACTTTTTTTGAAAATTTTTATTTTCTCAAAAATGCCTCTAATGATTTTGATTAAAATATTGCATATTAAAGATATTTACCTGACAAATAAAATGTATATCTTGAATTTTCTGGATCAATTTTATGCAATTTTACATAACTGCTAAACCATAAGAGATGGACAAAAACTTACCACACAAAAAATGTACATCAGGATAAAACACACAGTTTATGTTATATACATTTTTTTCATGGAGTTGATAGTTTTTGAGATATTCCTTGTTTTTGGTTTCATCTTTAAAAAGCTTCTACTTTTCTCATTCAGGAATTTGTCAACTTATGTCCATACATACAAACAAAGGAACATCAGTCACAAAGCAACCAGCTTTTTACTATCACTTTAACCTATGGTACTCCCTTATTTTGCTTCTACTTATAAGGAAGCAAATAATAAAGCTAATTCTGCTAATTTTTTTTTTTTTGATTAGCATAAAGTAAAACAGAAGCATAAGCTTTTTAACAATAATTTTTCCAGAGATGTAGAGAAAGTCATGTGAATGGAACACATCAGTTTTTTATAGGTGTGCTGTTCTTCTTATCATACTTTGAAAAGTAGTGATAAAGTTACGATTATTAAAAAAAATTTCCTTAAAAGTGTAATATCAAAAAAATAAAAAAAAAAACATTAATATGTCTTTTTGCTTACTTTCTCTATCACAAAGCTGTATTAGCTTACATTACTTTTAAAATTAATTTTAAGTATGAAGGAAATTTTAAGTAGTTTGTAAAAAGTGCAACCAGTTAATATAGAAGAGCAGAATATAATCATGCAGCTTCTTGCTGGTTGTGATCAAGTAAGATTATTATAGTTGTAAATAATATTTATTCATAATTTTGACAGTAATGTGGGTGTGTGTGGGTTTGCAGCTGAACCAAATGAGTCATACTCTAAAAATACATCTATAGTGCATAAAAAGGAGGACTAACATTTATTTCTTTTATGTTTCTTATAACCTTGCCCCGCAGAACTGTATTATACTGTGTTATGTTAGCTTCTTCTTTCCCCTGATTGGCTAATGTACACCTTTGAATGATGGCAAACAATATTATTTCAAATATTTATGTTGAAAATCACTAACCAATCATGCTGAGGCAGTGGTGAATTGAAACAACTCACTGTTGCAATGAACCATGAAAACTTTCTCCAAGTTTTCCATCACAAACTGATGTCAGTTGTCTCGAAACAATGCACAATACCAGGAGAAGAACCTTTCAACATCACATGAAGATAGTCTTTCATATTTCACCAAAGGAATGTCGCTGGCACACACATTTTCAATATCACAAAGTCTACTTCCCCTTCGGAAACCTTGGCAATTTTGAACATAGTATGAAATCCACCATTTTTTTCGAACTCAGTTTTAAATTTCTGATTTATAGCTTCCGCTGTTGGACCTTTGAGTAAATTAATTTTTTATCAATACCATGCACTTCATTAACCATCTCAATTAACAAGCTGGTTGATTTTTCTAATTTTTTGATAGACTGAAATAAAAAACTTAAATTTACATATATGTAAGCCATTCATTTTTTTAGTAAGTTTTGAAGAATTTCAATTGAAGAAGCATCATCCATATTTAATTCATCAATCACCGATTTAAAACTTTCAAAATGGTTTGCATAATACACTACTGCTTCCAACCATGTCCCCCAATGAGTAACTATGGGTCTAGGTGGAAGTGCAAAATCTGGATTTTTCACTCTGAACAAATCAATTCTTGTAGACGCTTTCACAAACATCTTTTTACCATTTGAGATCAATTTGTCCACTTTAGGATACAATGTACATATCTGCTCACATACTCTTTGTAAACCATATATATTCAAGTTACGTATATCATGTGCGGGGAAACTTACAGAAAGACCTTTCGCTGCCTCCTTCATGTATAGAGCACCATTCACAATTAAGAGTAAAACACTATCATATTTCACCAATTCAGCCATAACAACTGCAGGGATTCATTGAATAAGCGAGCCATTGTTAAATGATTCGATACTATATTTCTCTGCATGCTAATAGAAAACACTGCTTGGAAACTAGTTCATCATTTTCTAGCACATCTACCACAATATTTCCCACTTTCCTACCACTGGAGTCTGGTGATCCATCAATGCTTATCCAATTTTTTTTTTATTTTCATATTGTGCTCTGATCTTTCTTAGCATTTCTTCATAACAGGCAGCCACATACAATTTTCTTAATGTTGATTCTTCTGGTGTTTCAAAATGTGTATATTTTGTAAGAAAATTTCTGAGTTCTGTACTTCTCAGTTTGTATAAAGGAATATCACATGAAAGAAAAGTTTTGCATAAATCTACATAATATTCAAAACTTTTTGAAACTAGGGTATGTAAAGAGGAAGCTGGTTCACCTAAAAGAACTTGACTACAAGCTGTGCATGAAGTGGCCATTCTATGTTTACAACTGCTAAATGCTGCAAGACTTGAGATCGCTTGTCTTCATTCACCGTTTTCCCACATTTTTGACAGAATAGAATTCTTCCATCACTTGTAAAGATGCCACTAAATTCAACAACATATTGTTCCAAAAGAGAGCGAACACTTGTCTTTACTTTCGGCATTATATCGTGCCAATCACTTCACTTAAGATACCCCCTGTATTAATGCTCTACTTTAAACAAGACAAGGGCAGTGACTGAAGATGTGTACATTGCATCAGTGTGCACATATAAATAAGGGATTCCCCTTTCAGAGAGAGGCAGCACGTGTATTGAACACCACTATGCAATGCATTTGCAAATGAAATTCATTCAACTAATACCTTCTCATAATATATGACAATGCATAAGACTTTTTGAAAAATTTAAAAACTATAACAAAGAAAGTGAGAAATTATGTGGTTTTAGCAAAATTATTTAAAATATTTATTTACATAAAATATTATAAAAAATATGTGCTTTTATGTGAAATAGAATTCTGTATACAATTCAAGTGTACTATTTTAGGAATTTCCATCTTATTTACAATGTTTTATGTATACGGAAAAAAACAAACAAAAAACATGTATTTACATAAAAATCTGTTCCCTATTAATTTTAGTATAAAATTATACTATATATGTATACACTATATACTAAATATAGTACTTATATTATTATACTACTAGTATAATATACATAAGTCAGTAGATTGGCTGCACCAAAGGAGATAAGTAAAAAAATTACTATATATTATTTCAATAATTTATTTTTAATTTTATTTTAAGAAACTATATGAATTTAGTTTTTTAAAATATTAAATGAATTTAAAAGCTTTCTACCCCAAAACCTTATACACAGAAGAACTTCAATTTCACAATATCTTTGTTTGATGCATTTTGGTTAATGCCCCTCTTTATGTACATCTACAAGTATTATTTTGGATTTGAAGGTTGTTCTATTTAAGGAGAATAAAAGAGAGACTAGTTTAATTTTTTAATTTTTATTTTCTCTAGTCCACATGCACAATGTACAGAGTGAATAGAGAATATATTGTATTCCACCCAAAATTTGAGGCCAAGAGTTTACTGAAAATAAATGTTTTGCAGTCCCCTGAGTCCGTAAAAAGCATTTTTTGAAAAAGGTTCTTTTGTGTGTGTTTATGTGTGTGTGTGTGTGTGTGTGTGTGTGTTGGTGTTGTGTGTTCGTATGTGTGATCATGTGTGTGTGTGGACAGCATAACTCAAAAATAAAGACTGTTAAATATCAAACTTGATATTTAGGTATAGTATCTTCCAAGAATGTGACACGAAGATTTTCAAGAAAATCCCCCCACCACAAACTACCCTTTACAGGGAAAAATTTTCGGAAATTTTGATTTTCTCAAAAATGGCTCCAGCGATTTTTATTAAAATCCCATATACTAAAGATATTAGCATCCAAATAAAATATATATCTTGAATTTTCTGGGAATAGCCTCTGAAGACCTCTTTATTCTGGTTTCTAAACCGCTAAACCATAAGAGATAGACAAAATCTTACTACACAAAAAAATGTAGATCTCTTCAAAACACACAATTCATGTCCTTTATATTTTTAACTGTTTCTGAGATAATCCTTGTTATGATTTCAATTGTAAAGTACTAAAGAGTTTGAACAGGAAATGTTGGTTTTTATTTTGTTCTACTCCTGGCCAAGCAAAGAAGTGAATTGCAATGACAATCACATAGCGACAGCTTTTAAAATATTTGACTATCGCTTAAGCCTAGTGTATTCTTTTAGTTCCCTTCTACTTATAAGAAACCAGTAATAAGATCATTCTGCCAATGTTTATCTTGATTAGCATGGTGTAGATAGGGGCATAACCTTTTGTAAGAAGTTTGTTTATAGAGCAGCTAGAGAATGTCATGGGAGTGTAACACATCAGTTTTTTTATTATTCTTTTATTTCTTCTTAGAATATACTGCAGTAAAGGGTTTTCCTTTTTTATTTCCTTTATTGTTTGTGCAATAATCTAAATATGTTTTAAACTATTTTCAGAGATGTTCAGATATGTAGTCATTTACTTTGCATTCCTGGTTCCTTGACAAATAAAATTCAGTTTCAGAGGAGGCTGGTTTAACTGAAGAAGAAAACCCACGCTACAGAGGAGGCCACATTCCATCTAGGGTGTTCCGAATGCTGGATGAAAGTGGTACATTAACTTAAAAGTTTTTCTTTGCAGATAACTTAGACTAATGGTGCAGGGCTGCATCAACAGATTTTAACAATGAAAATATGAATCATCAAGACAGACTAATCTTTTCAGGTGATGGAGTATATTCAGGCATGAGTTATAAATGGGTTGTCAGATGTTATGGGATTCTATAAAATTTCTTGAAAGAAAGGACAAAAAAAAAATATATATATATATATATTTTTTTTTTTTTTTTTTTTTTTTTTTTTTTTTTTTTTTTTTTTTTTTTCCACACAAGCAGTGTGTAAGACAGGAGTTGGATAGGTAGAAAAATTGGTGTTGGAAAAAGAAAAAATAAACAACTTTGTATTTTAATATGCTTAACAACTACATAGGAAAAATATTACATTTTCAGTTTGTTCTTAACCTAAATTATTGTTAAAGGCGCAGAATTATAATAGTCACATTTGTTAGTACTCCCAAAAAGAAAATTCTGACCTATGACATCAGAGATCATCGTTTGGTACCTACATCCAGCTTAATCAAATTCTAAAACTATCTAAGTACAGTTTCACTTCAATTTCTTTTCTTCCTTTCTACACTACTGTGGTCAAATTTACAGCTCTGCTTTAGAAACAAATTAAAGCATTCATAATGTTTTGTTTTTGTTTTTTTTCTTGTTTTAAATTATATCTATTAGAATTAAAAATGGAAGGGAAGCAGTACAGAAGTAAAATGAAAACACTTTTAAGCAACACAAACTGATTTCACTCAAGTTGCCTCACTGGACTCATTACTTTTAGTACATGTTTTGTAGGCATATTGTCTACTTCATCAGCTATTTTTGGCTGCCAAAAGTCTCTAGTGTGATTCTTGAAGCTTGTTGAATGTATCTTCACAGTTCTACAGCTTTCATTATTGTATGGCCAACTTTTTAAACTTGCATGATAATCTTTATGAAATTATTGACAATGATCCAAAAATATTTTATGCTTAATCTTTCCTATTAAATAGCAGAACTGTAATATCCTGAAGTTTCATGATGGTCTTAATAATGGACCCAAAATTCCTTGATCTTCACAAAAATGGGAAATAAATATTGGCATATTGTTCCTGAATTCATTAATCCCCCCCAAAAATCTTCAAAACTCTGAAATAGTTATTATTAGATAGTCTTTAAGCATATTTTAACAGTGCAAGAATTATCTAAATGGTTGAGTAATGTTGAAATAAATAGGTTAATGACATTTTAAAATTCCCTTTGTCCCCATAGTTATTATAGCATTAAGGGAGACACAATTCCTTGATATCCATATTCAACAAGATAGATATGAAGATTCAATGCTCTTTAACTTAAAATTTTTGGATACAGAATATGGTATGTAACCGTTGAGCAACATAAAACTTCTCAGTTACTTGTAAATATTAATTCAGGGGTTTCTGAAGTTATAGTATAATCAGTTTTCTTTCTTTACCATTTAGTATATGATAATGCATAGGGCCTGGATATTCTGTAATATCAAATTAAGTAAACTGTGAAATATGCAAATAAATATTTAACAAAGCTATTATATGTAAAAATCCAACATTTTATTTTTTCTCCTAGAAAATAGAAGTTTCCCATAGTAGTTTGACCATAGTAGTTGAAGGGGGATGTACAAATGCATATTGTGACTTATTCTTCTTCATTTGTTGCTGGAGAATGGAAAACATTCTAAATATGATCAGTTTACTTAATGTACATAGTGATGCTTATTAAGTTTTATTTTCAAAATGGAACAGTTTAGATGCTGAAATATTCACATCTGATAACCCTGAATTACAAAAAGCTTGGGAAAATATTTTAACACATGCCCAGAGCCTTTTTATAATTTGCATGATGTTTATATTGTTTATTTTGCTTCTGACTAATACAGAAACCTTTCTAAACATCTCAATTGTCAATATTTTCAGCCATCAGAGTAGTTATAAGGTATCCTCAGAAGAAGATGAAAGCAGAGTTTTACACATTTTATTGTTGAGAGAATTTGCCATTTATTTTGATGCACATATTCTAAAATATACTTTCGAGATGATAGATTAGGTACTAGTTTTTTAAGAAATGCAGACATAGTTGGAGAATTCATCTGCAGAATATGAAATACACCTTGGAGTAAATGAGCATAACGTTTCTGAAAAGACACTGACATGATTTATTTTAACACAGACAACTTGCAATGACTGTTTTGATGTTAATATCTGTAGCTGAGACAAGACTATTTCTTGTGTAGTGGATGAAGATAGTTTCCTTCACAATGAGTCAGATCCTAGATACAGGGGTCCCGTGATACCCTCTAGAGCCTTCCGCATGTTGCAGAACATGACTGATGGAACCTCTGAGGGTTTTGAACAGCAGGGTATGTTGCACAATGAGGTGCATGACAAGTGTGTCTTGATATCCGATGAAGAAACTAAATATGGTGTAGCATTTGTAATCTAATACTTGTGGCTGGACATTGATTTAAAATTAACAATGGTGCTGACATTAGCATAAACTGGGTCTACTAAAGTTTTATAAGCTGCTGAGCATAGTAACTGTTGTGTATATAGTTGGAATGTTTAACCATCATTTTTGCAGGCATGAAAGTAGTGCAATGAACATGCATGAGTATGTTGGGGGACTATTTGACCTCCAAAACTGTAAATAAGGCATTGTTGTAGATACAACTAACAATTTATGTATTAAATATTCTGTATGTAAACTGGAAACTACTTGTTCCTCTACTGTTGATGCATGCCAGCAGGGATCTATTCTACAAAGATATGGTGTTGAATATTACAAGTAGATTCCTTATTAATTATTATAGACACTAAGTGTTTCTGGTACACAAAAATTTCCTGCTTATTTCTATATTTGTACATTGCCAGTCAAACTTAAAGACATATTCCATAAAAATACAAATACTTGTATGATATTTGAATAAGCTAGTTACTTGATATGAATAATTGTAAATTTATGAAACATTGAGTCAGAGATAAAACATTTATATCATTTAGAACTTTTTGTGTACTGATTGGTTTCAATAGCTACTTTCTCTCTTCGATAAAAGTGACTCATTAGCTTGTGGTGATATTATCCAGTGTGCATGCATACATGTGTGTGTGTGTGTGTGTGTAATGCTTTGGATTTCATGACTACAGAATGAAGTCATTCTTCTTTTTGCTTCCCAATATTTAGAGGTCAGATTTGACAGTCTGAAGAGCTATACAATTTTATAAATTTGTCTACCTATTTCCACATCTTGGCAACACAGTATAGAATTTGGAAATACTAGTATTCCAATTCTATGCATAAGGGTCATTCAATAAATTCGGAAATATTTTTAAAAAAAAAAATTATTGCAAGAATGGAATACAACAGTTATTAATTTTCAGCGTAATCTTCCCCAAATTCTATGCACTTATGGCAGTGGCTTCTCAATTCCATGTGAAAAGAATTCTTGGGAGTGTGTGCATAACCAATTGAGCTTCTTTCAGTGGGATAAAATGTGATAATCTGAAGGTGCCAGATCTGGAGAATATGGGGGGTGGGGCAAGCAGACAAACTTCATGCCTTTGATGGTATCTAATGATAGTATTTTGATGGTATCACACTCTAGTAAGTGTGTGGCCTCACATTGTCATGCAGTAACAGTACACCACTAGACATCAGTCCATACCACTTCTTCAAAACTGTGGTTTCAATTTTTGACACACAAGGTTTGTGTACTTCTCACTGTTTATATTTTGACCTCTCGGCATACAGAGTTCAAGAATTACTCACTTATGGTCCCATCATTACCTTACTAGCACTTCTTTCAATTCATACTAATTTTGGTTTTGGAACTCCTCGTTTGAACTTATCTGCCCACTGAAACAACTCTCACCATTTTGCATTGCCATCTGATGGTGAATTTTGATTGGTTTCAACCCTTGTACTCAACAAAATCTAATAACACTGTGCTGCTCCATGCTGATGTAAACCTGTAACTTGTCTTTATTGAATGCTAGCATTCTGTTTGCAAGACAGGGGTACCAAGCCATCTGAATTAGCTCTAGGACACCACCAAAACATAACAAAGAGGCACAAGCTTTGTCAAAGTTTTGTAATTTTTATACAACTTTTCCGGTTATTTATTGAACCAACCTTGTAGATGCTTTCTCAGGTAGCTATGCCCTGTGGTAGGTTTCATACTAGCAATTGCAGAGTTTTATGGGAAGTCCAGGACTACAGAACGATTTTCTAATAACATTTTTATATTTCTTTTTCAAATTTTTTTCAGTTAATTTTGAATTATAGTTATCATTCATTTGTTTTTTTGATGATTCTTTCAATTGAATCACATGAAAAAGCATTAGTTTCTTTCTGCTTAAATTTTTGGCTAAAATATCAGCCCTTTCATTCCTCTGTATTCCACAATGAGCTGGAATGTAATAATATATGTTTACCAATATTTTTTATAATACAAATAATTTTTATATTTCTAAAATTGTCTTTATTTTTGGGTAAGATGAAGGTTTGGCTTGAAATGCTGTTTTAGACTCAGATATTCTGATAATATTTCTGCACTGTTGGAACTAATTTAAAATACTTTGGAATGTTAGGTAAATAGCTAACATTTCAGCATCAAAATTTGTAGTATCTTTTCCAGCATGTTTGTGAAAAGAGAAGAATTGACTTGCTCTGCCAGCTCTTGCTCCATTTACATTGAATAGAAATCCATCTGTTTATGTGATCAATATTTAGAAGAATATATACAGGCTGTCCCAGAATTCAACTGCACAAATTGGTAAAATTCTAAAGCAGGTAGCCCTCTGTGGTGTAATGGTTACCATGCTAATTTTATTCACCCAAAGTCATGGGTTCAAACCCAGCAGAGGGAAGGGACGTAAAGCCGTTGGTCCCATATTGTAGATTTATGGCACATAAAAGAACCTCAAGCCTGATGGAGAGGCCTCTGAGCAAAATTAATCAGTCTTTCACACCCAATTTAGAATGGGACGCTGAGAACCACAGTAGTTAAAGACCATAAATAACATGTCATTTACATTTATTTATTTTTTTTAAAGCCGTCCAAGATAAACACTTTGGGATAGAATATGGGCACATAGGTTGCTACAGCATAAAATGTATTAAGGGTTAGCATGCCTCTGATCAAACCACAGTGGACCATGACATGAACATCCGGATTTCAGAGAGCATAGATGTAGTGATCTTATTTAGTGTTATGGGTAGCATGTGGGCATTGGTTTAAGATGTTGAGGGAGTTGAAGGTTCAAGCCTCTGTAGGTAACTTTTTATGTTGTCAACTTTGTTTGCATTTTATAATGAGCCGTTCATATTTTGCTGTGTTATGTAATATGATTTATTCATACTGACAAATAAAATAAATGTAATGTACAATTAGCATTAGGTGCGATGGAGAATGTTTCAATAACAATTACATTTAACACTGAATGGGTACACTTCTCCATATCCCTCAGCGGAGTTTCTAAAATACAGCGTATCATACACTGATGTGTTATATATGTACACATTACATTGTAGGCATGGCTCACAGTTTACAATACAATATTATCATTGTGTCAGATGAACTTCAAATTCAATAAAAATGAATAACTATCTCTGCAATAAAATAAATACCTGCATAAAACTAATTAAGAACTATGTACTAATCAGGAAACTACGCTTTGTACCATGGGATTTCATGACCAGCGCTATACCAACTCATCCATCAGTATGTTATAGCAGAATGCTCCAGCTAAGTACATATAGTCTGAAATCTACCAAACTGTAATGGTGGCATGCACACCCTTAAAAAATAGGCAATTTTGCTAAAGTTGCAAATCCAATAATGTTAAATATTGTATTGATGGATAATTTTAAATATTGTATTGATTATGCACCAACACTATATTCCTTCAATTACTGGCATACAAATGAGGGATTCTGAATAAAAATAGGTCACATAATCCACATTCTTTAATTTACGGCCATTGAAAACATGCCATAAATTTTGATTTGGCAAAAGTGACAATAGGCTCATTGTTTCTCTAGGACCCCTCTATAATCCTGCCAATTTGCACGGTTAAATTCTGGGACATTTTGTGTGTGTATATATGGTTTCTAAGGCTTAGTAGTATTTCACCTGCAGTACCACAAGTAGTAAAAGCGGGCATTAAACACTATAAAAATAAAAGGCTTAGTAGAACTGAAAAAGGCACCTAGGTGTACAATTCTCTGTGGTGACATCTAAAGGTATAGTGATTAACTTCCATAGTGGATTTTATGGCAGAAATCAAAATTCATTAAACAGTGTTTGGGTTTATAATTTATGTTATTAATTTATGTAAATCTATAAAGCCTGCCTTAAAATGTAGTATTATGATTAAGTTGGCATGGAACCATTTATTGGTATGCTGTCACTTGTAATGCATATGATGCTTGAATTCTTTTGTGGAACAGGAACATCCAATTGTCTCTCTAATAACTTCAACTGGAACTTATATTGACGGGTGGCTTAGTTGGTTAGGTGCTAGGCTCCTAATCCCAAGGTCGCAGGCCCAAATCTGGGCCAATTTTTAAGTGAGCTTAAAAGCGACAACCCCATACCAGATTTACTGAAATGTAAAAGAACTTCTGCAGGAAAAAATTCAGGCATACTGTTGGTGCTGATATGATTGACAACATTGTTAACAAACAAATAATAAGACAAGTATCTTGTAACTCCATACTTTTGTGAAATGGGGCCTAGCAATGTGAATGTCCTCACTACATATATAGGTATTTTTATTTAAACCAATGAAGCAAATAAATCTGATCTTGCTCATCTTCATTTTTGGTGTATTTTTATGAACCTGCTGCAGTTTCCTTCAAGATTTAGCTGATGTGTTATGTAATCTGAGGATTTGTTATAATTTCTTCAGATACAGGAAGTTACATATGAATCCTGTTACAATACATATAAAATCTGTATGCATATGACATAGAAGAGCATTGTTTGTATTATGAAAACATTAAACCCCAGATTTGGTAGCACACTAATGGGAGTAAGGTGGTACTGTTGTGATTCAAATATAATTAAAACTTGACTAACAATTCATCTTTATCTTACAAACATTACAATTATTAAATATCAATCATTAATAATCACACAAACTGCTGGCAATACATTTATCAAAAAAAGTTTATGAAAATTTCATCAGGTAAAAATATTTGATTGAAACTGCACCACTAGTGGTACAATTCTGATATAAATGTTTTACTTAAAGGTAACACAAATCTCATGATACCAAGCATTGTTGCAAAATCTTAATACTTGTCTGAAAGGCATAATCCATGTTGATTCTCTTTTGAAAATTTATGATAAATATTACCAAACTAAGTAATTTATTTTTGAAGGTGTTAGATTGCTTTTGTTTCTACTTAAGTCAGTTGTTATTAGGAGTTTTGTTTGAAAGTCTGATAAGATTTTAAAGGAGCTGAGCATGTATCTGCATTTTCTTGGGGAGGATTTCTTTTCTGGCTATGGTAAAACATATTTTATCAAGTTAGGAAACACAGGGCTAGTAGCTTCAGAACTTGAGGATGAGTAATTTATAGCCAATGAAGTTGAGTAAATTTTTGGAATGTATATTTGAAAGCTTTAGGAAGTCTCAGACTTCTGAAAAAACAATTTTCTGTTTTTTGGTTTCAAAGATCTATCAATGAGCCCTGTAATCTTGACAAAATTATCCATGTTTAAGGGGATTCTGTACTGCCTTTGCATATAATATTAAGTTTCTAAACTTTAGTTGCACTTCTCAAGTTGGGTACAGCATAAAACAAAAGATTTTTAAAATTTGTTTTTTGAAGTCTTAGGTGTACAAAGAGCTAAGAGTATGCAGAACTATCTTTAAAAATATCTGACATGACTGTCTCTGCCCAACTATCATTCATTACTTTCCCTACTATGTATTGCAAGTAGGGGAAGTGTTTCTATATTTGTGTCTGTCCATGTGTGTGTTTGTGAACAGCATAGCTCAAAAACGGAGGACCATTAAATACCATAATTGATATTTAAGTTTAGGATATTCCAAGGATGCGACACAAAGATTTTCAACTATCCTTTACATGGAACATTTTTAAAAAAAATTCATTTTATCAAATATTAAGATTATGATTAAAATATCCTATGTTAAGATATTTTCTTGCTAAATAAAATTTATATTTTGAATTTTCTTGGAATAACCTATGATGTCCAGTTCATTCTGAATGATTTTTGCATACCATAAGAGTCGAGAGAAAAATATAGATCTCATTAAAACACACAATTTGTGTCAAATCCTTTTTACTTTTTTTATCTTTTTTATATGGGGAGGTAATTATTTCTGAAATACTCCTAGTTATTGCTTTCAATTTTAAAATCCTTATACATTTCTCAAATGTAAAATTATTAATTTTTTTCTCTCTCCTGGTCCAGCAAAGAGAACAGAATGTCAGTGCTTCACATAGCAATCAGTTCTTGAACTTTAGCCTACTGCACTCCCTTATTCCTGCTTATCTACAAGGAAGTATGTAATAAAAGTATTTCTACAACTTTTTGTATCAATCTATGTGATATTTGAAGTAAATAGAAAAATGCTCTTTCGCAAGAATAGTTTGTTGCAGAATAGGCAGAGAAAGTCATGTGAATGTAACCCATCAGATTGTTTTTTAAATGTAAGTAAACCTAGAATTTTTACTGTAAATTGTTTAATTATCAACTATTTTATAAACTTTTCCTAGAGTAATAATTGTTGTTTAATGGTTCAAAAGTATAATAAATATTGCTAATCAAAGATATAGTATCATTTATTTTGCCCTTATGGATATTTTCTCAAACTTTTTCTATCTTAAAATCCAACATTTTCAAAGCTAAATTCTTAAAAGTTTTCTGGGGGAGCCCCTTAAATCACCAGTGTGCTTCCTTTCACAGAAAACCTTGTACTTGTACATAGTTCCACTTCTGCAATAAGAACATGATGATTGAATGCATTAACTCAACATGTTTTTAATAATTACAGTTTCATGAGGTGTCTACTAGTGTAATATGTTTAGCTTGTTTGTATTGATACAAACGATCACTCATTCCGATTTTATTCCATCTACCCCTTTAAGGAAATTTTGCTCACACACTGCACATAATCTGAACAAATTAAACAGCTTACTGGCATATTTTAAAATAAAATCATTAGACTTCTGTGAAATAATAGACAAAGGCATACAATTTTACTAACACTGAAGAAATTGTTTCGCTTTATTTGTTTATCACTTATGCTCCAGTAGTACCAAAGTACAAAATAAAAATAACAAATTTGCATAATATAATTTAACTGTACCACCTTATTCTAAATGAAAACTCTGTAAGAAATATTTTAAAAACTAGGTATTTAATTTATTTACAAACATGTAGACAATACTTTATACACACTTTGTGACTGAGGTTAAGTGGAGATACAATTGCCTAGTAGTTGACAGTTTCAAACATTATATAATTAAATTCCTTAGTTTTGACAACATTAAATCATGGATATGTACTGTTTTTTCAGTGCCTCGTGGTCCAGCAGTAGCACGTGGTCCACAGGAAAGATCATCGCAGATGACACCTACAGGTATTAAATGTTGCTTGTCTTAACTTGTATGTGTTTTACTAACATTACTGATTCTATAATCTTGCAAATCAAGAGGTGACCCTGAGAGGTAAATTTCCTTTTTTGAATGGCATCGATTAAAAGACAAATTCATTAAAATTTTAGAAATTCAATTTCTTTAAATAAACTTTTATTCACATGAATTTCTTTGATGGATTGGAGTTTATAAAAATTCATTGCCCACAACAGCTACGATACTTCATGAATAAGACTTCTATAAGAAGAAAAATATTGAAGTCTGTTGGGGTATATATCAGCTTATTTAGAGCTTTTTATTTGAATTGGTAGATTCATTGCTGATTTCATTGAAATTTGTTTCTGACCTTTCTTATAAAAAACTATAAGCTGAAGCCACAAGCTGGATTTGGAGAATGGATGGAATAAATAAATAATAGCATCATAGAAATGTTAAACATCATCAGTAATGCTGGAAACATAACCATAGTTCCATTGCAACAGGCTTCCCACATTCAGTTATTTTTCTGATTGTAGAACTAATGGCAGATGAAGGCTCAAAATTAGTATTTTAGTTTTGACTTCTGCAATAAATGTGACATGCTAATTGAAAGTATTATTCGTTATAAGTTATGTTTGTCCACCTCTATCTTGCATATATGAGTATGATGTTGGTTGGTAAGCCAAAGCTCACGAGCACTGTAATGGTGCACATTTAGCTTTTAATAATATATTTATTTTTCTTTTTGTACAATATTTTTAAACTTAATCACACATTGTATATATTAAATTTCAGTTGCTATTGCTTAAACTTGATTACATATCCTAGTTAACTAATCATAATAGTATATGCTACCTGAAAACTAATAAGTTATAGTTTTTTTTTCTATGTTAATTTGTTTTATTTCTAATCTCTGCCTGATTTGATTGCAAAGAGAAAAATGTCCATCTGACAGTATTGGAGATTTTTATCATGCTATAATCTCAAATATTTACAAATAAATTTTATAATTTACTTTAATATCCACCTGATTTGGTGCTACCATGACAAAAATGCAAATACAGTAAAGCCCTGGTAATTTGACCTAATTGGGGCTAAGGCTACCTTAAATTACAAAAAACTTGAATTATAAGGAAATATCACTTAACTAAATAAAACGTTTAATGAGCACATAAGTCACAAGTCATTTTATCCATCCTTTAAAATGTACTATAAAGGACATGTCAATGTTTAAATCTATCTACATGTTTACAATATGTATTTACAATTTACATTTGTACTCTTTCATGTTATAATATTCATTCTCAATGAAATATTTTTTTATTGTGCTTAGAGCCACTTTAGTGTTACAAATTTCTTTTATTTCTTTTGGTAACCTGTTATATAATTCTTTTCCCATGCTATCCAAGTCTCTATTATTTAATGTACCTTAAAGTGCTGTTCATTGTTTCTCAAAATGTATGTATATTACTATTTTCTGATACATCTAGATCTTGTAAAATTTGCTTTACATTCTTATAAATATATATGCATGGGACAGTTAAGATATTTAACTTTTAAAAATATTCCTACAATTGTGTCTTCTATCTATATATCCTAATATTCTAACTGTCTTTTTTTGGAGTTTAAAGATTTTTTTCATTTCCACTGCTGTAATACTCTCCCACAGTGTTATATTGTATTTAATGTGCGAGTATAGAAATGCATAGTAAACATGTTTTACTGTATCATCGTCCATTGTTTTCCTAACCTGTCTCATAATAAAGATGCCTTACAATAATGGTTAAAATAAATAAAACAACAATATAATATATTCCTGTGTTGTATTTACATATATGGGCAAGCGTTTCAAGTTGCAAAAACATGAGTTACATTTTAAAGAATTTTCCCAAGTCAGAGACTCATACATGGGAAGGAAAAATACTTTAAACTTAACATGACTCAAGTGGGCTCACTACAATATAGTATGTGCAGGTACCATCTACAACAATGATCAGTTTGTTACTGCTGTAAAATTTGTATGTTTTTAATCTTATTTTAATGACCACTGTTGCTGAGTAGGGATTACTGTACCAATACTATTTTTTCTGAAAGGATAGTATGCACTGCACAATTGATTGACACACTCTCCCAATTAGTGAAGGGTCGAAAGGAAGTGAAAGGGCACTTCTCTAAACCTAACAGTACCTGTAAATTTTTAATAGAAATGTAAGTCCTTTAAAAGCTGGTTGCTATGTGAAACAATTGAAATTCCATTATCTTTTCTTGCCGGGAGTAAACAAATGAGAAATGAGAAGAAAGATATCTTCCCGCTTGAGAAAAGTTCAAGTGCCTTAAAATTGATACCAATAATCCAGAATATCTCAAAAACGGTTAACTCTACAAAAAATTTGTATATAACATTAGTTGTGTGTTTTAATGAGATTACATTTTTTGCATAATAAGTTCTCTATCCCTTATGGTGTGCCAATTATACAAAATCATCCAGAATAAAGAGGTCTTCAGAGGCTATCCCCAGAATATTCAAGATATACATTTCATTTGTCATAAAAATATCTTAAAACTACAGTATTTTAATCAAAATCGTTACAGCCATTTTTGAGAAAATCAAAATTTTCGAAAAATATACCATGAAAAGGGTAGTTGGGGTGGGGATATTTTCTGGAAAATCTTTGTGTCACATCCTTAGAAGATACTCAACTTAAATACCAAGTTCAGTATTTAACAGACTTTTTGTTTTTGAGCTATGCTGCTGTCTCTCTCTCTCTCTCTCTCTCTCTCTCTCTCTCTCTCTCTCTCTCTCTCTCACACACACACACACACACACACACACACACACACACACATAGGACCGTGCTTTTATAAAAAGTCTTTTTTTGCAATCGAGGAGACTAAAAACATGTACTTCTGGTGAAATCTCTGTATCAAATTTTTGGATGCATTACAATACCTTCTCTACACACTATGTACATAGTACATACAGGAAAAGTAAAAATTGCTTGATGACTTAATTCTTTTGTATCAAAACATTATTCTTTATTCCATTATATTATAATATAATGCTATTCTCCCTTCTCTCCATTCACTATACATGTGCAAATTTATAATACCGTCAACAAAGAGTACAGCTGTATTCTTATTAAAATGACTGTTCACTTAATGAAATTCACATCCATCATCATAGTAACCATCTTGCATTTAGTTTCCAAGATGTTAACATTTAAATATATTCTAAAAGAGCATCTTGCATAATTCCTTTACCATGTGTATTGCAAGAGCTCACTAATTAAGTAGTTACTGGATAGAAGATTGGGTAAAATATTTTTAGTGGGTGTTATCCTAATCCTACCATATTCTTTTCAATAAAATATGGACACCTGAAAAGGTTGTAATCAACTGATCACTTCTTTCTGAATGACAACATAACATTTGAATGAAGGAAACATTGCATTGGTGTGGTTTTCACTATACAGAGTAAATTTTAATGAAAATGTTATTACAATATTTTGGTAAAATTGTCAAGTCAACTCAACCCTCAATGCCAATAATAATATTGTATCTACTTTATTACAATTAATGTAAAGCTATTCTACAATCCTGAATATTAAGAATTTGATTTTATAATAGCTCTTCAATAAAGTGTGTTCATGCTGGCAATGGTTTAGAGCTCTAAATGCATATTTAATAGAAGTAATAGAAGCAGAATTTCTTAAGATGTGTGAAACAAACTTGCCCATTATTTTTTTGGTGAAGAAGTCATTGATTTTAGAAGTTGTTGCAATAGCAGCAGAAGAAGTCAGTTTATATTTGTTTGATTTATAATGCGAATAATATCAGAGTTTCCACTATGTTGCATTGCAACTTTTACATGAACTTCAAAGAAAGGATATTTTGCCTTTAAATTGAAAGAGAAGCTGCATTTCTGTTTATGCCTAACAGATTAAGTTCACACAAATAACATCACAGCACATCAAGTGCTAAGACCAGATTAGGCAAACTTTGTCTGTTTTCACTGTTCACAGAACGCATTATAATGACAATAAGTGAGATAAGCACAGACTCAGCATTTCTCGCATTAATTCTCTGGACTCGAGACACAAAAGTAAAAAAGGGGGACTGTCCTGTTTTTTAAAGGACTAATGGCAGATTTACATTATCCTCTTCGGATATAGACATGATTTGAAGATCTTAATAACATGCATGCATGTAACTGTTATATTGTAATGTATTCTCTAAAATTAAAATATTACTTTTGAAACTATTAAAAATGCTTGATCACACTAGTTTTGAAATTATATAATTGGACTTTTGGTAATTTTTATTTTTTCTACATGTACTATGTACATAGTGTATATTGCATTCTACCCAAAAATTTGTTACTGAGATTAAACCAGAAATACATGTTTTGAGGATTCTTGAAAACAAAAAAGGCATTTTTAGAAAAAAAAATGTCTGTGTGACTCTCTCTCTCTTCCTCTGTCTGTATATGTTTGTTGGCAGCATAACTCAAAATAGAAAAATACTTTAAATACCAAACTTAGTATAAATGTATAATTTTGAAGCTGCTTACAGTAAAGGCATAATCAAATTGAATTAATTAAAGTGGTACTGTTAACACACACTTCACTTACTTTTATTGAGTAGGACAATTGTTTTGCGGACCATTGCCTGCATCCTCAGCTGTTGAACCACTACTGCTTGGGTTTGGATTCCAAGTTGTGGTTGTGGATGTGTTGGTTGTGGTGACATCTGTCGAGCGGGTGATGAGACTTGTTAAGCAATCCTTAGGGGGGAACTCCATGTTCATCAATGTGTGGTGGTATTTATGAATATAGATTTTTTTCCATGCTGATAATTGAAACGGATTCGAAAGTTCTTTCAATAGTTTGATGTTCGGATTGATTTCATGGTGAGTTTCCCAAAAATGATGTGCTACTGCAGATTTGTCCGGCTGTTTTGACTTGATGTGTCTTCTGTATTCTTTATAGCGTGTTTCAAGGTTTCTTATTGTCTTTCCAATGCATTTCCTGTTGCAGTCTTGACAATCAATGGCATATATTCCTGATTTTTTCTCTGTGGGTATTTTGTCCTTCAGGGAGGAGCCCAGGAGGTTTTTTATACTGTATTTGTTAATTGGTGCTAGTTTGATGTTGAATTTCTTGAATACTTTCTTGAACTTGTTGTAGAGTTGTGGGCTGTATGTGCTTTTGTGAAATTTGGGAGGTTTTTCTTTATGGGTTAAGGTGGTAATTTCTTTGACGTGTTTCATTCTTTTGTATTTATTTATCTTTTTGATGATGGTGGAGGTATTGAAACCATTGTCTACTGCTGTGCTCAGAATGTGTGTTTATATTCTTTCTTATATTCAGAGGGATTGAGTGGGATATTAACTAGTCTGAAAGCTAGACTATTGAACACTGCAAATTAGTGTGGAATGGGGTTGAAGCTATTTCTTCTTATGTAGTTGTTGGTGTGTATAGTTTTCCTGTGTATTCCAAATTCTATTTTGTTATTCAAAAAGAAATAGCTTCAAAATAGAACAGAAAAAAAACTACATAAAGAGAAATAGCTTCAACCCCATTCACACCAATTTGCAGTGTTCAATAGTCTAGCTTTCAGACTAGTTAATATCCCACTCAATCCCTCTGAATATAAGAAAGAATATAAACACATTCTGAGCACAGCAGTAGACAATGGTTTCAATACCTCCACCATCATCAAAAAGATAAATAAATACAAAAGAATGAAACACGTCAAAGAAATTACCACCTTAACCCATAAAGAAAAACCTCCCAAATTTCACAAAATCACATACAACCCACAACTCTACAACAAGTTCAAGAAAGTATTCAAGAAATTCAACATCAAACTAGCACCGATTAACAAATACAGTATAAAAAACCTCCTGGGCTCCTCCCTGAAGGACAAAATACCCACAGAGAAAAAATCAGGAATATATGCCATTGATTGTCAAGACTGCAACAGGAAATACTTGGAAAGACTGTAAGAAACCTTGAAACACGCAATAAAGAACTCAGAAGATACATCAAGTCAAAACAGCCAGACAAATTTGCAGTAGCACATCATTTTTGGGAAACTCACCATGAAATCAATCTGAACATCAAACTATTGAAAGAACTTTCGAATCCGTTTCAATTATAGCATGGGAAAAAATCTATATTCATAAATATTGATGAACATGGAGTTCCCCCCTAAGGATTGCTTAACAAGTCTCATCGCCCACCCAACAGATGTCACCACAACCACAACTTGGAATCCAAACCCAAGCAGTAGTGGTTCAACAGCTGAGGATGCGGGCAACGGTCCGCGAAACAATTGTCCTACTCAATAAAAGTAATAAAAGTAAGTGAAGTGTGTGTTAACAGTACCACTTTAATTAATTCAACCAAACTTAGTATTTAAAGTTAGTAAATTCCAAGGATGCAACATGAAGATTTTCAGAGAAGTATCCCACACAAACTACCCTTAAGTGGAAGATTTCTACAAATTGTTGATTTTCTCAAAAATGAATTTATTGATTTTGATTAAAATATTGTATATTAAATATTTACATGACATAAAATGTATTTCTTGAATTTGTTGGGAATAGCCTCTTGAAATCCACTTCATTCTAAATGACTTGCATATCTGGTAAACCATAAGAGAGAGACAAACTTACTAAAAAAAAAAAAAATGATCTTGTTAAAAGCAGCGTTGTATACTTTAGGGGGGGGGAGCTAATCATTTCTGAGAGTTTCGTTGCTATTGGTTTTAAAATTTCTAATACTTTTATTTTTTTAATGAGTAATCGTTACTTGCTTTTTTCATCCTAGCTATGCAAAGATAGGGAAATTTCAATTGCATCACCTAACAACCAGCTTTTAAAAGATTTGAGTATTGCTTTAGCCTAGTATATTCCCTTATTTCCATTCTGCTTAGAAGGAACTATATAATACAACTATTTCTACTGATGTTTATCTCAATGTTTATCACATGTTTCTATTTGTGTTGCTACTGATAAGCAGTTGGAATATTTTTTGGCTTAAGGCTGTGTGATCAGAACTCTGATTATATGTTAATGGACTAAATCCAGAGTTACAAGAAGGAAAGAATGAATAGACTATTACCATCTCCACCTCTTGTGCACATTGACAACAGCATTGATAACTACATTCTCACCAGTTTGAAAATCCATTGTAGTAACGTGAAAATAAAATTTTTATTTGATTTTAAACTTATGTGTTATTCCTTCTGTAAGACTGTTGTTGAACTTCTTTATCAATTTTCTTTGAAAAAGTAGATGGCATTTCAATTGTCTGCTAACATTCATTTTAGGTGAAGCTGTACCACAGCCTTATGTGCCTCCATCTGAGCAGCAAGTGCAAGAACCCAGGAAATACACTGGTGGTGCAATCCCCTCCAGATCTTTCAGAATGCTGCAAGCTATGACAGCTCCGGAAAACTGTGGTGAGTAACAATTCTATATAACACATTACAGAATTTATCATATCTTTGTTAAATGTTACATATTGCGTTTCCTTTCCATATTCATACATGTGAATATTATCAAAATATCTATTAAAATGTGAGAACAATACCACTGGCAGAAAAAAGCATGATGCTTAAGTAAATCCAATCATATGTATAAATGCACATCTTGAACTATGCATTGGTGCATACATACCATCTTTCAACCTCATCTTGTGCTGGTGCCTTTTGTTGACTCTGAAACTAATTCATTTTTTTAAGGTGAGACAAAAGATTTAATATACTCTGTGCAAAATAAACTGATTGCAAATGATTTGGAAAGGAATAGATAATTTCTGTGAAGTATCTATTTTTATCTGCTTTTCTTTTAGTAATGACAGATGGGCTAAAGAATGCTGTTATAAAAATTAAAGACAGCATTATTCCTATCATCATAAATAAAAATTAGTCTAAGAGGTATTAGATATGGTCAAACTACCTATATAAGGGAAGCATTGCTTACTCTGTGGCAAAAATGTAACAATGAAAATGTGTTAATGGCTGCACTTTAATCAAAGTGATATGTACAAGAGGGAATCAAAAACTAACCAGAGTGATTTAGGCATGTCTTTTAAATTACTTGCAAGACTTCAGAATATTATCTTTATTGTGAAATATAACAATTTCAACAATTATATCTCTTTTGGAACACACTCAATATCCCTCTATTTAACATTTTCACTATTAAGGGCTCCACAGAATATTTCAGAGGGAGAGAGCATGCTTTTAAATTAATAAGTTTGAAAATAATTAACCAAACATAATTAGTGTACCTATTACAAAATCATGCTTACAAAGTTATGTTGAATAATGTTTAGTTATAGAATTTTCATTAAAATTTGGCATCTAATTTTATTAAAGGTATTCAATATGAAAAAGAATGTAAATTGATTATTTTGGGCTTGGGTACAGTGTTTATTAACATGCACTTCCTAGTATTTAGGTGTTTTATTTTACTAACTTTTAAGTCATTAAGGTGTCATTAGACTCAGATATCAAACTCATTTTTGTCACCATTATTGCATTCTCTAGCTTTTGTCTCTTATTCAAACGAAAAATTCCCTCCTTCAGTGTTACTTATTAGTTATATTTGAAGTTATAACAATCTTGGTAGCCAAACACAACCAGTCAAATCTCCATAAAATCAGTTAACTACCAAATATGGAATAAAAAGTATATTATATAGTGCCACCAAAACATACAACAGTCTCCCACTCAACATCAAAGAATCACTCAACTTATCCCAATTTAAAAACAAACTCTTCAAATACCTACTTGAGCAGTACTATAATTCCTAATAATTTGACAAAGAAAATCCTCATGGTATTTGTTGAAATATTGCATTAAGGTTAATCACATAGCCACACAAAATAGGTAAAACAAAAAATATATATCACAGAATTCAATCGCACAAAATGGCAGGATTGTAGAGGGTCCTAGACAAACAATTTGAGATATGGGACCTATTTTCCCTTTTACCAAAAAGTCAAAAGTTGTGGCATGTTTTCTGGACTGCATATCAATGACCAAACATTAAAAGAATGTGAATGTGTGAATCTTATTTTCATTCAGAATGCCTCATTTGTGTGTCAGTAATCGAAAGAATGAAGTGTTGGTGCACAATCAATACACTATTTAAAATTATTGGACTTGTAACTTTGTCAAACTGTCAGTTCTTTGAGGGTGTGCATGCCTCTGATAACAGCTCGGTTGGTTTAAGATCATATGAAGTTAGCTAGAGCACTCTGCTGAAATATACTGCTGGGTGAGTTGGTATAACTCTGGTCATGGAATCCCACGATGCAAAGATTACTCTGCTCTTGAAGTTTCCATTTTTTAGTTTTTTAATTTTCTTGTTTTTCTCAAACAATATACAATTGGAGCAGCAGTAATATGCTTAGTTTACATTTCTGAAGCCAAGATGATAAACCCCCCCAGGTACAAATTCCTTTTAAAAGACTGCGAATGATATTTACATAGCATTCAATATAAAATGCAGTAATTGTCAAGGAACCTGCGCAGATCAATGCAATAAAACAATTAAGTTTATTGAAAACATTTATGTTGTGTGTGCTTTGAAACATAGTGAATTATGATTTTAATGGTGAAATAAAAAAAATGGGGTACTGACAGAATTCAAGCAGCAGTAATTTGATTTTTCCGTACGTAGGAATTATGCCATTTAACCACTTGAGCAACTGTGATCCTGCTAGACCATGCTTCTGGAAATCTTGTCTAAAGCCTACACATGACTACTGTGGGAACTGTGAACTCTAACAATGCGTTGATATTCTAAAAGTATAAATACATATATGTAAGAAAATTAATTATTTCAACGAGGTGCGAAACTGAGATCATATGAACATTCTAAGATAATCTAAACTGTGAACTTCAGAGCTCATGTGCTTTTTGCTGCCATGTGGTACCATATCACGTGCTTAAAAACCTCACTTACCAGCCTCACAAAAAAGGAGACAACTTAAAAATAAAAGTATCTATGGAGGCTTGAACTTTCAACTTCCAACATCTTAACCTGATTCCCAGATACTAACCATTGCAGTAAATAACGCTTCTATATCTACACTCTCCAAATTCCTGTGCTCATGTCACTGTCCCTGCGGTTTTATCAGTGGTGTGCTAACCCATAATACATTTTATGCTGTAGCAAGAAATTTAGAATCCATAGATCATAGGTTCCCTAGCTCAAACTGTTTATCTTAAACCCCTATACAATCCTGCTAATTTTTGCGGTCAAATTATGTACTCCTTTTTATATGTGGTTATTTTACTCTTTGTATTTTGCTTACTGCCTCACTAAAAGGCAGTCCCTACCTTGGGCAATATGCTCATTGGGATAATCTATGTAAATAAATAAAAATAAATAATAAATAAAAAATGCTTCCTTAGTTCTACTTAGGAAACAGGCTTTACAAAATAATGAATGTTATTACTGTATGAGGCTAGTTCAATAAGTTTCTGTGTTTCAAAATAGCAGTGTTGTTAAGGCAAGTTGGTGTTACTGTAGTGTGCTGTCATTTGTTATACATTGCCAAAACAAACCTTTACCTTGCAGGTCCTTACTTCACTGGTAATGTAAACAAAAGCAGCATGTTGCAACAACTCTGATTAGTTCCTGAACATTCTACCACTTTCCTCCATCAAAAGCAGTTTCTCTAAAATTACTGAAAGAGGTACACAACCTTTATGTAACAATGTACATGTGTTGTGCAATTGTGTTTCCAGTCAGCACATGGTGAGCATGAAGTTTTAAGTAATTGCAGAGGCATGCAGTGAATCAAAATCAAGGAAAACCCTTCAAAAGGGTCTGAAAAAAATATTTCTTGATATAGATAATAAGTTTTGTGAAAAGTACTCCACTCTTGCATTAGACAATACTCTGTTTAATGACCAAAATTACCGGTGTTTCCAAAAGCAGCATAAAGTATACTACAAAACTTGAAAATTAGCTGAGGTACAACATCTTGTGCAAGCAGCTCTTCAATAACTGATAGCCAAAAAATCAATAAATGTGTATCATACATTGTTTGGGAAGAGCAAACAAAGTGGGATTTGAAGGGAATGGTCAGTAATGTCATTGACCAACCAATTTATCAATTCAGTGACTAAGACAGTTCGAATGCAACTGCAACAAATGACTTGTATCTTCAGATTAGCTCTTCTGAATAAGTTGTATATTATGGCAGTATATTATATAAATAAGCAGGACATGGTTGTCATATGTGAATGGAGTGATCAACAAATACAATACACCAGCAAACTTCCAAAATAGCATTTCTGAATTTTGTAATTTTACAGGAGAATTTCAAACGAATATCAACTCGCCTATTTGTTTTATTATGTTTTATTTATTATATATTTCATAGATTTCATTATTATCTGTGAACAGTGAAAGAAGATATGTATTTCTTTTTTTGTCAAATTAGTGAAATGTAGGTATATGGTTTTACAGCTGCACAGCAGACAAACACAGCTTAACACTACATGGTGGCCTGTGCACGTGCACTTACAGAGGAATACATTCTGGTTTGTTGATATTGCTGGTAAAGTAAGGATGAGTAGATAATAAGTAGTTTGGATTTTGCAGGCATTTCAATTTGTTATTCAATATGTTGTTATTAAAATGGAAACAGTATAATATTGCCCAGTGAATCACTTTTTACTTTTGGATGAGCAAACTTGCAAGGAGATAAAAACAAAATTGGATGCTCTTTATAGGCACATTTCATCATCTATGATTCAACAATTTAAAACATGGTCAAACATGCATTTTTGATGAGGAGTATTCAGGACACCTGGCAAATATGGTTATGAAGGAAATCATTGAAAAAGTAATTACTCTTTGTCAAAAAAAAGTTTGCAAAGTGGTGGAGACCATAGGTGTATTGACGAGTACAGTAATCCAATTTGAATAGTAAGTTGGAAATGAAACACTTGGCCTGATGGATGCTGCGATTGCTCACAGTACACAAGTGCATTCAGCTTTCAATTTTAAAGTTGTATTTGAAGCTATTTAAGTGAAGTCCAAAGGGCATTCTGAATTGAGTTGTGACCACCGATAAGATCTTAATCCATAATTATATTCCAAAAGCCAAGTAACAATCAAAACGATGTGATGCTTCCAGTAAATCTGCTCCAAAGAAGACAAAGATGGTCCCATTGGCCAAAAAAGTGATGGAAATGATTTTATGGTATGCAAAGGGTGTCATATTTATAGACATCTTAGAAAAATCAAACATGACTACTGGACAATATGACAGTGAGTTACTGGCCTGATTTGACAAAAAAGTTGAAGGAGACAGTCCCATTTAGCAAAGCACATTCATCCAAAGTTGTCGCTTCCAAATTGCATGAACTGTGTTATGAACTCTGCAATTTCTTCTTATTCCCAAACATGAAGAAATGGCTTACAAGAACAGAATATAGACATTGTCAAGAAGAGGATACTTCTACTTTGTATAGCTGACATTTCCTGTTTTTAGAGGGGTTAAAAACCGGAGGTGTGTTGGAAGATTATATATCCTTAAAAGGGGGACTATGTTGAAAAATAAATAATTTGTGTTTGAAAAAAATGACATCTACATCCTTTACACAGATACTTATTGAACTTCCTTGTATCAAGATATACAATAATTACCAAAGCTTACTGATATGAAGGAATAATGAAAGAAAGATGGCTGTACAATTATTAGTTTTTATTCATTACAACTGTTGTTGTTCTTGAATTCTAGCTTCCACTTTGTTCTATCATTCCAGGCTTTAGGCTAATTCACAATAACTCAAGAAAGGACTATCAAAACTGAAATAAAAACAGAAAATAATGCACTACATAAGATTTTTGTTCCAATAACCTGGTAATGAGAATGGACTGCACATGAATGGCTATTTTGATCCCAGAGTGTAAAGTCAATTTTGTGCCCTGAGTTTTCATTATTTTTTCATTTGCTTCCAATTCAACCAATATAATTCACGTTAGCCAATGTTAATATTAAAAAAAATAAACATTATGTAAATGTACATCCATTATTACTTCTGATTCCTCTGGTCATACCAAGCTTTCATTCCTTTATTAATGGCATACATTAAAGTTGTTTGTTGATACCTAATCTCTAGTGGTTTTTTTTTCCCTTATTTATAGTTTTTACTTTTGTTTTTGAAGCAATAGTGAGCTTTGACTTGCACATAAATAAACTACAGTGAGCCCTTTGCTGGAATAACCAACACTCAAAGCACCTACAGGTGTCAGAATCAGAGGTTAGGATATTTATCTGCTAGAATTTCTTCCAGTTTATATTCTCAGCTTGAAACTAGAGTGAACTCTAGTGACTGTTTAATGTTACAGCCACTTAGAATAATCTTTACATTGAAGAGTCTAATATGTACAAAATATTCTAATATGCTATGTCCAGGAATGAGCATGAGAAAGCCAAAACTTGGACAGTTTTCTTTTCTGTTTCTGGGCCTAGAAAAGCGTCCCATCAATTGTGAACATCCCATTACAGTACATGATTTCAACTTTGTTGTTCTTGTTCTGGTTACCATTTTTGGTTGTTGTGAACCAGCCTATTCTAACACAGATCCCTTCATCCTCAGCTTCCCTAACTCCCTTTCAAGACTTCTGAGGTTGCCCTATGTTTTTTTCTTTTCTTTGTTGTCCAGTTCTAGATTCTTTTGGGTCATCCATCACTGTTCGTGTGCTGCATAAATCAAAACCATTTTAGTCATTTCTCTAAATGTAATTGTCATTGTTCTATTTCTTTTCTATTTTTCCTTATTTCTTCAAGGATTTTAAGTACGAAGTAAGCAGAAGAACTAAGCCTTGCAGAGTGGAGTGGTGGGTTGCTAGCTCCTCATTACCCCTGGACATCCAATTTATGTTTTAAAAGATTTAGTAATGGTGTTACCCACCAAATAGTGTTTGAAAACTCGCAATTGTGAATGAAGATAGGTTGGATAAATATCCCTAGTTGAAGTATTTTGCTAATTATTCTTTGTTGTATGTCAACCTTATTTTTAAGATTAATTCAAGAAGGAAAAATAATCTAGTTCACTTTAAATGTTTATTCTAAAATATCAATACCCTTTCTGGTCATTGAATTTAATTAAACTTACTAACTTGTAAAAGATACCTCAGCACCTCATGATGTATTGAAATTCTTGGCTCTCTGGCTATGCAAAGCTGCACCATTAAAAAATCAAAAAAAGAAATAACCATGAGTTTATCGTACCTCTGTGAATAGCCTTGGTTCTTTGTACCTTTACAAATGGCTGAGCTTCACCATCATCGTGAAAATGTTCCTCATGAACTGCTTTTTCAGCAAATGAATAGTTTAGCAAAACTTTCATTGTGTGACAATCCTAATCGTATGAGCTGATAAGTTTTCATGAAATGATGTCATCCTCCATGATCTAGGGGTAACATGCTAACCAATGGTTCCCAAGATTGCGGGTTCAAACTTGGCAGAGGGCAATGGATTTTTATGGCGGCATAAAAATCCTTAGCATGGTTTCCATAGGAAGGAAAGTAAAGCTTTTGGTCCCATGTCAAAAATTCATGGCACGTAACAGAACCCCAAGACCTTACAAAGAGGCCTCTGAGCAAAATTAAGCAGTCCTTCTCACCCATTATAGAATAGGACACATATTAGTTAAATAGCATCCATAAGTAACACTCAATGTAATTTAATTTAACTTCAAGAAATTATACTAAAAATAAAAAACTGAAATGCAAGCTCATATTTACCAGTTTTAAATTGTACATGGCTTTTATTACTTTATATAAGTTTTTCTGTTGTCAATATATTCATGTGACATCAATGTACAGCTGCGAACAAAAAAATGAATCATGCCTTGAATGCCAAATTTTTCGCAGTCCTACACAGCACAATGCTTGTAACAACTGCAACCATTTGCTATATGGCATTGCTAAACATGTGTGTTCTCTGTATTGCTGTAGCAAAACATAGGGTTCTTCTGTAGCTAAGACCGGAGGTTAGTTTCTTTGTTGAATCAACACAAAACGGCTACTTATATTCAATATACTGCACTTCATATACAGCATTTAGTAAAGTTAACAACAGAATAGTTTATTATAATGCTATTTTAAGGGTTTATTTTAACTGCAATATGCTGCACTCAAAACAATGCAATGTAAAGAAGGGTGTACAAGCTACATAATTTACTAAGAAAATAAATTTCAAGAAGTGAAAATCTGTTTTACGTAAAAGCCCCATGATGAAAGTGCTAAACTTTTATGTTTTACATAATACTCTTGAATGTAGTTCTTTATATTTAAAGATTAAATTTTGTGTAACACAGTTTTTTCTCTAAAAAAAACAAACAAAAAACAAATATTATGTAATACTTTTAATTGCTAAAGGAAATTAGGAAGTTGAAATAGTAGAATAGCATAGCAAATAGATAGAGGGTCAGTAATACGCAAAAAACTAGAGATTGTATATTGACATCATGAATTACTAGTATAGGAAAGCAACCATGAAATATTCATATTGTATAATTTAATTTATGTAACTTTGAATGTTGAGAAATAAATATTCATTTACTTATATTCAGTATTAAACCTCTAAATCAAAACAATGATTACAATCAAGAAAAGATGAAACCACAATTGGACCCTGATTCAATTTTTTAAAAGTTGTTTTTTTCTAATATTGTTTAAAAAAATCAGTATCAAGTTTACTTTTAAAGAAAATGCATATAAGGATATAAACTCTAAAAATTATTGTTTATGACTTCTAAAGTAATTTTGTTGTGCTCTTCCTGAAATAAAGGATGTTTGCCTTTCTAAGAATGTGTCTTCCAATTAATTACCTTTAGTCAATTTAATAAGGTGAAGCTATTATATTAAATATAAATTATTATATGCTTAAAATGTTATATTTTGATGATATGAATGTTGAAGTATGTTAATTCAAAAGCATGATTTATAAAATAAATAATAAGACATTTTCTAAACGATTTACCTCAGAGAAAACAATTTACTTTTAGATCATTTTTCCGCTATCATCTTTGTAAACAGCAGGTGAGGTTCACACATCACAAGGTATAAGCATCTAAGATGGCTAGGACATGACCGTCATGTCTAATTCCATGATAGCATTTTAAATTATATGGAAACAATGACCAGGAACTTTAGCTTCTGCCTTAACAGTCCCTTCACTACAAAGTAACAGGTCTCATTTAAGAATTAATTTAGGCACTACCCATGTTGAATCATATTGCATGCCTTAATTGCTGTTTCATTTTGAACAGCAGAAAGCAAACTTAAATTCCGCAATTTCAGATTATATTAGGTTCCTATTATAAGTATCTCCATCTGTATCACATTTGACTACCCATATGAACAGCAATGATGGCCTCCATAGATAAAGATTTGACCTCTCCTTCAATAATTGTCATCAGAATCTTTTAACTTTGTTAAAGTATATATAATTAAATCAATTACCTACCTAGTTACTTTTTGATTCCTCTTTGTGCAGTTTATGTTTAAGAATGAAATAACTGTATGGCTTTTATATTGCTTTCATACCTTATAATAATTATGTTCATAAAGACTATGTTTACACATGAGTATGTAAACTAAAACAAAGGCCAGTGTTAGTAACATATAAATTGTATTGTTTTATTTACATTTTAATCTTGTAAGATTGTATTTCAATAAATATTTTCTAACATTCATTTGCAGATTAACTATACTGATTATAGATGTATAACAAGCTACTGGTTTATTTTTTCCCATCTGAATGCATCAACAGATTGTAAAACAAGTTAAGAACATTCAGGGAAATCTTTGTTATGATGGACAAAATAAGAATTAAGTATTTTCATTTACCTTTTAGGAATGTTTTATAATATGTTTGGTACTCCACTGAGAGCCCATAGTAAAATTATTATGGGAAGAAAAGAAAGAAAGAAAAAGAAAAGCATTCAAATTTTGCAATAGTTCCAATTACCTATTTGTTGCAATTTGAATTGCATCAATAGCATTGAATATTGTTATTTAAAGAACTGGGTTGCCAGTTTTATTATTTTAATTTAAATTTAATTGATTTCTTCTTTACAATCAAAGATCTATACATTTACTTTCACATATAAACAACAAAGGCTGACAGGGAGAAGTTTACAAGTACACTTAAGTGGTATTTATCTTGAGCCAATTAAGTAATTGTGAAATGTTGAACATCTAATGGCAACTTGATTAGAGGCAAATGCATGAGTCAACTTCACAATCTTTTGTTCCATTTATTTAATACCACATGTCAAATTCTGATTAAGTGCAGGCATACTCTCATGAATGTAAACTTGGTGATGATATTCATGAGCTGTGCCAGTCTTTTTTATCACAATTTTGTCTAAATAGTTTGCCTCTGTGTGCCAAAGAATTGACTAAATTGTAATCCCAAAAATGTTAACTACTGCCAATAAATTTATATTTTCTTATGAAATGCCTTAAAATTATCTTGCATGCCAATATATCTTTTGGTTTATTGCCATTACTTGGAAGCAAGTATATTCCCAAAGATTGAAACAGAATTTTAAAATCTTAAACAGAAATGTGCCACACTTTGTCCATGTTAAAAGATTATATGTAACACTAAGGTTCAGCAAAAATAGCTGAACATCACTTAACTGCGGAAACAATATCCCTTTTATGGTTTATTGATGTCCACAATATGGACCTTGAAAACATTCCCTACAGAGGCACCTAAAGTTACTTGCATTTGTTTTGGATAGATGAAACATTCATGCTCTCCTAGCATGCTGACTTCTCTGAAACACTTTAACAATTCAAGGTCAAAGTTGAATTATTTTGAGTTATGAATACTGATAATGATTTATGATCACATATATAGATATTATTGAGAAAAGCATTTTAAATATATAACCAAGTAAACCTGTATGTAAAAGAAAAAAAAATGAAAGAAAGAAGATGATGCGGTATTGTATAAAAAGGTATATGGCATTAGGATATTAAGGGAGCCTGCTTTTAATGCTATGGCACCACAGGCGATGACACTGATGATGTGAAGATGGAGCACAATGGAACGCAATGGTGGGAGAAGTGTGAGAGGCATGTAGTCTAACCACTCAGTCATGGCACAGCCAGAGGGGTTTTAGTAAGTAAACAGAGCAATCATGTTAATAACACGAATAGGTATAGGTGACATCAGGCACCTTCTGGACACTGACTCCACTGCGGCTGTCCCATTTATTCCATGTATAGAAAACTGTAGCAATAAGTAATTAAAAATCACACATTTCAGTCATTCTCACAATTAGCATCATTTGTGGCAGAATTTGACTGGGAAAACTTCAGCACAAATGGCAAACCTCATGGCTACAGGTTGCAGAATGCTCAATATTAAAACAAAATTCTTAATATTATTTGTCTCTATGACAAGAGAAATTGCTGCTAGATGTGCAGTGAAAAAAAATAAAGTCACCACTTTGCTCTAAGATCTTTCATTTACTCAGAATAATTTCAGTAATGCTCCAATTGCTATAACATGTATTTATAAGTATCTACACTAAAATAGTTTACTCCTACTATGGTGAATGATGTGGAACATAATTTTTCAAAACTTAAGAACTATCTATGTGCCAATCGTATGCATTTTATTTCAAAACTACATAATCGTACATGTACTCGTGAAGTAAAAGAAAAGTTAACCCAACTTATTTCTGTGCATTAATACCTTAATTAAATAATGAAGTAATTTTATTATATACTTCCAATGTAATGGCTTCAACTGTTCATCATATTTGTTTACAGAGAACAACGCACTGCAAAGCCACAGTGGTCTCCCCTTCCCTCTCCCCTCTCCCCACCAACCCTAAGTGCATTCCTAACTTGATGGTTTACTTATTAAAATCCCTCTGCCTGATGATAACATTGCAATACCTCTACTTCTTAATCTCTTTCAATATAAAACTTCCATCTCCAAATAAGATGAACACAGGCTCTAATTTTCTACAACTGCCAAATAGCCTTATTCTGTCATACTTTTATTTGTGGTTTAATAAGTGTTTAATTATTTCTGATCTTTGAATCTTTTACACAATTTGAAGGTTACACAATTATACATAGGACACTTCTTGCATTAAGAGTGGCATTCTGAGGATCATTTTTGTTATCTAATAACAGTTATGCAATGTTGTACTAGAATAAATCATAAATAGGCAATTAAAACAGATTTAGGGACATTAATAAAGAGAAACTGAAAACTTGTATGCTCAATGAAATGCTACACTAGCAAAGGAAATTTTGTTTACCTGGTGGTGTTATACATTCTTCAGTTTCTTCTTCCTTCTTCTCTATGGCCTATAACATGTAGAAAACAATCCTTAAAAAGTGAATTTGGTAAGATGTTAAATGTAAACACAGTATATTTATTATGCTTAAAAGAAATAGCAATAGCAAACACAAAACATTTAATTAATGAATGAAGAGTTGCTTTTTGCATTTAGGACATTCTGAACATTTAGCTCAGATATATTCTTATACATTAACGTTTGTTAATTCATTATTTTTTATTTAATGTCATTTTTGTATAGCTATAGTGTTTAATCAGTTGTTCAAAGAATGTATTAAATTTTCATTGTTCATTTACAAGGAGTTTTGACGTTTTTCAAATAATTGGATATTTTTCTGTAAGAAGTATGGTTTTTAAGCACTACCTATCTGAAATATGATTTACAAGTTTTTCTGAATGCTTGAATATATACTTGTATTTTAAAGGCACAAAAATACATATAATCCTTATTTTCACATTTTATAAGCAAATACAAGTTGTTTTTTTTGTTGAAAGGAAGTATTTAGATTATATTTTAAATTGTCTCTTTTTGGTGTAGTTTCTCATTTTTTCATTTTTAAATTTATCAGTATTTCATTTTTTTAATTAATTTTAATTTGAAAAGAAATGAAACTTTGTTTACTTTAGTTAATCTTTAGGTCATGTTTCAGTAGTTATCACTCCATCATTAGCTATGTTTGATCATTTACTTATGGACAACTCACCACAGCAGACAATGTGGAGAGAACTCTTGTAAATGTCCCAAATCAAGCAACAGTGTTCTAAAGAAAAGAGGTTACATATTTAAAGCTTCTCAGTTTAACTTCTAAACCATTTTAATGTATAAACCATATGTTCATATGCCATCTTATAAACTAGGTGAAGAATAGTGAGATGTAAAAGTATTTGGTATGATGTGGATAAATGGGCGAGGACATTGATAAACCATATTTCTTACAGATTCCATTTTAAGTTAATACCTCCATTGTCTATGTGCTTAATATTGTTTGTTGTAGCACCCATTTTGTCTTCAGATGGACGTGAAAATCCTACCCCTATCTCTCACCAAGGCTATGATGATTGGAGTAATTATGAACCAGGTTATTGGGGTCCTGAAGCTTGGTGGGCCTATTATCCTTCCCCTCCTGTTGAAATGTCAGAAAATGGAGAGCAACATTACTGGGATCCATACTCAATGTATGCCTACATGGCTGAAGTTAATGCTGCATATGGATATCCTCCTTTGCCTTACCCTTACCATATTCCCCCACCAAGACCACCCATAAGATATCAACAAGGAGGAAGCAGTGACTCTGAGGAATGTTCTGGTTATTCATCCACAGATGAAATGGCTTATTATGGAGCTCAGTTTGCCAGAGGAATGATTCCTATGATGACTGAACACCAGAGACCTCTATACTCAGTCCCTCCCACACCAGTGGTGCCAAACACAGCTCCTACTCCAGTACCTCATAGTGAACAAATGGATGAAAATAAACCACCGTATTCAACCGAAAAATCAGAGCAGAGAAAGTCAAATGATGAGGAAGCAAACATTTCTCGACAGCCCAGCTCTGTAGATCTGGATGCTTATGAAACAGCTGAGTCTAACAAAGCCTCAGATGAGGATGAAACTAGCTCAGATTCTGACACAGAAGTTGAAGAAGAGGAAGAAAATAGCTCAAAAAGGAAAGGTTCTGCATCCTCTTCAGCACATTTGCAAGCAATACGCTCTGTATCAGACATTAATGTTTATAAAGATGTATCTGAGTCAGATGTTCCAGATTCTGAGACCAATGAAGATGAAACTGAGCATGAAGAAGAAAGTTATGAAGAGGAAGATGATGAAGATGATGATGATGATGAAGAGGAAGAAGAAGAAGAGGAGGATGGTAAAGTTTACCATGAGAATAGTGAATGTATTCCTCACCAGCTGAGTGTTATATATGAGGAAAGTGAACAGAGTGATGCTGAAAGTGTGAGGCGACATGCTCATTCAGCAAAAAGTGCAGCCACAAAGACAAGCAGCAGTTTGACTGTAAGTGATGATGGTGACAGTTCCACCACTCTGGACAATGGTGAAGAAGAAAGTGATGGAGATTATGATGCAGTGGACAATGAATCATCCACTGTAACAGTTCGTTTACCTCTCAAATTAAAATTCAGTCGGTCTGAAAATGATGAAGAAGTCACAACAGTGATTGTTGGAGATAGCCAGGTGAAGAAGCAGGATGATGTTGATGTTGCAGATATTTCAGCTGCATCAAACAGTCCAGTGGTGAAGAAATCTGAAGTAGAGGAAATGAAAGAAACTAAAGAGAGTGAGAAAAGTAAATGTGAAGGTGTCCATGATGATAATACTGATACTGATGTGTCAGTTACTCTTTGTTTTACTTCAAAACCCAATCAAACAAAACGAGTAGAACAATGGAGAAAAGATTCTAGTAAGTTTATAAGAGATAGTACTTCTGTTGCAACAGTCACAAAGTCTGACAGTAGGAGTGTTCCAAATTTAGAGAATAAACAATCCTGTGATACACCCCAACCTTCCGAGGAAGGTGACAATTATGAAACTGCAGAATCTGATTCAGATGTGTCTGTATGTCTGTCCTTACCTCTTAAAAAGCGAGCTCAAAGAGGTTCTGGTAGTTCAACTCCAGGATTTGAAAACATTAGCAGTATATCTGAAGAAGATGATGAGGAAGATGGTAAAGCCTCTAGTCATTGTGAAGATGACTCAAGTAGTACAACCAGTATTCAAACAGTTCGCTTAGGTACAGCTTCCCAAGGTCAGTCAAGTGGGACTGATGAGACTGAAGACCTGCAAACAAATAAACAAGATGTGACAAAAACTGCAAAAACTGCCAATGAAAATGTATTGAAAGAGGAGAGTGAGGAAAGTGAAAGTGAAGATGATGATAGTGATGATAGTTCTGACAGTAGTTGTGTCAGTAGCAAAGAAGTAGTTGAAAAAATAATGTTGCAGAGAAATGAAACAAAAGAAAGTAACAAAAGTAATGAGGAGCAAGACCTCATTCAGAAGATTTATGACATGTGCACTGAATCTGCTAAAAATATGAAAGATGACACCAAAGCTAAAAGAAAGCAAGATGCTGTAGCTGGTAAAAAAGAAAAAGAAGATGAGAGTGAGGAAGATGATTCTGGTGTGACTTCAGACATGAGTCGACAAATATCGGATGCTGATACAGAATCGGAAGCTGGCAAAAATGAAGTTATTCACTTAACGCAATGTCAGAGGGCATCAACACATTCTCGCCTTTTCAAACTGCTTCAGGATGAATGCAGTAAAAGTGATGATGAGGACGATGAAGATGAAATTGAAGATAATGAAGAGGACAAAGCACCACAACAAACTGACAATGCCAAGAAATCTAAAGCCAGACGTGACCATTTAACACTACCTCTTCAGAATAACAATGGCTCTGATCCTGATAGTTTATCATCATCATCTGGGGTGACTTCACCTGCTTCTCCTACTGTTACAGATCGTTTGGTAAAGGAGCTCGTACAGAGTCTACTACAACGAAAGAAAGGCCGTAGATTAAAAAAGCTTCCTCTGGCAAAGCTTCATGCAGCTGCCCTCAGAATCCTGCAGGAAGATATGGATCCTTACGATACAGGAAGTTCTGCTGGTTCTGAAGACAGCAATAACGTATACCTCTCACCAGCTCATAAACAAGGCTCGAAAAATACTTTGCATCATTCCAATGTTTCCAACACTGCCAATAATACTGCCAATTACCCTGTGCCACCACAGCCAGTGATGTATGGGGCCAACTATTATGATTATTGTGATTATTATGATTCCTGGGCACATGCTGCCGCATATTATGGACCTGAGGCTTACAATGCATTTGATTACAATATCATGCCTTCAAGAGCATTTAAACTTCTGCAAGAGCATGCTCAGCCAGGAGGATTCAGTCCAGGTGTCATTAATGGTTTATGGGCTAAATGTCCAAGGATACCTAGTTCGAAGAATGTGCTAAGCACTGGAGAAAGTAGCTCTATTAAGACTGAGACATGTTCCACTCCTGCTCCTGTATCCCCTCCTAAAGAACCAGTCCAGGGTCGAGCCACGTGATGAGTGAGAGAGAGGGGGCACCACGTCATGCACTGAGCGAGAATGAGGGTGAACACGCACGTTCCTCTCACACATGATGTTTTTGAAAGACATATGAGATGTCTGTAGACGGTCAAACTAAGGAGGTACAATCCCCTGCTGCTACTACTGTTGTTCTGTTTTTGATTATTCAGCGTTTTGTGATTGGAATTTGACTAGCTAATCTATTTGATCCAGATGGTAGTACTTCATTTATATTGGTTCTACCTTTTAATTACTATCACTGTTGTCATTTTATTTTGCACATTGCATAGTATTATATAAAAACAAAACTAAACATATCAGTAAATACTGTCTCTATGGAGTAAACTCCACCTTTATGAAAACTGAGAAATCAAGACATTAACTGCTTAGTATACACATTTAAAGCGGTTTATTGTATATAAGAACATGTAATAGGTATTTGCTTCTGCACTCAAAACTTATGATAAATTTTACAGATGACTGTTGAGATGTGTAACAAATTGCTCAGTATTAGCACAGAAATGCTGTGGGAGTGGAGAAAATGAAATTGGACATTTTTATATATGCCTTTAAAATGCAGCTGAGCATATAACAAAATGAAGGGCATTCTTATTTGTGCGTATTTAATAAAATAATCTAATTAACCACCTAAAAAGTCATCAAACTTTTTTTCATGTCTGACAATGTGACTGACCATTTTACAGACTGCTATGTAAAGGTGCAGTTTGCTTCAAAGAGATTTTTTTGAGAAAAGAAGAAAGAATTTTTGTCTTTTTTTGGCTAACATGTCTTGGATGTATGTTTTTATGCTCTAGTAATCCACTGTGCAATGATTTAACACCATTAAGAAGAAGCATGAATAACTTGCATTTTCAAAAATGTGCAAGGTGTACTTAGGATGTTAGAAATTCATGTCTGTTGTAGCTATATGGCAATTTCCAAAAATAGCAAATTATTGTTTAGATTAGAAATGTTACCATTTTTGGTGATAATTATTTATAGTGTCACAGAATATCTATGTTGCCAGAAGATTGGATACCACAGAGCAGGTGTGATGTTACAAATATCTTAATGTTTTAGGCATTACTATTTTTGAAAATGTAAGTACACCCTGAACTTCTGTTCTCTGCCCATATTTTTGTGTGTCTGTACAATATAGATGCTAATAATAACAATAATACATTATAATGTGAACATGTTGCTTGTGCATGGAATGATTATGCATCTGTGTGAATTTATTTTTTAAAATGATGCTGAACTGCTTCACATTTCTAGAGCATTAGTTACTATGGTTAGTACACTGAATTTTTTAAATTTGTTGTTCATCTGGTATATGTCCAATTTCATTCTTACTCCTTCCTCCTAATTTAAAGCTGTGTGTAGTTGTCATTTTTGTTACTTTCGTATGTTAACTGAAATTTATAACATTTAGAGGGATGTCTGTCAAATTCCTTGGAATTAATTAACAGCCTTAATATGTTGTGCTATTTCATATAGAATATCTGCTAGTAAAAGGATGCAAGTCTGTACTGAAGATGACAGAATACAAATTTACATACATTAGAAGTTGAGAATACATAATCATTTAAATTTAAATAACTGAAACCATGTGTTTTCCCTGTATAAATAGGATCTTTAGATTTATTTGGCCTTTGCCACCAGTCGTATGTCTGCGCATAACGTCAATACAAAGGCAGTGAGTTTGTCATACATTACCTCTTGCAGAGGATTATCGAATAATGAGTAGAATGGTGGATGTCACTTGTACATTTCCAATATTCACAATTGAACATTCACTTGCATCTTGTTAATTGTCAACCGCAGTATTTAGCTGTTAGGTAACACATTCCTCCTGTTTGTAAGCAGCATTCAACCATGCAAATTCTGTGATTAGTAGTCACTTCCATCTTGCATGTTAAGAACGCACAAAATGCCCTAGTGGAAAACAGTTCTGCAGCGCCCAGACCAACAACCTGTTGACGAAATGAGCAATGCATGCAGTCCAAGATTCAATTCTGCATCTCCTCTTGAAACAAGAGCTCACAGAACTAATAATGACTTCACACATTTAAACCCAGTGGCACTAAAGGCCGAAAAAATCTGAAGACCCAGTATAACTAAAAAATGTGTACATTCAGTATACAGAACTCCTATGCATATACCCAGTTATGTATATAAGGCAAACCTGCACAAGTTGATTATATCTGAGGGCCAAATTTAACTTTTAGCAATATTTATTGGCTTTCAAGGAGCATATGATTGTATTTGGAGATACAAACTACTTGATAAACTTAAAATTCTAGGAATCCAAGGCAAAATGTTACGTTGGATCAGTGAATTCATTATTCAACGCTTTATTGTTACCAAATATAATGATAAATTATCAAAATATTAACCACACACACCATAGCACACCTCAAGGCAGTGTCCTTAGTACTACACTCTTTAACATTTATATCAATGATCTTCCATATCAATTACAAAAAAGAGAATCAAAAGTCTCAATGTTTGCAGATGATGTAATCTTATGGAATTCTAAACCGAAAAATCAAAATCAACAATTAATAAATATAGCACAACAATCCTTGACAGCATTACAGAATTGGACATCTAATAATTTTATGAAAATTAATACACAGAACATGTTATAATATATAAATATTTCCCTTCAATTAAATGGAAAAACTCTCACAGAAACACATGAAGCCAAATATTTAGGTATTGTTTTTGATTCAAAATTAACATGGAAAAAACATATTGATAATATAATACAAAAATGAGGAAAAGACTGGCAGGCAAGAAATGGGGAAGCACTGTGCAAACTTGAAACACTTTTTACAAGATGTATATTAAACCAACATTTAAATATTGTGAAGAGATACTAATAACTGCAAATATAGAAAAACTTAATATTTTACAAAATCAAATTCTTCGCCTAGTAACTGGAGCTGTTAAAACTACCTCAGTACTTGCTCTACAAATTTTAAAAAAGTATCCAAGACTGGAACTTGACCTTGAACAAGCAGCCATCTTACAATATGAAAAATTAATGAGATTACCTTTTAATGACTAGGAAAAAGAAAACCACAAGTAAACCTAAAAACTCAACAAAGTTTCCTTAATAAAGTCAAAGAAGTCAAACATAGATTAAAACTTCTTTACTTAAAAGAAAACATGCAAACAAATATTAACCCGTTAGAACTATTTGATATTGAACACTATCTACACTTAGCTGAAGAATTTACAAAATCTGAAATCTCTCCATGTGTTCTGAAACAAATGACACTAGAAAAAATAAATTTAAGATACCCTACCAATGAATGGCTACATGTTTATACTGATGGTTCTAGCTTACCAAATAACAGTGGTACTGGCGCAGGTGCAATATGCCCTCTCTTCTCTTTCTTCAAAAGATTAAGTTTAAATACTACAAATTTTGATTTCGGCAATACTTCAGAGCTTACAAAACCTACTATACCATATAAATAAATTTAAAAAAGTTGTACTATTAACTGACTCCAAAGCAGCTATCATATCCATAACATCTGATGCAACACCTAATAACTTAAATATTGCAGAATGCCGCAAAATCATAAAACAACTAATGAATTTAAATAAAAGATTAATATTTCAATGGATACCAGCACATTGCAGAATACAGGGTAATGAAACAGCTGACTTTCTAGCCAATTTCTAGTAAAATTATATCAAATTCATCTGATCCAATAAGTTATCACTCTATCAGAATCACTACATTACCAAGAAAATCCTCTGTAGCAACTTTTAGACTCTTAACATGCCATGAGTGTCTCAATAAACATTTATTCAGGATTGGTATAATGAGATCTCCTCTGTGTCCTTTCTGTACACTTAAAGAAGATATGGATGGCAACCATCTACTGCACTGCCCAACCTTTACTCAACATGATAATATGACATCCAAATGCTGGAATGCAAGAGAGTGGATGGCTTCACTGCCAACTGCTCAACATTGGATACCAACCAGCCATTTAACTTTTAGCTCCTGAATAAGGGCCATATCACTTTGGACCTTGAATCTCACATCAGTCTAATACAACTAAACTTAATAATTTTCTTAGCAGGTCTACTACACTCTACAGTAAATACAAATTAATATTCGTATTAACATTTTTTTGAGTATTTCAATTAAAATGATGTACAACATTGTTTGCAAATATATATGGTTGCAACATTTTATAATAAAAACATTTAAACATAAAGTTCACTAAAACTTGTGCTGAGAGTATTTAAACATAACCATAAAATTGCACTGAGAATATTAGGCTTAACAGTGCAATGTAACACAGTACATTTATTTATTTTGACTATTTTATCAAAGTTTGGTATATGTTTGAAGTGATCATTCTTAATTATCCTCTTAACTCATACCAGTAAATTAAATGCTGTTTTGTTTTGTTCAAGTTCATGACAGAAAATGTTTGTTCACATATATATGTGCTCCATGACATACAAAATACCTGGTAAGCAGCATCTAACATATTTTCAGTTTATCCTGAACCAGAATAGAATATAGCTCTTGTGAAGTGCTCTCCCATGTAAAATTTTACTATTAATACTTACTTCTCCATATTAAATAATTTCAATCTGGCAAATGGACTAAACTAAATAGCATTGTGAGACTTTTCTCTTGCAGGCCTGATATAAGGCATAAAACATTCATTTTTTTACCTTATAAGTGTGCTTTGTTAGCAAAGCATAACATTTCTTTGCGTTTTCTCCTAATGCAATATACTGTCTCCATTGGTAAAAGAGGATTTTTATCAATATGATCAAGAAAATTCATTCTTCGGGAGTGTTTTCAATATGTTTTTTAGTATTGATAGTAGCTTATTTTCTGTATACATTAAGTACATGCTATATAGGCTGGAAGGTGATCTATGATCATCCTTGAACAGGTTGGGTTTTTGTAATAAATAGAACAAAATTCTTTATGCAATTTTGCTATTTTTAAAGTAGTTTTTGAGAAAAAAGTGAAAAAAAATCTTAATATTAACACTATTTTAAACGAAGCTATTTACAACTTTTTTCAAATATTTCTTAGGGAGATTGAAAAATCAGTATTTTCTGCATGTTTAAATACACTTTGAATTAAAACAATTCCCACTCTTATTGTTCTACAACTCTTGTTGGGCAACCTGTTATTTCTTATTAATCAAAATAAATTTTACTTACATTTGCACATTTTGTTGTACGTAGAAGAAGACTACAGTAGGCTAAAACAATAGTCAAAATTTGAAAAAGCAGGTTACTTTGTGTTGACATGAAATTCTATTTCTTTGCATGAACAAATGAGAAAAAAATGAAGAGCCACTTATCTCTTGAAAAAAGTATAAATAAAACTTCTGACCAATAACAAAGAATGTTTTGGAAATGGTTTAATGCCTCATTTTTTTTTGAAATTTCTCCCATGAATCTACATCGTTAGCCATGAGACTACACAACATGATTGAAAGATCACGTGAGATTGGAAGGTGTTGTTTATAAAGAAACTCACTTCAGCTGTTGCTTATTGCTCTTATGGTTTGTTTTTGAAGCAGTGGATTACTAGTTACAAAATGGCTGACTTTACTAATGTGAGTATCTTGAAATGTTAATCTTTACTGTGACACATTGCAATAAAGCGAGAATTTATCCACTACATGCATCACATTATAGCACATTTGTTTTCATCTACCAAAGAGTTTTAGAAACAGGAAACTACAGTATCTCCTCATGCTGAAGCAATTAGCAGAGGTGGCGCATCCTATGTGTTCACTGGTTCAGTGAACCCCCGAAAAAAAAAGTTGCAATTTAAAATACATAAATTTATAATTTACATAATTATTTTTTCTCGTATTATTCATTTTATTTGTATTTTCAAACTATTTTATCGTATGAAAAGCCTTCAAATCTTTGCAATAGCCGCATACGTTCCAACGCGCTGCCTGGGTTCAATCTCTCTTCTGAACCTCCGAGAATAAGTTTGTAGGTGCTTCTTTGGTGAAGAGGGGTAAGGGGAAACGTTGCTAACAATACTGGATTTGAGATGGAGTGATGATGACCAGCTCTGCTGCGAGTCGGCTCTGGCAGAAACACACAAATTAATCCGAAATGAAAAGCTACAGGACTGCAACAAATAGCACGTGTGTTTTTGTTGCAATTGTAACAGTGCATTCGGTTATATACTTGTGCTTTGGTGTTCATATACATATTCGTCTGTTCGAGTTTGTTTTCAAAGAAGAATGAACAACGTTCAATACCCTTTAAAAACAAACTTCACAGCTTTAAGCTTGGAAGAGAAGTATAAATTTAAGAAGCTTGACAGGCCAGTACCTCAGCTCGAATTAAAACAAGCACAAGTCAGTCGAGGTAAGACATTTTGCAGGTCTTTCAATGTAAATATATACAAAAGAAATAGTTGGATTTGTAGTTGCATTGCATCTATTGCAAGAATGCTTAATTAGATTTATCAGTCCTTGGAAAAATGGAAAGTAGGTGGCAACTTAGCTCGGCTTTTAGACAGAACATAGAAAAACTCAATGACAACGTAAGGAAAAATCGCTATGTTCTTTCCAAAATAATTGATTATATTAAGTTCAGCGGTGAGTTTGAACTTGCCCTATGTGGACATGATGAAACAGCAGATCTAACAATCCTGGAATATTCAGAGGGCTAATTTTTTGGTAGTGTTTAACGCCCACTTTAACTACTTAAGGCACCGCAGGCGATGTCACTGATGATACATAATGATGATGGAGCACCGGTGGAATGCGATGGCGGGGGAAACTGGAGTACCCGGAGAAAATGCGCCCCAGCGCTGCTTTGTCCACCACAAATCTCGCATGCGGTCGCTTGGGATCGAACCCCGGCCGTCTAGGTGAGAGGCGAGTGGTCTAACCACTCTGCCACGACGCGGCCCAGAGAGGGCTAATAAATTTTACTTCAGCTTTAGATGCAGTTGTAAAAGAGCACATGAGCAATGTTATAGTCTTTAAGGGCACATCCAAGGATATACAAAATGATTTACTAGAATGTATGTCACATGTGTGTCGTGAGGAAATTAATGTTGAAATAGCCAAGGCAGATTTTGTGTCTGTGATAGCAGATGAAACATCTGATGTATCTTCTAAATTTCAATTGGTTATAGTATTTCGTTATCTGTTATCCACTGGAGAGCCTGTTGAAAGATTTTGGACATTTTTAAATCCACCTGGTAATGACGCTTCCTCCTTAGCAGCTTGCATTAAAAATGTCCTTGTCGATGTTGTACAAGAACAGAAAGAAAAAGCAATATCTCAAAGTTATGATGGTACTACCGTCATGCGCGGTCAACATGCAGGGGTGCAAACAATCGTAAGAGAAGAGTATCATTTTGCATATTATGTGCATTGTTATGGTCACCAATTGAACTTAATTCTTGCCCAAGCTACCAGTCAAAATAAACATGTAAAACTGTTTTTCAATACTATTGCAGAAGTGCCAATATTCTTCTCTCATTCACCTCAAAGAGTGGCTGTTCTAGATGCAATAGTGAAGCGAAGAGTCCCTCAGGGATCAGCCACAAGATGCAACTTTAAATCCAGAACAGTTCTTACAATTTATGAAAATAAAGAGGACATTCTGGAATGTCTCCAACAAATTGAAGACACCAGCAACCAAACGACAACTGTGAATCAAACCTCTGGTCTAAGGTTGAAACTGCAACAGCCAAAATTTTCCTTTTGGTTAGAGGTATTTTATAAAATAATGCCCCACGTGGATATCTTGTACTACCAATTACAAAAGCGCACCACTGATCCTGTATCAATAAACAAGCAATAGCAGCATTCGAATATGAAATTTCGAAAATTAGAGACAATGTTGATAATGTCATAGCCAAGGAAGAACCAAATGTAGCAAAAAGAAGATGCGAGGACGTGTACATAACAAGGAATGCAACAGCTAAAGAAGTATGTGACATAATAATTCAACAGAGCAAACAAATGTTTGAATTCTCCAGCCAATTATTGGCCTCTAATTTACTTGACCAGCACTTCTTCCCTACACTGAAGAATAAATTTCCTGAAAAAATGCTTTCTGCTGTTGTGCAGTCTTATCCATTTTTAAATAAACCTAAGTTAAAAACAGAACTTCAGGACATTTATTCTCGAGATGCTTTTCAGGAAATGAAAAGTTCAGTAGCACTTATGAAGTTTTTAATTGAAAATAGCCTCAAGAACTCTTTGGAGATGTTATGAAATTGCTGAAATTGGTAGCTATTGTCCCAATGGCAACGTGTGAAGCAGAGAGGTGTTTCTCCTCTTTGAAGCGGATCAAAACGTTTCTTACAAACTCCACGGATGAAGATAGGTTGTCTGTTCTTACCATGTTATCTATTGAAAAGGAAATGATCCATAAGCTTCCACATTTCAACGACAGTCATAGACAGATTCGCCACGAAAAAGGAAAGGAGGATGGATTTTCTCTATAAACATACCTCTACAGGAGATTCAAACCTATCAACGTCTTCAGGATCATTTTAATGAAATTTTAGAACTATAGATATATTTTAAATAATTTAGAAAGTCAAATAGTTTGGAAAGGTAAACTTCATTAAGCAGTAAAAGTGGTGAACCACCTGTCAGTTAAGTCACTAGCCGCCACTGGCAATTAGTCATAGAAATGTTGTAGAAAAAGAAGAAATCCTTCACTTTGTGGAAAAGGATCCTGGAGGAGTGACCATGGCATAACTCACACCATTGGTGTATACTATTGACTGTTTTGAGAAGATTAAAAGAAGAATTGCAACACTCTTCTCATATTCAGAGTGTTCAGTTTCTCTTTGAAATAGATTATGTACCAAGTATTTTTCAAATGGTTTCTTCAACTAGGGGATTTTCCCTATAAAATGCTTGCAATAAATGAAGCATTGTTTAGTAGAAATGTATAATGTACACACCTAGGCTTATGACAATCTACCCACAATAAGACCAGACAGCATGCATATACATTACCAAAGTGATTGATATGGAAATGTTTCAAGAAAGAATACTTCAGCAGTAAAAGAAATAAACAATCTGGAGTATTTTGTAAATGGCAACAGAATTGGATAAAATGTTGTAAAGCATGTGTGTTGGCAGATGGTACACATTTTGAACATGTTTTGTAAACATTAAAAAGAAGTTCTCAGTGCTTTTCTCATGTTTTGCTTTATTTATTCACAGAGTTTTATAATTTACAAAGAAGCATAAACTTTAATTTGGGATTCTTATGTTTTTATTTTTCATATAAAGTGTTACTTTTAATAATAGTGTGCTATTGTAAGCACTTCAATTCAATATTCCAGATTTAATATTTAGGTTACATTACGATCATGTGCAGTTTTTCTGTTTATTTGTATACCAGAAGTGTTCATTGCCATAGCAGCAGAAGCTGAAGAATTAAAAATTAATGTGTTGAATGTAAAGTGAACCTGTTGAATCTGTTGTGTTGCAACATTATGCAAAATAAAGTAAAATTATCTCAAGAGTAACCTTTATGGAAAAAAATACTTAAAACAATGTGCCCTTTCTTAGTTTAAAAGGATGATAATAAGTCACCTTCCATCCTATATAAATAAGCAGGAATCTGAAACAAGCCAATAAGATGGTGTGCAATTGCCTGGACATTTAAATTGGCAATGGAACAAAAGGGAACAAGTGTGGCAAACATTTCCAGTGTTCTCCTGTGTCAAAGCAGGTGCATGTACTTTTTGCATGATGATGATGATGATGCAAAAGTACATGTATCCTTTTATTTTGAGGTACACTAAGTTTTAGCTCCAATTTGTCTATATTGTTACAAACAATGAAAGATATTTTTAAAATTTGTTTCTATTACACACTATATGTTGCATGTGACTAAGAATAATATCATCTTTGGAATTTCTTGCAATTTTTAGGGGTGGGGGCAGGAGGGGGTTGGATTTTACATCCTGTTCATTCACAAATAACATATATTGTTGTGGGATACATCAGTAGATTTAAAAATAACAAAAATACAATTGTAAATTCCTGTATACAATTATTATGCATTATCTCTCGTCCAGCCTACATGTAGTTATTGTATTTCCATAGAACATGGTGGTTTATTGCACAATATTTTGCCCATTATTAAGGGAACTTTATCAGTTGTTTTATTTACTTTTACTCTGAGAAAGTTATTTATTTAGATTATATAATACATCTTTATATGCTACAAATATAATACTTTTGTAGCTTCAATATACCATTATTGTTACAACAAAAGAAAGATATTTTTAAAATGTGTTTGTGCTGCACACTATATATTGCTTGTGGCTAAGAATTTAGAATTTCTTGCACTTCTTGAGGGTGGGGGGCAAGAAGAGAGTGGATTTTATATCCTTTAACTGGAAGCTCCTATTGGACAGTGAGTGAAGTGAATAAAATGATTCAATGCAATTTGTTTCATTCAATGCTTATACAATCCTGCATTAATAGACCCTTTATCAAGATTTGTCTTCTGAGAAGGGAAAACTCCTGGGAAAAACCTTACTCAAATAACTTGCCCTAATCAAGATTGGAACCCAGGACCTCTTGAGTGTGAGGAAGCCTACTTCAGATTTTTACTTTCTCTACATGTACTATGTATATGGTGTATATAGCAGGTATTGTATCACACCCAAAATTTTGATGCCAAGATTTCACTGAAAATATTTCTTTTGAGACCCTCTGAATCCAAAAGAAGCATTTTAGAAAAAAGTCTGTGTATGTTTGTGTGCGTGCGTGTGCATGCATGTGCATAGCTCAAAAACGAAAAGTCTGTTAAGTACCAAACTTGGTATTTAAGTTCTTCCAAGGATGCGATACAAAGATTTTCAAGCAACTCCACCCAATCCAACTATCCTTTACATGGAAACAATTTTCGAAAATTTTCATTTTCTCAGAAATGGTGGTAATGATGTTGATTAAAATATTGTATATTAATAAAATTTATATCTTGAATTTTCTGGGAATAATCTCTAAAGACATCTTTACTCTGGATGAATTTTGTGGAATTTTGCATAACTGTTAAAAATGGACAAAAGCTTACTTAACAAAAATATAGAGCTGGTTAAAACACACAATTTAATGTTATATACGCTTTTTCATGGAGTTGTCTGTTTTTGAGATATTACTTGTTATTCGTTTAAGTTTTAAAATACTTACACTTTTCTCACACAGAAATATATCAACTCCCGGTCATATAAACAAAAGAGCTTCAATCACAAGCAGCCAGATTTTAAAAGATCTGACTATTGCTTTAGCCTATTGTAGTCCCTTATTTCCTTTCTACTTACAAGGAAGCAAGTAATAAGGCCATTTCTGCCAAGTTTTTCTTGATCAGCATGAAGTAAACAGAAGCTTTTTAATAATAATTTGTTGCAGAGATGTAGAGAAAGTCATGTGAATGGAACACATCAGATTTTTAAAAATTAGTAATGGAATTTCCACTAGTTTATTTTGTATCCTTTAACTTCTATATTTGCTTTGAGAAACAACTTAAGGTGTTAATTTAATTTTCTTTTTTTTTTCTTTTTTTTTCCCCTCGCACAAGCTGTGTGTAGGACAGGAGTTGGATAGCTAGAGTCATGCTGAAAAATTCAATGCCATACATAGTCAGGATTTGAACCATGGATCTCCTGGTCCCTAGCTGGTTGCTCTAACCATTGAGCTACCATGGCAACATGCTGGCATGGCATTAAATTCTTTAACTGGCTCACTACTTATGGTATTATGATTCATTTAACTGAAGTTTTTGAATGCAGCATTTGCATTTCTCACAATCAAATACAGGACATCTAAGATGAAATGTTCTGTTCTTCAGCAAAATTAACTAAGTTCTCAACAAATCTTCTCCTGGACTGAATTGCTATATGAACAATAGTTATGGGTAGAACTACTCTGATCACATCTCTATGTTTAATCAAGTTATTTTAGTATTATCATATGTGACTGTTCAAGTATCTTACTTAACTGTTAAAAAATATATTTCCACAATTATCAATTAGTTATGTGAAGATACTATATAAACTGCATTAAGCCAAATACCAACTTTGCTTGTTGAAGCACTGATTCCTCCTTCATTTGCTTCACTACCACTACCACTGCTTTGTTAGGACATAAGGACAGTGGCATAGCATGGTATAGGAACTAGGGTAAAGTCTTAATGATTAAAAAAATTAAGGAGGAAGAAGCAAATGAAAGAAAAAAGACAGTGAATGCTTTAATTCAAACAATCAAAATGTTCATAGCATGCTGCAAAAGCAAATTAGCTTTTCATCCCGTTCTGTATAACATCTGTAAAACCAACTAATCATTCAATAATTCCCTAGGTTGCCACATTGCAGAAGGTAGTTTCAACAAGTTGCAACTTCTGCTCTAATATCAGAGAAACAAAATATGTGTCAGAAACCTCTTTTCTAATTTTGTTTGTTTTTATTAAGCTGATGTGGAAATTAAATCCTTCTGTATATCAGGTTAAATACCATGGAATGAAGTAGGGTTTTTCAGATGGTATTTGAGAGACACATATCCCTCTTTTAGATGATTCAGCATTATCAATGTGGCTTCTTAAGTTCACAAATTTATAATGCAGCAAAGAAACAGTTTAATATTTGAAATTATGGCAGGAATAAATATTGAACACATGAATGAGCAGAATATAATAATCTGGATAACCGAGATTAGTTGTTTTCATTACTGAATAGGCTCCTTTAACTTTTAGGTCATATCAGCGGCATTGCTTTAGAAATAGCTGCCGATGTTTTGTTCACTGAATAACGTAGGTTTTTTTTAGTTTTTTTTTCTATTAAACACACTCACATTCATACTTCCAGACTCTGTGGGGGATATGGAATGATTCTAGTTAAAGAAAAATTCCTTGCCCCACCCAAGAACCAAACCTGGGATCTCAGGGTGATATCAAAATTACTTCTAGGATAACACTAGTTTTTAAACACAATTAGGAAATATTTTAAGTGTTTTTATAGTATTTTAAAAAGAAAGTGATGCTAAAGGAGTAAAGGAGAATGATAAAATTTAATGCAAATAATTAACACTCATTCACAACACATTTGACACTGCTTCTATTCCCTTTGGTAGAACTGCTCAAAGGATTTCTGAATATTGACCATCCATTATATGTTGATCAGTAAATGCATTTGTTATTAAGGATACAATTATGGAGCCTGCTATTAATTTTATTTACTTTTTTTTTCCATTAAAAGATATTCAAAAGGTGCAGAAAAAAAAAATAATCTTCATGAATAAATTTCTTCATTATTCTATCATTTAAAAAGAATTACTCCTCTTACATGCTAATATGAGGGTTGCCCAATAAATAATGCCCCACAATTTATTTTGTAGTGAAAAACATTTTTAGAAGTGCACAAATTTAGGTGCGACTTACTTGAAGTTTACTGCATGTGTTTGCAAAGTTTCAGTTTCTACCGACAGAAAGTGTAGGTGTAGGAATGTTTTAAAATGGCATCTGTAAGTGACATCATAAACAATGTGCTGTGACTGAATTTTTCTTAGTGGGGAATATTCATCAACGTTTGTGCAAAGTCTACAGAACTTCTGCAGTCGACAGGAGTACCGTTGGTCACTGGACAGAGAGGATGAAAGCATCAGAGGGTGGTGCTGCAGAGCTTCAAGATTTGCCATAAGCAGAAAGGTCTCCCACAGTTGTCATACCTGATATGTTGCAGCAGGTTGCTGTCATTTGAGAGGATTGATGCATTGGCACTGAAACTGTTGGTAAGCAAAGGAAGTGTGGATGTGATTATCAATGACCTCGGATACACAAAAATGTGTGCAAGATGGATTCTTCAGTGTCTTACTGTCAATCATAAATCCCAAAGAAAAAACTTTGTTTCTGATTTGTTGCAACGCTTTAAAGCTGACAGGGAGGCCTTCTTATCCAAAACAAACAGACAATCGATGGAATGGCATCATGTTACTCTTCACAGAAGAAAAAAATAAAATTTAGTTCCTTCAGCTAGAAAAGTCATGATCACAGTGGGATTGTGAGGGCATAATTCTGAATGATGTGATGCCAAAAGGCGGTACCATTAATTCAGAAAGTTACATCAAAACATTTGACAAACTTAAGCAGCACTTCTGGCAACTGCAATGCCAAGTCAACCCAGAGGAGGGCTTCATTCAGCACAGAGTAGCTGTTTCAGCTGCCAAAACATTTAATGAGATGCAAGCAGATGCATGGAGGATTACATTGCTAATATCATGCGAACCACACAGAAGTTGGCAGACATAGGAGAAGTTGTTTAAAATAAGTGCATTGCTTTTACACTAGCAGATAGTATTAGTGATGAATATGATTCCAATGCTGTTCAAGGAAACAGAAATCCAACTTCAGAGGAGGCAAGCTGATGCTGCTTGAAGAATACAAGCACTGATGTGCAAAAAGGAACTATGTCGATATAGTGCTGTTTTCCAGAAGGAATCAACACTGCAAGGAGATTGCAAAGAAAAGAGCCTGCTACAATTGTGGAAAACATCACAGAATCTTGCCAAAGCTTTGATTTAATGCAACAGAAAAGATTCATGGGTAATTGACTCCAGAGCAACAAGTCACATGACATGACAAAGAGTGGCTAGTGACTGTATGTGATATAAACTGTAGTGTAGTTATAGCAAACATCAATAAGGTTATGTCAGTTGGGAAAGGTAATGTTGATGTAATTTTTAGAAACTTCAGGAAAGAAAAGTCTAAAATTGTAGTTGATATAACAGTTGTTCCATTTTTGTCTAAACATTTGTTTTCAGTAAGTAGAATTGTTGAAAATGGTTATACTGTAGTTTTGATTAACAAGGGTGTAAGATATATGATGAGGATATAGGTAGTTCATAAAAAGTGAGCCAGTGATAACAGAAAAGCTGTACCTATATCACAGATTAAGAGCCAATGAGGGTTTTTGCAGCAAAAAATTCCAGCAAGTATAACTTATGGTGCAGAAGAATAGATATGGAAATTCTTAAAGGCTCAGTTACAGGAGTTTCATATGGGGATGTAGACAAGGAACCATGTGTAACATGTTTAAAGGAAGGAAGACAATAAATATTTCCTTACAAAAGAGGATACCAACAGAACAAAAGATTTCTATAACTATTTCATAGTGACTTAATGGGACCAATGGAGAACCATTCATTGGGCAGAGTCAGATATACTGTCTCACATTCATATATGACTTTACTAGGAAAAATATGCTAAGTAGAAAAAGTCAGATTTATTGATTTTAAAACCAAGGTCAAGAAACAGAAATGTACAACAATTAAGGGTTTGAGATCTGATAATGGTGGGAAATATATCAGTGAAATGAAATGACGTGTTATTTATGGACACTCTTTAATTGCTGTGATTCTCAATGTCCCATTCTATATTGGGCATGAAAGACTGCTTAATTTTGCTCAGAGGCCTCTCTATCAGGCTCGAGGTTCTTTTACATGCCATAAATCTACGACATGAGACCGACGGCTTTACTTCCCTTCCGAAGAAAGCCATGCTAAGGATTTTTACCCCCAAAAAAATCCATCGTCCTCCGCCCGGTTTGAACCCATGACCTTGGGTGTATGAAGCTATCATGGTAACCATTACACCACAAAGGGTGGAATTTATAAACTATCTAGAAAAATGGATATTTGGCACCAGACAACAGTACGTGGAATACCTCAGCAAAACATTGTAGTGAAAAGGAAACAAAAGGAACAGAACTTTTTATCTTTCCCTATTGACCTAACCTTGTTGATGTTTGCTACAACTACACTATAACAGTTAGTGTCACACACATTCACTAACCACTCTCGACATACCCTCATCTGGCAAAAGGTGGGATCACATAATGTGCCCAGGAACATCCTTGAAAATCCATGGCAATCCGCATGTTATTGTGTGGAGAGGCATAATGTTGCATAGGCATAGCAACCTCCAAATCTTTGAACAAGGTACACTTGTTGATACTGTATGCCTTTCCCCATGTACATCTTTTCAGGGGTGCTGTCGGCCCTGACTTCATTTTTATGGCTGACAATGCATGACCGCATCGAACAGCATTGGTGAAGGATCTCTTGGAATGAGAGGATATTCGGCAAATGACCTGCCCATTCCCCCAATTTAAATCTCATTGAATACATGTGGGATGCTTTGGGGAGATGTAATGCAGCACCTCCACATACAACAATAGCTATCTAGTTGTCAACAGAGCTGTTGGAGGAATGGAATGCCCTACCTCAAGAACTCCTTACCAATCTTGTGGCCAGCATGGGAGCACGATACAGAGCTTTGCTGCCGTGGTGAACATATACTCTTTTAAGCACCATGTCTCAATTTTTGTAAATCCAGAGGACCATCATATGACATAGTGACTTTAGCATAGCTTACTTCCTATGAATAAAAGCATCATTTCTGTTCGTCTCCTGGCATAGTTTATTTAGTTGTCTATTGTAGCATACTCTAGCAGCTCTCTCTATGTATAATTTAAGTTTCATCAAACTATGTTACTTGGCAGTTGCACAGCATGCAAATGTTACTTTCATCCTTAGGTTTTGCACACCAGAATACATTTACATGGAAAATGAAATGAATGTACATCTTGAATGGTTGGGAATAGACTCTGATGTCCTTTTCATTCTGAAAGACTCTTGCATAACTGCTAAATCATAGACTAAAACTTATTACCCAATAAAGTAAATCTTGATAAGACGCATAATTTATATCGTATACTTTTTTTTTTTGGTAGAGCTATTCGTTATTATTGGTTTCAATTTTAAAATGCTTATACATTTTTCAAATGGGAGGTCATCATTCATTTGATATCTCTGGCCATGCACAGAGAGTCAAATTTCAATACCATCAACATAGTGACAGCTTTTAAAAGATTAGACTATTGCTTTAGCCTAGTGAATTCCCTTTTGCTTAGAAGGAACTAAGCAATAGGACCATTTCTTCTAATATTTATCTTGGTTAGCATGAAATAGATAGAAGAATAATCTTTTGTAAGAATAGTTTGTTTGCAAAGCAGGTAGAGAAAGTGTTATGAATGTAACACATCAGACTTTTAATGAGAAAACTATTTTGAATTTTAGAAGTGAGCAGATACCTTCAATAAAATAGTTGTTGGTTTGTAAATTGGTGCCTATGTACACGAATAATATCTTGAAAACACAAAATTTATGTAATTCAGCATTTTGTAGTCTATATTATTTCCATATATCACCGTTATGCTTAAGATTTTCAACACATTGCTATCTTAAGAAATGATGTCATTGTTCAGTTGTATCTCATGATGTCATGCAGAAAACATGGAATTTCAAGGCCAGCAATCCACTTTTAACAGCTTTTGGCTGTCTCTTTGGTTTCTTTTATTCCTCTTACAACTACTAGGAAATGTATAATGTAACTATTATTGAAAATGTTTATCTGAATTAATATGAAGTAGAGAGAAAAATAGTTTTGTAAGAGTAGTTTGCAGAGGCTATATAAAAGCATAAAGAGGCCAGTTAGAGAACGTTATATGAATGTAGCATATGATATTTTTATCTGTAGTATTGAGTTCTTTAAGTATCCTTTTATACAACAGCTTAATTAAATTCCAAAATAACATATAATTTAATAGCTAATAAATATGAAAAAGCTATATTAATTGACTTATAAACATTTATAACATCTAATAAAAATGTAAAAGACAGGCAGAAAATATTTTCATATTAAGTTTTCAAAGCAATGTGATATACTAAAGAAATTAAATTTGTTTCTGAAAAAAATTAAATTTTTTTGTTTTGTTTCAGGTCCAGGACAGTCTGATATGTAAGATCAAGTTCTGCATTGGTTTTTGGAGGCAAGAAGAATATAAAAATGGCTACATGCATGAAACCAAACCGAAGATAATCAAGTTACTCAATAGTGTACAAAATGGTGTACTTTTATTTGTAAATGTTGTGCTATACTACTCACGTGCTTCATTTTAGTACCATGTACTTTTGTTTCTCTTTTTCTTCTTAATGGTGCTTATTTGCATTTTAAGGAGTTTACTAACAAGTAAGACATTTAGAATTTCAAGCAGAGCAAATGATAAGTATTTAACTACTTAAAATATCTTTCTGGTGATACTCTCATTCAATTAAATGCTGAAAGTAAGAACTACTAAAGCCCTTGAAAGTCAACTTTAAAAAGAATATATTTCCTATTTTTTAACTAATACCAAACTACCAGTACTTTTATGTAGATATTGACATTGCAAGTTCACACAATGCTGCAACTAAGAATTCACAGTGAGTTGTTAATTGTTACAGTAAATAAATTGTTGATTCATAGACAACAGATTTGTTGTAGACTAAGAGATGAGTGCAAATGTAAAATCCTTTTAGTTAAATTCAATGATTCCCAAAGATGCTAACAGCAGTTCTCTTAAGATGTATGAGAAATTTGCATTACATAATAGTTGCATATGGGAATATTCAAACTGGAGCAAATCATATATTTGTTTTGCTAGATACTAAAAGTTCAAGTGATTTGAATCTGCAAGATCAATTAGACAGCATACTGGCATGTTTCTTGGAACTTGTTTTAAGATTAATAATTACTTTATGGGCCAGTCCATTTAACAACTGTTTCAGTTTGAACTAAATATAGTTGACTATCACATAAATATTGTTAAAATGAGATTATTACAGCTAATTCACAATCATTTAAAAGCTAAAGAAACAAAGCAATGTTTCTTAAAGAAGCTAGGCCATGCTACAGTATGACAATAATAGGATTAACTCCTGATACTAGTGACCATGTTTTACTTGCTAAGTGCTTATGGATTCCAATAATTATTATATCCAACTTAATCCTGAAGGAATAAGCAGAAGATGCTGCTCCACAAAGTTCTATTGCCTGGCTGCCCTTCTTTGCAACCTCATTTATATATGGCAAAGTAATGCCATTACCAATTACAGCATATGCGAAGAGCACCAAAAATAGTGATAAATCAATGTTGACAACCCACAAAAATGTTGTTAGAATGAAAATCTGCTATTTGTCATAATTCAGGTGGGTTTAGGCCTCACAGATCCCTCGACTATGTAGCGGTTCATTGGGGTTTAGCTTCATGGGTCCCTCTGCTACGCTTTGCAGCTTAAGGCCTCAACTCCTTGGCTATAAAGCAGTTCATTAGGGTTTAGTTTCATGGAGCTTTTGCAGCTTAGGGTCCTCAACCCCTTGGCTCTGCTTTGTGGCTAAGGGCCCTGCACCCCTGGCAATGCTATGTGGCTTCTTCCGCTATGTTCAGATTTGGAATTTTGGCAACACACTGGGAGACAAAGACACAAGAAGCAATGTTCTCATGATGCCTCAGGGGGGATTGTATTATGTCTGCTATGTTTGAGAAACAGAGTGCATAAAAAGTGACAAAAATGAAAATTTGTGGTTTTAAATGCACTAAAACATCAAATATATTACTGAATAAGTGCTATTAGCATATGTTACCAACATTTTATAATAAAATACTATGTATGTGTAATAAATATACATAATTTTAATTTTATTAAAGTTACTCATTAAATAAACAGCCTTAACAGATAGGTTTCCTTTCGTCCTGTATATTTGTGAAGTTTCAATTAGACCAAAGAACACTTGTGAAACATTGTCTAATAGTGAAGTGAATGTTAAAATGTTTAGGGTAAAAAGATAAAAATACATTGTAAAACATTGATGAATATGCTGTTTCAATATGATTTCCTCTCCTATAAAGAAAAACATTTTACAAACATACATCACAATTGCTAAATTTATTCTTGGATTTCTTCCTAAAATGTAAATGACTAAGAAGAGAAAATAAACTCATAAGCACCTAATTAATCCACAGTTAAAGTCTATCAATAATAATAATAATAATAATAATGACAAAAACAATAGTGATGACGGTAATGGTGGTGATAACGAGATTATGATGATGATGATGATGATGATGATAATGGTTGAATTGTAAGACACAATGAATATGATGATGATTATTATTGAATTGTAAGACTCTAGCTATGTCTTGTCAATTTAGGCAATAATGACTATATGGTTTTGTAATACATAACTAGCTAACCAGTTTATTGCAAGTAATCAGTTTTAACTAAGGAGCCACTCACTGTCTGTGTGAGATCTGATATAATTATTGTTTGGCTGGCAATCCTGTTTGTGGTCCAAATTTCATGTAGTTATCTAGAAAATGGCTGTTTCAAGAGTTTAGCTTTATCCTGAAAATATATGTTTGTTGGATTACAAATACATTATTTTATAAACAAATCATATTATTTCCATAGGCCATAATGGTTACAAAGAGCAAAAATACACAGCAGGAGGGAGCATTATGCTTGTGGGTGGGGAAGCATGTGAACTTTGTAAATATAATAGCTGATTTTCCATAACCAAATTATAAAAGCTAATTTATTCCCTAGTTTCCACAATATGTACCAGATGATCCCTCCTGCTACTCTTTTTATATCTCAGCTATCATAGTAAAAGTAATTTCAAACTCAAATCTAGACAAAGTTACAACTCACTGGGAAATTGTTAGTGAGTATGCATCTTAAAGTGTGAATCAACACCTTGAACAACTTTTGTTCATTACTAACATCTCAAGAGATACTAACAGGCATTAATGTTTCTAGTTATGAAGCTTAAATAGCTCTTCTGTCAGATGTTAACCACACTCATTGTGTGATTGTAACGTGCGTGCTAGGATACTAGCTCTGTGATTTTTTTCTTTCTTTGTGAGTTTAGTGTACATATAAAAATTAAAAAGTCTGTTGTACTATATTGTTGGCAATTTGAACGATATGCTTGAAGTTTGCAACAATTAATGGGTTTGTATTTTAACACACGTACAAGCAAGAATTTTTATTATATGGGCCATTTTATTTGTTACAAAGATGTGAGGTCAGTCAAGAGTTTGTTTGTAGCTTTGAGTGGCAGGAGTGAAGTATGGTTTATAATGATATGCATTTCTTTCTTGGAAAATGGTGAGTCTATATGGCAAAAAATGAGGAATGTGTGTAATGGGTGGAGAGCAGAGTTGCAAGATATCAAGGGAAGATGTTAGAATTAATGCATGGCTCAATTGTTTACATTTTTTGTATATCTCATGAGCATAGCACCATGGTTTAGTAAACTTTCATGTAATTTATATCCACATCAAGATGCTTTTTACATTAAATGGAATAGTGTTAAATTCACTTTTTATGAATGTTTAGACAGTTTTTTTGCACAAAAATAATGTCATTATGCCACAGCTAGTCATTGACAATTTTACCAATCACTTCATATTAGCTAATTGTAGTTTTATTGATACACTTTTCATGAAGCAATATGCAATTTGTAATACTTAATATATTTTTTATCTTGCCATACTCACATTACATTGGATGGTCTTGAATGTGAAACTTCTATTTAAAAAGAAGAAACAGAAAGAAAGAAAAATTATTTGTATAACAATTTTGTGATGACTAATGGTGCGAAAACTTTAAACATTTTGTTGAAATTTGACATGGATAAACTTTTTATTTCCTCTTTACACAGCTTTTGGAGAACTGTTAATTTGTAGTTTTGTGAATAAAATGAGTGCCTTGTAAACTTTATAATAAAGTTGAATATTTAAAGCAGTAATTTTTATATTCTTTACTAGTTAATGATTCAATCCACTTTAACCCATGGGCTTCTCGTGGTTCACTAGGGTTACTAGGCAAATCCTGGGGTGGTTTCTCATCTACCATGATTTCCTTTCCATCATTTACCCTTCATTTGTGTCAGGTTCATTGTGTATTAGCTGTGCAAGAAGATTACATAGATGCATGATCAATCCACAAATTCTAAGGTGCCTGCCAAGTCAATGGGTGTCTCTGGAGACCCACCAGTGATACAGAATACTGGGCTTGGAAACATTAGGCTCTTTGGTACATTTCTGGTGGCTTGTATGGGTGCATTTGAGGATGTCAATAACAGTTGGTGAAACAGACACCCATTTGAGACAAGGGAAATATAAAACTTAACAAAAAAATCTGATGTAATCTATTCACATGACTTTCTCTATATCTTTGCAACAAACTTTTGTTAAAAAGTTGATGCTTCTATCTCTGCAACAAATTTTTGTTAAAAAGTTTATGCTTCCATTTACTTCATGCTAAGTGAGAAAAAATTAGCAGAAATAGTCTTATTACTTGCTTCCCTGTAAGTAGAAGCAAAATAAGGGAGTAACATAGGTTAAAGTGATAGCAAAAGACGGTTGCTATGTGACTGAAGTTCCTTTGTTTGTATGGACAGGAGTTGACAAATTCCTGTATGAGAAAACTATAAGTTTTTTAAGACTGAAACAAAACACAAGAAATATCTAAGACTGAAGTTCCTTTGTTTGTATGGACAGGAGTTGACAAATTCCTGTATGAGAAAACTATAAGTTTTTTAAGACTGAAACAAAACACAAGAAATATCTAAAAAACGATCAACTCCACGAAAAAAATGTATATAACATAAGTTGTGTATTTTAGTGTGCTCTACATTTTTTGTGTGCTAAGTTTTTGTCTATCTCTTACGGTTTACCAGTTACACAAAATTCCGTAAAACTCATCCAGAATAAAGTAGTCTTCAGAGGCTATTCCCAGAAAATTCAAGATGTACAAATTATTTGTCAAGTATATATCTTTAATATAATATATGATATTTTAATCAAAATCGTTAGAGCCATTTTTTAGAAAATCAAAATTTTCGAAAATTTTTCCATGTGAAGGGTAGTTGAGGGTGGGTAGATTTTCATGAAAATCTTTGTGTTGCATCCTTGGAAGATACTGAACTTAAATACCAAGTTTGATATTTAACGATCTTTTCGTTTTTGAGCTATGCTGCCCACAGACACACACACGGACATTTTTCTAAAAATGCTTTTTTTGGATTCAGGTGGTCTCAAAACATGTATTTCCGGTGAAATCTCGGTATCGAATTTTGGGTACAATGGAATACCTTCTCTATACACTATGTACATAGTAGGTATAGAGAAAGTAAAAATCTGATGTTTTTCATTCACATGACTATCTCTACCCACTCTGCAAACAACATTCTCTTACAAAAGATTATTCTTTTATGTACATCATGCTAATTGAGATAAACATTGAATGATCTTATTACTAGCTTCCTTGTAAGTAGAAGAGAAATATGGGAACACATTAGACTAAGTGATAGTCAAATCTTTAAAAGCTGGCCAACATGTAATATAATTGAAATTCAATTCTCTTTGCATAGCCAGAAGTAAAACAACTTGAGATGATGACTTCCTGTCTGAGAAAAGTATATTAAAATTTAAACTCATAACAAGGAATATCTCAGAAATGGTTAACTCTATAAAAAAAAATGTATATGACATAAATTGTGTGTTTTAAGGAGATCTACATTTTTGCACAGTAAGTTTTCATCTTTCTCTTAAGGTTTACCAGTCATACAAAACCTACACAAAAGCCATCCAGAATGAAGAGGTCTTTAGAGGCTATCCCAGAAAATTCAAGATATCTTATTTAAGATTGTTAGAGCCATTTTTGAGGAAATCAAACTTTCTGAAAAATGTTCCAGTAAAGAATAAGGGAATTTCCCTGAAAAATCTTTGTGTCAAATCCTTCGAAGACGAGAACTTAAATATCAATTATTTCAGTATATAACAGACTCCTTGGTTTTAAGTTATGCTTCTCTCTCTCTCTCTCTCTCTCTCTCTCTCTCTCTCTCTCTCTCTCTCTCTCTCTCTCTCTCTCTCTCTCTCTCTCTCTCTCTCTCTCTCTCTCTCTCTCTCTCTCTCTCTCTCTCTCTCTCCTCTCTCTCTCTCCTCTCTCTCTCTCTCTCTCTCTCTCTCTCTTGCACACAAACACATGTATGCACATGCACACAGACACATACACATGTATACACACACATGGACCAAATCCTTTTTTTGGTTTCAGGGAATCTCAAAACTTATATTTCTGGTGAAATGTTGGTATACAATTTTTGGGTGTAATACAATATCTTCTCTACCTACATTATACCTGTGGTCAAGATTTTTTTTTTTTTTAAATTTTCCAGTTTGCAAAGATACTAACGAAAAAACTAGCTACTTTCAGAAATGAAATCCAAATAGATGTTCCAATACTCAATGAGTTCCACAACCAGTCTAAGGCTGGTGACTAGTATTGCCAACTTGGCAACTTGATTACTGGTTCTAATTAATTTCAATCCTGTGTTAGCAACAGATTTATTTGCTTAATGCTTAATGACAAATATGACAGCATTTAAGCCTAACATAGTAAAAGTAGCAAATTTGTTAATGCTGATTCTTGAATGTATTTGGACCATAGTTTTATATTATTTCTAAAACCAAATTATTATTGATTCTCTAGTGCATACTATGAGTTAAGGTGGGATTTAAATTCCAACCCATCTTTTATGATTTGGTAGGGCGTACCATTCCAGAGTTGTGATGTCACTTAGTACCTCATTAGAACTTAGTCCATTAAGTAAAAAATAAATATAATTACACAATAGTCAATTTAGCCCTTGGGTTTTCCATTATGTTATTCCTGTAGGTAAAATCCACACTCAGTATCATAGGTCGGTGCAATAACCAAAGGAAATAGGCTGCATTTCTTCTCCCACTGTTCGAGTATTTGATCCAGTCCAAAGTACAATATCAAACACAATTGAATATCAGATCTCTCAGCTGTGTTATTAGTTCACAGGATATATCATGGTTTCTGCCTCAAATATTGAGATAAGTACCTACTGGGCTTGCTTCCCGATGAGGTGGAATATTTTTTTTAATTTTCAATTTTTTCTGTCTTACCCAGTGCCTGGTGCATGACTATATGGGTGCTTGCTTACTGCAAAAGACAACTAGTCCAACAGTTACACACTTCCATTTTTTAATGATCATGGTAATTAAGTAAGTCAGTGGATAGTTTTGCCACAGAAAGAAAACATTTATGCATGATACTACAGCTCTGTAATGTCTTCAATTTTCTGTTCACTGCAGATAGAAGGCTGAATTCAGTTCTTTCTCTGTACTGTTAAAGTTAGAAAATATTGACAGATGTCTTTCAGTAGAAGCTGGTTCACATGTGTCCAGTTATCTATGCATATACATCATATTCACGTCAGAAAAGTAGCACAATAATAATGTTTGAACATTACACACTGAAAACACTCTAAACATTATTACATTTAGGTAGCCCTTTATGGATATAGTAGTATCATATTATTATTTATATTGTTTTTGCACATATATTTTGTTTGTTCTCATCAGTTTTATTATTATTATTATTATTTATTTATTTAGTTATTTATTTATGTATCTATTTATTTATTCCCGTTAGTTAATTCCTGTAGTGCCTAAGTGGAGCATAGGGCATTGTTATGGTGTTTCCTTGATCAGATTTGAATTGATAGTTCATGAGTTTGTTGCTATGCACCATAGTGACAAGGTATTGGTTTGTCGCCCACAATTGGCACTGTAGTATGAAACCACGACTTGCAGATGCAAAATAGCAGTATTTTTCCCAAGAAACCTTCTTCTTTCAAGGGTTTTTATGTGCAAATAAACATTACATTTATTTCCCTTCTAAAGGAAGCTATGCTAAGGATTTTTGCAACCAAAACAATCCATTACCCTCTGCCAGGTTTGAACCTACAATCTTGGGTTTTAGAGACTAGCATAGTAACCACTACACCATGGCGGACAACATTAATTATTATATAACATTTATTTTTTGATAAAATTAACTGGAAATTTTGAAGGCTTGCTGTAAAGTTTCTAATAGTCTAACCACAGCATGCTCTTTTCATTCTTCCTTCCATAATATACAATATCTTTTTTTAAAAGCGTTAGAAATGGCAATGGTCTGTGAGACTAACTGCATATAATGATAAGATTCTAGGTGTGTGCACTGCTGAATTAATATAAACAGAAGGTTTAATAAGTAATTACAAAAAATTCACCAGACACACCAGTCCCAGGTTGATTTCTTGAACATTTAGAAAAATTACAATAAATGTAATTATTGTCCATGAATCAGGGTGTCACTCTGAGCGGCTCAGTTGTTATATTGGCCTTCTGATCCTAAAGTCACAGGTTCAAGCCTGGCCCATACCAAAGCTCTATGTCAGTAGATTTATTGTATTATATATCTGTAATAATAATAATAATAATAATAATAATAATAATAATAATAATATAATTTATTTTCACCTATAGACAGTGTATACATGTTTCAGGCTTCGTCACAAAATAGTGTATAGAACAAATATTCAATTCAAACACAGCAATTACGATGTCATATTAATCACTATGTTAGTATTGAATTCACAAATATAACAAAGTACAGTTTGGCATATCATTAAAACAAGCATACAAAGTCAACAAAAGATACTTTAAAATACTATTTACAATTTGTTATATCACTTATACTGTAACATGTCCTGATATATATTTTCAATTTTAAAGTTCACCAATTCTGTATAGGCTTTTATTTAATAGATATTTTTTTAACAATGTTCAGTTTTTATAAATTGTGGGAGTTTATTGAAGAGTATGGCTCCTCTGATATATAGATCTTTGATTGTTGCAAAAATAAAATGTAAATGGCATGTTATTTATGACGCTCTTTAACTGTTGTGGTTCTCAGCATTCCATTCTAAATTGGGCGTGAAAGGCCGCTTAATTTTGCTCAGAGGCCTCTCTATCAGGCTTGAGGTTTTTTAACGTGCCGTAAATCTATGACACGGGACCAAGGGCTTTACTTCCCTTCCGAAGGAAGCCATGCTAAGGATTTTTACATCCGAAAAAATTCATCATCCTCCGCTGGATTTGAACCCGCGCCCTTGGATATATGAAGTCAGCAATGGTAGCTATTATACCACGGAAGGCGACTTGATTGTTGCAGATTTAGTTGTACACACCTTATGGTAATTATTTATTCCCCTTGTATTATACATATAATATTCTTTGATTTGATTATTTCTAATCTCATTTCATCTAACTGACAAAATAATCTTATAGAAATATAGAGATACTGCTGTTAGAATTTTTGAAGTTTTAAACACCTCTTTCACACATAGTGTAAAAGCACATAGTGTTCTGACTGCTTTAAAAATGTCAGGTGTTTATTCCACATCCTGAATTTTTTGTTATTTACTACTTAGTGAAAAAAAAAAAAAGATGATTCCTATCCAAAAAACAAAACAAAACAGGCAACAAAGTGTTTATTTAACAAAATGAGAAAAAAAGGTATTTGTGTAGCGTTCATGAAAAATCATAATTTCAAAGCACAATGTATTATCTGCAATACAGAGGTTTCTGTTCATATGGCAGTGAATGCTATTTGAAACATCCCTCTACAGTCTATCATAAAAGCCTTCTTCTATACAGAAAGTAATAATTTTATTTGTGAGGAAGAATAGTAATGAAGGACAATCGGTTACAGCCAGTGAAATCCCAATGAATTATCACAATGTAAAGCAAAATTTTAGTTATGATAGCATTAGTTGCAATGTGTAAGCTGTTTGGTAGGCACATGTTAGGTGATGATTCCAGCAGAATAACTAAACTGGCCTGAGGCAAAACCAAAGTAGAATCTTTAGTAGAGAATGTATTGGGATCAAAAGACGTAAGAGGTTTTCTTTTACAAAGAAGTTTGTGATCTCCAGATAATTTAAAGCCATTGAACAGCCCTAAGTCTGATCATCTGAAAAAAAAAAATGGTTAACATTTTTCAGTGGTCACTGTTCATTGGATATCCCCAAGATGATTATATTAATGTCATATTAAATACCTCTATAGAGGTAGGATTTATTTTGAACATAAAACTTTGAAAATAGTATAAATATTGCTTGGATTTACTAAAGTAAGAAATTCAAGTCAGGCTGAATTAGAGTGTGACCTATGACCTTATTAAGAATGATGAAAGCTGCTTTGACTAATGTAAGGAAAATATGCAATATGAAGCAAGATAGTGCATCAAAATATACAATTGACTAATGTATTTTAGGGTAATGTTCAGTTACTAAAATAAATAAATTATACTTGTTAATTAAAATCACCTGGGTTATCCTAATTTTAGCAAATACAATATGTTCAATTTGTATAAATGTAAGTATCTTTTGCAAGTCTATACCTACAGGATGTCTGGCTTTTAAATGCATGTATCTCTCTGCCTTATTGGCATTCTAAAAATCTGGAAGTCTGTATACCACTGTTTATAACAGCTGGCTGGTTTTGTATATATGTGCAGTAACAACTGTTTAAAGCCCCTTCAAACTGTAATTTACAGTATTATTTTTGGTTTTTGTATGATTAAATGCATTACTTGTAATTATATTTTATGTTGTTATAAAAAAGGGCATCAAAGAGAACTTAGGAAAGGTAAAGACAGAAACATAATTAAACTGCTTGCATGTTCAAGTGGTCAGCGAGCTGATTTCTCACCCGGAGGTCCCGTGTTCGATTCCCGGCTGGGGCAGGGAATTTTTTCTTTAACCAGAATTATTTCCTATCCCTCACAGAGTCTGGAAGTATGCATGTGAGAATGAATGTGTGTGTGTTTGAGGAAAATAAAATGACGTAAAGGACCTGCAGATGAATTGTTTCTAAAGCAAATCCCCCAATATGACTTTAGATGTTAAAGGGGACTATATAAATGAAAACAAAAAAAACAAAAAAATGTAATTTTAAGCAAACTGAGAAGCTATGAAAAGAAGCTGATTATATTCCTCTTGCATTCTTATTCCACTTCCTATGTGGCATTTTCAGCGCAATCCAGATTTATTTCAACATTCAACCACTCTCTGTATCACCATGAGAGTGCGCCACTGGACAGGTCTTGCTCCTATATTAGCCACATGGCAGCTTGCATGCATACCCTCTGAACTTTCTTCCCACCATATCACCCAATGTATTAGTATATGAGTGGATGCAGTTCTTCCACCAGTGAGTTGGTACGTAGCCTTGTACCGAGACAAATCTATTTACAGTGATCTCAAATAGGGAGTCTTCATTTGTTTCATATTTCCTTTATTTTACTCCTGGCTTGTAAAGAGAATGGCATTTCAATTGTATCACATAGTGACCAGCTTTTAAGGGACTTGACTGTCACTTTAGACCTAGTGTATTTATTCCCTTATTTCCCTTCTACTTACAAGGAACTAAGTAATAAGACAATTTCTGCTAATGTTTATTTGGACTAGCAGAATTTATATAAAAGAATAATCTTTTGTATGAATTGTTTGTTTGTAGAACAGGTAGAGAAAGTCATGTGAATGGAATATATAAGATTTTGTTGTTGTTATATTAGCTAGACAACCAAAACCTCATAATCTCATAATATGATTTATTCATAGAAAGGATTTGTAAGCTATTTTGGTTTGCATATAATCAATATTCTTATTGTAATTAAAGGTCATAATTTTGCTGTCATTACATTTTAACACAGAACTTGTTAGCAATCCCATTTTAATTAATTTTGAACCTAATAAAAGTTCCAATGCTGAAAGGTTTCCATGCAAAGATGGCATTATTGCTATTGCTAAGAACTTGATCATATCAGGAAACAAAGCCGAATAAAAACTGGAAGAATCCAATAATTTGCTGATCAACAGGAATTGGCAGGATCTTAAAGGCTGAGGAAAATAATTTCAATTTAATATTAAAATGTGTGTATAAAATATATAAGCTATTTGAACAAGATATGAGATTAAGCATAACAGACACCTAAACTCACTATTGAAACAAGTTTTGATATCGAATGTGCAGTTTACAAGTTTAAAGTCAACAAAACCTTTGTTGGCAACTTCTTGTTATAAGCATACTAGTATATATACATATAGTTGTGAATATCGTTTATATAAGTGTTTTGATAAAACTTGTTAAGAACCATGTTTGGTATACAAAAATAAGGGAATGTTAGTGATGTTAAGACTAGATTGGAATGGGATAGGAGAATTCTTTGGAAACCTTTGTCTTATATCCTTGAAAAAATACAAAATCTGGTATTCATCCAACTGTTATTGATATTGGGGTATACTTTTCCAGCAACATTGCCAGAACAATATTAAGGTACCTACCTAGCTAGTTATGCATAGTAGAGATCTTTTTTTTTTTTTAACAGTTTATATAAATCCATAAGATAAATAAATACCTACTACCATTAATGAAATATGAAAGCAAAATATTTTCTTAAAAAAAAGTTATATTCACAATTAAAGTTACAGCTATTGGAATTAAAGGTAGGATTTTGCTAATACTTTTTACACATTTTCCCAATTCCAAAATTTCTCCTTAGTTACATCTCTGCACTATTCACAGAAAGATACATGGACATTTAGCTGAAATTTACCTAAAAGTATGATTTGATTAAGGTCAACAAAAGATACTTTAAAATACTATTTACAATTTGTTATATCACTTATACAGTAACATGTCCTGATATATATTTTCAATTTTAAAGTTCACCTCCATATAACCACTTATTCCCTGCATGTTCAACATACTATCTACACGGTTGTATGATGTCTGGGCTAGCCCTGTATTTTTTATTTGTCAAATTATGTTGACTTTGTATGCTTGTTTTAATGATATGCCAAACTGTACTTTGTTATATTTGTGAATTCAATACTAACATAGTGATTAATATGACATCGTAATTGCTGTGTTTGAATTGAATATTTGTTCTAAACACTATTTTGTGACGAAGCCTGGAACATGTGTTTTGCAGCAAAACTGAATTTTGGATTGAATGAACTAAACAGTATAACCTCCATATAACCACTTATTCCCTGCATGTTCGACATACTGTCTACACGGTTGTATGATGTCTGGGCTAGCCCTGTATTTTTTACTTGTCAAATTATGTTTATATTTTTGTTTTGGATTTAATGAAAGTTATTTATAACAATGACAATACTTTCAATGAAATTTAATACATACAGTTAATAATAATAATGAGAATAATAATAAGTATAAGAAGAAGGAGTAGAGGAATATAACAATAATTCTATCAACTCATTCACTAGACCCTTAAATTTAAAGATGAAAAATAACAACCGTCTGATTTTTGTCCATTAGGCAAATTAAGAATTCCCATCTTCAGTAACAAAAAGCACTAAACTGACTACACTCGCCATGTATAAGACACTGCTTCGGTTGTCCTCGAGACTCAACTGAAATGGCATTTATTTATGGACGCTCTTTAACCATTGTGGTTCTCAGCGTCACATTCTATGTTGGGCGTGAAAGACCTTCTATTTTTGCTCAAATATCTCTTTATCAGGCTTAAGGTTCTTTTACGTGCAGTAAATCTATGACACGGGAGCAAAAGCTTTGCTTCCCTTTCGAAGGAAGTCATGCTAGGGATTTTTACGCCCGAAAATATCCATCGCCCTCCGCCGAGTTTGACCTTGGGTACACGAGGTAACAACTACACTACGGAGGTCGACCCCCAAGACTCGGTCGGCTCTGCTTCGCATGAAGACAGTTTTGTAGTAGAGATTTTCCCCTTCACGTCTCGTCCCGCGAATATGTCCATTATTCCACATTATTAGTCATGCTCAAGAAGATAGGCTACATTATGTTGCGATCAGAATCGAGTCCATTTTATGTCGTAACCATAGGCTAGAATGCAAACAGCTAACAGTTTAGGAATAAGTCCTTCATTATTTATAAATTTAATGGAAAATGTTCCTTCACGGGGCTTCGAGCTATTCCAGCTAGCCCACAGAATACTCCCCTGCCTCTAAGAATGTGTGTTTTTTATCCTCCAACGACCTTCTAGCCATCCTAGGATATGAACGTTCTTAATTGGCACGGGGAATCGAACTTATTCGCATCACAACGGAAGTCTGTTTCTTATTTGCAAAATGTACCTAGGCATTTTGCTTTAAAGATTCATCAATTCAACATCATCTATTTCATGATGCTTAAATAATTATATTGATTCAATATGTAATCATTCCTTGGTACCTCAATTGATTTACTTAGAAACATTTAAAATGCTGATTTGATCTTAACGAGAAACCTATATCTGCCATACCTGCCTATATAATATGTATAGCAGGCTTGAGGTTCTTTTGCGTGCCATAAATCTACGAATTGGTACCACTGGCTTTAGTTTCCTCATGAGGAAAACCGTGCTAAGAAGTTTCACGCCTGAAAAAAAAAAAAAAAAAAAGAAAAAAAAAAAGCCATTGCGTTCTGTCGTCGTTGAACACGCGACCTTGGAAACCAGAGCACCAGGAAGGACTACACCTAAATCTGCGCTTATCTAGTAGAACGTGCATTTATTTAATGTTATTGATTTCATTTTAATAACCCCCTTTAAACTCCATGGCTGTGACTTGTAAAAGTGTTATTACTCGCCGAATTGTAGGTTTTAATATTAGTTTTATTCGTTTTTCAATGAGACACACTCACATTCACACCATCATTGTATACTTGCATTTAGTGGGAAAGTATTCTAGTCAAAGTACAATTGTTCAGTCCGAGCCGGAAATTGGACAAGGTTCCTATGGGTTCGGGACTCAGAACGCTCGTCATAAGAAAGTGTGTGTATGTGTGTGTATGTGGGGGGGGGGGCTGAAGTTAGACTCTACCAGAACGTATTAAAATGGAAGCAGAAACTGGTGTCACTGACCCTGGTGTCAAGAATTGAAAGCAATTCTGTGTAATGTCAGAGCAGCCATGCCAGCAAATCGTCAGATTGAATAAATCTGCTGAGCAAAGGGTTAACTGAAAATTGTAAGAAGTACTTTGATCTGTAACTTGCACTTTTGTCACATGGAATGTATACGCGTCCTTTCTGTGTGCATTTGTTTAGATAAATTCTTTTATGAAATATTTAATATGTAAGTTAATCATTCTGAACACATATTTGGTAATGTAAGCTAAATTTACAATCCATTTATTGTCATGCCAACAAGCACTGTAAAAGTTTACAGCAAGTGTTTGAAAAATCATTAATTAGAGTACAATTAGGAAATGACGTAACACATTAAGACATGTGCTACTTCAAGTAAAGAATCTATTGCAAAATGTATTAGCAAAAGAATGTGTAAGAAGGCTTTGTCCATATAATTTAGATGTAGCCTTTCATTTGTTCACATCGAGAATTCAGTTTGTCTTAATGTTCAATAAAATATTGAAAAGCAATTTTGATTTATTATTGTTTTTATTACAGTAGCCTGAGGGTCTCGTATTCCCAATATTCTCGACCTGATAAATATAACTTACCGTTCTTAGTACTCAATTAATTGGAAGAAACCAAAAATGCTGTAATGTGTTGGAGGTAGTAAAAATTATATACTGAATTTAATATAGCATTTTTGATTTCTTCCAATTAATTGCGTACTAGGAACTGTAAGTTATATTTATCAGGTCGAGAATATTGGGAATACGAGGCCCTCAGGCTACTGTAATAAAAACAATAATAAATCAAAATTGTATATATATTATATATGTGTGTGTGTACAATGTGCATAGTAGGCGGAGAAGGTATTGAATTCCACCTAAACATTTCATACTGAGATTTCACTGGATATACACGTTATATATCCAAAAAAGCATTTTTAGAAACAGATATATGTCCGTGTGTGTGGGCATAATTCAAAAACGAAAAGTCGATTAAATACCAAACTTGCAAGGATGCAACACTGCTAAACCCTAAGAGATAGACAACTTACTACACAAAAAATTTAGATCTCGTCAAAACACACAGTTTAAGTGTTGTGTTAATAACCGTTTCTGAGATATTTCTGTTATAGGTTTCAATTTCACTTTTCTCAGGCAGGAAGTCTTGCGCATTCCCTTAGTTTCCTTTTTCTTATAAGGAACTAAGTAATAAGAACATTCTGCTAACGTTTATCTCGATTAGCATTGTGTAGAAAGAAGAATAATCTTTGTAAGAAGTTTGTAGAGCAGCTAGAGAAAGTCATGTGAGTGTAACACATACAATTTTTTAAAAGCGGATCGCTATATGATGGTTTTGAAATTCCATGCTTTTTAAGGAACCACGGAGAGAGAGAGAGAGAGAGAGAGAGAGAGAGAGAGAGAGAGAGAGAGAGAGAGAGAGAAAGAGAGAGAGAGAGAATCACACACAGATTGAGATTATATTTTTAAAATTATTTGTTTGTTAGTGTTTATTAATTGTCAGGATTAAAATGATATCAATGCGCCGGCATGCCGGAAATGCATCCTGCAGCAGTTATTTTATTAATTAATGGAAGTGCGCACAATGTGCAAAGAATGGAATAGCTTAGTATTATTCTAGGGCTAGCATTGTTATTGTCATTTGTCTTTTCATGCACTTTTGTGTGTGGTATCTTTCACACGATTTGTTGCACAGTTCGCACACGCAGTCTTCATTTGGCTGATGAAATTTCTTGTTGTGGCAGAGCTTTGATGGAATCCATGTGCTGCGTATCGTGTAATTACGTGCCGAAGGTCGTAGTTCGCCTGCTTGCATTCTTCCGCCATCATGGCGTCTGTAGAGTAGAAATCATTTCCATATGGCATTGTTTTTTCTTATGAGTATTTGTCTCGTTCTCTCGTAGGCTTCGGTGTTTGGCAGGAGTACCTGCAATCTGACGTCTTCTATGAAGAAGGGTTCTCTCATCAAGACGTAGGTAAGTCTTGATAGCGCTGTCTTCCTGATTCCCAGAATCTGTTTCATATATCGGGTTTTGACTTTCTGTAATGTTATGAAGTCGTTGGTTTTTAGTTTTTCCCAGAGTATGCTGATCCCTTAGGTTGCTATTGGTGTTATGACAGCTTTAAATAGTCACATTTCTATTTTTATTGCAATGACTGTTGGATGTTGTAGACTGCTTTGATCGTCAGCCAGTCCCTGTGGTCGCGCTCGCTAAAGTGCCTCGCTTTGGTGCTTCACGGCGCACGGGATCGTGGGTTCGAGTCCCGCCTTGGGCATGTGTGTTTTTGTGTCTATGTATGTAAATATAAAAGGAAAATGTTACACATTAATAGGTCAACTAAGGAAATGTAGGAAACTGGAGAGAAAAAGAAGAGGAAAAAAATAGCTGCTATTACTCTTTCTTTGACATGCGTGCAGAACGAAGTCAGTGTTGCTGGAGGGTGACTCCGAGATATTTGAATTTTGGCACTATTTCCAGTGGTTTATTTTGGAGGGTTAGTGTGTCTTTTGTTGAGAGTCTACCGCCTCTTCTGAAAATCATTTGTTTAGTTTAGTTTTGCTGTGGTTTATTTTCGGGTCGTTTTCCTGAGCCCATGAGGTGAGTCTGTTTAGCGCATTCTGAAGCTTCTTTTTGTCCTTCGATCCTATTGGCATGTCGTCTGCGAGAGTACGAGTGTTGCCGAATTATCCATGTTGATCTTTGTGATATCTGCTGTCAGATGTTGAACATTGTTGGACCGGATGGGTCTCCTTGAAGAACTCCATTGGTTTGTGTTAAGGTCTTAGATAATGTGATGTCATCTGATATTTGGATGTGGTTGTATCTCAGAATGTCTGCGAGTATCTTCGTCGGTGGTGCCTGTCACCAATTAACAGGCTGAGTTTCTGAATGAGAGTTGTTCTGTTGATGGTGTCGAAGGCCTTGCTGTAGTCTATAAAGGCCGAAAAATATTTTTTCCTGTGTGTCTCAGTGTGTCTTGAGCCTGCTCCATTAGGTAGTTCACCGCTTGAAGGGTGCCTCTTCCTTTTCTGGACCCAATTGTCTTTATGGAAGGTGTGTGTTGACTATTGCGGTAAGCCTGCTATTTAGTATCTCCATGAAAATTTCGAAGGATACGTTTTCGAGGGCGACGCCTCGGCATGAGTCCGGTTGATTTCTCCTTTCCCTTTGAAAAGGACTTTCATCGTCGATTTCCTCCATTGCTCTGGTATTCTTCTTGTGCTCATGCATTTGTTGAAAACCCTCATCCAAAATTCTTCCATCATGGGATAGGTTTTTTTTTTTTTTTTTTTTTTTTTTTTTTTAGGTATTCTGTATATATGCAGTTTGGCCCTGAAGCTTTTTTGTTTTTTGCCTTTGTTACCACCTGGCATATTCCTTGGCTTGTTATAGGGGTGTGATTTTCTGTTATTTCCGTTGTACGGCGTTCGTAGGCTGTGTCATTCTGCTGTAGGTTCAGAATGTCAAAATGTTTTTCCCATTCGTTCATGGGTATACCCTTCATTGCTGGTGGTCTTAGTTTCCTGAGCGCTATGAACGGATCCCCTTAGGTTTCCTAGGTATAGCCAGGCCATCTTTTCCGTTGGTTCAAGGATTTTGTTTCCTTCTCCTGTTTCGGGGATGGGTTTTGCTTCGTTGGCGGTTCTTTTGTTTCTTGCTCAGCGTATTGTTGTCAATCGTGGTTCGCTCTACTCGTTATTTTGTTGGTTCTCCAAGTTGTTTGTGTTGTATGTCTCTAAGTTGTCGTTTCGTGTCGTTATCTCAGTTGTATTACTCTTGATTCGCTTTAGGCATTGATTTATTTTCTCCTCTATTATTACGCTTAGTTTGTTTGACATAAAATCCATTATTTGTTCCATGTTTCTCTTTATGTTTTCTAATTCACCTTTTTCGTGATTTTTGTTCTTGTTTTGCATAGACTGCGTTGTGTCGTCTTTTGCGTGTTCCGCGTTTGACCGGTAGCTGTTGGAGGATGTTGGACACCGCTGGTTACTTTCTGCGTGAAGCAAGCAGATGACGCTTGACGCTTCCTTATCGCTTGACTCTTGCGGTTTGGTTGTTTGACCAACAGATGTCGGTGGGATATGGTCACCGTTGCCCTGTTCTTGCGTGGAGCTAACAGATGGCGCCACTTGTCTTCTTGAGGAGCTGTCTTATCCCTGCATGTCAACCGTCTGGTTTTTCCCTAACCTCGATTTGATGTTTCGTTTTTCCATATTTCTTATCACTTATCGTGGTTTTCATTTCTGTACTACTGCTTTGATGATACTGCGTGTAGTACCTATGTCGTCTCATACCTATTTTTTCAGGTAACCGTCTACTTCTGCGATCTTAACTAAGCTTTTCAGAGCAGTTTCGAGTAGCACGCCTGTACTATCCGCCATCTTGTAGCAACTAGCTAGTAGACATGGGGCGATTCATGAACGAATCGTTCATATGAACGAGTACAAGGAAAGAATCGTATGAATCGTGTCAACCTTAGCATGAATCGCCGTTCAAAAAGAGTCGTAAGAAGCTTGCTAGTCTTAACATGAATCGTTGTTCAAAAAGAATTGTGTGAATCGAAAAGAATCGCATGAATTGAAAAGAATCGTGTGCGTTGAAAAGAATTGCATGAATCGTGTCAACCATAGTAGGTATCATCGTTCAAAAAGAATCGCAGAAGCCACGAGGCTAAAGAACATAAAACGAACACTGCCGTTCATTGTCGAAGCCACCACGAGCGTCTTTATTTTAGATGAGTTATTGTACAGGTTAAAGTAAGTTTATATTTTACAACTGCTTTATATATAGCTGCCAAGCCGAGTGCGGCCGAGCACGGTCGACATTCCGTGATTGCCGTGCCGAGTGAGTACTGAAAATTACCGTGAGTTCTGATGTTCTATCATCTGTCTGGCTCTGGTTAGCGAAAAGAGAAAACCACTGCCATTAAATAGAATATTGTTGAGTTCTGACGATATGGAGTAACGATGATGGTTAATTTTTTAAAAACAATAGCGTATAATCCAAAGCGCAGTAAATCGAATCGTAAACATTTCCATTGAAACTACAGCACCACATATAAGGAAAGGATTAATGTTCAGTAATTATTTTACTGAACTTTATTAAATATCTAATTCATTGTATTGTATTGTGTGACTGTATGTGGTAGATATACCAAAATTGTTAATGGAGGGAAAAACAGAAATTTTAGAATTCCTGAATTAAATAAATTAATATCTACGATTAAATTATAATTTAACGGCATTGATTTACATACTATAACCTATACTGAATACAGGTATAGAAACATCTTACCTCTAATTTTAAAATTACCTCGGAAGAAAATAATAATCATTCTGGGTACTAGCGTTGTCTTATAATGATGTATTTATATAAATTATACGACTTACTAGCGTGCAACCACGGCAGTGATGAACAATAATTACTCTGCTTATTAACATTACACAAATGTCGACAGGCGCCATGCAATCGAAGCTTAGGTGTCAATTTTAGATCTAAACAAACTCTTATGTAGTTTTTCTTTTTTCGTTTAATGGAGAACATTTTACCAAATGTTTGCAAAAGAGTAGAGCGTTTTATATAAATTACAGCTTTTATGCTATATGAGCTGCCATATGACTACCATCCCCGTGAAAAAACGAGACAGCTTAACATGAACACACAGACGGCATGGCGATGAGTAATGAATCGTGAACGAATCATATGAATCGATTCATATTGCATGAACAAATCGTATGAATCGGTTACTGAAAATGAATCGCTCGACCCAATTCTACTAGCAAGTAAATCTACTGATCTGCTGACATGAGACTGTCGCTCTTAAGCACATTTAGCCATCGCTCTGGACCGGGTTTGAAACCACGCCCTTGGGATCAGAAGGCCAGCACCTAACTAACTGAGCTACCCAGACCAACGAAAGAGAGAGAGAGAGAGAGAGAGAGAGAGAGAGAGAGAGAGAGAAATATCGAGAGTTGAGAAAAGTATAACAATTCAAATCAATAACCGGGAATATTTCGGAAATAGTCAGCATCACAAAAGTATTATTTTGACTTAGATCGTGTCTTTTGATGAAATCTGTATTTTAATAAGATTTTGTCTATCTGTTGCGGTTTATCATTTATACAAAAATCTTCAGAATGAAGGGGACTTCAGTAGCTAATCCTTATGTAAAAAGTAACATACATTTAATTTGCGCAAATATACGGTATTTTAATCAAAAGCTTTAGAGCATGTATATAAAATAAAAAAAAAAATGATGTGTTCTAATCACATGACTTTCTCTACATCTCTGTAACAAATTATTATTAAAAACTTATTCATCTACATCGTGCTAATCAAGATAAACATTAGCAGAAATAGTTTTATTACTTTCTTAAATATTAGCAGAAATGATTTTATTTCTTGCTTTCTTATATGCAGAATGGAAATAAGGAAATACACTGGGCTAAAGCGATAGCTAAATCTTTTAAAAACCGGTTGCCATGTGGTTGAAATCCATTTCTTTGCATTGCTAGGAGTTGATAAATTCCCGTATGAGAAAAGTTCCGTTTCTTTGCATTGCTAGGAGTTGCAAATCTCAGTATGCGAAAAGTTTAAATATAAAACTGAAACAAATAACAAGGAATATGTCAAAAAGGTCAACTCCACGAAAAAAAATCTGATAGGTTACACTCACATGATTTTCTCTAACTGCTATACAAACTTCTTACACAAGATTATTCTTTTTTCTACATAATGCTAATAGAGATAAACGTCAGCAGAATGTTCTTATTACTTAGTCCTTATAAGAAGGGAACTAAGGGAATGCACTAGACTCAAGTGATAGTCAAATGTTTTAAAAGCTATCGTTATGCGATTTTCATTCCATATCGCTTCTTTGCTTGACCAGGAGTAGAACAAAAGAAAAAAAGGACACTTCCTGTCCGAGAAAAGTATAAGTATTTCACAATTGAAACCAATAACAAAGAATACCTCGGAAACGGTTACCTCCACAACAAAAACGTAAAGGACATGTGTGTTTTAACTAGATCTACACTTTTAGAGCAGAAAGCTTATTGTCTATTTCTTACGGTTTAGCAGTAAAGCAAAGTTCGGCAAAATTCATCCTGAATAAAGAGATCTTCAGAGGCTATTCACAGAAAAGTCAAGGTATACATTTTATTTGGGATGTAAATAGCTTTAATATACGGGATTTTAATCAAAATCGTGAGAGCCATTTTTGAGAAAATCAAAATTTTCGAAAAATTGTCCATGTAAAGGGTAGTTCGTGGTGGGGGGATTTTCTTGAAAATCTTTTGTCGTATCTTAGGAAGATACTAAACCTAAATTGGTATTTAGCGGTCTTTTCGTTTTTGAGCTATGCTGTCCACACACACACACACACACACGAGCGCGCGTGCGCGGACATTTTTCTAAAAATGTTTTTTTCGGACTTAGGGGACACCAAAATATATATTTTCAGTGAAGTCTCGACATCGAATTTTGGGTGCAATACAATACCTTCTCTATCCCCTATGTACATTGTACATGTGGTTAGAGAAAGTAAAATATGATGTGTTCCATTCACATAAATTTCTCTACATCGCTGTAAGAATTTATTGTTAACAATAATAATTTTCTATTAGCAGACATTTTCTTAAATACTTTCTTCCTTGTAAGTAGAAGGAAAATAAGGGAATACACTAGGCTAAAACAAATGACAAATCTCTTAAAAGCTGGCTGGCATGTAGTTGAAATCCCTTTCTATGCAGGGCCAGGAGTTTACAACTTTCTGTGTGAGAAAAGTTTAAGTATTTTGAAACTGAAATAAATAACAAGGAATATATCAGAAATGGCCAAGTCCACGAAAAAAAACGTATATTACATAAATTGTGTGTTTTAACGTGACCTACTTTTTTGTGTAGTAAGTTTCTGTTTTCATACATACACGGATTTTTTCCCCCCAAAATGCTTTTTTTGGATACAGAGGACCCTAAAGCGTGTATTTCCTGTGAAATCTTGGTATCGAATTTTCGGGTGGAATGCAATACCCTCTCTATACACTATGCACATAGCACGTATAAAGAAAATAAAAATTTGATGTGTTAAATTTACATGACTTTCTTTACAACAAATTATTGTTAAAAAACTTATGCTTCTCTTCACTTCATGCTAACCGATTAGCAGAAATAGTCTGATTACTTGCTTCCTTGTAAGTAGAAGGGAAATAAGGAATTGCCTTAGGCTAAAGTGATAGTCAAGAGCTGTTTGCTATGTGACTGAAGTACCTTTGTTTGTATGGACAGGAGTTGACAAATTCCCGTATGAGAAAAATATATGTATTTTGAAGCTGAAACCAAAAACAAGCAATATCTTAAAAACGATCAACTCCCAGAAAAAAATATACAAAGGATAAATTGTGTGTTTTAACGAGCTCTACATTTTCTAACAAGTAAGTTTTTGTCTCTTACGGTTTTTCAGTTATGCAAATAATTAAAATTCATCCAGTCTTCGGAGGCTATTCCCAGAAAATTTAGGAGATACATTTTGTCAGATAAATATTTTTAGTATACGATATTTTAATCAAAATCGTTGGAGCCATTTTTGTGAAAATCAAAATTTTCGAAAAAAATGTCCACGTAAAGGGTAGTTAGGGGTGGGGGATTTCCTTGAAAACTTCGTGTCACATTCCTGGAAGATATTAAACTTAAATACCAAGATTGGTATTTTACGGACTTTTCGATTTTGAGTTATCATGTTTACACACACACACGCGCGCGCGCGAGGACCTTTTTCCATAAATGCTTTTTTTTTGGATTCAGAAAGTCCTGAAACATGCATTTTCGGTGAAATCTCGGTATTGAATTTTTGGGTGGAATGCAATGCCTTCTCTATATACTATGTACATAGAGAGGCACCTATTGCATTCCACCCGAAAATACGACACCGAGATTTCACCGGAAATAGGCGTTTTAGGGTCCCCTGTATAAAAAAAATGTTCCGACTAAGGTCCGTGCGTGTGTGTGTGTGTGTGTGTGTGTGTGTGTGTGTGTGTCCGTGTGTTAAGTGTAACCGTGTGTCTGTGAGTAAGATAACTCAAAAACGAAAAGTCGGAAAAATACCAAATTTGATATTTAAGTTTCGTACATTCCAGTGATGTGACACGAAGATTTTGAGAAAAATACCCCCACCACAAACTACCCTTTATATGGACAAAATTTAGAAAATTTTTATTTTCTTAAAAATGGCTCTGACGATTTTGATTAAAATACGGCATATTAAAGATATTTATATGGCAAATAAAATGTATATCTTCAATTTTCTGGGAATGGCTTCTGAAGACTTCTTTATTCTGAATGCATTTTGCTAAATTTTGAGTAATGGTAAACAGTAAGAGATACACAAAAAACTTACTATACAAAAATGTAGATCACGTTAAAACACTCAATTTATGTTTTATACGTTTTTTTTTCATTGAATTAACTATTTCTGAGATAGTCCTTGTTATTTGTTTCAGATTTAAAATGCAGTAACTTTTTTCACACAGAAAGTTGTAAACTCCTGGCCCTGCATAGAAACGGATTCAACCACATGGCAACCAGCTTTTAAAAGATTTGACTCGTTTTAGTCTAGAATATTCTCTTATTTTCCTTCTACTTGCAAGGAAGCAAGTGAATAAGACAATTTCTGATAATGTTTATCTCGATTAAATAAAGTAGATACTAGAATGAGATTTTTAACAATAATTTGTTACAGCGATGTAGAGAAAGTCATGTGAATGAAACACATCAGATTTTTGTATAGGTAGAAGTTTTTGTCTATCTCTTACGGTTCAGCAAAATGTATCCTGGATAAAGAGACCTTCAGAGGCTATTCCCAGAAAATTCAAGATATACATTTTATTTCTCATATAAATATTTTACTGCCCGACTGCGTAGTGTGGTGGTAGCGTGTCTGCCTCACATTTAAAAGGTCGTGAGTTCGAATCTCGCTAAGGGTGAGTTACCCAAATAAGGTTTTTTTCGGGAGTTTCCCTTATCCTGAGAACACGAATGTCGAGTAACTTTAAGCTCCATGGACCCCGAGATCATTTGAGCATCATTTCACTAATTTCATTCATCGTCCGATATGACCAAGCCAGGTTAAAGGACGTTAAACTACAAAAAAAAAAAAAAAAAATACTTTTTCTACACGTAGGTACTATGTGCAAAGTGTATAGAGAAGGTATTGCATTCCACCCAAAACTTCGATACCAAAGTAGACATTTTAGGATCCCTTGTATCCCCTCCCCACCAAAAAAAGTATTTTAAAAAAAGGTGTGTGTGTGAACACGATAACTCAAAAACGAAAAGTAGGTTAAATACTGAACTTGGTATTTGAGTTAAGTATCTTCCAGGGATACGACACGAACATTTTGAGAAAAATCTCCCCACCCCAAACTACCCTTTACATGGAAAAAAAATTCGAAAGTTTTGATTTTCTTAAAAATGGTTCTAACGATTTTGATTAAAGTACCGTATATTAAAGATATTTACATGGCGAATTTTCTGGGAATAGCCTGTGAAGATTACTTTATTCTGGTTGCATTTTACGGAATTTTGCATACCTGCTAAACTGTAAGATGATGTACAGCACGTTAAAACACACAATTTATGTTATATACATTTTTTTCTTGGAGTTGGTCGTTTTTGAGATATTCCTTAACTTGTCAACGCTTGGCCACGCAAGAAACGGATTTCAATTCCATAGCAAGCACATTTAAAAGCATTTGACTGACGTTTAGCTTGGTGTATTTCCTTATTTCCCTTTTACTTATAAGGTACTAAGTAATAAGACCGTTTCTGCTAATGTTTTAGCATGAAATAGAAGAATAAGCTTACTAACAATAGTTTGTTACAGAGATATAGAGAAAGTCATGTGAATGGAACACATCAGATTTTTTTTTAAAGTGTTTTATATAGCAGATCCTGAAACATCTATTTATGGTGAAATCTCGGTATCGATTTTTTGCGTGGCATACAATGCTTCTCTCTATATACTGCATACGAAAATTTATCTTAATTTCTTTGGGTCTATAGGCAATTTTACGATGCAAAATTTACTGTCTGCGACATATTTGTTCTTGATAGACTATTAGTTTTTTTTTCTTCTTCTTTTGAGAAAGAGCAGCAGAAAATCAAAAACAAGTCATTTCCTGTGTTTCAAACCTCCGGAAATGCAAACCATGCACAAATCAAAAAGGTGAATGACAAATTGTTTTCCTGACTTAGCAAAGAGTGCGTCGTGCAGATATGTGGAAATCTATTTGTGTTGCATGAATATGCTAGTGAACATCTCTCCACAATGAAGCGCAACTATCTTGTAAGTACCGAACATTCAGAAGTCAGACATTAATTCTGTAACAATATAACGAGAGCTCTATACATTCAAGAGCACATTGCGAGAATTGCTAACTAAAATAATTTAGTAATTACTGCTCTAAAGCACGAGTTGTACTTGCTCTGACTTGTTCATGAATAAAATGTTATCAATCACATACTAGACATATTCATCAACTGTTCTTATAAAATATTAGGAGCTATAAGTAAAAAGTTAATTCATGAATGTTCAATCGACCATTTTAATTTTAGCTTATAGTTCAAAATATTCAATTTCAAACCTCTTACATTATTTCCACACTAAGAAGTAGACACACACCAACATGGTAATTGCAATGAAAACTAAAAAGAATGAAACTGCCAAAATAAATATTTTTGGTCTAAATTTAAAGTATTTTTGTTCCTGATTGGTCGCTTTATTTTCGAGAGAAACAATAACTGCTCATTCCGATCTGCTTGGCGTTTTTTACTTTTTCTACACGTACTATGCACAGTGTATAGAGAAGGTTTTGTAATGCACCCAAAAATTCCATACTGAGATTTCACCGGAAATACATGTTTTGGATCCCCCTGAATACAAAAAAGCATTTTTAGAAAAAGGTCCATGTGTATGTGAACAGCATAGCTCAAAAAACGAAAAGACCATTAAATACCAAAGTTGGTATATAAGTTTGGTATCTTCCAAGGATGCGACACGAAGATTTTCAAGAAAATTCCCCCCTCCCCAACTATCCTTTACATGGAACTTTTTACGAAAATTTTGATTTTCTCATAACAGCTCTATTTTGATTAAAATATCGTATATTAAAGATATTTGTCTGACAGATAAAATGAATATCTTGAATTTTCTTTAAATAGCCTCTGAAGACTACTTTATTCTGGATGAATTTTACGGAATTTTGCACAACAGCTAAACAACAAGAGATGGACAAAAACTTACCACACAAAAAATATAGAGCACGTTTAAACACACAATTTGCGTTATATTCAATTTTTTTCGTGGAGTTGATCGTTTTTGAGATATTCCTTTTTTCTGGGTTCAGCTTTAAAAACATGCTTTTCTCATACAGGAATTTGTCAACTCCTGTCCACACAAACAAAGAAACTTCAGTCACATAGTAACCAGCTTATGACTATCATTTAACCAATGAAATCCCTTATTTCGCTTCTACTTACAAGGAAGCAAGTAATAAGACTATTTCTGCTAATTTGTTCTCGATTATCATGAAGTAAATAGAAGTATAAGCTTTTTAACAATAATTTGTTGCTGAGATGTAGAGAGTTATGTGAACAGAACACACATTTTTTTCTTCCTCTAGCCCCATATGCACAATGCATTGTATTGTAAGAGGAGGTATTGTATTCCACCCAAATATTCGACACCGAGATTTCACCGGAAATATGTGCTTTAGGACTGCTTGAATTAAAACAAAAGCATTTAAAAAAAAAAAAAAAGGTCCGTGTGTGTCTATGGATAGCAAAAGACAGTTAAATACCAAACTTGGTATTTAACTTTGGTATCTTCCAAGGATGCGACACGAAGATTTTCGAGAAAATCCTCCCACCGCAAACTACCCTTTACATGAAAAAATGTTCGAAAATGTTATTTTTATTAATAATGGCTTTAACGATTTTGATTAAAATACCACATATTAAAGCCATTTCCATTACAAAATGTATATCTTGAATTTTCTGGGAATAGCTTCTAAAGTCCTGTTCTTTCTGGATGTATTTTACTGAATTTTGCATAACTAGTAAACCGTAAAGATAGACAAAGACTTACTACACAAAAAATGTAGATTTTGTCAAAACACGCAATTTATGTTCTTTACGGTTTTTGTTGTGGAGTTAACCGTGATCGAGATATTGCTTGTTATTGGTTTCAGTTGTAAAGTACTTATTCTTTTCTCAGACAGGAAGTGCCCGTTTTCTTTTGTTCTACTCCTGGCCAAGCAAAGAAGCGATTTGCAATGACAATTGCATAACGACAGCTTTTGAAACATTAGACTATTACTGTAGCATATCGCACTCCTTTTGTTCCCTTCTACTAATAAGGAACTAAGTAATAAGAACATTCTGCTAATGTTTATCTCGATCAGCATGGTGTAGAAACATCTTTTGTAAGAAGTTTGTTTGTTTGTAGAGCAGCTAGAGAAAAGCATGTGAGTGTAACACATCAGATTTTCTTTTATTAGAATAATTGTTTTTTGTTTTTTTTTTCACACAAGCCGTGTGTAGGACAGGAGTTGGATAGGTAGAGTTAGACTGAAAAATTCAATGCCATAACCGGGATTTGAACCTCGGATATCCCGATCTCTAGCCGGTTGCTCTGCCACTGAGCTACCATGTCAACATGCCGGCATAGCATTGAATTTCTCAACTGACTTGCATGTTATTTTTTATTAATTTATCTTGTGATGATTTACTTTAGGGTATATCTCTATTATTCAAAACTCGAGGTCAAACTTGATACTTCATTCCTATTATGCTGCACACAGTAATATTAATTTCTTGAGCCAAGGAAATATGCGATACTAAAATCCATAAAACTTATCCTCCTTACGACCCTCTATTTGTTTCTTCACTTCTAACATAACCTCACGAACATCTGTGGAAAGTGTGTCGTATTTTTCCAAAAGTCTAATTCTTTAGAAAAATACGGGTAGAGTTGCATTTAAGAAATACAGAAACCACTCTGGTAGTGTTAGTGAATACTCGTTTATTTCATCTTGTTGTGAACTAACAAATTTTCAAATTAGGGAGTGCGTTTATTCTTCGCCGTACTACATGATACATCTTTAAAACTTGCCATATCTTAACAAGACGCTCCATAGCTGACTGCAAAGACAACCATCGCACGACAACGTGTCGCAATATTTCACTATAGTCATGCTGAGCAAACTCGCAAACTATTTTTATTTCCTTCCTTGGAATTTTTTGATGATGAAGAAAAGTCTGAATACATTCTAAGAACTAGACTTTCTACATCATATTTTAGAAACTTGAAACCAAATTTAGCACAATTATGTAATATATGCAACAACAAATGGCTTTATTAAGTTTGCGTTTTCTTCTTTTAATCTAGTAAAGACAGAATTATGTTTACTGAAATTAACTGAAGCATTGTCGGCTGAATAAGAAACTGCATTGTTTTTCCAGTAAAATATATTTTAGTTTATTTGAAATGGCTTCTACATATTCGTTTACATCTTCGTAGAAATAAAAAATTTCGTTACATTTTCCTTTACCTTTGGAAAAGTACGTTAGAACTATAGGGTAATGTTTTTTATTGCCCTTATTTGAAGCGTCTGAACGTAATGAAAAGGAACACTTTGCTTTAATTCGTTTGGTAGCTTCTCTTTAGCAAAGGCAGAAGCACAGTTTTTACTAATGCATCGCTTTTAGTTCACCGCATCTTACTTTCGTTGCTACGGAAGAACCTCTGAAAACATGTGGATATAATTTATTGCCCCAATCTTGAGAATTGTAAGAATGGTGATGTTTCACACCATGTTAAGTCTAAGTTAATTCCGTTGCAGTAATTTTGTCATCTTCGCAGAAAATTATTTTGATAAGAATTTAAGAAGAGATTGATTTTTGCTTTTGTGTGGTAATATTCGCTTTGTGTCTTTCTGATTGTAAATGTTTATTCACGACCTTCACGCCGTCATATTTAACAGTAAAGGAGATATTGCATATTTTGCACTTACACATACACTCGTAAGTATCAAATGTTTGTAGCCACTCTTTACAATTTTCATCCAGCAACCATTTTTCACAGAACGAACTTATCACTCACTATCACAGAGCAACAAACTTTAATTTATTATTCTGAATTATGAAAGGTAGTGATAGTTTATGTATGTACTCACGATCCGGTGAACTGCTTACTGACAATGAACGAGCCGCAACTTGCCAGTGTTTCTTTAATAATGTGAGTCGAATACTACAGACGCAACAATTAAACGTTGCCAGAATAAGAATAGAAACATAGCGTTTTGCTACAATTAGAAATTAACATTCGACTAAATTATTAAAAATTATTCATGAGTAAGGTGACATTCAAGCCCGCAGATTAAAGTCATTGGCCCGTATACCCGGAGAATTCATTCCAAACCCGGGCACTCCGGGTGCTGTCCGGAGATCTGACAACCCTAATGAACTTTGTAATGTTATTTGAACTCAGAAATAGTGACAAAATCATTAGTGTGACAATCAATGAAGAAGCAGTAGAGCAAATAAAATTTATAAACTTTTTGAGCCTACAGCTACATAGTAACTTAAAATTACATAATCAGACGATAAAATATGTGAAAGATTCAGTTATATATGTCATAAGGAATTAACCCAAATATTTAACAACAGATATTCTAAAACTCTCTTATTATGGGATGATATACAGTCACATTAATTATGGAATTGAAATTTGCGGCAGTGCTGGTATTACTAGTTTGAACAGAATACTCATTCTTCAAAAAATGAGCCTAAGAATCACATATAAAATAGGCAGCATGGAATCATGTATGAGTATTTTTAAAACACAAAATATATTAATGGTTGTCTTCCTCTATGCATATAAGGTTATTTTAGTGATTACAGTGGTTGTTTTAGAATAGCTACTATAAGGAAAGCCATCGTAAAGGATCCTTTTATAATTCATGATACCGTAAAAAAACTCCCTCCACAATGAAAAAATTAAAAAAGAATCACTTAGACCAGCATTAAAGAAATATCTAATTGAAAAATGTCTATATAGATTAGATGAGTTATAAAAGTGTAACCAGTACTATCATAACTGCTTCTGTGTTATAATGTGTATTTAAAATTATTGCATATATGTAAAAATGTAAATATTTAACCAATGTATAATGTATTAGACTTTGATGAAGGTTGAAACTTCATTGCAAATATCTATAAGTTGAATATTATTATTGATGAAGCCTTTGAATTCATGTAATTCTTTTGGTGAATAAAAATCTTATCTTATCTATTATTATTATTATTTTCTTCTGTTTTTTTTTCAATCATAAATTTATGATGTCCTCTCAAGTGAAACATTTATTCACTGACAAAATTACCAAATCATTAAATGGCTGAATTCTTTCTTTAATGAATACAGTTACTGTCAAGTAGAAGTGATAGACTTTGGTGTCATATTTGTATTATGATGTCTTCCAACACAATAATTGTGTCAGTTTTTTGCAGTGTCCAGTTTGTAATTCCTCTGTTCTCAATATTTTCCAATAAGTTGTCAATTATATATTTAGCTTCTGTTCCTGTATGCATGTACAGAACATCTCAAACTAGTTTCACAAAAAATGCTAATTACAGGAAGGATTTTATTACAAAAAGTAAGAAAAATGTTTAGAATAGTGAAGCAAAATTTTGAAGATAGCATAGGTACACATCTGCAGGCAATAGCAAGTAATAAAGAGAGCCACCATGTCTTACATAGACAAAAAGTTTGCAAAAATCTTTCAGTGTTTCAACTCATAAAGTAATGAATGAAAATGAGGATAGATTTTCCAAATGTCCTCTACATTCCCTGGTAAACAGTGCAGAAGTAGCAGTGGACTGCACTCTAATCTATATGTGCTAGGTACTGCCTGCACCTACTGTGATTATTTTCAATTGGTCTTTTAATCTTTCAAAGACATTATTTTTCCCACTTCGTTTTGCCATGCTGAAATCTGCATTTCTGTTGCCCAATGAAAGTAACATTACCTTGTCTGTCAGTTTTGCTTCTTCAAGAACACATACTAAATACACTTTTAGAAGTTTCCTTAGACAACCAAAGTAAAATAACTCATCAAAATGTGAACAACTTTAGCATGCTTATGGTTAGAGGTGAATTATAGTTTATTTCTTTCAATAATTCTCTAATTTGATATATAGCTACAATAGCTAGAACACTTAATCACTATAGTACAACACTTTGTTTGTCTACACACATGAACTTTAGGCCAAATAATTAATGAATTATTGTCAAGCTACAATCTACAATTGGAAGCTCTGACTATGCATAACATTATGAAAATCAAATGTTCCCATTTTTGCTGTATCTTCCATTTCTTTGCCACCAGTAACTTTTATTTTTGCTGTTCAATTTAGCTGCAAGCCCTTTACTGTGTTTATTTGTACAAATATGTTTCTGTATGTCCTTTCTACCATCATGACTTAGAGAGAGAAAAAAAATCCTTACACATGAATCATCTCACTCTGAAAATATTAACTTTTTAGGAGTCATCATTATTGTAAGTAACAAGTTACCTACTACGCCAGAAGCTACTGGGTAACTGACAGACAGAATGACAGTTATCATTCATGTGCATCAAACACAGCAGGATGAGCAGCATAGCATTATTTTAAATCAGAACTGTAGAGGGCTTAAATTACTATAACTCCTTAACACATGACACACAACAATCGCCAATGATTGGTTTTAAAATTTAAATACCTAATAAAGCAAAAAATGAAACTAGGTACTTCCTTATTTTCAAAAAATGGGACAAATAGTGGCACACATAAGCATTTAGGCAGGATAAAAGACAAAGCTGGGAAAGGGGGCTTCAGGTAATCTCTTAACATATATTTCTGGCAAAATCTCAATTAAAAATTTTTGGGTGAAATGCAGTATTTTCTCTGCCGCATTAATGCATGAATTGAATTCAAATATGATGTAACAAATAATTTTGCTTCTTTTCAACATCTTTTATTGCATCTAACTGAAATAGAATAAACTTTCTTTAATCTACCAGTAAGCAGACATTCTATTTGCCTGTCAGTGTGATTGAATGCATCATTTGAAAGTGATACTAAATGAATGTGCTTCGATTAATTTCCACAAAATTTGTTTCTAAATGTATATTTTGTAGTTTCATCTATGCATATAATTTGGTTTCATGCTTGCATGGTACAAAGATCAGTCATATATGAACCTTTTTAGCTTTAACAAGTCTTGTAACATATCATTTATTTACACTCAGATTTGAGTTGGTTTTTAAGGATTTTAGTAACGCTTGCATCTCCTTGTGCCAGCATTAAAATGTGTCCCAATACCATCCCTGCAAATGTATAACACATAATAGGCAGAAAAACGACTTTTGTAAAATTAGTTTATAGAAGAAACATAAAATAAAAAGTTCCAATATTTACATTCTGTCATTATCTCTACCTGTTCTGCAACAAACTGCTATTATAAAGGCTTATTCTTCTACTTCATACTAGTCAAGCTAAACAGAAGTAGTTTTATTACATAGTCTCTTGTAGTTACAAAGGGAATAGGGAACACACTAGGCTAAAGCAATAGTCAAAACTTAGAGCCTGCCTCTGTAGTGGTGGGGTAGCATGAGCGCTTTACATTCATGAGGTCCTGAGTTCAAATCTTGGTTAGGGTTAATTACAGATAAGGTTCTTTTTGGGCTTCCCTTATCCTGAGAAGATGAATGTCGGATAACTTTAAGCCCCATAGACTCCAGGCTAATTTGAGCATAATTTAACAGATTTCATTCATTGTCCAATATGATCTACTAGGTTAAAGTTTGTTAAAGTTCAAAGAAATAAATTCTGATGTGTTACATTCACATGACTTTCTCTGCCTATTCTATAAACAACTATTTTGACAAAAAGTTATTCTTCTATCTACTACATGCTAATTGAGATAAACATTAACAGAAATGACTTATACATAGAAGAGAAATAAGGGAATACTCTAGGCTAAAATGAAAGCAAATCTTTTAAAAGTTGGTTGCCATGTGACTGAAATTCAGTTCTCTTTGTGTGGCTAGAAATAAAACAAAAGAAACAGGAATGGCATGTTCTTGTTTAAAGAAAAGTATTTTAAATTGAAACCAATAACAAGCATTTCTTGGAAATAGTTCAAAATATGCATTTTGTTAATTGAAATAGTTCAAAATATGCATTTTGTTAATTAAAATCTTTGTATATTAATTTTGAGAAACTCAAAATTTTAGATTTTTTTTCCATTTAAAGGGTAGTTTGGGGTGGGAAGATTTTCTTAGAAATCTTTTAGCCATATCCTTGGAAGATACTAAACTTCATTGCCAAATTTGGTATTTAACCAACATTTTATTTTTGAGTTATCATGTTCACACATACACATGCATGCACACACTCCTTTTTTTGGATTCAGGGGACATAATTTCCAGTGACATCTTGGTATCAAACTTTTGGGTGGAATCCAATACCTTCTCTACCTTAGTACTATGGAAGAAATAGAGAAAGTAAAAAAAGAGGAGTTAGTTGCTATGTGAAGGTGTTAATAGTCCATTCTCTTTGCATGACTGGGATGAAAAGAAGCAAATAACCACTTTCCTTTGAAAAATATTTTATTGGAAAATTTGAACCAAATAATAAGAAATATAGTATGCTTTAATGAGATCTACATTTTATGTGCAGTAAGATTATGTCTATCTCTTATAGTTTACCAATTATGCAAAAGTCATCCAGAATGAAGAGGACTTCATAGAATATTCCCCATAATTTTAAGATTCACATTTCATTTGTCATGAAAAAAATCTTAAACATATGCTATTTTAACCAAAATCATGTCACTTTTGATGAAATAAAAATTTTTGAAACATTTTCCATGTAAAGTGTAGTTCGAAGTAGGGGGAATTTCTTGAAAATTCGCATGCTAGATAAAAAATAAAAGGAATCAAGACTTCACTAATTGTATTACAAGTTTCTCCAAAGAGTTTCTGTACTACATTTTTTAATAAGAGTTGCTTATATTTTCAACAGGTGAATGCATTCTATAGGTACATTCCATAGACTCTTGTTCCTAAAAGAAATTATACAAATCAAGGGGAGGAGGGACAAAGAGGTTCATGTAATATGCAACATTAACTAGTTATGAATGAAGCTGAATTAGCTAATGCACTAAATTGCATTTTCGCATTAGTCTGGCCCGGTGACTCACTCTCAGCTACTTACCTGCTCTAGTGACTGAAATCTCTGAGTCCGGGGAAATAAAATCAAAGTTAGTGATAATCCAGCACAAAGAAACAGTTTCCCTTTTACCCATTTGTTAGTTTGTGTTTACACTAATGAAACTCCAGCCATGAGCATAGCTTACATGTATTCTGTATGACTAATCTCCATTAATATTTTTATTATTCAATAAAATGTGAGTGAAGTTTGGAGCTATTTTGAAGTAGACAGTACTAATAACAACAGAGCAGTGTGTAAAACATGGAGTAAAACTTTTCATGTAATGGAAAGTCCCACAATATAACAAATTTAAAGAAAATTGTTACATACATATGTACATACCTACTCTGGTGAAGTTAATATGTACTTCTGTAGAAATGACAACGAATTACCCATTGCTGTCAGGGCATGATATTGGTGAGTAAAATGACAATCTAAATTAATTTTGTAGCTTCAACATCAGCTATAATCAAATAAAATCGTACAAGGTACTTATCAAAATTTATTACATGTGTTTACACACAAAAACTACTAATAAAACATAGTTCAGTGAACAAGCAGTCTCGTACCTTTACAGTTTTTATAAAGTGAGTATTGAGAATCAATGCTCAAAAATCAGTATGAGTATCAAGTATCAAGGAATAGCAGTTTTGTTTTATTACTACTTGTAATGCCATATAAACTAACTTGTATGTTTGTCATTGTGTGTTGACAATGGTTTTTAAGTGTCCTTTAAGTGACAGGCCCATGTCAGTAGATTTATTAGAAGAGCACTATGGGATGAAATTCTGGCACACCAGTGGTACTGACATGATATTGGCAGTTGACAGTGCTGTTAGCATGTAAAGTATTTTAATATATTGTATATGATTGTGAATGCACTTAGAAGAAGCCATGCATGAATTTTTAATTAAAATGTTTGGAAATCTTGTTATATCACAAATTATTTTCTTAATGCCCTTCAATATTCATTGCTTAAAAAAGGAAACAAATAAAAGAGTACAGAAACTGTAGCTGAGATTAGTTAATATAACAATTTTAACTTCCTTTAATTTCTCCATTAGATGCTGCCATTACTGTTGACATGGGTGGTCACTATGAAAACTGCAGCACAGACCATGATTGATGAAGCACCTGATAACCGCCACAGCCATTCTGCTCTGCTGAATATTCATCATCCTGGAGGTAGTAGGTTGCATAGTTATCACCGTCGTGGACCATTTGGAAATGGTGTTTTATATGTCCACAGACAGGGAAGACCAGTTCCATCCCCTCTAATTATTCATCGCGCTTCATCGCCATATAACCAGCACAGTAACCAAAAACCAAGGGCTGCTGAAGACATGGAGAAAACAGCTAACAGAAGTGCTGATGCTTCCATCCCTATTGACTCTCCTGGCAGTGGACGTGCAATAGCTCTTAGTTCTATCCTGTTAGCTCCAACTAAGTATTTCAGTGCAGAAGAAATGAATGGAATAAGTGGAAAAATGCCAGTGGAAACCGTTGTTTATCCATTAGCAAAAACCATACAAAAACATTACATACCAAGACCTTTTTATGTGAGGTTACCACCTGAACATTCTCTACATCATATTCCTGTTGCTATGGTTGTAACGCCACCTGTTGCTCCTCAATACTTTCGCTCTAGTAACTGGTATCTTCCCAAAGGTGGAATACCTCTAGAGGAAAGAACACCATCATTACCAACACCAAGACCATCATCGCTACCTCCGCGGCCACTATCACCACCACTTGCTGCATCTCTTCCACCACTTCACTTCCCAACTCACAATTATTATACTTTTGTACCTGCAGAGAATCAAACCAATGATCACCAGCCACCAGTACCTGCACTTCATCCTCCTCATCACTTTCCCTATAATAACTGCTATGCTTCTGCACCTCAAAGTAATGAACGATCATCATTTTCATTACAATCCTCTGAACCACTCCCTCCTTACTACTTTCTCTCCAGCAAATATGAGAATTATGATCCTTCAAATCATCAAATGCATCAGAACAATGTTAGAAGTGAAGAGAATGTGGATTCTTCATCTCGTTCATTTGAACAGCCTCCTTCTTATTACTTTCCGAAAACCGGTTACCAGCCTTATGATCCTTCAAAGCTTCAAGCACTTGCTAAAGGTGAAGCCAGAACCCTCCCACACCATCATGCTAGCTACCATGAAACCATATCACACACTCCTCTCTTAATTCAGGAAGGATATGGAGAAGGGATTCATAAGCATACATTGATACACCATAGTGAACCAGCTCCCTATATTCACAGTCATTTAGCACCTACGCTACATGATGACCTACATCTGGCTCATGGAGGTCATAGTACTTATCTTCATGAGGAACCATCCCTACATGGGCACCTATCACTTAATTTGGGTCGAAATGCTCCCCCCTATGATGTGCCAAATATACCTCACACTTATGATGATGGGTTCCATCAACCAATGTTCAGCAGTGTTTCCGATCAATGGCCTATTCCACTCTCCATTCCATATTGGTATGGTATTCCAAGCTATGAAGACTATATCAGTAGTCCTTATATTGACAAGCATAGTTTTCCTATTTATAATAAAAATATACTTAACTTCAAACAACAAAATAAACAACAAGATGGTCCATATTTGCTTAGACATTTGCGATCCTTTGAGGAATCAGCGCCCAAAAGCACAAGCAACCTTGGTAATCTTGCATCAGAATCAGACAAAAGCTTAACTATTTCTTTACCAGTAGACATGTCAGATATGGCTGACAATGAAACAGCTACCAAACCACAGGAAAAGGAAGCAATTTATGGAGATGATAATCCAGATTTTCACCCTGAAACAGCAAAATTACTAGACCTGGTACAAGTTCTCAATTCTAACAATGTAGAAAAAACATTGATATTGGAGACAATACTGTCTAGAGAAGCTTCAGATAAAGAAGAGAACAGTCATAAAACAGAAACACTAGTTAACAGTGATAACAGAAATTTTTCTCAGGACTTTTCCAAAAGTAGTCCATTGCACCAAGTAGAAATAGGAGAGGAGGTTCTAGCAAAACAGTTACAAGAAATGCCAAAGGATTCAGTTGCAACATTTAGGGATATTTCATTACAATCAGCTCATCATAAACCAGAAAAACCTATTGTTTCATTGGACACTCTTTGGAGAAAAGTGTCAGCAAAAAGAAGTAAAAGGCAAACTTCTCAAATGCAAAATAATAATACAAGTCCTGACAGTGATAGAAAAACAGCAGCTAGAGCCAGGTCTCAGGAAGAAGAGAGAACCATTGGTTATGTGATGGGTTTCCTAGATCCAGACTCATACAACTATTATTTTGGATCAGAAAATGCCCAAAACTTTGCTATTAACCAAAATTATCACTTAAGTGATTATAAACAGGCATTATATGGTAAAACTAGTCATGTCCCCATTCCTGTGTACTATAAACAAAGAAAGACAGATTCTTACATTCCAGTTAATTTAATGTCCTACAAGAAAGCTGCAACATATGATCCTAGAAGTGTTCAAGAAGAAGTTGCAACTCCTAACATAACAAAGAATGATGAATATTGGACTTACAATAAAACTGCACGATATAATAGTTTTGGAGTAGATCCTTCTCCTACCTATTATCACTCATATCCAATGCAATATAATTCACATAACCCAGAGCTAGTTCCAGTTCCTTATCATCAGTTTGTAGAACATTTAGTGCCACATCACTTTTTGAATACATATCCTGCAAAAATGTATCATCCAAAAGCCTATCCAGTGTATCCCCACAGCATCAATGAAATACATGACAGTCCAACAAGATATCAACAGATCAGTGGATATAATACCGATATATCTGACTATCCTCAAGAAGCACAAATAGATTCAAGATCCTTGAGTAACATGGGTCCAGCAAATGAACATCCAATTAGGCATCACCATCATCCTAATAGATATAACACACAACCTAACAGATACAACAAACAAGGATATGTGAGACCCCACCATGCAAATGCACATCCAATTGAAAATCACCCACGTCCAGGTAGATACTATGCACATTTACCACAAGAACCAGAGTTGGACACACAACCTTATCATATCTTTAATGAACCAAATCCAATCGAGCATCATCGTCCAAGTAGGTACTATGCACATTTACATGGATATCCTCATGAAAAACACACTGATGCAAGGTCCTTTCACAACAGTGATGATACAGAGGAAAGTTCAGCTAGACAACACTATACAAGCAGATACTATGAACATGCTTTTGGATATCCACCAAGAGATACAAGATTTCATGATTACAATGATGAAGGATATTATCATCCGAGCAGATACTTCAACCCTGCAACTGCAACACCATATGATAATAATGAATTCATTGGACCTTACCAATTAGACAGATATGAATATCCATATCAACCAAATGAGGATATAACATCATATCAAGTTCATAGTATTCACCAACATCCATCTAGATATCACCAACTGCGTAGATATCTTGAAAGGATTCGTGGCAATTCTTATAGGCCAACTTATCACATGGACAGATTCCATCCATCAAGATATCATCACTCACGCAGGTATCAGGAGCATATACATTCACGTGAAGTAAACCCTGATTCTGGAATTCCTGAAACAAGCAAACATCCTCAGATGAGAAGTGATGAGGAAGAAATCAATGGCTATCCTCAAAAAGTGCCGTCTGGTATTAATCTTGGAACAATGACTGAGCTGCCACCTGGATCTAATAATCCAAGGAAATATTATGGTAGTGGCAATTCAAAGTCTCAAATAGCTCTAGTATCCTTCTTCACTACTGATAAGCAGAACCCATATCCAATGAGATTTAACCAATTACACCCTTATGGATCTGAATACCACCCATCACAATATACAAACCCTAATTGGGAAGGTGGGTACTATTCTAAAATGGAGGCTTAGGAGATAAAATATTCCAAAAATGTGGGATGACTCAAATGGAACAGAATCAAAAACAGAATAAATCCTGCTATTTATAACTGTGTCCTCCTGACAAGTTTCCTTCTGTGCTTCCTTTCCTTCGCTTTTACCATTGGCTAATGCACTCCTTTGAATGGCAATGCATATGACAAATCCTATGCAATGCAAGAACAGGTGAAAAAAGCATTGTAAACTCTGTCATAATAGATTCACATACTTCCTTCATCCTGAGAGACAGGTTTAAACCAAAAGATCCTCCTACCTATTTTTTTTATAAGAATTTGCATACATTCCAGATGCATCAACTATTACATCGCATATTTGATTTGTACAGTTATAAACATTTAAATTTGGAAATTCTCTTTGAATATATTAAGACAAATAATCATGTTGAATAAGGAACTATTTTGTATGCCACAACAACTTACCCCATGACAGCAGCCAGTAATAATAGCTGACTAATGCATGTCTCAGTTAAGATATATGAAGCAAAGTTATATAGAACAGAATTTAAATACTGAACTCAAATTTAAGCTATTCAAACAAACTTTCCTGTAGCCATTACCAGGATGGTAGTATATTTTGTAGCTAACAATTAAAAAAATTATGTATTTTATTGAATCATACAGACAAAACCAGGTATAGAAAAGCAGGTCAGAAATATCAAGCAAAATATTACTATCTAAAATAACTGAAAAGGAATTTAAAATGTGTGTATATGCTTGAAACTTTGTGCATTCTATTATTTTGACAAATCTAACTGGTGTCATTACAAAAAAAACATGCTCCCTGAAACAAGATTGATTTGGGAGGTAATTTTCAGTTTTGTCTTGGCTTTTCTAGGTCATATTGTGGCATTATTTTGGGGAATAGACACAGGTCCATTATCACAGTATTGGTAATTTAATGCAGGTGCATTTAAATGAAATGAGAAAACTTCTGTTTTAATATGCTCTACTATGCTAATGCATATCTTAATGTGCAATTTCAGGTTTATTAGTGTCAATATTTAATGAAAGCTGTGCATTCAGCTAAACATACTTCATTTTTCGGATTTGTTCTAAAAAATAGGAACACAATTATATCTTTTATTAATGACAATATTTAATGAAAGCTGTGCATACAGCTAAGCATACTTCATTATTTGGATTTCTTCTAAACATATGAACACAGTTATATCTTTTAGAATGAATAATTCATTCATATTTAATATAGCTGTCAAATAATACTATGCAACTAATACATATAATCAGTTAAATATTACATGTTTAAAAAAAGGTATAAATAAGAGCATACTCATGCAACAGAGATTGATTTCAGAGTTAGGTGATTAAGCTATTTTTTTTGTACATGTTCATTTTTGGGGTATTCTATTGAATGTTCCATCTTTCATTTTGAATGGATTTCTGTGTCCCAATATTCTAATATCTCCCTATCCTCCCTTACCTATAATATTAGAGTTTCAAAGGCAGCATAAGAAAAATAAAACCTCTTTAGCTGATAAGTGATAAATAAAGGAGTAGAGTATAATCCCCATTCAATTAAGTATGGAAATTTGTAAAATGATTTTAATTTGATACCTACAATAGTGAACAGAAAGTGAATTATATCCATAAATCTGAATGAATATTGCTGTTATGCACTGACAAGCATTTAAAAGTTTTAAGGTAGAATGTAAGAAATAATTATGATATAGCAACAACAAAGTATTATTCATGAATTGCATGCTTAGTATTTTATTTTATAAATTATATCTGTTTTCAAGAATTTACATCCTATAATAATGTTGATAAGTTTATTTTGAAGATCTTCAAACTCTAATTACCCAGCAATTCACTTGTGTGCAACATCATATTAGTTTTTACATTTAGTGTTAATTGAGATCACCTTGTGGTTTACTGGGAGACATGAGGAATTTAATGCTGTGTTGGCATATTGCCATAGTAGCTCAGTGGTTAAAGCAACTGGCTGGAGACTGGGTGATCTTTGATTCAAATCCTGGCTATAGCAGTGAGTTTTTCAGTCTGATTCTGCCTATCCAGTGTTTACATTATTTTATTTGTATTTTATTATAAGAAACCATCTAAATAGGAAATTACCATATGTACCTTACTATTTTTATGAAAAACAAAATGTTAGGTTAAATACGTAAATTCCTACAAATGTTTGTTACAATTTCAAATGTAAATGTTTTCTGACATGCATTATAACTATAGTTCAATATTGTAAATAAAACAAGTAGTAAAAAAAAAAAGAAACTCCTGTGTCTTATTTGTGAATATATTTTTTAATTAAGACAATGAAAAGTTAGATGTATCAGTTTGCTAAATGATATAAACTATATACAGAAACAGGTTATATGATTGCAGTTACTACAAAAGGTTGTAAATAAATATATTTCAACCATCTGTTCAAACAAATGTTTTGTGGAATGATAGATGTAAAATACAGAGGTTAAATAGCCTATACATTTTTTGTAATAAAAATACTTTTTCCAAAAGCTGCTGGTGATACAACCTTGTACAGTGGCCCCAAGATGTAAAAACAATGAAGTGTTCAATAGCTAACTTACTCCTATGTTTCCCAATGCTTTCAGAACCAGTTCTGATAAACTAACGAAGAGTGGAAGAGGGAAAAGTCCACTAACAAAAAACGGCCATAGTAAACTACTTCTATATGTCAATATGGGGCAAAATAGGCATAAGTCCAACTATAAAATGCCTCATTTTTGTACTTTTACCTTTCAGGGCCCCATGCAATATATTAGCTCAGGTATATTCCTCTAGATTGTATTCATAGATCTGTGTATGTATTTACTTTACAGTTCTTTCAATGCATGCTACACATCCAATTTAATTTGATTTTGTGACCAAAGTGTATGTTCTATAATGTTTTTCCCTCCTGCTGAAACTTTGTAATCTAAAGCTATAAAGTTTTCAACTAAGAGTGCAAATGAAGTGTTTTAACACTTATTATTAATAATAATCTTTGAGGACAAAAGATTTTCAAAACCAAAGGTCTCTGGATATGGAAAATTTAAAAGTTAGGTATCTGCAATACTTTCATTTGGAGTCACCAGAGGCTTTTATTTGCATAAGTGGAATGTCAGAAGAAACAGTATTACACTTGCTGTTCCAGTACAATTGAACATGTTCAGAACATCTCTACCATCGGAAATCAATTATTCACAGCCTTTGACAAAATTATTCACTACATCATGTTGCACCTCTGCTTAGTAGCATAGCCAGAACAATATTTAGTAGACATTTATGTATAGAGATGCATTTTTAATTTCTCTAGCCCTGTATGTACAATGTACATAGGGATAGAGAAGGTATTGCACTCCACCCAAAAATTCGATACCAAGATTTCACCGGAAATATATGTTTTAGGGTCTCCTGTATCCAAAAAAAGCATTTTCAGAAAAAGGTCCGTGTGTGTGTCTGTGAACATGATAACTCAAAAATGAAAAGTCGGTAAAATACTAAACTTGGTATTTAAGTTTAGTGTCTTCCAGGGATGCGACACGAAGATTTTGAGAAAAATCTCCCCACCCCAAACTACCCTTTACATGGAAAAATTTTCGAAAATGTTGATTTTCTTAAAAATGGCTCTAACGATTTTGATTAAAATATCGTGTATTAAAGACAAACCTGACAAATAAAATGTATATCTTGAATTTTCTGGGAATGGCCTCTGAAGACTACTTTATTCTGATTGAATTTTACGGAATTGTAAATAACTGCTAAACCGTAAGAGATAGACAAAAACTTACTACATAAAAAATGTAGAGCACATTAAAACACACAATTTATGTCATATACATTTTTTTCGTGGAGTTAATCATTTTTAAGATATTCTTAGTTTTTCGTTTCTGCTTTGAAAAACATACTTTTCTCATACAGGAATTTATTAACTCCTGCCCATACAAAGGAACTTCAGTTACATAGCAACCAGCTTTTGGCTATCATTTTAACCTATGGTACTCTCTCATTTCACTCCTACTTACAAGCAAGCAAATAATAAGACTACTTCTGCTAATGTTTCTCAATTAGCATGAAGTAAATAGAATCATAAGCTTTTTAACTACAATTTGTTGCAGAGATGTAGAGAAAGTCATGTGAATGGTACACATCAGATTTTTTAAATAATCGTATAAATTCATGTCATAAATATGAATTAATTCCAATTTGAAATATTAAAGAAATCAATTTATATTTACAGATTAAGGTACAGCAATTGGAATTAAAATTAGGATATTATTATTATTATTATTTTTAATTTATTTTAGCAGGGGGTTCCAACCCAAAAACCCCTCCCTAGCTATGCTTCTGCTCTGCTTTTATATACTTTATTTATGACATTTATTCCTATATTTAACTATTTGTATTAGTCAATTTGTTATTTGTATATGCCTTTATAACCCTAGTATGCCATTTGGTGCAATAGGGATGAAATAGTTGTTGGAGAATAAGTAGCAGTAGCTGCGTACCAAGTGAGTGACCTGGGTTGGATTCCCGGTACCAGCGTGGGGATTTTTCCCCTGCTGGGAGACCTGGGCTGGGGTGCACTCAAACTCGTGAGGTCCCTGGGGGGGGGGGGGGCAATTGTGAGCTACTTGATGGAGAAGTAGCGGCTCCAGGTCATGATGACTGCATTAACTGGCCAGGGGGGTTCAAGGCGCTGACCACATTTCACCCTTCAATACTGCACCCCATCCCTGACGTCTGTCATGGACTGAGATGGGGGACACAGCGGCCGGGCGGTAGGCCAGCTTCCTTGTGAGCTGTCGTGCCATGGAGTAAATAAATAGTAGTAGTAGTTGTGGTGGTGATCATGATGATTATGATGATGACCATGATGATTATGATGGTGGTGGTGATGATGATGATGATGATGATTATGATGGTGGTGGTGATGATGATGATGATGATGATGGTGATGATGATGATGATGATGATGATGATGATGATGATGATGATGATGATGATGATGATGATGATGATGATGATGATGATGATGATAGATCTTGGAGGCTTCACAGATGCTAATATGTAGAACTGTAAATTTGAGTAAAGCTTACTGTTAAGAACATTGAACAGCTCTGCCAACACATCCTACTCCCATATTCATGTAGTGCCTCCTGGACTGAGACAGATAGGAGAGGGTGAGGGCAGGTTTATGGTACCTTAAAACAGTTAATGTTAGCTAAGGGAAGAATACCAAAATTCTAACCTTCCAGTAAGGAGATTGTGCATCAGTATAGTAACCTGTCCATGTAAATATGTACACACCCGAAAGGTACACAAAGAAATCGGACTGCTAATCCAACAGGACAAAGAGGTACAGGATGATCATGCAGGAGATGGAGTGACTAGTTTAGCCTTGGAGCATGTTTAATGGCTTAATCCATAATGGGTAGAAGAAGAAGATCATGATGTCAATCCTTTTGATAGGGCAGAAGAATTGGGAATGAGGTGAGTTACATGTGGTATATCTGATAATTTGGATTTCTTCACTGTGAATTTCTCTTGTTTGGCTGACATATTTAGGAAACTACCGAACAAATTAGAAAAAGTAGTGATGAAAAGGTTGAAAATAAGGAATATGTGTAATAAGATTGAATAGCTGCAATTTTATTTTATTTCAATTCTATTAAAGAGTTACCCATACTTAACATTTTTATGTTCTCTATATATTTCATGATATGCAGGTAGAGAAGGTATTGCACTTCACCCAAAAATCCATTATTGAGATTTCACCAAAATACACGTTTTAGGGTCACCTATGCCCATGAATACTACTTTTGGAAAAAGGTCTGTGTGTGTGTGTGTGTGTGTATTTGTGTGTGTGTGTATTTGTGTGTGAAAATACGATAATTCAATTAAATACCAAACGTGGTATTTAAGTTTAGTATCTTCCAAAGATGTGACACGAAGACTTATGAAAATCTCCCCACCCCACACTACATGGAAAAATTTTAGAAAATTTTGATGTTCTCAAAAATGGCTGTAATGATTTTGATTTAAATACAATATTATTAAAGATATTTACATAAAAAATAAAATGTATATCCTGAATTTTCTGGGAATAGTCTCTGAAGACTTCTTTATACTGGATGAATTTTGTTGAATTTTGTATAACTGGTAAACCGTAAAAGATAGACAAAAACTTACTCTACAAAAATGTGGATTTTGTTAAAATACACAATTTATGTTCTATACATTTTTTTTCGAAGAGATGGCCATTTTTTAGATACTACTTGTTATTGGCTCCAGTTTTAAAATACTTTTTTCATATATATGGAATTTGTGAACTCCTGGCAATGCAAAGAAACAGATTTTAGCCACATGGCAACCAGCTTTTAAGAGATTTGACAATTGCTTTAGCCTAGTGTATTCCCTATTTCCCTTCTACTTACAAGGAAGCAAGTAATAAGACCATTTCTGCTAATGTTTATCTCAATTAGCATGAAATAGAGAGAAGAATACTCTTTTTAACAATATTTTTACCGAGATGTAGAGAAAGTCATGTGAATGCCACACATCAGATTTTTATGTATGCATTGCTTTGAGTTGCAATTGACTATACAATTGAACCTCATTTATGCGAATATCAAAGGAACGAGGGAAGATTACTTGTAACTCAGAATTACTTACACCTGAGATTTTGATAATGCATTATATATATTAAAAAAAAAGATAAAAGAAGGCAATAAATACAGTGGGCCTACATGTGCAAAATTTTACAAACAACAAAGATACCTATGAAGACAACATTATTTTGAACTTGGTCCTGCTTTAAAGAAATCAGTTAATTTAGCTTGTTTCACTTTTCTTGCACTAAGTGCATAAACCTCATTTTGCAAACTAATTAATGAATTTAGAGCTTTTCCACTACTACTTATCGCCCTCCGTGGTGTAATGGTTACCATGCTAACTTCATATACCTAAGATCATGGGTTCAAATCCAGGAGGACAATGGATTTTTTTGGATGTAAAAATCCTTAGCATGGCTTCCTTTGGTCCCATGTCATAGATTTATGGCACGTAAAAGAGCCTCAAGCCTGATTAGAGAGGCCTCTAAGCAAAATTAAGCGGCCACAGTAACTAAAGAGCGTCCATAAATAACACGCCATTTACATTTTCACTACCAATTTTAGCACTGATAACACCTACACACATTTATTGCATTTAGCACTTCTCTTACCTTAGGTATATCAAGATTTGAGTCGTCATCCACATTACTATCAGTGTCGCTTGAAGCTGGTCCACTTTCTTGATCACACCATATTTTTGGCACACATTAGCAATAATCTCCTTATCATGTAGTTCCCCACACATAGCTGTCATCAAAATGCACAAAGGTATTGAAATTTGCACCCTCCACTAGAGCTAGCTCATTTATAGGCTCATCACTACCAATTTCGTCACCATCATCAGAGACAGCCTCTTCTCCAGATTTAATAAAGCAGTGTTTCATTGTGGAGGATGACACCTGCTTCCAAGCAGCCAAAATAAATTGCATGGCTTGTAGTAAGTTAATGGCAAGATTTTCATTTCCTGCATCAGTCAGTGTTATTAAATGTTGAACCAGCATTTTTCTATAATGAACTTTGAAATTTGCAATGATGCCCAAAGTAAGTGGCTGTAGACAACTGGTACAATTAGGAGGGAAAAATTCCACTCAACGTTTTCTAAAATTATTTGAGTTGGATGCGCTTTACATCAATCCATAAAAAGAAAAATCTTCTTCTGTTTCTTTTTCATTTTAATGTCCAGTTTCTTTAACCACTGTTCCATTAAAAGTCACCCAAGACTTCCTATTGGATTCATATTCTGTTGGTTTTGTTTTCACACCCTTAAAACAACTCGGATTCTTGTTTTTTCCTACCACAAATGGGGGAAGTTTGTCTGACCTATCTGCATTGGTGGCAAGAAGAACTGTTACGCAAATTTTACTTTTCTTCCCTCCATGGCATGAGTCACCCTTTTCAGCTAATGTCTTGCTGGGAAGGAGATTGTAGAATATACCAGTCTCATCATAGTTGTAGATGTTTTGAGGCTGATAATCCCTTATGATTCCTGGTAGAACCTCTTTCTTCCAGTGTTGAACCGTGATGTCTCCACAGCATTCGACTTGCCTCAAATTGTTTTCCCTGTGATTCCATGACGATTTTTAAATCCTTGCAACCATCCTGATGAAGCCTTGAAATCAGCTGTGATGTTCATTATTTTAGCTAAATCTATCGATTTTGCATTCAGCATGTCGCCACTGATTTGTACAGCTGCAGCCCGTTTCTGCTGGAGCCATGTGAAAAGTCCCATTTCCAAATCAGCATATCTCCCTTCCTGTTGACAGCTACATTTTTTTGATTTGGCACTCAATTTTAAAAACTCATCCAAAATAAAATTTTTGTTAGTGATGACTGTACATAGTGTGAAGTAAGAGATTCCTAAGTCTGAAGCAATTTCAATTTTGCTTTTGCGTGGATTAAGCTCCACCTCTCATATGAATTTCACTTTTTGATCTAGCGTATAACATTTCCTTTTTCTGTTCTCCATGGCTGATTAAAAGCAACTGAGAACTGGAAGACAAACAGCTGTTTAACAATAAACACCAGATACCAAACGTTTTTATCTTTACTTCTCGTTTGTTGCTGCATTGTTGCACTCTACCAGCAAATGTATTATTGTCTTTTGTTTCCGAGGCAAAAAGCCGCCAACTCAGCTTGCGTCTTTGTCAGCAGAGATAAGGAAAATACCCTCGAGTTTCTTTTAACATAATGTATGCCATATATTCATTATGATTACATAAAACTCAGTTGTATTTCACTGAAATTTAATATGTATTACAGCAAATTACGTATAAATGCATTATGTATAGATAAGGTTCTGTTAACAAGTTTCTAAATTACATTTTGCCAGGACCTACAAACATTTATGTATAAATGCGAATTACTTACAGCTTGGTTATTATAAAAAGGTTCAACTGTATATATTATTGAAACAATGGTTTCTTCTTTGAATTATATGCATGTCAATCTTAATGTCCATGGTGATCTAATAAAACAGGAATGAGAAGCTCAATCACCCATTTGTCACATATTGATTATTGTTAGTACTGAGTCTAGAGGCATCACTGGGGGGAGGGGGTTTGGACTCCTCTTGTTAAAAGAAATGTAACAAGTACCTAATAGAAAATTAAATTACTGCTCCTTAATCTGAGCATAACATCCAGTTTCTTAATATTTATTTCAACTCAGGATTAATTGATATTTATCATTTGATTTTATACAAATTATTTAAAAAATGGATTCCTGTGCATAATCCCCCTTAATAATTTCCTGCTACTACTGCTGTCTCATGATGGAGAGATAATTATTCACTTTCAAATATGTATCAATCTATAAAGATTTAAATTAAATACACAACACATATTTTAACAGCAAAATGCTATGATAAAAACATATTTTAACAAAAATCATGGAAGGAGTTTATATCCTCACTCTAATGTTGCAAATCAATCATGAAGATATTTGTACTTACACCCTTCACTTCTGTATAATGTATGGCAAACGTGTCGAAGTGTACCACAGTTGTATGCTTCTATTTGCTCTCTGAATGCCAATCATGAGCCATTCACACAGAATGCAATTTGGCACATGCTTGTTTATTAAAGGTGAATATATTATAGTGGAAGAATATGCAGAAGAATAACATACACAATACCTTCCTTTCGAGTCCTTCTTTCCCATTTCTCCACCTCTGCTATAGAGCCTTGGTATTTTTATAGCAAATGGAACAGCAAATATTTGTGATGATAAGAAATGCTAATTATGCACAAAGATATGCACAGTTTAAAAATTAATGTAGAATTAATTTGCTACCCTAGGATTATTTTCTGCTACCCTAGAATTATTTTCTTCTGATACATTTCCTTTATTAACCAGCATTAGAAAAACAACTGTAACCATCAGTCAGTAACATAAACGGCTATAAAGCTTAGGGCTTTACAGAAAAGGTTAAAACCCAAGCTATGGAGAGCCTACGAGTAAGGTTTGGAACTTGGGACCCTGTTCGCTCTACAGCTACAGGTAAACAATGTAAACAAAGATAACATAATATGTAGTCAGCAACAATGTCTCTATTAGTGTCTTTAGGTATTTGTTGACATTGATTATGGTCTTTCAAGGTTCCAACTTCCAAACCTTAGTAATTAGGTATGATAACATTTTACATATTTTGGTTTTCCAAAACACTGTTTTAAAAAGTTTATTTGAAAAGTCTGTTGAGGTATCTATAAAACTGCCGCACATAACGTTCAGGCCTCACTCCCAATAGGTTTGCACGCCTTGGTGGGCTTCCACCTAGTACTTCTCCCAATTGAGAAATTCCTCCAAGAGGCGGCTCTGAACCAATAGGATTTCCTAACACTCCTAGGAGTCCGCCATTGCCACCAAGAAGTCCCCCTCCTCCAGAATGTGAAGAGCAGAGTCCACTGAGAGGATCAGAGGATCCATGTGAAGGTCCTCCACCAGGATAGCCTTGCACTTGCTGTACCTAAAAAGAAAAAAACATAATGTTGTGTACAACTCCATTAACCTGAAGTTGAGAAAGCAAAGGACTGTTAATATGAAACAGCTAAACCATACAGCAAAATCTATCCATTAAGCCAAATTTCTGATGAATAGTTCTTAAATACTAAAAAAATTATGTTTCTATTTAGTTAAATCAAGACTGCATTTATTACTAATGCTACAAATAATAACAAAAACAAATTTCATGTTATTTAAAATTGCTAACACTATATTAAAGGTGTTCCTCAGATTTATTGCAAATATTAATTAACTTGTATTGCAAGTATTAATTAGGATTTGAATTTCTAAAATACATTGTTGAAAAAAAAAGAGAAGCACTTCACTAATAAAAAGTATCTTATATGTCACATTCACATAACTTTCTCTAACCACATATCAGAAACTATTCTGATATCATTCTACAAATTTTCCTAAAAAGCTTCTTTTTCTGACTGCTTCATGTTAATCAAGAAATACATTTGCAGAAATGGTTTCATTGCACATTTGTTGTACATACAAGGGTGATACCATGAAGTTAAAAGTAATAATTAGGTCCTTAAAATACAGGTCACTATATGCTGATTTATAAACATTCCATACTCTTCACATCACAAGAAACAAAATATGATACCTTAGTACCTACTTTAAAAATGTATCTAGCAGAAGTATTATAAATTCATACCAATAATGAATATCTTGGCAATGGTTAATACATTAAAAATGTTTTGCATAAACTATGTGTTTTAATGAAATCAGAATTGTTCTGTAGTTATTTGATAGGCCTTGAGGTTTCTGAATTGTGCAAAATTCAAAATTTATAAAATTCAATCAGAACAAACAGGATCTTACATGTTATTTGTGGGAAATAAATCAACATATACATTTTATTTTCTTGTCAATGTCTCAAAATATGCATTAACCACTTCTAACTTTTAATTTTTGACTCTCATTCCCCTGCCCCTCTTAGTCAAACACATTTTCTCTCTCTCTTCTCTCTCTCCCTCTCATGTCACATTTCCATTTCAAATGTTTGGATGGCATACACTACTGCATCTACTTATGATAGGTAAATGATATAGAAAGTCAAAACAATTGCCAAACCATATATTATCTTTTATTTGGTTAGGATATTTAAATAGGTGCCTTTGAATGCTATTCCCTTAATGAGAGAGGTAAACTGTTGCTGCTCTGTTTTTATTTTCTGTACATAGTACATGGTACTTAGGTAGAAAAGGTATTGTACTCCACCCAAAAGTTTGATACAGAGATTTCACCAGAAATACACATTTTAGGTTCCCCCTGTATAAAAAAAAAAGCATAATTAGAAAAAAATCTGTGTGTGTGTCCATGTATCTCTGAAAAAATGAAAAATCTCAAAAAGTAAGTTTGTATTTTCCAGGATGCGACATAAAAGATTTTGAGGAAAGTCCTCCCAACCCAAACCACCCTTTACATAACAAATAATTTAAAAATTTTGATTTTCTCAAAATTGGCTCTTAATGATTTTGGTAAAATGCTGTATTTTAAAGATATTTAGGTGACAAATAAAATGCATATCCTGAATTTTCTGGGGATAAACTCTGAAGACCACTTTATTACAGATGAATTTTGCTTAACTTTGCATAACTGGTAAACCATAAGGGATAGACAAAATCTTCATGCACAAAAAAAGGATCTTGTTAAAACACACAATTTATGTTATATATTTTTAACTGTTTCATACGAGTCATGTGAGAATACTAAGTTGGAAAGTATAATCAGATTTGAAAAATCTGATGTGAATACATTCTCATATCTTTCTCTGCTCTTTTTATTTATTTAGTATTTGAGTTCTGAGTACTTATTTGTACAAATCATACATAACTTGAGCTACTCTTTGAGCCCTTCTGGCACTGGGAAAACCTTTATATGTTTTACAAACAATTACAAATTTTGCAGATTTTTGTGTGCTCTCCATCCATTTGTTCAAACCTGGTGGAAGACAATGGATTTTTTCAGGTGTAAAATTCCTTAGCATGGCTTCCTTCAGAAGAGAAGTAAAGCTGTTATCCTGTGTCATAGATTTACGGCATGTAAAAGAACCTCAAGCGAGATAGAGAGGCCTCTGAGCAAAATTAAGTGGTCTTTCACGCCCAGTATAAAATGGGATATTGAGAACCACAGTAGTTTAAGTGTCCATAAATAACATGCCATTTACATGTTTTATCTATGTTTTTCCTCTATTCCTCTTTCTATTTCTCCATGTTTTGCTCTTCTTTCTGTTTTTTTGTTTTGTTTTTTTTTTTTGTTTTTTTTCAACTTTACTGTTTTACTTCCTTCTCTAGCCTTACTTAAATCTTTCTTTGACTTTCACTTTTCTTGTTTTTAATCATTTATCACTTTTCACTTATCTTTCTCCTTTTTCTCATCTTATTCATGCTGCCTTAATTAGCCCTAGTTAATTAAGTCAAGTTATGTCTTTGTTCCTCCTTTTATCCTTCCTTTTTTTTTTTCTGTGCCTTTTTAGTTTTTGCTCTGTGAGGTTCATGTCTTATTGTGCCTGATTCTATACCAATCTTCTTATTCTTGTGCATAACAATGCATACTTCCCTTTTTATGTACTACTGGTCCAACACAACTTATCCTTCCATTCCTGTATTTCACTTTCACTTTACCCCTCTTTCCACCCAGCACTCCATCATATTCCTTTTCTCTTTAGACACACATTTATAAATCCCAGTCTTTATTTTGTCCTCTTTTCTCACCTTTTTTCAATTGTTTATGTATAGCTCCTTTCCCCTCTTTCCTTTGCCTTACTGACTCCTTTTCTACTTTCATTTGCTGCACTTTTTCCTTCTCCAACTCCCCTCCTTCTCTTGTTATCATCATCTTATGCTGTGTGTGCGTTGGCTGTTCCTTCACATCCACCTTCACCTCTTTCCAGTGTGTTTTCCTTATTAATCACTTCTGTTGTTCCCTCTTCACCACTTGCATAGGGGTTTCTTCCATTCCCTTACATCGATCCATAAACTGAAGTTTTTGATGTATGCCACTTTTCCTTGACAATGAGTTTCTCTTCTTTTTTCTCTTAATCTTATTAGCTGTTTGAAAGTAATGTCCCTGTTGATGTATATATCTATTCTTTTCAGGTTTTTTGTGTGATTTATTACATCTCTGAACAGCTGCATACTACTTATACATTTCATCATTATATTTCTCTTCCCTTTTCTCTTCCCAAATCTAAATGTATTACCTGTTTCATAATTGGTCACCTCCAACCCTAGTCTTCTACCAAATAGTTCTCTTGCCTCTTCCTTGCATCTCTTCTCATGTTTTCTTTTATCCTCAATATTATTAAGTTATACCTTCTGCACATATCCTCAATTCTTTCCACCCTTCTTCTGGTACTCCTCACCTCCTCCTTGATTTCTTCTCATTTCCTGCTTACCTCTTCTTCTATTGTCTTTTTCCCCTATACTTTACTCTAATATTTCCCCCAAATCTTTCAACTCACTCACTGCTGCTTTCCTAGAATCTTTTGATGCCATGAATCTGAATCTTATGCTTCTTGTTCCCTTCACCTTCTGATCTCCAGGAACTATTTCAACACACATCTGCACTCTTCCATTTCTATGGTTTGCACCCTATTGCTTATTAGTGTATGTGTCATTAGTCTTTAAAAGTTTTTTTTATTTTTTTCATCTACTTTATTTTAATTGAGATAAATCTCTGCAGAAATACCTACATTACACATGTTGTTATAAATACAAAGGGAACAGCAAGAGCCACAATTTTAGGTACTGGATTCTGTATACTAGCATTAAAAATCCATGGCATTTCCAACTACAATAAAAAACTGAATATCAAAAGGAATTTAAAAGAACAGCACAAGTATTGAACAATTCAAACCATTAATAACAGATATCTAAGAAGCGGGCTATGACACAACAAATTTATTTGGAGTAAATTCTGTTTTTTTTAATTTTATCTTTAATTTCTTTTTTTATGCGCTTTCCTCTATCATTTAACATTTATCAGTTAAAGACTATACAAAATTTATTCCAAAAGAAGTAGATTTCACAGGTTATTCCCAGGAAGACATTTTGTCATGTAAATATCTTTAATATATGGTATTTTGATCAAATTTGGTGGAGCCATTTTCGAGAAAATGAAAATTTCAAAACATCTTCCATGCAAAGGGTAATTTGAGGTAGGGGATTTCCCTGAAAATCTTCGTGTCATCCTTGAAAGACATTGAACTTAACTTATACTAAGTTTGGTATTTAGGCAGCTCTATTTTTGAGTTATGTTGTTCACAGACACATATACTAATCTTTTTCTAAAAACATTTTACTATAGACTCATGGGTCCACAAAACATGCATTGCCCATAAAATCTCAGTATCAAATTTTTGGGTTGAATGCAATAGCTTCTCTGCCTATTATGTATATTGTATATGGTAGAAAAACTAAACATTTCATGTTACATCCAAAACTCGAAACACAGATCTTCAGCACTCCTTGCTGATGCTTTTACCACTTAAACTAACATGACAAGATTCTTTTAATATGAATAACAGCTCTTGCCATAACAGTTTATGTGAAGAAATATCAGCACAGACAGCCAAAGATCCATCTTTCGAATGACACTGTATGTTTCAAGTCTGATTCTACTTTCTAACAATGCCATTCTGCTTTTTCTGTAAGTCAGAGGCTATTATTTTTTTTAAATGTTGTCAATAAAATGTTATTAAATTAAACTGGCCTTGTCTTAAGGAACAAAAATATAATTTTAGTGAAAGTCTGTGGGATATATATTACTCTAAATCATGCCTGTCACAATAAAAGTCACAATTTTTATATGCCTTATGAAATAGAAAATTGAGTACATGTTAGTTCTTTTCCTTTTATTAGGAGTCTTGCTGAAGCATGCAGTGTCATTCTACTTTTAACATACTGTGTAACATCACATGTGCAGTGAAACAAATACTAACCTGTAGAAAGACAAGAGTACGAGCTTCTTCATCTGATAGCTCCCGACCTTGTCCAAAAATTCGACACAGTTTACGGATTTTCTTGCGCACTAATAATCGAGACTCTTCTTCTGTTTCTTGTGCTTGTGATAGCTCTGCTACCACTGCCAATATAACATACAACTAAACAGCAAAAATTGGTATAAGTAATGGTGCAAGTATAACTTACTTAAACATTTCATTAATGACAACATTTTAGCTAAACTTCCCTTTTCTTAAATGAGAAAATGTGTTAAAAAACTAAAAATGTTCTAAATATAATATCCATCTAATAATAAAGGTCACCTATAAGCAGCTAGCACAACTAAAAATATTGTCTTAATATTGTACACTGGCACTTGCATGTATAACTTTATCACCAATGAAATAAATGGCAAACACCAACCTAATTTTAGATGAAAGTAAAGATATTTTTAATAAATCAATGCTTTTATAATATATAAGGATTCAATGAGTAGGTATTTCAAATATTATAAATAATATTACCTTTGTAATTAAATTGTAAGAAATGTAGTTTGAGGTAGATAAGATCATGAATGAAATGGGTGAAATGGTGCTCAAATGAACCTAGGGTCCATAGAGCTTAGTTATTTGACATTCATCTTCTCAGCATAAGACAAAAAAAAAAGGGAAAAGAAAAGAAAAAAGAACTTATCTGAGTAACTTACCCTAACCAAGATTAAAATTTGGAACCTCTTGAATGGGAGGAGGACTATGAAATTGTAAGCAATTTCCAAAAGGCTAATAAAAGGTATTATTATATTATATTACACAGTAAGTATGCTACAAAATTTGGCCATCAGTCACACATGTATGGATGTCAAATAAAATCTCAAATCATATTAACAATTATCAGAATATACACAAAACATACCTTATCACCGGAGATGTTGGAAATGCTGTCCATCTGCATCAATACATCTATGGTATTTTCTGAGGAAATTTTCATTCACACACATTCCAAAATGGCATTAATTTTTGTCATGATACTTTGTTTTAGTTCTTCTAATGTGTGGAAATTAGTTTTGTATACTTTATTTTTCAAGTTGCCCCATAAATAAAAATCACATGCCATAAGATCAATGAATCTATTCTCAAAAATGTCCGCAGTAAACTGAAATGATTCATCAGCATTGTCGCAGAGCTCTGCTGGAAATATCTAGACCAACATTCTATTCAAAACATGGTGCCAGTGTATTATTTCTGTCTTTCTGCATTTATGGTACACTCATAAAAAATAGGCCCCATTATTCTGAATCCATTTATTGCGCACCATACCCCAATTTTTTGATCATGCAAGGGAGTTTCATGAACAAAAATGAGTATGTCTGTAGCATAATATTAGTTGTGATGTGATGACACATGACCATGTAAATGGAACCATGCTTCATCACTGAAGATTATTAATTGTGGTATGATTGTTCCATTATTAACATTTGTCAAAATCCAGTTACAAAAATTTACCAGACTCTGGTGACCACATGATATCAATTCCTGGACAACAATAACCTTGTATTGTTTGAGTTTTTAAAGTATTGTTTCATTCATGCTGAAGCTTTCAAAATGTCAGTTTCTTGTGTAAGGTGCCTAAGAGATTTTCGAGATGACCATTCTTACCTTTCTCCAATTTCATCTAATTTCTGCTTCGTAAGCACATGCCTGTTTACCTTTCTCTTCCTATCAGAAATTGATCCCATCTCCTGAATTTATTTGCAAGCAAACACATGCCAGGAAATTTAGTTTCAAATTGCCTTACAACTTCCCTACAAGATGATGTAAGCACGTACGTATCATACTAAACACTCTTAGTAGTGCTGTATACTGCATTTTGAAAACACTTCAAGCAAAACTAAACACTTCTAAACATTCCTAATGTTATTGATGTGTGGAGTAGAACATAAGAAATACTAATGCTTGTGTGACAACAGAGATATAGAGCATACATGCAGGGAAATGCAGTGAAGGTCACACAGGCTGTGCTGCTGGTAGCCAAGTTTTATAACAAACTTACTGTATTATATTATATTACCTTATATTGATTTTTAATTTATAAACATATATTTTAATTTACATAAGTCAGTTTACACTCTGAAAATTATTTAATAGCAAAGAATTATAGCTTAAAATCTGAGAATGTAGCAGTATTCTGAAGGTACATTTCATTTGTAATTTGAGTACAAGGTTTTTTAAATTCAGATATCTAAATTGTATCAGCACAAGAGGCCTAACATTAAAAATTGATCCCTTGAATTCATAACACATAAGATACTGGTTGCTATCTGCCAGATGATCAGGCCTTCAAACTCGCTTCTAGAAGAGAAGTATAAATTAAGGAAATGAAGAACAAGATGGAACAATTGCTATATAATGATATTTAATGCAAACACAATTATTATTGTTGTTGTTATTTTTATTATTATTATTGTTATTATTATTATTATTATTTATTATTATTATTATTATTATTATTATTATTATTATTCAGTTTGTTTAGATTTTTTTACTTGCATACACAAAAATGGACTGCATCAATGTTCTGGTTTCTCCATCCAAATTGTTTTCTAAAAATGCCTACTTAATATCAAAACACATGATAAAATATTTATGGTTACATTCAAAATCAGTACTACTCTATGGAGATACATGCAGAGACTAAATCAACTGTTTCAAAAGCTATATGCTATTAAATGCTGTTAGCAGCAGCTCATGAAAAACAAAAAGTAATTATTTAGTTTAGCACCAATAACAGTAGGGCAATTTAAAAAAAAAAAAAAAGCATTAGTAATTCCCAAGAATATGTACAAAAACATCTAACTGGCTCATAAATAATACCTACACTAGCAAAAGATGGAGAAATGCGCTGGCAATAAATAAGAAATAGACATCTGAATGCCAAATGTCATTCAGAAGCAAGAAGAAATAAAAAATAATTAATCAAAAACAAGCGGAGAAGTTGAGAGATAAATAAGAAAGCAAAACCAAAGGACATTACAGAGTGTGACCATTGCTTTAATTTCACACACTATCAAGATTCTTTAAAAAAAACTATAGAAAAAAAATTTTAGTGTTACATTCATGTGACTGTCTCTACCTTCTTTTGTCTACTTCATACAAATTGAAATAAATGTTATCAGAAAAGGTTTTATTATATATTTCCTTGCACAAGGGGAATATGGGGAACAATAGACTAAATTGATAGTCTATTCTTTTAAGATGGTATTGGGTATTGATATTGCACAGTCTTTTGCATGACCAGGATGAAAAATTAGAACAAGAAGAAAAGTATAGGTATTAGAAACTTTAAACAAAAGATAGGAATATCTTGGAAATAGTGAACTTCTCAAAACAAATGAATTTGACATAAGTGTGTGTTTTAATGAGATCTACATTTTTTGTATGATAAGATTTTGTAATTTACCAATTATGCAAAAGTCATTCAGAACGTTAGAGGCTATTTCTAGAAAATTCATGGAGAAGGCTCTAGAACAAAAAGGCTGTTCAATCCTAAAGCAAATGGATAATGAGAGAATTATGTAGGTCTAGAAGTAATGGATATAGCAGTGAGAATAGAAGATGGAAAAATCAACAACCAATATGCAGATGGCACTTTACTTTTTGCAGAAAATGAGGATAAGAAAAGTCAAAGAGAAAAATGAAGAAGCAGGACTAATATTTTATGTGGTTAAGACAAAATTGATGCCAGCAGAAACCACTATAGAAATAAGTATAGATGGAATTAACTGAGATTTTCAATTTTTTTTTTTGGGGGGGGGGGGGCATTTTTTTTTTTTTTTTGGTAGTGTTTAATGCCCGCTTTAACTACTAATGGCATCGCAGGCGGTGACACTGATGATACATGAATGATGATGGAGCACCGGTGGAATGCAATGGCAGGGGAAACCGGAGTACCCGGAGAAAACCCGCCCCAGCGCCATTTTGTCCACCACAAATCTCACATGCGGTCGCTTGGGATCGAACCCCGGCCGTCTGGGTGAGAGTCGAGTGGTCTAACCACTCGGCCACGGCGCGGCCAGGGGGGGGCATTTATAACTAAAACTCTTCATGTAAAGAAAAAAAAAAAAAAAAAAGAAGAAATTTGAGCTGTGCAATATTAGAGAAACTAAGGAAATTATTTAAACATTCTGCCATAAGCATGAATATAAAAATTAGATCAATCTAGGAGATAGTATTTCCAATAGAATTTGTATGGATGTGAAAGCTGTAAATTGAATAAGCAAGATAGAAGGAAATTAAATAAGTTTTGAACAGTAGGATTGGAGAAGACTGTTGAGAATCTCATGGATTGGGAAAAGACAAAAATATCTGTAATAGAAGAAATAAAACCAAAACCCTCCCTGGAGTCAATGCCTAAAATTAATTTTATCATACTTCTTTTTCTCTGGATTTTACCTAGGTGGGTTTTCCATTTTGGATTGCCATAATCCTCAGTTTATCCAGTACACTTCATTAAGTCCTGTTCCTTCCATAGCTTCTTTAACATGTTTCCACGCCAGATTAGATGTCCTCTATTTTAGTCTCTTAGGCAAGCTCGTTTCTTCCATATATGTCCATACCACTGCATTGCCTTGTTTTCTAGTTTTTTTGTAATTTAATCATCCAATCCTGTCCTCTTCCATACTTTCTCATTTTGCACCTTGTGGAGCCTTATGTATTGTAAACTTCTTCTCATAAAATCTAACTCCCTTGTCTTGTACCATTGTTATTATACTTTGAAATATAATCAGGAAAGACTATTCATTAGAAAATAACTTAATGCTGAGTTGCGTGAAAGGAATGAGGAAACCAGGCAGACAACACACAGGGTGGACACAAGGAGTACAGCAATGGCAGCTTGTGGCCTAAACTACAGGTGAAGCTCTCAAAATTACATGCAACATACCTACTTCTTATATGAATATTTAGCTAACTCTTCTGTCCTTTCTGTTGGGGTATTTCTCAGTTATGTTGTCCTGAAAAAGCAGCACGGCCAACAGAACAAGTTTTCCATTTAGTAACTACCATACAGCCACTTGTATTCACTGTACTAATACTAAAATTGATCACTAAAGCCCCTTCACATGCCGCAAAATGCTTTTTGTAGCATTTTGCAAATTTTTGTTCCACTTTTTGTGCTAGCAAGTTAAGAATAGGGTTTGGTCTTCTTGTTAATAGGAGATCTTTTTTATCACAATCAGTCCACCATGCAATGCGTCTAATATACTACACACTAAATCATTTTGTGGATTCAACTTTCTGCCAACTTTAACTGAACAAAACAGTAAAAGGAAATAAAAAGTTGCAGTGGAGCTAACTTCAGTAAAATAAAAGAACACAATGGGCAGCTAGACTATTCAAATGAACAACCTATTTACTCAAACAATATTTTTAGACTATTCATGTAACTGGGGATGCCAAAAACATTCATAGGAAATGAGTGACTTTCTAAGATTGTTTTTTTTTCATGAGGCCAATAAACCGATGTGTTAGCCTCTGAAAGCCCATGGAGCTTAAAGTTACTTGGCATTCATCTTCTCAGGATATGGGAAAAGCCCCCAAAAAAACCTTATCTGGGTATCTCACTCTAAGCAAGATTCAAACTCCCAACCTCTTGAATGTGAGACAGACATGCTATCCGCCACTACTGAGAGAGGATTTCAAGTTCTGATTTGTTGCCATGGCAATTGGGCATAAACATACATCTACATGTGCATAATGAAATCACAAAATACCTACACAATTGACAATTTGGGAAAAAATCTACATTTTAAAAAACTATGACATAGTCATGAAATGTGAATTACAACCATCAGATGGCCTCTTCAAGTTCACCACCAGAGAACCAGAGAGCAGTATAATCATCACATCAGCAACAACTTCTCTAAGCTTCAGTTGAGATTAGATGATGATGACAAAAGGTTCCTCGAAACATATCCAAGTAAAATAAAGTAAGTGAAACTTCAAGTGTCTATATAACGACTCAAATTACTCCAGCATACAGCTGCATATCTATTGACAAAAAAATAACTGCAAAGCCACCGAGCTTTGGCTAACCCCTACATTCCTTTTCTCCATCTTCAAGGCCAAAAAGCAAGTAGTTCCCACCCCTTCCTTCTTCTCTGACATGTATGTTCTCAAATAATTTTTACTTGATGCATACAAAAATTAAACACCTATATTCAGATTTAATACAACTAAAATTGAGTGAAGCAGAGTTTCACTAGCTACACCTAAAGAGTTGGCACTGCAGTGCAGGATTCCATGCAAATGGAATGGAGTCAATTGTTATCATAGCATAAGACAAGAGCCAATGGATTGTTTTTGTTTTGTTGGTAGTGTTTAACGCCTGTTTTTACAACTTGTGGCACTGTAGGCGATGACACCAGTGATACATAGAATGAAGATGGAGCACTAGTAGAATGCGATGGCGGGGGAAACAGGAAAACCCAGAGAAAACCTGCCCCTGTTCCGCTTTGTCCACCACAAATCTCACATGCGATTGCTTGGAATCGATCCGGGGTCATCTAGGTGAGAGGCGAGTGGTCTAACCAGAGAAGGCAACATTTCATCTTGTTATGAAAATCTATTGAATCTCTAGGAATTATCTGTGACTCAAAGAGTATACTATTACTAAGAGTAGAGCGCTTGAAACCAGTTTCCTGCAGTGATATGTTTCTGGGATAAAAAGCTTAGTTTGGCTACAATAAATATTTGAAAGAAATAATACAATGCAGATGTGTTATCAGGATTCCATCATAAGCATACACGGTAAGTCAAAAAGACAATCACAAACCAATGTATCTGAATGTAACTGAGGTTTATTTTTTGAAAATGTAATATATGCATTAAAATCAAGATAGCACTGATTCCCCAGCATTGTTTTAGAGCTTCTTTACTTCTTTACTGAGTATTTTTGCTGACTTTTTCTAATAATTACTCCACTTTTCTTTGTTTATTAATGTTTTCTTCATATAAATAATTATACTGGAATGACTATTCTCTTGCTCACAATTCCAACAACCAATCAGTTCTTTTAGAATGCTATCCTTATAAAAGAAACAAGCCTTATCTTCTTTATGTGAAATTTCAGTGAAATGCTTTTCACATAATTTACAAATAAAAACTATTTCACTGGAAATTATAGATGAAATCAAAAATTTGAAGTGTTCCATCCATATTGACTTTCTCTGTATATTCTGCAAAAAAGCTTTTATCTCAATCATATTACACTAGGCTAAAGCAATGTCAATTTTTTTAAAAGCTGGTTGCCATGTGGCTGAGACCCACTTCTTTGCAAGGCCATAATTTACAAATTCCTGTATGAGAAAAGTTCAAGTTTCAAGTATGAAACTAATAACAAGGAATATCTCAGAAATGGTCAACTCCACGAAAAAAATTATCACATAAATTGTTTGTTTTAAGAGATCTACATTTTTTGTGTAGTAAACTTTTGTCTATCTCTTGCAGTTTACCAGTTATGAAAATTCAGCAAAATTAATTTAGAATAAAAAGGCTACTCTTAGAAAATTTAAGATATAAATTTTATTTTTCATGTACCTAACTATTTTTAATATAGGTATTTTAATCAAAATCGTTAGAGCCATTTTTTAATAAAATCAACATTTTCGAAAGTTTTTTCCATGTAAAGAACAGTTTGGGGTTGGGGGATTTTTCTCAAAATCTTTGTGACTCATCCTTGGAAGATACTATAAACTTAAATACCAAGTTTGGTATTTTACCGGTTTTTCGTTTTTGAGTTATTGTGTTCACGGACACACACACACACACACACACACACACACACACACACACACACACACACAACAGAGGATCTTTTTATAAAAAAAAAGTATATAGGGTACCCTAAAACGTGTATTTACGCTGAAATCTCGGTATCGAATTGTTGGGTGGAGTATAATACCTTCTCTACCTATGTACCATGAACTGTGAAGAAGAAGAAGAAGAAGAAGTACTAACCCAGTTGGAAGCGTGGATTTAGAACGTGATGAAAGAACCGATTAAAACGACGATTGTAGTGTCCCTCCAGATGATACCAAAGTGATCATGGAGGATTTAAACACTTCAGTCGAGGCGTGTGGTGCCGTATGCAGTCTTCGAGAGGAAGGGATGAGATGAAAGATCCGAAGGATTGTTGCCCAGACCAAGTAGAGGCAAATGCAGAATTGCATGGTCCCTAAATTTGACGGATGGCAAAACTCCTGCATTTCCTTTTGACGGATGGCAAAACTCCTGCATTTCCTTTTGACGTACAGGCCCAAATGAGCAAGAGGAAACATATAGCGCATATCCACCGCGCACCACACACTACAACTACCCAAACAAGTTCCGTAACCCGAAAGATGATATGAAATTAACTGATGGGGAATGAGGGATCTGAAAAATTCATGGTATTTGAAAAACCATCCCATCATTCGCCTGCGACAAGGGAAAACCAATAAAAAACCCAAATCAGAGTGGATGGTCAACGGGGGTCGAAGCCGCGACTTACGAATGCTGGCCTGAGCCATTCCTCTGGACTTAAGTTGGAAACATCAGTAAGAGAAATAGTGTAAGAAATTTCCAAATCTGAAAGTAAACTTTTGTCTCAAAACTGACAACCCAAATCATCATTAGTATAGTATTTAGTATGTGTGAGGCATGTTATGAAACAAATCGGTCACCGGTGTTAAGTAAATAATTACTACAAGAACGATATAATATTAAACTTAAATAAATAAGGAGTATTTCAGAAGAAAACATTTTAATCTGCCAAATTTTATATTTTTATCTTTCGTATGGTAAAGTTTTACTATATTTTAAATTAGGTTTTCCAGCCATAGAACATTTGACGAGAATGAAGAGAGATTCACAACCAGCATAGAGACATTCTTGAGTACCTAAAAATATACGTCATGGAGATACCTCAAACTTATGACATTTAAATTAAAATTTCTAGAGCATTGTTTGAGCAAATAATGAAACTGAATTTCTTTAATTTAAAGTTTTTATGAGGACATTTTAGAAAAATATCACGTTACAGCCTTAAAAGGAGCCTTACTTATCAAAGTATAAAATATAGTGTTCAACCGATTTTAGGTTTATAATATTTGTTTTAGCACTTTTTAACGTTATGCGTGCTGTAAGAACACAATATATGTTTTTGCTCCCCCATTTTATTCGACCAGCTTCTAAATATTGGCTTTTTTAAATGTTTTTATAGAACGCGAACAACAATGTTGGTTTCGGAACTCGCTCTGGCTAAGGAGGGAGAGGTAGAACATTACTATCTATACTGTCTGAGGTGCCTGTTTCAAGAACCCTCCTGATAAGAAAACAAACCACTTTCTTTTAGTTGACTGATAGTAAACGTTGGAAACATTATTCTACAAGTGCCGATATCCTGCGTGTATCAGTTACAATTAAATGTACTTACTATGATCCTCATGGTGCTCACCTTCTTCACGATCCAATGGAACTCTGAACCAGAAATGCGGAAGTATTGCAACGAAGAGACATTACTGTTGGTCCCTTTCCCATGAAGGGGGACCGGTTTTCATTATTGAGATGTGTGTGGGTTCACTTATGTAATAAAGACTGTCTTAGTTTCTCTTACAATGAGCATCATTATACCATCACGTACACGCATATTCCGTTTTTGCTGTTTAGTGTCTTGTTACCCCACCAGTTTAATAGTTGAATATAGGTGACTGTAGCGAGATTATACCTATTATTGCTTACTTATTATTATTATTATTATTATTATTATTATTATTATTATTATTATTATTAAAGTTCGTGTGTCTGCATTTTTGTTTAACGCCTTTAAACTTGGTATATGAATGAAATCGGTGAAATGATGTCAAATGAGCTCGGGTCCATGGAGCTTAAAAGACATTCGTCTTTTCAGGATACGGGAAAAGTTTGAAAAAAAAAAACTATCCGGTAACTCCACTAACGTAGATTCGAATTCGGTACCTCTTGGATGTGAGTCAGACACGCTACCCCCACACCACAGAAGCGGGCGATTGTTTGTTTGTAGATTTCTACATATTTGCACAAACTTGACACCGATAACGTTTATTACAAGGATTACAAGGTGAAAATAGTTATCTAACTTAGAATTTAAAATATCGCCTCTATTTCACATGATTCATTGTTTAGTTTTATTGCGGTTTTATGTAATGCCTACTAAAAGCATACAAGACCATCTATCTTTCTCAAATATTTGTAAATTTCAAACTATATCACGCAATATCATGGGCGTCTGACTTAACATATAAATTCTCGAGCGGAGCAAGAAAATTTATCTGGAAGATCAGACCGTAGATTGTTTCATAAATAAAATATGAATTTGAATACTATATCACAAAAATTTGACCAGAATTTGTTAAATTCTATAAAAAAAAAGTCTGATGTGTACCATTCACATGACTTTCTCTATAGCCCTGCAATAAATTATTCTTAAAAAGCTTATACTTCTATTTACTTTGTGCTAATCAGAAAAAAATTAACAGAAATAGTCTTATTACTTGCTTCCTTGTAAGTAGAACCGAAATAAGGGACTACTATAGGTTGAAGTGATAGTCAAAAGCTAGTTGCTATGTCAATGAAGTTCCTTTGTTTATATGGATAGGAGTTGACAAGTTCCTGTATGAGAAAAGTATACGTTTTTCATAGCAGAAACTAAAAATAAGGAATGTCTCAAAAACGACGAACTCCAGTCAAAAGCTAGTTGCTATGTCAATGAAGTTCCTTTGTTTATATGGATAGGAGTTGACAAGTTCCTGTATGAGAAAAGTATACGTTTTTCATAGCAGAAACTAAAAATAAGGAATGTCTCAAAAACGACGAACTCCACGAAAAAATTGTATATAACATAAATTGTGTGTTTTAAAGTGCTCTACATGTTTTGTGTAGTAAGTTTATGTCCATCTCTTACGGTTTAGCAGTTATTTAAAATTCAGTAAAATTCATCCATAATAAACTACTCTTCAGAGGCTATTCCCAGAAAATTCAAGATATACATTTTATTTGTCAGGTAAATATCTTTAATATACGAAATTTTAATCAAAATCGTTAGTCATTTTTGAGAAAATCAAAAATTTCGAAAAAAGTTCCATGTAAAGGGTAGTTGGGGATGGGGGGATTTTTCTCAAAATCTTCGTGTCGCATCCCTGGAAGATACTAAACTTAAATACCAAGTTTGGTATTTTACTGACTTTTCGTTTTTGAGTTATCATGTTCACACACACACACACACACACACACGGACCTTTTTGTGAAAATGCTTTTTACTTTCTCTATACTCACTATGTACATAGTGAATAGAGAATGTATTGCACTTCACCAAAAAATTCGATACCGAGATTTCACCGGAAATATGTTTTAGGGTCCCCTGTATCCAAAAAAAGTATTTTCAGAAAAAGGTCCGTGTGTGTCAGTGTGTCAGTGTGTCCGTGTGTCTGTGAACACGATAACTCAAAAACGAAAAGTCGGTAAAATACCAAACTTGGTATTTAAGTTAAGTATCTTCCAGGGATGCGACACGAAGATTTTGAGAAAAATCCCCCCACCCCAAACTACCCTTTACATGGAACTTTTTGAAAATTTTGATTTTCTAAAGAAAGGCTCTAACGATTTTGATTAAAATTTCGTATATTAAAGTTATTTACCTGACAAATAAAATGTACATTTTAAATTTTCTGGGAATAGCCTCTGAAGACTACTTTATTCTGGATGAATTTTTCATAACTACTAAACCGTAAGAGATTGACAAAAACTTAACCCATAAAAATGTAGAGCACGTTAAAACACACAATTTGTGTTATATACATTTTTTTCGTGGAGTTGATTGTTTTTGAGATATTCCTTTTTCTTGGTTTCAGCTTTGAAAAACTTATTATACTTTTCTCATACAGGAATTTGTCAACTCCTGTCCATACAAACAAAGGAACATCAGTCACATAGTAACCAGCTTTTGGCTTTCACTTTAACCTATGGTACTCCCTAATTTCGCTTCTACTTACAATAAAGCAAGAAATAAGACTATTTCTGCTAATTTTTCTCGATCAGCATGAAATAAATAAAAGATAAGCTTATAACAATAATAATTTACAGAGATATAGAGAAAGCCATGTGAATGGAACACATCAGATTTTTTACTTTCTCTATACGCACTATGTACATAGTATATAGCGAAGGTATTGCACTCCACCCAAAAATTTGATACCGAGATTTCACCGGAAATATGTTTTAGGGTCCCCAATATTAAAAAAAAACATTTTCACAAAAAGGTCCATGTGTGTGTGTGTGTGTGTGTGCCAGCGCGCGCGTGTTTGTGTGTGTGTCCGTGTGTCTGTGAACACGATAACTCAAAAACGAAAAGTCAGTAAAATATCAAACTTGGTATTTAGGTTTAGTATCTTCCAGGGATGCGACACGAAGATTTTGAGAAAAATCCCCCCCCCACTCCCAACTACCCTTTACATGGAACTTTTTTCGAAAATTTTGATTTTCTCAAAAAAAAAAAGCTCTAACGATTTTGATTAAAATTTCGTATATTAAAGATATTTACCTGAAAAATAAAATGTATATCTTGAATGTTCTGGGAATAGCCTCTGAAGAGTAGTTTATTCTGGATGAATTTTACTGAATTTTGAATAACTGGTAAACCATAAGAGATGGACAAAAATTTACTGCACAAAAAATGTAGAGAACATCAAAACACACAATTTATGTTATATACACTTTTTTTCGAGCAGTTCGTCGTTTTTGAGACATTCCTTATTTTTGGCTTCTGCTATGAAAAACGTATGCTTTTCTCATACAGGAACTTGTCAACTCCTATCCATATAAACAATGGAACTTCATTGACATAGCAACCAGCTTTTGACTATCACTTTAACCTATAGTAGTCCCTTATTTCGCTTCTACTTACAAAGAAACAAGTAATAAGACTATTACTGCTAATTTTTTCTGATTAGCATAAAGTAAGTAGAAGTATAAGCTTTTTAAGAATCATTTGTTGCAGGGATATAGAGAAAGCCATATGAATGGTACACATCAGATTTTTTGGATACAGGGGACCCTAAAGCATATATTTCCGGTGAAATCTTGGTATCGAATTTTTTGGTGGAGTGCAATACCTTCTCTATACACTAAGTACATAGTGCGTATAGAGAAAGTAAAAATAAATAACCTGGCGACATTGACTAAACAAAAGAAGGGCCTAGTGATAAATGCCACAAAACAAAAGAATGATAAAATAGTAAAATGAACGCCTCTATGTATGAAATAGTAACAAGTAATGTTGTTTTTTGCCCTTCCTTTGTTTTCTTTCTTGTGTTGCCTTAGTAGTAAATGTGTGTGATTACTCCATCGTAAACGAGGTTATATTGACGTTACTACACTATTTCCTCTAAAATAGCAAATAGTAATAACATGGATGTCAGCTATAGCCATGAGAAACCATTATAGGTAAGCTGCAGTACTTATGCACACTGCTTTTACATTGTAGTTTCTTAGTATTTTTGTTTTGTAGTGTTCTGAGAGTTTTAATTCCCTAAGTGTTTTCTCCAATAATTTAAAATCTCTTCAAAGAAACGCAACGTTATTAGGCAATTGCAACCTCAAGCTAAAAGAATCAAACTGCAACGTTCAGGGTTCAGGTAAGAGCAACAATTTCTTATGAATGTTTACTTTCTATAGCACATATATTACGTAGAGAAGTACCTAATATATTGCACTCCAAAATTTGATGTCAAGATTTCACTGATATATATATATATTTGCTTTGAGGTCCCCTGAATAAAAAGGCGTTGTTAGAAAAAGATCGGCGCGTGTGTGTGCGTGAGTTTGTGTGTGTTTTTGTTTGTGTGTTTGTGTGTGGTTTTTGTTTGTGTGTTTGTGTGTGGTTTTTGTTTGTGTGTGGTTTTTGTTTGTGTGTTTGTTTGTGTGTTTGTGTTTGTGTGTGTTTTGTTTGTGTTTGTGTGTGTTTTTGTTTGTATGTGTGTTGTGTTTGTGTGTGTGTTTGTTTGTTTGTCTGTGTGTGTTTGTATGTGTGTCTGTGTTTGTTTGTGTGTGTTGTGTTTGTGTGTGTTTGTTTGTTTGTGTGTGTGTGTTTGTGTGTTTGTGTGTGTGTTTGTATGTGTGTTTGTGTTTGTTTGTGTGTGTTTGTGTGTGTTTGTGTGTGTTTGTTTGTTTGTTTGTGTGTGTGTTTGTGTTTGTTTATGTGTGTGTGTTTGTGTGTGTTTGTTTGTGTGTGTGTGCGGGCGCGCGCGTATGTCTGTGAAGAGCAAAATTTGAAAACGAAAAGGCTTATTAAGTATCACACTTAATATTGAAATTCTCTATCTTCTAAGGATGTGACACGAAAATGTTCATGAAAATCCCCTCATTCCAAACTACCCTTTAGATGGGAACTGATGGATGAATATCCGTCGTTTTCCATAGATTTACGGTTTATACTTACGTATAGCATTTTGTTACTTAGCAAAAGAATTCAGAAAATAGGTCCATTCATTGCCTCCAATCAAACATTTTTGCACCTCTTCATTGAGATGGTTTTAAGCACGGTAAGTTGAATATACTCAACATTTCGTGGTTTTAAGTGTTTCTGTTCCTTAAATAATGACAAGAAAGTATTTTTATTTAGTGAAAGTTTAGAGAGCAAGCCCGTTCGTGCAGAAAAGCCTTCAGATAGCATCTCTCCGAACATTGTTCAATCATCTGTTCCGTAATGGCTGGACTATTATAATGGCTGGAATAAAGAAACCAACCTTTGATTGTTATTTAAGAAGTATTGATAAAGCTGAGACATTCGCACTTCAAAGTAATTCTCATTTTTGTGGGGTTTCTGATGTCACCTATACAGCATTTTTACTCCTTAAATACTAAACTGTATCACTTCTGGATTTGGACGAAATGGTGCAGCATTATAGAAGTGGCTGGTACTACTCTAGTACCTGCTTGCTATGCGAGGGATCCCAGGTTCGATATCCGACTGGGTGTGGGAATTGCTCTCTAGCCCAGAATATTCCCGACCCTTCCCAGAATCTGGAAGTATGAATAATAATGTAAATGTGTGTGTGTAATGTAATGTAATACAGAATGTTAGAAACCCAACGACAACAGTATACATTACACGTGTTCCAAAGGTGAATGTCGCCGGTAGGACCATGTAGTTAAATGTGGGATATAAATGGAACAATAAAAAAGCATACAGAAATCTAACGTACATACACGCACCGACTTTTATAAACATAAATAAACATTTGAAATACCGTTTATTTTTCTAAGCTAGTTTTTTTTATTTATTTATTTTTATTTTATACTTTCTCTATACGTACTATGTACATAGTGTATAGAGAAGGTATTGCATTGTACCCAAAAATTCGATACCGAGATTTCACGGGAAATACATGTTTTGAGACCACCTGAATCCAAAAAAAACCGTTTTAGAAAAATGTTCGTCTGTGTGTCTGTGTATGTGTGTGTCTGTGGGCAGCATAGCTCAAAAACGAAAAAGACCGTTAAATTCCAAACTTGGTATATAAGTTCAGTATCCTCCAAGGATACGACACGAAGATTTTCAAGAAATCCCCCCACCCCCAACTACCCTTCACATGAAACATTTTCGAAAATTTTGCTTTTCTAAAAAATGGCTCTAACGATTTTGATAAAAATATCATACATTACTTGACAAATAACATGTATATCATGAATTTTCTGGAATAGCCTCTGAAGACTACTTTATTCTGGATGAATTTTACGGAATTTTGTGAACTGGTGAACCGTAAGAGATAGACAAAAACTTACCACACAAAAAATGTAGAGCACATTAAAACACACAATTTATGTTACATATATATTTTTTTTTTTCGTGGAGTTGATCGTTTTTAGATATCCCTTGTTTTTTGTTTCAGCCTTAAAAAATGTATACTTTTCTCATACAGGAATTTGTCAACTCTTGTCCATACAAACAAAGGAACTTCAGTCAAATAGCAACCATCTTTAGCTATCACTTTAACCTATATTACTCCTTTATTTCGCTTCTACCTACAGGGAAGCAAGTGATAAGGCTATTTCCGCTATTTTTTTCTAACTTAGCAAGAAGTAAATAGAAGCATAAACTTTTTAACAAAAATTTGTTGCAGAGATATAGAGAAAGTCACGTGAATGGATTACATCAGATTATTTTTTTTGGGTAGTGCTTAACGCCCGCTTTTACTGCTCTGGCACCGCAGGCGATGACACTGATGATACATGAAGATGGAGCCCCGGTAGAATATAACGGCGGGGGAAACCGGAGAACCCGGAGAAAACCCGCCCCTGCGCCGCTTTGTCCACCACAAATTTCACGTGCGGTCGCTTGGGATCGAACCCGGGCCGTGTGGGTGATAGGCAAGTGGTCTAACCACTGGCCACGGCGCGGCCCTTTCGCGGCCCTACCGTTCAACACAGGGCATTTCAGCATATGTATATATACGTTTTCAGAGTAAACTCGAAAACACTAAGACATTTGCTTGAAATCTTACGTACGATGCCCAAAATTTTCAACTATATGTTTCGAACGTAAGATTTCAAGCAAATGTTTTAGTGTTTTCGAGTTTGCTCTGAAAACGTAACAAAAGCACGCAACTAGAAACATGAATGCACAAATAATAAATTATACTACGGATATATACAATAATAATTGAATTTTGAATTTTCTGGGAATAGCCTCTGAAACCTACTTTATTCTGGATGGATTTTACGGAATTTTGCATAACTGCTAAACCGTAAGAGATGGACAAAAACTTACCATACAAAAAATGTAGAGCACGTTAAAACACACACTTTATGTTATATATGTATATATATTCGTGGAGTTGATCGTTTTTTAGATATTCCTTGTTTTTGGTTTCAGCTTTGACAAATTTATTTTTCTCATACAGGAATTCGTCAACTCCTGTCCATACAAACAAAGGAATTTCAGTCACATAGCAACCACCTTTTGACTATCACTTTAACCTATGCTACTCCCTATTTCGCTTCTACTTTCATGGAAGCAAGTAATAAAGCTATTTCTGCTAATTTTTTCTCGATTAGCATGACGTAAATAGAGGCATAAGCTTTTTAACAATAATTTGTTCCAAAGATGTAGAGAAAGTCATATGAATGGAAACATCAGATCTTTAGAATTAATGCCCATACACTTTAGGAATTGGCAGTTCGTGGTAGAACATTACCGAGTTTGTTTTCTCTGTGCTTTAGTAAAATAATAAAATAATATTTTTTGCACATAAACAAAATTATATCAGACTGTAATCTTCTACAAATCAAAGGAGCATAGGCCAACAGTGTCGAGAGTTATCGTGCCCGGGCTAGAATTTACTCGGTCACTTGGATTTCTGCTGCAACGCAACTACAACGAGATAACCTAAAAATGAATTCTCAGATGACCAACTCAACCAAAAGTTATTTTACAATTGCTCAAACTGGACCGACAAAAGATCAGGCTATTGTAATCGAAGCAATGCTGGCATTCCTTTAAAGAAAAAGAATATATCTATGCCATTGGTGGAATCACAGGTCCTTCACGCATTCGTTTTGTTTATAGAATTTCAAATAACCACTATGCATCTACTAAGCAAACTATCAGATAGCTGAATCAATTAGTGCTCGGCACTCAATTATCACTGTAAGCAATGTAACATTGGCTCTGCTCCCCCTCTTGACCAAAGAACGTCGGGTTACCCAACTCTGTTCTGGAAAAATCCTTGATTAGCTATGGCATTACATCTGCTTCTGTTATTAATCATATTCGTGTTTGGCTGAATACTCCAAGCTATTCCCATGTATTAGACTTTCTACGTCAGCTGTATGTTTCACCTTATGACTTACACAAACTTCCTGAGAGATTTTCTGTACATCACGAAGGCACTACATACTGGATCTATGTCTCTTCAGACACACCAACATGTTTTGTGTGTAAGATGGAAGGTCATTTGGCTACGGATCTACCCATCACAAACCTTACAAGTTCTAACACTACAGATTTTCCTCCGTTCTCGGGAAAGACAGCTTCTAACGAAGACGGCTCCCAACCGTTGGCGCGGGTGAGTACTTCACTGCCAGCCGTTCCTAAACAACGGAGCCTCCTACTTACTATAAGTGCTCCATTGGACGCAGCAAGTTCAAACGCTGAATGTGATGTATCTGCAACAGCGAGAAGCTTGGATGGATCTCCAATACGGACTACTGACCAACCTATGGATATTTGTATTCGCACAAAGCGCCCGCTGCCATCTTCCAGCAGTGTAGCGGCCCGCACGTCGAAGGATCACACACTCTTTCCGACACCAATGGGCTCTCACGACAAGACGATTCATCTGATAACCCTCCTAAATGTAAGTCTGCTCCCGTAACCAAGAAGCTTAAATAAACCCTCTGATAATTCATCCACAATTACTGTCCCTCTTCTGTCGATCAAAACGCTATAGGACAATCAACCAAGTGAATTTATTTTCACTTTCTTACAGCTCTGCAGCTTTTATGAAAACACCATTGGTGGCTAGCGACATCTCCAAAGTTGCATTAACCTATACCTCGAATATGCAGACTCTTCACAAGATCCATCCCCATTTTACTAATACGAGTATAACGAATCGAACAACCCGCCTTGAAAAGAAATTAATGGTGGCAATAGCCAGGCGACCTGATGTACCAAAAACTACACCTGCAGTAGGCGATAGTTCTCAGTCATCAAAATGTAATCTAGCCTTACTAAAATGGAATATAAATGATTTTCAGTCCCATCTTGGGTATTTACAACTTCTTTTGCAATCCCATAATCCTCTTGAAGTATGTTTACAGGAAACCAACTTCACTGCAGATTACATAGCCCCACTTAAACGCTATTCTTGCTACCACAGGAACCGCACTGAGGCAAGATACGCTAGTGGTGGTGTGGTTACCTATGTTCAGGATATTTTACCACCACTGAAGGCCGTGGCTGTCTTCGTATTTTATAAAACAGAGATTTGCATTTGCAATATTTACCTCCCAAGCAGCACTATTGTTGACTTACCACTACTTTCGGACTTGTTTACACAGCTGACTACACCCTTCTTATTACTGGGTGATTCTAAGTTACAATTCTCTATGGGGTTATGCTAAGCTTGATTATCGTGGAAGACTGCTTGAGACTCTGGAATTATTTAACGCTCTTGAACTCTCCAAACCCCACCCATTATGACATATGTCATGACACCCTCACTTGCATTGATCTTACGATATGTTCTCCCAGTATTGCATCTTTATTTCACAATCACTGTCAATGCCACTAATAACACTCTTTCTCTGAGCAAACGACCCTCTTCTTCGAAACTCGACAAGGCTGACTAGAAACTTTTTAAATGCTTATTTCGGATTGCTGCACGGGATTTACCACAGCAGGATGCGTTCCCACAAATAGATATTGACGAAATTGTTGCTAAGTTTTCTGAGAACTGTGACTAAGGCGGCCGAGAGTCCTATTCCTACCTCTGGAACAACAATATATTGTCGAACTGTTCCTTGGTGGGATACTAACTGCCAAATGACTGTTAGGTTGAAGAACAAATCCTACCAAAAATACAAACGCCATAAAACTCCGACCAACAAATTAGAATTTCAACGTCTATGTGCTGCGGCGCGTCGTGAAATCAAACGCAGCAAAAGGGAATCTTGGTTGAAGTTCGTTTCCTTACTAATAAGACTCCTCAGTCTGAAATATGGGTAAGAAACTCCAAACTATAGTGGCACGCATTATCAGCATCAAATCTCTCATCTCCGAATTACGTCCTCTGCCGACGCTATTACCGAACCACAGATTATCGCTAACACTCTTGTTTCTATTTTTTCTGCCATATCCAATGCCTCTAGAACCCTCTCCATGCATGTTTCATCTTCTCCCAGTTCTTCTCAGAAGTATCTTTTCTCTTCCTTTTCTGATAATACCCAACAATTCAACAATGAATGAAATTACCGAATTACATCACTTCACAAGCAAAAATCCCGGACCAGACAATATTCCCTATGATCTGCTCAAGCAACTGCCAGAGAGTGGCTTACAATACTTACTTCATTTCTTCAATCACATGTGCAGAGCATAACGCTTTCCCAGTCAGTGATGTGAATCCATTGTGGTTCCTATACCAAAGCCAAATAATGACACATTGCTTCCTGGTAACTACCGTCCAATTTCACTTGCATGCGCCATGTGTAAATTAAAGACTAAGACTACGATGGTTCCTAGATCTAGTCATTTCTTCAATGACCTTCAGAGTGGTTTTCGTTAATACCATTCCACTCTCGATGTTCTGTCTCTTCTTGAATCTGAAATATACGTTGCATTTACCAACCGCCAACATACGATTATTGTCGGCCTTGATATCACTAAAGCTTACGACACGGTTTGGCGCCTCCCCATCATCCAGAAACTTCTAGAAGCTAATGTTAAAGGCAACATGCTAGCATTCATTTACAACTTTCTTCTACATCAACGAATGCGAGGGAGAGCCAATGACACCTTTGTCTAGTCAGGGGCATACCACAGGGATCGGTATTAAGCGTTACGCTTTTCTTAGTAGCTATTACGATGTTTTTGCGTGTCTTCAATCTCCAGTGAAAACAGCTTTATTTGAGGACGATCTTACAATATTTTGTAAATATTGTAACAACACAAGAACTAATATAATCTATTTTGGACCACCTTCAACGGTGAAGTCATGAACAGGCCTAATGTTTTCTTCCCAAAAGAGACAATGCATAAATTTGCTTAACTTAATCAGAAGTTTGTATTCTTTGTTCCAACTTAAAACCCAATTTTCTCAGTTTTACATATATGTAACTTGTGCCATCATTTTACTGGGTGCCTCAATTTGCCTTACATACTCTCCATCTTCTCTTGTGAGCTGTTTGCAATTCGTTTCGTCCTTTACTATGTATCGAAGAGCAGAGATCAATCCTTCATTGTCTTCACTAAGCGTTCTACTAGCTATACAACGACATTCACCCCTCCACACTATTGTACAGGAAATACAAGTACTGTGCGATGATTTGATAACTTCTGGCAAGCGCCTTGTCTTTGCTTGGACACCACCCCACTGTATTATAACAGGAAATGAGATGTCTGATTCTGCTGCGAAGGAAGCAACAACTCATCCTCCAACCATCACAGATATCAAGATTCCTCATGATGATTACCTCATGCATCTTAGGCGCACTATTTTGCAGCAATGGAGAGCACATTGGACAGCTACATCTAGAACTAAATTGCATTAAATCTGCCCAACACAGAACATTGCTTCCTCTCTTCTGACACTAACCAGAAGATACCAGGTGCTAATCACCCGCTCGTGCATCGGACATACCGCCCTTACCCGTTCCTACCTCTTGTCGCATGAACCACCTCCTAGATGTACTCTGTGTGACATGTTCTCACAGTTTATCACATAATTACAGCCTGCCCGAGATACACTGCTTAAAGGACTCAATGTGGTATTCCTACTGACTTTCAACTGATCCACAATCCTGGACACATGTTTTACAATTCCTGAATATAATTCAATTGTACAATAAGATGTAACTACTGTGACTAATTTATATTAATATTACTTATTTTCAGTAATTGTAGTCGCGATACGACTTTGTGTTAAAGCGACATGAATTATTAAATAAATAAATAAATAAAAATTATACAGATGAGCCAGACATTATAATGCATTTAGATTAGCTCATCACTAGCATGTTTCATACTTACCTTTATTACAAGTCCATTGCTCTTCGTGGGATCTAGTCACATAATTCATGAATTCCCACACACACACTCACTCACTCACGCACATAAACATTTGTCTAACTCTTATGTTTGCCCCCCGTTATCCACATTGCAATTTTAACATTTCTCTCGAATGATAAGTGAGTTTTATTTAGGACGTCTTTAACTGCTGGACGTGAAAGATGCTGAGAGGCCTCTTTTTCAGGCTTGAGGTTCTTTTACGAGCCGTAAATCTACGATACGGGACTAACGAAGGAAGCCATGCAAAGGATTTTTACGTCCGAAAAAATTCATCATCCTCCATCGGGTTTGAACCCGCGACCTAAGGTATATGAAGTTAGTATGGTAACCAGTACACCACGAAAGACAACATTTTTGCTGAATTCAATGACGTTGCTAGTAAAGGATAAAGAGACGAGAACGTTGGGGACACCTCACGCACTGTGATATATGGAAATCTATTGTGCGCTAACACTCCCAGTAGGAAGGGATGAAACTCAGGAGGCCACAGAGCGCATGCAGACGGGCCACAGAGACGCGCGGAAGTCCCTAACTCTGAGGCTGAAGTTGTTCATCCGGGAGCCAGTTCTTCATCCAGGTCTAATCAACCGTACCGCCTCCCACATTGATAGCGATCGCAATGTCGAGAACAGCACTTACAGTACGCATGCATTTGCGTCATTTGTCAGCACTGCCACACACCATGATCCTAAAAGCATAGGTACTTGAAACATGCTAAGGAAATGGCAGGCATGAAAGGGAGTTGTGGAAAATAGGAAACCCAACATTCGCCTAAGTGACAAGGGAGAACTATGAAAAACCTCAAGTCAGAATAGAGCCTACGAGAATCGAACCCGCGATCTCCCGAATACGAATCGCATATGTTAACATGGCGCCACCTCCCCCAGCATTATTGCTATAAGATTGGAAAACTACAAAAACTTGTATTTTAATGCATGGTTTCCCTTATCAAAAATGCAGTTTTGTCTACACTCGAGCCTTTTCAGCACTAGAATTAAGTAGTAATTACATTCAGATGACACATATTTTAATTATTTATTTATTATTTTCTCTAGCACGTATGTGCATACAGTGTACATAGTAGCTAGAGAAGGTATTGTATTGCACCAAAAAAGTCGATGTCGAGCTGTCACCGGAAATATGTTTTGAGGTCCCTATGACCAAAAAAGCATTTTTAGAAAAAGGTCTTGTGATGGATAGGTAGAGTCAGACTGAAAAATTCAATGACATAGCCGGGATTTGAACCATGGGCCTCCTGCTCTCTAGCCGGTTGCTCGACCACTGAACTACCGTAACATGCCGCCATAGCATTAAATTTCTCAACTGACTGGAATGTTTCCCGGTAAACCACAAGGTGATAAATTATTTTGAGATGGCATACCCCCATGGGGGCTTACAACATTGCAAGTAATAGAATAATAGTTGGCTATACTATAAATCCTGAGATTTAAACTGCTTACAATGTTGCAAGTACTTTAAGTCCCAGGATTCATTAAGTACTTTAAGTCCCAGGAGTATAGCCAACTATAATGGACAATTGTTTTCTCACAGAAACCGTGTGTAGGACAGGAGTTGGATAGTTAGAGTCAGACTGAAAAACCCAATGCCCTTTCTGAGATATTCCTTGTTTGCTTCAGCTTTAAAATACCTAAACTTACACGGAAAGTTGTGAACTCCTTGCTCTGCATAGAAACGGTTTTCAACCACATGGCAACCAACTTTTAAAAGATTTGACTATCGTTTTAGCATGTTGCCATGGTAGCTCAGTGGTAGTGTAACCGGCCCGAGACCGGGAGATCCGTGGTTCAAATCCCGGCTATAGTATTGGATTTTTCAGTCTGACTCTACCCAGCTCCTGTCCTACACACGGTTTCTGTGAAAAAACAATTAAACTTATCAAAGAGAATGAAATTTCAATTGTTTCATATAGCGACCGACTTTTAAAGGACTTGACTGTCGCTTTAACCTGTTCATTCCCATTCCCTATTTCCCTTCTAGGAAGCAAGTAATAACACTAATTCTGCTTATGTTTATCTTGATTAGCATGATGCAGGTATAAAAAATATCAATCTTTTGAATAAAAATTGTTGTTTGTGGAACAGCTAGAGAAAATCATGTGAATGGGACACATATTTTTTTAAAGGTAGTACTTATTCACTTTAGAACCTACATGTTCGTTTACAAACTCTAACTTGTTCTACAAATACATTTTGTATCATACAATTTTACTCTTGAGAATGTTTTAAACCTTCACTAACAAATTCAGTATTTTATTTTATTTACATTTTGGTATCCTTTCATAAAACCCGAAAGTGGGTAAAACCCTATAAAATGAATCAAAATTTAGTCTTCTCTATTGTATTCATTAGTTTTGTCAGTTGGCCCTAATAAAATTTCTGCCTAAAACTTATCTTATTCTGAAACAACTAACTTCTCATTTTCATTATGTCCTCCATTTTCTCATATTGATAGCCACTTTATCAAATAAATGAATATGCATGTAGTACAGGAAGTGTATATTTCGTTTTTAGGTTATGCAAAGATGAAAATTCTCTCATGTATTTAACAATTAACTTTTAATGGCGTGTAATGGGTTATTCCTGCACTTTCTGTGTGGACTGCTGCATACCTCCAAACATACGAATCCAGTTTAAAACTCATGTGCGGAAAACATCTCAGTGCTACAGCCATTTTTGAAAGAATAGAAAATATCCACGAATTCTCCATGTAAAGAATAATTTTGATTAACGGAACGTTTTGTTTTTTGTCGCATCTCGAGAAGATGCTAAACTGAAGTGTTATATTTATCCAATTTTTCGTTTTTATCTTATGCTGTTCGCAGACGAAAGCATTTTTCTTAAAACTGCTTTTCTTTTATCCAGGAGTCTCAGAAGTGTATTCCTAGTGAAATCTCGGTATCAGATTTGGGGGGGGGGGGGGAATGAAATACTTTCTCTACTTGCAAAAGGTAAGCAGTAGAGTAGTAATTAAAATCTTGAGTGTTTGCATACAAATTACATTTCCTATCCATGCTTCTACAAACTCTTCATACAAAACCATATTCTTCTTTCTATTTCATGTTGATCGCGATAAATGTTCGTTGTAGTTACAAGGAATACAAGGGCTTAGGCGATAATCAACTATTTTAAAAGCGTGTCGCGGTGTAATGGTTTTGAAATCCCGTTCTCTTTACATATCTGATGATTTCCATTCACATGACTTTCTCTACCGGTTCTGCAAATAAACTATTATTGCAAAAGACTAATCTTTTACCTACATCATGCTCACCAAGACTAACTGTTGAGCGCCCCTAAACATCAACACCACCAACATCACTTCTCTTAACTAAGATGTGAATCCACATTGTGCGACATTCTGAACTTAAAATAAATATGATACGTGATGAACATATGCTTTGGAAATCCTCCTTTCGTCTCAACAAATCTTCAGCTGATACCCATGCAATGCTACAGGAGGTCTATGGAGAGGTCGATCAAGCACAACATGAAGGTGGTTTAAAATATTTATAGAGGGAAGATAATATGAAAGGAAGGAGGACCAGTGCTCCATTTGCTACTCTTACGGAAGAAAATATCTGTTGCTGTGAGAAAGAATCGAAGAATAACCTTATGTATAAGCTACGAAATATAGAAAATTTCGTAGGGTGCCACCCATACAGTGATGACAGAAAGTTTATATATGAAATTTGTTTGTGCATAGGGGTTTCAAACTGCCGATTCCCGAAAAAAGGACATTCGCGTGCAGGTCTGCATATGTTAGGGGTTGATGAAAAGTAAATTACTGTTAAGGAAACAAGGCTACCCCATTTTGATCCCAAGTACAAACAGCAAATCTCAGTGTGGAAATCATGACCAACCAAGCCAACGTGTTGCTTCTGCTGGGAAAGTTATGGTCATCTTATTTTTTGATATACGTGGAATAGTTTACCAGCATATTTACCTGCACACATATCAGTATTTCGACAATTCTGGGTATATATAGGGATGTCCTGAAAATGTTGCAAGCGCAAAAGATCACATATTCGTGAAATAGGCTGGATGTTGCGCTAGGATAATGCAAACGTTACTACTGAATCCTGGAAAAATTAACTACATATATTCCGGATTTAGTCCAGTGTGAGATTTATTCACTAACCTTAATAAAAAAACCTTCTTTTTAACCATTTTCCATCTTGAGAAGCAGTAGTGAAGGCTGCGGAGATGATTCTGGACTTCTTAAAATTAGTTTCCAATAGGACTTTGCAGACCGGCAGAAAGGCTGGGGTAAGTGCATCGCATCCAAAGGGGAGTATTTTGAGCAGGACCATCAAAATTATGAGGATGAATAAAGATATATCGTAAACAATTATGATCATTCTTTACTAAGCAGTCCTTATCAAATTGTCTGTTTTATTATGCCGGTTGCTGGAGCAAACGCAGCTGTGGTGAGAGCTTTCTTCGTTTCTTTTTCTCAGGAATTCTTTGTAGACTGAAAAAATAACCATTTAAACATGGATTATGAAAGCAGTAATTACAATGAAAATACATTTCGAATATTTTGTTAATTGACTTTTACGAGCGAATACCAGAAAAAGAAAACGTTTAAAAGGGCTTGATGGCTTTAGATACATATAATAAGTACTCTGGTACCGTGTAATTGCAATCATAAATGCCTCCGTACTACATTTTACTTATTTTCAAAATAATTATTTTACTCAGTTTTATGTAGATCGTATGAAAAATGTCCGTTTCATGCTCCTCTTGTAAATATTAGAATGCTTAACTGGTCCTCCTTTATTCTGAAAATCTAGTCATCCTAACTTACACGTTTTGGAAATAACATTATTAATGAAGACAACTGAAGCACATTGGCATAAATCACTAATTAAATGCTATAAACTACGCAGCTATGATGAATTTGTTGCATATAGCCGCGCTTTCTTGAATTTATGATATTCTTATAACAAATTGCAGCTATTTGTGAGCTAAATAGTCAAAGAAGCAAGAATGGTCCACATAATATAGTAATTTAAGCAGTGCAATGGTAAAAATGGGCGAACGGCTATTATTTGTGTAACAACAAAAACATCAACAAAGTTTCACTATGTACACGAACATATTATTGAATGTGCGCTGCGTTGTTTAGGGTATAAGCTAAACTTTATTGCTGAGTATAAAGCAACCCGTGAAGATTTGGAAACTGATTAGAGAGGCTGAAAAATTCTGGGAATTATATTAAGAACTATGCAGTGTTTGGAAAGTTACGTAAGTTGTATTATCAAGTCTGTCACTTTCACAATTGCGTCGACTTTAGAACTGGAAACAGTAGCTTTTTGTAACCATTGTTTCTATGCCTTTATTACCAAACATCAAGTTGTCAGAAACAAGACAGCGTCATCCTCTGCATCCCACGCAGAGTATTGCTCTGTCTTCAGGTCGTTCATTTCATCTCATGGGCAGTTCTGCCTGTCATCCGGTCTTTGGAGTGGTGCACTTAGCACGGAACATGTGTATAGCTCTATAGTTTTTTATTACTTTCTCTAGAACGCATGTAAAATGTGCGTAGTAGACGGAGAATATATTGTATTCCACCCAAAATGTATTACTGCGATTTTACCGGAATACATGTTTTATGGTTACCTGAATAAAAAAAAAAAATAGCATTTTTAGAAAAAGGTCTGTGTGTAGACAGCATAACACAAAAACCAAAGTCGGCTAAATACCAAACTTGCTATTTAAGTTAGGTATCTTCCAAGAATGCGACACGATGATTTTAAAAAATCCAACTCAAACTACCCTTTACATGGAACATTTTTTCGAAATTTTTATTTTCTAAAAATGGCAATAATGAGTTTGATCAAAATGCCCTATATTAAGGATATTTACATTGGAAATAATCTGAATTTCTTGGGAATAGCTCCTGAAGTCCTCTTTATTCTGAATACATTTTGCATTTCTGGTAAACCTAAGATATAGATAAAACTTGCTGCACAAAAAATGTAGATCTTGTTAAAACACACTTTTTATGTAGTATAACATTTTTTGTAGAGCTAACCATTTCAGGGATATTTACTGTTATTGCTTTCAATTTTAAAATACTTAAACTTTCCTCAAACGGAAAGGCCTTATCCGTTTTATATCTCTTTTGTTTTACTTCTGGGGCCTGTTTCACCATATTTGCAAGTTTTGTTAATTGTAAATTCTGTTTGCAATTTGTAAAAATCTGTTTCGCAATGGAAGTTTGTAAATTTGAGCTTTACAAACGAACTTAAATATTTACAAGTGAATTTGTATAGAGATTACAATTGATGTTTTGTTTCACAATCAAATAGTAATTCCACACATTTGTAACTTTTGTTTATAAAGTAAGCAGTTTGTCTACAAATAGCTTAAGGTTTGTAGATTAACCTATATTTTAATATTTTTGAGAAAAATGCATCGAATAAAACTAAACACACAGCAACATATCTAAAAACAGCATAAATGCTGTTTAGTAGCAGTTCTATTGATTCAGATAATGATGTTCATACAATGGAAGCTAAAATACATAAATATTATAAAAACCCGGCCCAGACCTCGAGTTTTAAGTGTGTGCCATGACAGTAGATCTACTGAGATGTAAAAAAAAAAAAAAAACTGCGGGAGGAAATTCCGGCACACCGGCGGCATATATATGATCCTGGCAAAACCATGCAAGTAGAGCCTAACTTCAAAACAACAGCTGTGTGTTGCTTTGTACTGCAGTTGCAGATATTCATGGAGTTTCTAAGGCCTCAGTATGCAGAAGTGTGCATAGAATATCCCACATTCATGCTTATACGAATCTATGCAATGTACGACGTAATAATGCACATTCTACAAAGGACCGGACAATTCATAGGGCATCAGCGAGAAATGCGAGACTTTGTAATAGTGTATCTTTGATACGATTAAATAACTTTATATAGTAAATTTTAGTTTAAATACACTCATTAAACTTACCGCATGTATTAGATGCATGGAGAGAAAAATAAACCCTTTATTATTTTTATAACTCGTGGCTGTAAACGCTTTGATTCGGAATATGATAGAATGACCATAATGTTTATGTTTATACATTGTATATCAGGATTTGTAAAGTTTCTCTATTTACAAGTTAAAAAACTTTTATTGTGAGATGGAGTTTAGAAGCATTTATAATATTTCTCTTGTTATTTGTAAATTGTAAATGTTGTGAAACATGCCCCTGGTCATAAAAAGAACCGAATACCAATGGCAATCACATAGCGACAGCTTTTAAAGATGACTGTCAATTTAGACTAGTGTATTACTTTATTTCCCTTCTATTTATAAGACTAAGTGATAGACGTTTTCTGGAAATGTTTATCTTGATCAGCATGGTGTAAATAAAACAATAATCTTTTTAAGAGTAGTATATTTGCAATACAGATAGAGAAAGGCATTTCTCAGTTGAATAGTGAAAGGCGTTTAATTTGAAAAGCTGTTTTTATATAAAATGTCAGCAATATAAGCATGTTTATACACTCAATAAAAATATAAGATAATTACTAAATAAATATGCAAAGTGCAAAAATAGCACATAAAGTAACAAATAGAAGAAAATGTTCTGAAAATAAGAAAATAGTATAAGATGACCAAAATGGCCTAATAAATAGGACTATCGTAATGATAAGGGTTTATGTACACGTTAGCAACACCTGTGAAGCAACAATTAAAATATGTGATGACTGATGAGAATTCGAGCCCTGGTTAGTAAGAAATTAATTTAGATGCGCGCTCAATATGGCTGGGATTTATTTCGTGGCTTCCCTTAGTCGCCAAGGTAAATACCGGATTAGAAGTTTAATACCATGACCAGTTCCGCCTTCAGTCTAAAATAATAGCAAAACCTGAAAATAGATAGTAAGAGCGATTGCGGTAGTTAAAGCAGCTAGACTGGATGGCACCCTAACACCATCTACTTGAGCAAAATAGCAGGGCAGCAGAATAATGGGTTACAATAAATGTTATTTATTTGTACAGTCGTTGAAATAAAATTTAGATTTAATTAATTTTATTACAATTTTATAAAAATTGTTAAAATGATTTATAGCTCTATAATATACACACATCGCCCGCCACTCTCGTTTAAAAGGATGAGGCACTTCGCCATCTGATTACGGATGGCAGAAGCAGCTACACTGAGGAACCCAATCGTCACCTGCTTGGTTCGAAGCGAAAGTGGTACGGAACGGGATGAGTCCTAAGATATATATTTTTTAACATTTTAAGAATTGGTCGCTATGTGATGGCTTTGAAATTTCGTTCTATTTGCATGACCAAAATGAGAAAAATACAAGTACTTATATTACAGAAACTTAAAGCAAGAACAAGAGATATCTGGGAAAATATAAAATCTGTGCGGTAATTTTATTGAATTAAATTTTAGTTTGGGTCATTTTTGTGAGTATTCCATTTTAAAACAATGGTCGTTTTACGGGTGTTTTTAAAACATTAATACATCATTAAAACCCAGGGCCTGATTATAATAGCTTTACCTCTCTGCCATGCTTTTGCTTTCCCTTACTCCTGATTGGCTAGTGTACCTACATCTTTAAATACCGATTAATATAACTACAAGTCTTGTGCAATACAGAGTCAATGACAAAAACGATAGAATAAGGTGCATGTATTTTGTAATCCTCCGCCGGGTTTATACTCAAGGTCGCGGGTTCAAACCCGGCGGAGGACGATGGGTTTTTTTCGGGTGTCTTCCTTCGGAAGGGAAGTAAAGCCGTTGGTCCCGTGTCGTAGATTTACGGCACGTAAAAGAACCTCAAGCCTGATAGAGAGGCCTCTGAGCAAAATTAAGCGGTCTTTCACGCCCAATTTAGAATGGGACGCTGAGAACCATAGTAGTTAAAGAGCGTCTATAAATAACACGCCATTTACATATCGAGATTTAGCTGAAGGATCCTACTTGTTTGTTGAAAAGAATTTGTATGCATTGCAAAAGCATTAACTCTGTTACGTAAATGTTACAATTTTCTTCGAAAGCATTACGGTAAATGATTATGTTAAATAAAGAATACATTTTTGTAGTTCAACAATCTATTCCACGACAGCAGCCAATGATTAGCTATTGTGACAGCTAAGAAATACGGTCTCCAAAGATATGCCAATCTCTTCGGAGCTAACTCATTTTCGCTGGAGGAGGAAGAGGAAAATGAATCCCAAAACAATAATATTGTCGATAATTTCCATTAAGCTATCTTTGTCTCGGTAATCGTTTTCTGCCTTTTCTACATGCTTGCAAAACCCATACCAGTCTGTTATGATCACATGGATATAATCACCCGGGGCTATAACCCGCCTGTAACTCGTCTTTCCCTAGCCGTTCTTTTCACATTGGGATTCAGATTATACATGAAAGGCTCCAAAAACCATTTGTCATTAAACACCTCTTTAGTTTTGTATTTATTTAAATTTAAATCAGCGTGTACAGCTCTGATTTACGCATACAAATTCAAGCGGGATGGCATAGGTGGTTTTGTCTGTGTCCCGCATTCGGAAAGTTCGATCCCCATGCCCGGTCTTCCTGACTCATAAGTTTTTTCGGAGTTTTTCCCGGGTCGCCAGGCGAATATTGAGTTGGTATCTTTCACCTGCCGTTCATGTCGTTCCCATTGTCATTTTGTTCATTCTTCATCATTGGTTTCTTTCAGGGTTGGAAATGCCGATAATGGTACTCGGTGCGGCGTGGCAGGAGAAAGGATGCTCAACGTGACTATCTCCGTCCTTTGGCTTCGGCTGCTTGCCGGGATGAGGACCGCTTCTAGTGGGGGCGTGGGACCTAAGCGGGGTGGGGTCCCCAGTCTGCCTGACCTATTGTCGAAGTGCGTCAACCTGGAAGCTGTAGGAACCCTGTCATTGCTGTACCATCGCTTCTGGTTAGTCTGCCCGGTGTATTCTCTCATCTCATCCCTCCCTCCGGAGATGGTCCCTAACCTCATAACAATAACCACCTAGGTTCAATGCCGATTCTTCACCGTCCGTATCCTAATCCTACTTGTACAATAATTGTTTGAAACAATGATAGCATAACAGATTTTACGGAACTGCCAGAAGGGAATTTTCCGAACTCTATACTTTGATAGGAAACATTAATTAAAACTACAATAGAAGGAGGCTAATGAGGAGCAACTTATCCCGAAACCCTTAAGCTGGAGTTCGCTTATGCCAGAGAAATTGTTTTAGACCCTCAGGGGAGTATTTAAGGGACTGGAGAGTGAAATTTTTACTAGATTCGGTCAAAAATTCGAAAATAGTCGCTGCAACCTTTGGGCATCTATAGAGAATCATCATTTAACTGTTCTCTCTTGCTTTTCTCGCTCCCTCTACAACTATTTAAGGATGGCGCAATACACCCGTTTCCTAAACAGGTTTTTCATTAAACAGCGTTTTTCTAAAACTACATATTTTCACACTTTCCAAATGTTTCACGCGTCTCATTTATTCTTTAATACGACTAAAGTTTTACAGATTGTGTAGTAGTATCTATTACAATATTGCAAAGGAAAAAATTATCCTAACACCAATTGCAATTTTAAAAAAGTATATTTTTATGAAAAATATTTAGAGATTAAAATATCTAACTCATAAAAAATTATAATGATTCAATGTTCAAAATTATTGAAATATCACCGCTTGAAATTTTGGTGTAAAGCTCCAATTCTGAAAATGCCAACTAATTTTCTCAAATTTTGAGGCGCGTTTAACATTTTGATTATGCATTATATTTACTAAAAAAAAATTATGAAATAATTTTTATCTTGCAAAGTATTTATCCAATTTGATTGCCATTTGATATTCATATTAGCATAAGAGCAATTTAATCAGCGTAGAAATTTGACATTTCACTTCCAGTGTCCTTTAAGGGTGGGAAGAGGGAAACATGTGGAGGTACAGGACTTCACTGCGCAAGCCCTTTCTGCCGAGCAGCAGACATTATCCGACACAGACAGTACCATCACCATAGACTTCACGAACAAAAACCAATGGGTCAGAGTGAGGGCCGCTGGAGATCGAACCCATGACCCCCTGAATGTGGGCCACCTGAGCCATCCTCTCGATGGAAGTTAAGAAAGTAGACGTTCCCCCGATGTTTCTTATCCTTTTGCATGAATATCAGGAGATTTTATATCAGCTGTTATTGGGAATTGCCGAGGGTACGAAATTACAATTTATATTACAAATTTCATTACAAAATACATTCATCTTATAAATCTTCTAGATCATTTTACAATAATTTCATACAGAACAGGGGAGACAAATTAAATAAAATAGTCAATTCATCATTGGAGTTTATAAAACTAACCTGAAAGAGTTCTTCTCTGAGTGGTGGTCCACACTTGTATATCGCTGAAGGAAGCACACAGGTTCCAATATTTATCCAGCTCTAAAAGTAAACCAAACTACTGCATTTACCATATTATTAATGTGTATAAAACATGCTAACATCCTCCATGTAAAAAGCAACAATTTTTTTAAAACGGGAAAACCGGAGATGGCAAATAAGAGTGACTTCATTGTTAAGTGGCTTTAATTATACACTAACCTTGGCTTCCGTCACGCTTTTCGAACACAAAAGTTGAAAACCTAATGGCTGGAAGCAGCCTCAACAGGGCGACCATATGGATCCAAACGATCTAAAGGGACGGTCAAATGAAATTCCTAAAGTCCAAAACAGTCTTCTCAGATTTCTATTTAATTCTCTATTAACAGCCATGGCCACGCTCGCTAAAGTGTCTAGCTTTGGTGCTTCGTGGCGCAGGGGATCGTGGGTTCGAGTCCCACCTTGGGCATGGGCGTTTGTGAGTTTGTTTATGTATATGTATTTGTAAGTACAATTAAAACGGAATATGGCCACGCTCGCTAAAGTGTCTAGCTTTGGTGCTTCGTGGCGCAGGGGATCGTGGGTTCGAGTCCCACCTTGGGCATGGGTGTTTGTGAGTTTGTTTATGTATATGTATTTGTAAGTACAATTAAAGCGGATATATATATATATATATATATATATATATATAAAAGCTTCGCTCGCCTGCAGAGATTCCTCATTTTCTTCTCTATTTCACAGCCTCTTTCTGATTCTTTGCCCCTTTCTCTCCCTCCCTGCCTTATCGTTCCATCCACATTTTATGTTTTATAAACTTGTAATGACCCTTTTCCCTAGGCGTTAATAAAAATTAAAAGATAATTATCAGTTTAAGACAAAAATTTGAGTGCCTGGAACTATTGGAACTGCATAATTTCCCGTGGTAACTAATTTTCGAACACGAATAATAAATAGAGCGATTTGATATAATGTCTTAAATATTCGCCACATCAAATTTTGTAAATAATAAAACTTGTGAGAAGCAATATAACTATCATAAAAGTGTATATTCTTTTTCTTTCTTTCTTTTTTTTTTTTTTCAAAAAATTCAACAATAAGATGGTTACCTAGATATTTGCGCTCTGGAAAACTTGAATCTGAATGTGAATTTCTCTGGCAACGCCTTTCATATAGATTTTAAAAGGTATTCTTGCAAAGGGTTAGTTTTTGCTTCCGTTTATCCAGATAAACATTTGAAGAAATAGTTTAATTACATAGTGTAGTTACAAAAGGGATACAGGGCACTGAACCGATAGTCAGTTGTTTAGATTTTAAATTCCATACTCTTTCCATGACATTGTCAGAAACATCTGATTGGTGACAAGAACTCAAAAATGGCAAAAGCATTGAATAATAACAAAAGATCTAATGTGTTCCATTCCATTACTTTCTCTGTCTGTTCTGAAACAAACTATTCTTACAAGCTTTATCTTCTATCTATTTCATGCTAATCGAGATGATAAACATTACCAGAAATGATCTTATTACTTAATTCCTTGCAAGCAGGAGGAGAAGAAGAGAATACACTAGGTTAAAACGACAATCAAATCTATAAAAAAGCTATTCACTATGTAATTCGATTCTCTTTGCGCAGTCAGGAGTAAAAAAAAAAAAAAAAAAAAAAAAAAAAAGAAGGAATACGAATGACGTCTTCCCGTTTAAGAAACGTTTAAATTTTGGATCATTTACACCAATAATCATGAATATCTCGCAGATATGTTTTAAAAAAAATAAAACATATCTGACCTAAACTGTGTGCTTTAACGAAATTCACATTTTAAGTAATAAGATTTTACCTATATCTTATGGTTTACCAGTGTGCAAACGTCATCCAGAATGAAGAGGACTTCGGAGACTATTCCCAGAGAACTCAATATATAATTTACAGTTGTAAAATTATCTTAAACACGTGTTATTTTAATTAAAAATCCTTAGAACCATTTTTAAGAAAAATTAAAATTTTAGAAAAATGATCCATGTAAAGGATAGCTTGGGGTGAGGTGAAAATCTTCTTGCCGCATCCTTGGAAGATGTAGGTATAACTTAAATATCAACGGATTTTTTTGTTTTTGAGTGAACTTGCTCACAGACGCGCGCGCGCACGCACACACACACTCACACACATACATAAACATCTACCTTTTTCTAAAAATCTGATGTGTTACATTCATATGTCATTCTCTACATCTCTGTAACAAGTTACTGTTAAAAAGCTTATTCTTCTATTTACTTCATGCTAGTCGAGATAAACATTAGCAGAAATTAAAATAGGATCTGAAACTTTCCTGGTGACGAACATATTCTAGACTTTCTCGGGCTTCAAGCCAGGTGTAGTGATGAAGAGTCATCAACGTTTCGGGAGCGTGCATCTCTCCCATCATCAGGATCATCTGATCTCTCTCACCTATTTGAGCCATTCATCATCCTGATGATAGGAGAGATGCACGCTCCCGAAACGTCGATGACTCTTCATCACTACACCTGGCTTGAAGCCCGAGAACGTCTAGAATATTAGCAGAAATTGTTTTTATTACTTGCTTCCTTGTAAGCACAAGGGAAATAAGGGAACACGCTAGGCTAAAGCGATATAGTAAATTCTTTTAAAAACTGGTTCCCATGTGGTTGAAATCCGCTACTTTGCATGGTCAGGAGTTTACAAATTCCGTAATCAAAGATAGACAAAATTGTAGATATCATTAAAAGACACAATATATGTCATATACAATTTTTTCGTAGAGTTAACCGTTTCCCAGATATTCCTTATTGGTTTAAATTTTTAACTACTTAAACTTTTCTCGAGTGGGAAGTCAACTTTCGTTTTATCTCTTTTCTTTTACTCCCGGGAATACAAAAGAGAATTGTTTCATATAGCGATAGCTTATAAAGATTTGACTATCGCTTTAGCCAAGTGTTACCCTAATATCCGTTCTACTTACAAGGAAGCAAGTAATAAGACCATTTCTGCTAATGTTTATCTCGATTAGCATGGCCTACATAAAAGAACAATCGAAGGAGTCATAACAAATTTTATGAATTTTGCGTTTAATGCGCATTCTGGTGGTCATGGTCTTGATGGTACGAATACCTTAAAAAACGGCCTGAGTCGTGAGATATGACACGGTGAAAAATACCTGGTTCTACAAAAACAACCTTCTTTTTTTTTTCTTTCTTTTTTTGCTTCATTTGTATAGACCCCTTTAACATCAATGGTCATATAGGGGGCTTTCACTTGTGAAACTGTAGGTCCAGAACATTAGGTTAAACTGTATATTACTCAACACACGCACATTCATACTTCCAGACTCTAATTCCGATTAAAGAAAAATTCCCCGCCCCAGCCAGGAATCGAACCCGGGACCTCCGGGTGAGAAGTGAGCTCGCTGACCACTCGACCACGGAGGCAGTCAAACAACAGCCCTTGTCATGGCCTTTTCTTACAAGATTAGCCTTTGTCAAGTGACTAGGGCTATTTTTGTGTTCCTGTTGGCAGGATTGTTATTCGCGGCTTCAACATGACCATATCGCATTATTATTCTTGTGTTATCCTGAAACCGTTGCTTAGTGTACACTGACGAGGAAATGTGATACTTGGAGTGGTCAAAGAACAGGAAAAGAAAGACAGGAAAGAAAATGTGGTAAAGAAATCGAAGATTATGGGACTCGAACACATACATCATGTTAGAAAGAAGGTTGAAGCTAAACATGTTGGTGACGTTTGCAGGTTAGTAGACCTACTGAATTCGAAGTTTGTATTTCCCTGAGGATAGTCTCTTTTCCAGTTATTATTATTATTATTATTATTATTATTATTATTATTATTGTTGTTGTTGTTGTTGTTACATACAACGGTACGTAATTATCGTTTTATTTGTCATGGTTATTTATAGCGGTGCTAACCTTGATTTCAGATGCAGGCGATACAGATGTTTTGAGGCAGTAAATGAAGAACAACGAAATAAAAAGTTTATCGGCTTTTACAACCTGTCAAGCAAAGATATTCAAGACACTCACTCGTGTTGCAAGCCTAATAAGTATGGAGCTTGTCAAGCAAAGAAGATCACGCAAAGCTACTGCTAACTGTGATGATTCTTCAGAATTAGGTAACTGATATATGCACAATGTATCATTTTACTATAAACTTCGTGTGAAGGAGGGAGATGCAGCACCATTGAAATAGCAGTGTGTCGTAATGTATTCTTGAGCATTCATGGAATCACAAGAGGCTGATTGTGTTCTCTGGTATTTAGGTTCTGTGTTTATGTGCGCAGCATAGTTCAAAAACGAGAAAAATGTTAAAAACCAAATGTGGTATTTAGGTTTGGCATCTTCCAAAGATGCGAAACGAAAATTTTCAAGAAAATCCTTCACCCCCAAATACCCTTTCATGGAACTTTTTTCGAACATTTTGATTTTTTTCAAAAATAGCTCTAATGATTTTGATTAAAATATCGTATATTCAGGATACTTACCTGAAAAATAAAATGTATATCTTGACTTTTCTAGGTTAATTTTCTTTATTCTGGATGAGTTTTTCGGAATTTTCCATAACAGCTAAACCGTGAGATATGGACAAGAACTTACCGCGCAAAAAGTGTAGAGCACGTTAAAGCACACAATTTATGTTATATGCATTGTTTTCGTAGAGTTGATCGTTTTTTTTTTAGATATTCCTTGTTTTAGGTTTCAGCTTTAAAAGATCTGATGTGTACCATTCACATGACTTTCTCAACATATCTGCAACAAATTCTTCTTAAAAAGCTTATACTTCTATTTACTTCATGTTAACCAGAAAAAATTAGCAGAAATAGTCTTATTACTTGTTTCCTTGTAAGTAGTAGCGAAATAAGAGAGTATCATAGGTTAAAGTGATAGTCAAAAACTGGTTGCTATGTCACTGAAGTTCCTAGGTTTGTATGGACAGCAGTTGACAAATTCCTGTATGAGAAAAGTATAAGTTTTTCAAAACAGAATCCGAAAACAAGAAATGTTTCAAAAACGACGAACACCACAAAAAATGTATATAACATAAATTGTGTGTTTTAACGTGCTCTACATTTTTCGTGTAGTAAGTTTTTGTCCATCTCTTTCGCTTTAGCAATTATTCAAAATTCCGTAAAATTCATCCAGAATAAAGTACTTTTCGAGGCTATTCCCAGAAAATTCAAGATATACATTTTATTTTTAAGGTAAATATTTTAATATACAAAATTTTAATCAAAATCGTTCGAGCTATTTTTGAGAAAATCAAAATTTTCGAAAAAAGTACCAAGTTTGGTATTTTACCGACTTTTCGTTTTTGAGTTATGGTGTTCACGACACACGGACACACATACACATACACACACCCGGACCTTTCTCCGAAAATGCTTTTTTTAGATAAAGGGAACCCTAAAACATATATTTCCTGTTAAAACTCGGTATCGAATTTTTGAGTGCAGTGCAATACCTTCTCTATACACTGTGTACATAGTGGGTGTAGAGAAAGTAAAGACATACGTTTCTCATACAGGATTTTGTCAACTCCTGACCATATAAACAAAGGAACTTCAGTCACTTAGCAACCAGCTTTTGACTATCACTTTAACCCATGCTACTCCCTTATTTCCCTTATACTTGCATGGAAGCAAGTAATAAGACTATTTCTGCTTTTTTTTTTTTTTTTTTTTTTTTTTTTTTTGGATTAGCATGAAGTAAACAGAAGCATAAGCTTTTTAACATTAATTTATTACAGATATGTAGAGAAAGTCGTGTGAATGGAACACATCAGAATTTTTTTCATTTATTTTTATGGAAATACAAGTATGTAAACTCGAAAGGCTAACTATTGTGATTCAGTTTGATAAACAGGGAGTACACTTATAGGCATAGATAAATAAATTACCACTTTATCATGGTTTGGCTTTCTATTCTGTCCTACCCATGAGTCAATACTTTCACATTACGCATTACTTACGGTATGCATTATGTAGAACTTAGGGTGTTGGAGCCCTGCTAGGCTAATCGTTGTAAGTAAGAGTTTCATAACTCGTCCAAGAGTCCAAAATTGAGTGGGTGGACCTGGTAACAATCACGTGAGGTTCTCTATCGAATGTGAATCTGTTTACTTTCTCTACAATGTACATAGTGGTTAGAGAATGTATTGCATTCCTTACAAAATTCGATATCGAGATTTCATCGGAAATAAATGTTTTGAGACCCCTTGAACCCCCAAAATGCATTTTTAGTAAATGGACAGTATGTGTCTGTATGTGTGCGTGTCTGCACGTGTGTGTGTTATTGTTGTTGTTGTATCTTTGGACAGTAAGGCTCAAAAAGATATTCAAGAAAATCTTCTTGCCCCAAACTACCTTTTACATAGAAACATTTTCTAAAATTTTGATTTTCTCAAAAGTAACTTTACCGATTTTGATTAAAATGTCAAATATTAAAGCTATTTACATAACAAATAAAAATGTATATCTTTAATTTTCTGGGAGTAGCCTATGAAGTCCTCTTTATTACGAATGAATTCTACTGAATTTTAAACTGTAAGAGATGAGACAAATTTACTATATAAAATGTAGATCTCGTTAAAACACATAATTTATGTTATATACGTTTTTATGTTCTCTACACGTACTAAGTACGTAGTGTATAGAGAAGATATTGTATTGCATCCAAAAATTCTACTTCGAGATTTCAAGGGAAATATACTTTGAGGTCCCATGAGTCCAAAAACATTTTTAGAAAAAGGTCCGCGCATGTGTCTATGTGTATGTGTGTCAGTGGACAGCATAGCTCAAAAACCAAAAGACTGATAATATGCTAAGCTTGGTATGCGACACGAAGATTTGTCTTTACATGGACAATTTTTTTCTCAAAAATGACTCTAGTGATTTTGATTAAAATCTCTTATATTTAATATATTTACATGCCAAATAAAATGATTATCTTGAATTTTCTGGGAATAGCCTCTGAATACCTCTTTATTCGGGATGGATTTTTCTGAATTTTGAATAACTGGTAAACCGCAAGAGAAAGAAAAAAACTTACAACACAAAAAAACGTATCTCCTTTAAACACTTTGTTTATGTCAAATACATTTTTTCGTGGAGTTGACCATTTTCGAGATATTCCTTGCTATTGTTTTCAGTTTTAAAATACTTAATACGGGAACTTGTCAACTCCTGGCCATGCAAAGATATGGATTTCAATCCCATAGTAATCACATTTTAAAACATTTGACTGTTGGTTTAGCCTAGTGTATTCCCTTATTTCCCGTATACTTATAAGGAACTAAGTAATAAGACCATTAAACCAGCTTTTAAAATATTTGACTATAGCTTTAGCCTAATGTATTCCCTTATTTATCTTCTACTTACAACGAAGCAAGTAATAAGAGCAGTTCTGCTATTATTTATCTCGCTTAGTATGATGTAGATAAAAGAATAATTTTTTGTAAGAGTAGTTTGTATATAGAACAGCTAGAGAAAGTAATGTGAATGGAGCGCATCAGATTTGTAATAATTATCCATAAAGTTATTCATATAAAGTGATTTCTCTTTCTACTTCCTGTTAGTCATAAAATATTCGGCATAAATGGTTTCAATATATGTAAGAGTATATTGTGACGAAATTCAGCTGCTTAAACTGTTGATATTGCATGTTTATAAATTGAGATTATTTCAAGAGTACTGCATAACTATTAAAAAGAACAATAGCGCATATATCGGAAATGATTAATGCCACAATTTTATTTAACATAAATTGAATATTTTAATGGGTTCTAAAGTTTTGCCTTTTAATTCTGTAAATGCTACAATGAATAAATAAAACATACACAGAATAATGTTTTACTAAATGTGTAATTGTGTAGAATAAAAATGACTTTGACTTATGGGTATTTCTTAAATGTTGTTGTTCTCAGCGTCCCATTCTCTATTGGGCATGAAAGACGTTTAATTTTGCTCACATGTTCTTTTAGGTAGCGTAAATCTATGATACGGAACCACCAGCTTTAGCTCCCTTCCGAAGGAAACCATTCTTAAGGATTTTAACCCCGAAAAATTAAATTGCCTTCCATCGGGCTAGAACCCATGATGTTGCTACCCTTAATTCACGGAGGACGACCCAAAATGTGTGCATCTTGGATTTGCTAATGATATCGACTTTTTAGTTCAAATGCAATTCTCCCTCTATCATATGTAATCGATAGAGAAAATAAAAATGTTATTACCATACTAATTTCTAAGGTTTTCATCAGAAGATGAAGTGAATAGATGAGCTGCGTATAGTGCTAAAAGTGAGTATTACCACATTGCGACGCCTACATGGTCATTCAGAACGAGAGTGAAAATGTAGGACGCTGAGATTGGGCACGCATATATGTAAGACATTTCACCGGTTCAGTGTGACGTCAATGTATGGTTATGCTGCCATGTCTTATTGTTGCTTTAAATCTGCATATTTACTTTCTCTAGCCTGTGTGTGCTTAACAGGTAGAGGAAATACTGCATTTCACCCAAAAAATTGGTATCAAGATTTCTCCAGAATAAGTTTCGAAGCTCTTGAATAAAAAAAAACCTGATGTGTTACATTCACATGAATTTCACTACCTATTCTGCAACAATATATTCTTACAAAAGCCTATTATTCCATATACTTCACGTAAATCGATATAACATTATGCAGAAATACCTATTTTTATTACATACTTCCTTCCAGATACGCGCATATAAGCGAATACACCTGGCTAAGGCGCCGGTCGCTATGCGATACATTGACATTCTGATCTCTTTGCTTGACCAGGAGAAACAAAACAAAATAACGATTTTTCATTTGAGAATTGTATCTGTATTTTAAACTTGAAACCAATAGCTAGGAATATCTCGGAAACGGTTAGCTCTACAGCAAGTGTTATTTGACATACATAGGATGTATTAGCTAGAGGTTGTGGGTTAGAGCCAATCGCTCGTTTCTCACATATATTTTAGATAAAATTGTTAGAGGCATTTTTGAGAAAAACAAAATTTTCGACAAAGGTTGTACGACGTAAAGAGTAGTTTGGAGAGGGGGGATTTTCTTGAAAACCTCGTGCCGCATAATTGGAAATGCTGAACTTGATTCAACTTTGGTATTTAACGGATTTTTCATTTTTGGTTTATGCTGTTCACAGGTACAGGCACTACGCGCGCACGCACGTTCGCGAGGACGCACGTCTAAAAAAAATCTTTTTTTTTATTCGGGAACTTGAAAATACGTATTTTCGGTGAAATTTCGGTATCGAAATGTTGGGTGGAATACAGTACCTTCTCTACCTAATATCCATGCACATTGTACGCTCAAAACAGAAAAAGTAAAAAGAACATTTAAAAATCTTAATTTTGTGTGTGTATGTGTGAGTGTGTTTGTGTGTGTGTGTGTGTGTGTGTGTGTGTGTAATTCAAAAATAAAGTTTGATAAACACCAAACTTTATATTTACTGAAGATAAAAAAAATCCTGCCCTCGAAACTAGAACTTTCATGGAAATCTCTCATTATTTTTTTAAAAGGCACCTCAATGATTTTGATTAAAATGCATAATATTTAAGATATTTTACATGACAAATACAATGTATATCTTGAACTTGCTGTGAATGGCTTACAAAGACCTTTTCATTCAAAAGAATATAGTATAAGTATGCTGTGCACAAAGTGTAGATCCCTTTAAAACCTACAATTCATTTCCAATAAGTTTGTGGTACCAACTATTTCCAACTAACCTTGTTATTAACTTCAATTCTCCAATACTTTTTGTAGTTTTTGAACGGTCATCGTTCATTTGTTTTCCCCCTTCCCTCCTCTCTCTCTCTCTCTCTCTCTATCTCTCTTTAGCTTAACGTCCTTTAATCTGGTTAGTCATATGGGACGATGAGTGAAATTTAAAATGATGCTCAAATGATCTCGAGGTCTATGGATCTTAAAGTTACTCAACTCTTATCTTCTCACAATTAGGAAAAAACCCGAAAAAAACCTTAGGGTAACCCACCCTAAGCGAGATTCGCATTCGCAAACTGTTGAGTGAGGCAGACACGCTACCCCCACACTACCCATGCGGGCTTGTTTCTCTTAATGTCATGGAAAGAATATGTAATATCAAGACCAGCTTATAGTGTCCAGCTTTTGAACATTTGACTATAGATTCGGTTTCCTGTTTTCTTGTACCTATGTACAACGAAATGTGTAATGAAATTTCTTACAGACGTTTATTTCGATTCTGCAGAAATATTAACGATTGGGCAAGGAATGTAACGCATGCGATTGCAATAATTGTCTCTATTTAAATAAAACGTCAATGATAATTAAAACAGTTGTTACACACCACTGAAACTGCATTTTAAGTAACCATCAATAGAATATAAATTTCTTACAATATGTTTAACCTCGCTTTAACATCTAGCTTAAGTTGTCCTCATGCTATATCTTTTATACACATATTTCAGCGTGTGACGAAAGATGACCTTAACTGTGTTATCTTGCTATACCATCTGTTTTATTGCTATTTCCTTTATTCGGTGATCGTGATGTTGAATATCGACTCCTGTTGTTATCTTGGTTCAGCTTGAGGTATATACGGGAACAAGAAATGGAGTTTTATGGGCGCTCTTTAACTTACTGTGATTCTCAGCGTCCCATTCTATGCTGGGCGACAATACACGGGGTTTGAAACTTTCACTCCAGAATGTGCGGCCCAGAAGCTATTGCCTGAGCTATCTTGCTATTGTTTATTCAAATAAATGTTTATTATATTTTAAAATAAAATATTTTATTAAGTACCCAAAATTTTATATGAAAAATGTAATCTCAGTGATGTTATATAAACTGTGTTTACGGTGCCTTATTAGAAAATAAGAAGGTTGCGGTGAGTTTAATGCCGTTTAATTAGATAGATCATATCGGGCAATGAATGGTTGAAACGGGGCAATGAGCCCATGGTCCGTTAAGCTTATTTAACTGACATTCATGTTTTGAGCACAAGGGAAAGCCCTGGGAGCTAGACAAAAACGAATAATTAATCTAATGTATTACGTTCACATATCTTTATCTATTCACTCTTCTACAAACTATTCTTATAAAAGCGTATTATTCGAGTTACTTTTCAAACTGGATCAACTTTCAATTCACGCTTGCACATTTCATCGTACGTTACAGCAGGTAAAGCGACAGCCAGATTTTTGAAGAGCGTGTTGCTATGGAATGGGCTGAAATGCAAGACCACGAAGGAGGAAAAGTTGATATATGTTCAGCTACCTATTTGAAAATTCAAACCAATAACTAGGAATATGTCTGAAGCGGTTACCCCACCTAGGTATAAATTGTATCCTTTAACAAGATATGCATTTTAATTGTATGTCGTATACCTCTAAACATAACTTTAGAAGTTGTTGCCAAAGTATCTAAGATATACATTTCATTTGTCATTAAATTTTGTATTTTAATAAACACCTTTAAAGTAATTTTTGAGAAAACAAAATTTTTCGAAGAATTAGCCATGTAAAAGCGAATTTGAACTGGGGAATTTTATTGATAATCTAGTATCGCAGTCTTGGAAGATGTTGAATTTTTTAAAAACTGGAACTAAAATTTTTAGTTGGCTTACAACAATATATGGTTCTAAAATCATTTTTAGACCTGCATCAATATGAGCTCTAGGCCTTATTTTTCACTTTTAGTATTGTATTCCACCCAAAAATTTGATACCGAGATTTCACCGGAAATACATGTTTTAGGACCCCCTGAATAAAAGAAAAACAAAAACTTTGGTATTTAAGTTTGGTATCTTCCAAGGATGCGACACAAGAAAATCCCCCCACCCTAACTACTCTTTAAATGGAAAATTTTTTAAGAATGTTGGTTTTTGTTAAAAATGGCTGTAACGATCTTAATTAAAATGGCAAATATTAAAGCCATTTCCATCACAAATAAAATGTATATCTTGAATTTTCTGGGAATAGCTTCTGAAGATCTGGATGAATTTTGCATAACTAGTAAACCATAAGAGATAGACAAAAATTACTGCACAAAAATATATATCTCGTTGAAATACACAATTTATGTCATATACGTTTTTTCGTGGAGTTTACCATTTTTGAGATATTCCTTGTTATTCGTTTCAATTGTAAAGTACTTATGCTTTTCTTAGACAGGATGTGTCCGTTTTTCCTTTATTCTACTCTTGTCCAAGCAAAGAAGCGACTTGCAATCACAATCGCATAACGACAGCTTTTAAAACATTTTACTATCACTTTAGCAAGGCACGTTCCTTTTGTTCCTTTCTACTTATAAGAAACTAAGTAATAAGAACATTCTGCTAATGTTTATCTCGATTAGCATTGTGTAGAAAGAAGAAGAATCTTTTGTAGGAAGTTTGTTTGTAGAGCAGCTAGAGAAAGTCATGTGAGTGTAACATCAGATTTTTCTAAATTCAAAAAGTCTAAAAATGTGTAATTTCTATAACATGTTGCTATCGAATGCTTGGGTGGAATACAATACTCTTACGGAAGTACTAAGTGTTGGAGAAAATATAATTAATAATAATAATAATAATAATATAACAATAGTAATTCCGATAATACACCCATACCAAGATTTGAATTCAAGGCCTTATTGGATGTGAAGCCCCCACCACACCATGGAGATGAAAAGTTTTGTTTGCTTTCTTGACAGATGAAGAGGCGCTGTGATTGGCGAAGAAGTGCACCATCCTAGCTAGCCCATGTCTCAGATATGTTATGTAAGAATTAGCCATCTGTAATAATTATCTCAACTTACTGCAGCATGACCATCTGTCTGAGCTTGTATCCGGCCGGCATCCATGTACGAAATTTAACTTACCTTTTGACTATTATTCAAATGGGTTATCAACCTCCAAAGGGAGAGCTTTGCTGCAGAGTAAGATTTCTTCTTCCAGAGTATATAACCCTGCTGTAAACTAGTTTCGATATTGACAACTAGCCTTCATTGCAGAGGCGTAACTGAGTTATTTTGGGTGTTTGTACCTTCTTACTAGAAAAAATCTTATGTGTTCCATTCACATGACTTTCTCTTCAACTCTGTAACAAAAAATTGTTAAAAAAAAACTTATGTTTCTATCTACTTCATGGTAATCGAGATAAACATTAGCATGAACTGCTTTCTTGTAAGAAGAAAGGAAATAAGGGAATAGACTAGGCTAAAACTATAGTCAAAGTTTCTAAAAGCTGGTCGCCATGTGGTTGAAATCCATTTCTTTGCATTGCCAAGAGTTAACAAATTCCTGTATGTCAAAAATTTAAAGTATTTTAAAACTAAAACAAAAAATAAGGAACATCTCAAAAATGGTTAACTCCACTAAAAAAGATGCACATGGCATAAATTGTGTGTTTTAACGAGGTTTACATTTTTCGTGTAGTAAGTTTTTGTCTATCTCTTACAGTTTACTAGTTATGTAAAATTCAGCAACATTCATCCGGAATAAAGAGGTCTTCAGAGGCTCTTCCCAGAAAATTCAAGATTGCGTTTTATTGGCCGTGTTAATGTCTTTAATACGCCATATTTCAATCACAACGTTAGAGCCATTTTTGAAAAAATTAACATTTTTGAAAACATTTCAATATATAAGGGTAGTTTGGGGTGGGGGGCTTCCCCCCAAAATCTTCGTGTCACATCCTTGGAAGATACTAAATTTGTATACCAAGTTTGGTATTTTACAGACTTTTCGTTTTTGAGTTATCCTATTCACAGACACACACGGAGCTTTCTCTAAAATTTCTTTTTACTTTCTCTACACGTGCCATGTACATAGTGTATACAGAAGGTATTGCACTCCACCCAAAAATTTGATACCGAGATTTCGCCGGAAATATATGTTTTAGGGTCCCATGTATCCAAAAAAAAAACAACACATTTTCAGAAAAAGGTCCGTGTGTGACCGTGTGTCTGTGAACACGATAACTCAAAAACAAAAAGTCGGTAAAATCTCAAACTTGGATTTAAGTTTAGTATGTTCCAGGAATGCGACACAAACATTTTGAGAAAAATCCTTCCACCCAAAACTACCCTTTACATGGAACTCTTTTCGAAAAGTTTGATTTTCTTAAAAGTGGCTCTAACAATTTTGATTAAAATATCATATATTAAAGATATTTATCTGACAAATAAAATGTATATCTTTAATTTTCTGGGAATAGCCTCTGAATACTACTTTATTCTGGATGAGTTTTACGGAATTGTTCATAATTGCAAAATCGTAAGAGATCGACATACTCTTACCACACAAAAATTATAGAGCACGTTAAAAACACACAATTTATGTTATATACATTTTTTCATGGAGTTTGTCGTTTTTGAGATATTCCTTTATTCCCCCCAGTATTACACTTTTTTCATACAGGAATTTGTCAACTCCTGTCCATACAAACAAAGGAACTTCATCACATAGCAACCAGCTTTTGACCATCGCTTTAATCTATGATACTCTCTCTTATTTCGCTTCTACTTACAAAGAAGCAAGTAATAAGAGTATTTCTGCTATCTTTTTCTCGATTAGCATGAAGTAAATAGAATCATAAGCTTTGTAACAATAATTTGTAGCAGAGATGTAGAGAAAGTCATGTGAATGGAACACATCAGATTTGTTGGACGCAGGGGACCCTATAACATCTATTTCCGGTGAAATCTAGGTATTAAATTCTTGACCGGAATGCAATATCTTCTTTATACACTATGTACAAAGTACGTGTAGAGAAAGTAAAAATGTACAAATTAATAGCAACATTCTAATTCTTATTACAATTACACGCTCCTTAATCTATAAATATAAAATCTATGTTTTTAAATATTGATATTTATTTATATTTATCATATGATATACATTAATCTAAAAATGGACACCTATATAAATCCCCCTCCTTATTAAATAAATGTTAAAAATAATAGAAAAATCCTTAATTTTAATTACTACAATTTATTTTATATTTTAAATATTTCCACACAGGATTAATTTATAATTATTATATGATTTTATACTAAGTGTCTAAAAAATGCACCCTATACATTACCTGAGTACAAACATCTAAAAATAGGAAACTCATACTTTAATTTCAATTACTGCACCTTAATCTGCGGATATAAAATCGATTTTTTAAAAAATATTTAACTAAGGAATAGCTCATATTTATTATTTGATTTTATAGAAAGTATTTGAAAATGGATCCCCTTTAATATTTTTTTGGTTTACCTACTGCTCCATTGTACTCATAGATCATTGAACGCGACTTTCACGGAGTTTATTGTGATCCAGTTAATATCACCATAGAAATACAAACCGTGAACGGCCTTGAAGTGACCGCAGTCTGAACAATTCATCTTCTCCATCCGTCTTCTGTTGCGTGAACAAGGATTTGTCACCGACTACGTCATCTTCATATCACCATGCTCAGTCAGTGTGACATTATAGTTTCAGGGCTACACTCATCACAGTCTACATTTATTTATTTTTTAACAAAAGACTTACCTTGAGGTAGTCTTTATGCTCATTCTGAGCTGCGAAGTCATGCGCAAACCACATTTGTTGCAGCACATCTTCGGCATCATTACCGGAACCGTATTTTACATAGGTTTAGTCCAGAAAGATTCAAGGCTGTTTTTAAAGACGCTCAAAGAGGATGGATGAATGGGAGGAATCGGGATTTTAGGAGATCCAACAACACTAAAAAGTTTTAGAAAATCAAATTTTTTTTCAAAATATATATTTCCCTTTAATATAAAAACATTTTTGCATTCGATGAAACCAGCAATGATGCTACTTTTCCCGAAGACTTCAGAAACCAGGTTTTTATTATGCTCTGCTGATTCATCTAATGAAAAATCTATTGCTATAGCATTAGAGGTTAGACATACCGGTACTGCTGATTAATATACAAATGCCGATTTTAGAAGAAAAAAAACCTCTTTCCAGCACTGCGAATTCGTTGGACCTTTATAGGCTTAGCTCTGAGCTAAATGATTTTTCAGGATCATAACAATAAAGATCCATCACTAATGGAGATATTCCAAACCAAAGTAGAAGGGCCTTCTAGGAGTTTTTTCAGTCTTTCAACACCAATCAATGCACTGTTGTTTTTGATCAGGAGTCGGTTTATGTAGTATCCATCAACAACAAAGTTTTCTCACGTCTAACTGCTTATGTAAAACGTTTTGGATTTGACTGATACCAATGTCACCCAAATACATTCATAAAATGTCCTTCGAGCTTTTTTAGGCATTTCTCGAACGTGGCAATCTTTTCGTCAGTAACTGCAGTTTTTGGAGTCCTTCGCAAAATTCAACACGAGAAAACAATCTATAGCTTTTGAATACGCTGCACCAATTAAAAATTGTTGCCTTAAATGGAGGTTCTCCGCCAAATGCATTACTAAGGCGATCTTCACATTGTTTAAGCGTTAATGACGGTATAAAATCGTATTAAAATCGAAAACGCTCTTTAGTCAACTTCATTTTTGGGTAAACACAAAATCTTTACTTGCAAAACATTAGAAAGTGCTGTAAGATATAAACAAAACATACTAAAATGTTTCAGTCGCCCTCGTTTCGATACCGAGGTTTTACCGGAAATATATGTTTTGAGACCCCCTGAATCCAAAAGAGCATTTTTAGAAAAATTGTCTGTCTGTCTATCTGTCTGTGTGTGTCTGTGTGCGTGTCTCGTGTGTGTGTGTGTGTGTGTGTGTGTGTGTGTATGCAGCAAAGCTCAAAAACGAAAAGTCTGTTAAACACCAAACTTGGTATTTAAGTTCAGTATCTTCCAAGGATGCGACACGAATATTTTAAAGAAAATCCCCCACCCCCTAACTACCGTTTACATGGAAATTTTGTCGAACATTTTGATTTTCTAAATAATGGCTCTAACGATTTTGATTAAAATAATATATATTAAAGATGTTTATATTGCAAATGAAATGTATATCTTGAACTTTCTGGGAATAGCCTCTAAAGACCTCTTTATTCTGAGTGAATTTTGCTAAATTTTGCTTAACTCGTAAACCATAAGAGATAGGCAAAAATTTACTACACAAAAGGGTGGATCTCGTCAGAACACACAATTTATGTCCTCTGTGTTTCTGTTGTGGAGGTAACTGTTTCCGAGATATTCCTTGTTATTGGTTTCAATTATGAAGTACTTACTTTTCTCAGACAGGAAGTGTCCGATTTTCTTTTGTTCTACTCCTGGCCAAGCAAGGAAGCGATTTGCAATGACAATCGCATAACGATAGCTTTTAAAACATTTGACTATCCCTTTAGCCTAGTGTATCCCCTTAGTTTCCTTCTACCTATAGGAACTAAGTAATAAGTACATTCTGCTAATGTTTACCTCGATCAGCATTGTGTAGAAAGAATAATAATCTTTTTAAGAAGTTTGCAGAGCAGCCTGAGAAAATCATGTGAGTGTAACACATAAGATTTTTTATAATAGTAAAGAACAAAATCCATGCAAGTGCAGTTAAATGTAACCCCGTCAGCATCCAAGCGGTTATTTTACTTGGGCCTTCCCCATCCTTTACCACAGGGACATTTAGCTGCAGTCGCTGGGACTCGCGATGCTCGGCTTTGAATGGATGACCAGTCCATTACGCATCGCACTAACGATCACGGCTATTCAAGTCGCTTCAGTTATTGTGCCGGTGATCGAGATATAAATACCGGTTTGCGAATTAGAGGAAGAACAGCATATGTAGTAACCAAGTGAATTAAACTTTATAGTATGTGCATATTATGTTCTTGGCCTAAACTAATCTGTACATAAATAACTCTTGGATCTTCGTGATCGAAAATGACTAGTTTCATAAGTACGTGGAAATAAAATGGCGTGTTATTTATGGACACTCTTTAACTGCTGTGGTTCTCAGCGTCCCATTCTAAATTGGGCGTGAAAGACCGCTTAATTTTGCTCAGAGGCCTCTCTATCAGGCTTGAGGTTCTTTAACGTGGCGTAAATCTACGACACGGGACCAACGGCTTTACTTCCCTTCCGAAGGATTTTTACATCCGAAAAAAGCCATCGTCCTCCGCCGGGTTTGAACCCGCGACCTTGGGTGTATGAAGTTAGCATGGTAACCATATAAGTACGTAGTCCTACATATACATAACATTCTGGCAGCGAGTTTATATGCAGGTGGGGAAATCTTCTATAATTCCAAAGATGGTTTATTTGTAAGTTATCCTGGAGTTCTATGTCGTTTTGCTCATTAGTGATTTTGGTTGATATTCATATTTACGTTAGTATAGCCGCTGAACATTGGAGCATTAAAGATATGGAGAGGCTAAATAAGTTTATCCATTTCTTGAAGTTTATATTTAAATACTACATTCAACTGTTTCAACACTTGTGCAAATTCTACATAGTTTTGCAAGGAGATAGTCTGGTACACCGAGGATAGTTTTGTGAAACGAAAAGTGCTCTTATAACGCAACTGACTCTGCCACAAAGATAGGTTTTGAAGACATTTACTTTGCGATAACGATCGGTTAAGATCTCCTCTTTTCCTTGTAGAAAGGCCAAAGCAGCAAACATCCATTCCTCATTATTTCAACTTGGGTACCGGTTTATCTTTCATCTAAATTGTATCTGTCGGTCGAAATCTATCCAGCGCCGTACCACACAATGATATGATAGATCACCATGATCGTCATCTATTTATCTAAGGAACTGCTTGAACTGATATTGCATTCCTCTCGGTCTCACTATATTAGCAGTGTTTTAACAACTATTTCAATTGCGTTTTTGTAAGCTGACATTTTTAGCATATAAGCTCTGTTGGTGTATAATGCAATGCATGTACGATGATGTGTACAACTTCATACAAAATATTAAGTTCTTTCATTTTATTCTTGATATACCCCTAAAAATACAATCTGATAGCCAGTCATTGCAGGAGTGCCATCTGTTGCAACTGACACTAGCTTATTCCATGATAGTTCCATCTTCTGCACAGCCTCTTCCATGGATCACTCCGTTGTTGTTTCTTTAATTGAAAATGCAACTATATCTAATAATTCCTCTGTAATGTTAAGATCTAAAACCATACCCGTAGAAAAATAGCCGCTTTGACCTTGTCATTGATATCTGTACTCTCATAATTTCCAAGAAATATCCAAGACAACTCTTCGCAGTGTCCATAAGTTGTTTTTATAACATATTCATTAATTTACTGGATGCGTCGCATAACCGTAGAAGGTGATAAGTTGAAATATTTCATTCTGGAATCAACTCATTGCAAATTGCTCGGCTGCCATTACTAAATAATCATCAACCCACATTCCATCACTAAATAGTTTCACTTTTTCGCAATTTCTAGTGAAATCTCGTAGCTGAGATATATGCCCGACTTGCTAACTTGATGGTCTTCATGTTGAGTCACAAGAGCATCCTTTAAGTATTGTACGAGAATGGTTCGTCTTTTCTTGTATTGTTCATGCTCTTTGAATAACGGGAAGATTAATGTCGTATGTTTAAATTTATTTTGTTGTTCAAAGCGTTATCTCAAGCCAAACATTTGAGCATACCTCCTTTTTCAGAAATAGAAAGGACTCTTCCCTTAATGATAAATTAACTGGCGTTGACGGCCTAACGGTTTGTTCCGCCACTGTGTACCGCTGAGAATGAACTGCTTGCATACGGAGTGCACAACCAGCTCAGTACAGCAGTCGTGACCTTGTACATAACTAGCGCCAGATATAACAAATAGGTTTTCAGAATATTCATTTCAGGTATAGTCGTATAAGCGCTGGTTCTCTTGTACCATAGCATCATACAAAATTAAGATAACTTAGATGAGCATTAACAAAGAATACGTAGCTTTGAATGGTACAAACAGTTGGTGAAGCTGGTTGAACCCTTTCTGCTGCACAATGTATCTACGTTTTCCATGACATCGTATGCCTTCACGTCATTTTCGAGTACACTGTTTGAGCCTGGAGACGCACGGCACTCTTTAAGATTCATTCTAGCCCCAAGGGTCAGGTTGATTGTTAATACGTGTCAGGAAATATTCTGGTTTTATTTTGCGAAGATCCCCACATGAACATCAGACAAGCCGCTGACGACTAAGGAATTGGCATTGCTTCCATTCACGCCTTCACAAACTTTAGTTGGTGCAAGAGTTAACAAAAAGTTGCTTTCACACCTCGAAACTCGTACCTAACGATGCTACGCTTTAACCAACAGTCGGATTTCATCCGCCAAGTTCATAGCCAGACGAAAATTCTTCGCCAAAAATGCATTTAACAGACAGTGTAACACAACACGACATATTGGGCAGATTACAAAATTCTCGATGGTTCCGAGTGCGCCATGCCCATTTTCGGTGAAAGCTGAATATATGGTGTGTTTTAGGAGACCACCCTACTGTACAAGTTTTCATAATGACCTCGATGGAGATGTTTTTGTGAAGTTCTTGAAGATTCATTTAACAGACAGTGAACATTTAGATGATGTCCCGTCGAGCTGACAACGCATCATGATATAGCTGAATGGCGCACCAGCACATATAGTTTCTCCATTTTGCCTATCCACGGAGGTGGTTGATCGCAACGGATCTATATTCTGGGACTCTCGTTCACCGGGCCATGCGCCCTTAGATTTATTTCTATGAGGTCATTCAAAAGTACATGTCTATTGAAGCACGCAAGAACCGTTGCTGCCTCGCAGATAAATTAACGCGTCTTAACTGCATTACATCACCAAAGGCAATGAACACAGATGTTATATGAAAAGAAATGATAATCGGGAAAGGAATTTTACGAAGGAAATGAATCAGGGCGAACTAGATATTCCTGATAAAATATAATGTACCTACTTAAATTCTTGATGAGCTCGAGATTGCATGCCAATAGATGAAGCTGGCAATGGCAGTCATATCAGAGTGTAGAATGGGCTTAGAAACAATGGCTTTTTTCTTATTACTTTTCTTATCACGTTTCGCATGTCGATAGAACAGTTTTAATAGTTCAAGGATATGTTGACATATTTCCTTAATGTTTCCATTTTCAGCCTTTCTCTACCTCCATGTACTCTCTGATCCCAAGGTCGCGACCCCTACCGTTGGATTTTAAAGGTGCTTAAAACCAGCAGCCCCATATCAGTAAATTTACTGACATATAAAGAAACTCCTGCGGGACGAAATTCCGACAACCCGCGGAGCTAATAAAATCCTGGCATTTGACAGTTCCTAGCGCTAGCTCGCTCTCTCTCTCTCTCTCTCTCTCTCTCTCTCTCTCTCACACACACACACACATACCTTAGCATTCTATCCGTTCTTATTCTCCAAGAGAATTAGATTTTTATTCGAACAGAATTGGATAATTTGCTGTCTATACGTCGCACAGAACACGGACGGAAAGTGGTCTCAAACACATATTTTTTAATACATGTAAACTATTATAAGTCTGTGTCTGCATTTTGAGTCAGATAGATCTGTATCCTATAGGAAACGTTCTCAAATTTCAGTGGTAATGTGCTAATAACCTCTAAAAAGACCTTGAGCCACATTTTCAAAAGTAATGCAGACCTACAACCACACAGAGACAAAGGTTCTTCTTGTTGACTGTTTATGAGTTGTGGGAACTATTTTGCTTCACTTTACTCTTGAAGGTAAAACAGTTAACAATGTTAATTACTGGATTGTAGGAGAGATTGAAGGCTGAAGTTATAAAGCGTGAACACATGTCAAATAATGTAATTTTGTACCAAGGTAACGCTGTATTACACACTTATCAGTGAGAAACATCTGTCAAGATATTTTTTATCCAAGATAATAATGTCGGGGGATTGTCTCTCTGGTCGACATTCTAGCTTCTAAACCCAGAGTTAACAGCCTCAATTTTGGCTTGGAAAGAGGTGTTTTTCTTTAACTAGAATAATATACTACCTTGTGCAGTGTCGAGATTGTGAACGCGATGTTTAATGTTAAAAATAAATAAAAGAAATGAAAAATGACAAAATCCTACAAAAAAATCTGATGTGTTTCATTGGCATGACTTTCTCTACAGCTCTGCAACAAATTATTGTTAAAAAGCTTATGCTTCTATTTACTTCATGCTAATTGAGAAAAAAAAAAAAATAGCAGAAATAGTCTTATTACTTGCTTCCTTATAAGTATAAGCGAAATAACGGAGTTCCATAGGTTAAAGTGATAGTCAAAAGCTGGTTGCTATGTGAATGAAGTTCTTTTATTTGTATGAATAGGAGTTGACAAATTCCTGTATGAGAAAAGTATTTTTTTAAAGCTGAAACCAATAACAAGGAATATCTTAAAAACGATTAATTCCACGAAAAAAATGTATATGACATAATTTGTGTGTTTTATCGTGATCTACATTTTTTGTGCAATAGGTTCTTGTCTATCTCTTTAGCAGTTATGCAAAATTCAATAAAAATCATCCAGAATAAAGAGGTATTTAGAGGCTATTCCCAGAAAATTCAAGATATACATTTTATTTGACATGTAAATATTTTAAATATAAGAGATTTTAATCAAAACCGTTAGAGCCATTTTTGAAAAAATCAAAATCTTCGAAATTTTTTCCATGTAAAGGGTAGTTTGGGGGTGGGGGGATTTTCTCGAAAATCTTCGTGTCGCATCCTTGAAGATACCAAACTTGAATACCAAGTTTGCTATTTAACGTTTTTTTTTTTCGTTTCTGAGCTATGCTGTCCACAGACACACACACACACACACACACACACACACACTCACACACACGGACGCGCGCGCACACACACATGGATCTTTTTTCAAAAATGTTTTTTTTTTTGGATTCAGAGGGACCCAAAACATGTATTTCTGGTGAAATCTCGGTATCGAATTTTTGGGTGCATTACAATACCTTCTCTATACACTGTACATAGTACCTATGTGCAGAGAAAGTAACAAATTATAACACTTTAGTCTCCAAATTATAACACTCCAAGTCTTCATAAAAGATGGAGATAACTATAGCAATGAAAAAAAAAAAAATAACAATAATAATAATAAACTTGTTGTAATCATGTGGCTTTCTCTACCCACCCTTCAACAAATTATTCCAACAAAGATTACTGTTGCAGCTGGTTCTTATTGTTTACTCAATAACATGTTAATTCACATTTACACATTTCGTTGTAGAATGCTCTGATGACAGATTTTAAAGTGCCTATGGCAATATGATGGCGTTAAATTTCCATGCTCTTTGCATGACGATGAGGGTAGGGGGGACGAATAGCGACGTGCACGTTGAGAAATGCATTAAGTTTTTGAAAATTCACACCAGCAACAAGAAATCGGATATAGTTAATTTCGCAAAAATAAATGTATCTGGCATAAATTGTATGTTTTAATGAGATCTACATGTTCTGTGTAGTAGGATTTTGTATTGCAGTTTACCAATTACACATGACACTAAAAATGAAGAGGATTTCAGAGGTTGTTTCCAGAAAACCCAAGAAGTTTGCAACAATAACGTGACTATCTTAAACATATGATGTTTTTTATTCAAAATCGTTAGTCATTTTTGAGAAAATAAAAAGAATGAAAACTTTTCCATCTATAGGGTAGTTTGCTTTGGGAATTTTCTTAAAAATACTCGAGTGGCATTCTCGGAAGATGTTGAACTTATAAATGCCCAATTCAGTATTTAACCAACTTTTTGTTTTTGGGTTATGCCATTCCTGTGCACTTGAACACACAGATACCCGCTCGCTAACACCTCTCCACTCAATATCATACCTTGAATACAATTTAGGCTATTCAAGGAGCCTTAAAACGTGTATTCCCTATGGATGCAATACTTCTTCTGCATACTATAGGTAACAAAGTACGAAAAAAAAACAACTATAAAACATATTATACGGAATATGAGCATATATAAAATAGTTGTTACTTTGCACATCACATATACAATATTATTAAAGAATATTGTTTTTAAATTGAAAATCAAATCAAATAAATTACTTTTTTACATTTCTAGCGCATATGCACAACATACCCAGTAGATAGAGAAGGTATTGTATTCCACTCCAAAATTCTACACCGAAATTTCACCGGAAATATATTTTTTAAGACTCCCTGAATAAAAAAAAGAAGAAGCATTTTATAAAAAGGTCTATGTGTGTGTGTGTGTGTGTGTCTGTCTGTGGATAGCATAACTCAAAAACAAAAAGTCCGTTAAATACCAAACTTGATAATTAAGTTTAGCAACTCCCAAGGATACGACACGAAGATTTTCAAGCCAATTCCCCCTATCCCAAGCTACCCTTTACATGGAAAACATTTCGAACATCTTGATTTTTTCAAAAATGGCTCTTATCGATTCGGTTTAAGAAGTCCTCTTCATTTTAAATAACTGTTGCTTATCTGTAAACCGTAAGAGATAGACAAAACTTACTACACTAATATGTAGAACCCATCAAAATACACAACGTATGTCCTTTACATTTTGTTGTAGTGCTAACCGTTTCCGAGATATTCTTTATTGTTGGTTTCAGTTTTAAAATACTTATACTCTTCTAAAGCATGAAGTCGTCTTGTTTCTTTTGGTTTACTCCGGGCCTTTGAAAGATGCGAATTTCAATGACAATCGCACAACTACGGCTATGAAAACATTTGACTATCGGGTTGGCATAGTGCATTCCCTTAGTTCCCCTCTACTCATAAGGAGCTAATTAATAAGACCATTCTGCTAATGCTTATCTCGATCAGCATGGAATAGAAAGAAGAAGAATGTTTTGTAAGAAGTGTGTTTGCAGAATAGGTAGAGAAATTCACGTGAATGGAAAACATTAGTTTTTTTATACTTTCTCTATCACATATAGTAAGTATCTAAAATATTGATGTCGGGATTTCTCCGGAAATGCATACTTTGAGATTGCCTGAATAAAAAAAAAATCTAATGTGCTCCATTCACATGACTTTCTACATCTCTGTAACACATTATGGTTAAAAAGCTTATTCTTCTATTTACTTCATGCTAATCGAAAAAAAAAAAAAATAACAAATTGTCTTATTACTTACTTTCTTGTAGGTAGAAGGGAAATAAGAGAATGCCATAGACTAAAACCATTAACTTCACTAGCCACAGATGAAAGACTTCTGCAATGTCCTTGGAAGATTGGAGGCACATAACTCAGGAGTTCAAATATATCTTTGAGTTCTGGTGGAGTTATCGGCCTTGGGTTTTCATACTTATGTGGTAAGGACACTCATTCGCAAGAAAACAAAAAGTCGTTACACTTACATCAAGCTTTTTGGCGTTAGACAAACAATAAATTATTATTGGTATTTGTCCCATATAAGAGATGACAGTAGTGTTGAGAAACTTTTTGGTTTTGAGGGTTAAATCACTATGCCTTCAATCTTTTTTTTTACTTTCTCTACACGTACGATGTACATAGTGTATTGAGATGGTATTGTAATGCACCCAAAATTACGATACCGAGATTTTACCGGAAATACATGTTTTGGGTCTCCCTGAATACAGAAAAAGTATTTTTGGAAAAAGGTCCGTGTGTGCGTGTGTGTGTGTCTGTGAACTGCATAGCTCAAAAATGAAAAGACCGTTGAATACCAAACTTGATATTTAAGTTTGGTATCTCCCAAGGATGCGACAAGGTTTTCAAGAAAATACCCCGAAATTTTTTATTTTCTCAAAAATGGCTCTAACGATTTTGATTAAAATATCGTATATTAAATATATTTATATGACAAATGAAATGTATATCTTGAATTTTCTGCCAATAGTCTCTGAAGACTAATTTATTCTGAATGAATTTTACGGAATTTCGCATAACTGCTAAACCTTAAGGGATGGACAAAAACTTAACACAACAAAAATGTAGAGCATGTTAAAACATACAATTTATGTTATATACATTATTTTCGTGGAGCTGATCGTTTTTGAGATATTCCTTGTTTTTAGTTTCAGATTTGAAATACACTTTTCTCATACAGGAATTTCTCAACTACTGTCCATACAAACAATGGAACTGCAGTCGCAACCAGCTTTTGACTAGACTATCACCTTAACCTATGGTACTCCCTTATTTCGTTTCTACTTACAAGGACGCAAGTATATTCCTGCTAATTTTTCCTCGATTAGAATGGAATAAATGGAAGCATAAGCTTTTTAACATAAATTTGTTGCAGAGATGTAGAGAAAGTCATGTGAATGGAACACATCAGATTTTTTTATCCCTCTGCATTGGCTCATTTGGTTCATTAGAAACAAAAGCTAACATGTGGCGTCATTACATCTCACACATAACCAACCTCATGCTACATCATTTGAAATATAACATTTGAAATTTATATGGGTATATTTGAAATATCAGAGTTGCTGTTGCGCCTACCTATAACTTTCTCTTACTCTCAGGATATTTCGTGGTTGAGCATGTGTTATTAGTTTGCTTCTTTATTCACCTCCACCTCCACACTTTTCTTTTCCCTCAGGAAGAGAGAGAGAGAGAGAGAGAGAGAGAGAGAGAGAGAGAGTACTCAGGAAAGGATGCAGAAAAAGGGTTGTGAGTTTTTTTATTTCAAATTATAAAAGACAGGTAAAATTATATTTTAAGTTACATTTAATAACCTTAAATTATACAAAATATAGTATGCAACATTTTTTGTTTAATATTTTACCTGTTAAACTTATTAAAGCTTCTATTTTAACCTTTAATAACTTAATAGTTGAACCACTTTGTATACTTGACAACTTCCACTGCTGTACAAAATAAATATAAAGTGTCATGGGACTGGGAGTCCACATTTTTTAAAATATGGTGAAAAATATTACGCCCTATCTACTAACATTACCATAAAATCGTGTTTTAAAACGTAGTTTAATATTTAAATTGTTTATAAAATATTTCAAAAATTGAATTCTGTATTTAACACTAAAATGCACAATCATTAGTACATAAAACCACGAATACTCCTTTGGCTGGAGAGGGAGACAAATTTTACGTTTTGTAATTCGGCTCATAAAGCGCAGAAACACTGAACAGGTTTGTTGATTTTTGTCGTAAAACTAGATAGGATTCAATCCTTTATCGATTGCGCGAATTTATCTTATTCTGGAAATGAACCTCATTCATCTTAATTGATATTACAAACCATATAATGGTAAAGCTTATACTAATTGCTAACAGTTAACTGATAACACATACATGTCATCTACACCGCTAATAAGTTGAATTTTGGAAAATAAAATTACAAATATCAGTTTGAAGTTTGTTATTAAAGGTGTCACTAATTCATAATAGTTATTTATGATATAATTTTGTAAAATCGTCGTTTTTAATCGAATGTTGAGTTTATGAATCATATGGAGATTTCATAATCATACAGAATCGAAAACAGACTTCACACGTGTGTACCTTACATTTTTTTTTTCTTGCGGTGGTACGAAATTAAAATGAAATAAGAAGAAAAGGAGTAGCATTTTCACGGACATATACAACAGCATTATGTATGCGACCATATGTGTTTAAATAAACATTGGAAATAATTGGACAAAAATAGCGAAGATAATCCTACAGCCTGAGAAATATTATTTTGCTTAGTTACTTATTTCAATAAACATTGAGTAATTAATAAAAGAAACACATGACTCATTTATAAAATTTAGAAACAGCATTTACAGTTTAGCTGATATAGATTATGTAGCGTAACTTGTTATAGGAGATTTATTACCTTAACGTGGTTAATAAACACTGTACGTTTTTTCACGATAGTGTGTGAAGTTACAACTTGCTATTTTTACTTCACTTTACGGACTGACAACCAGTGTAAATATATTTTTGTTAATTTTTCCTTTTTGTAATCATTTAGTGGTGTTTTGACAATCAGGCCTTTTTTTTTCAATATCTAAAACAAACAAGGCAAATTATTAACATTTCCATAGACTGTTACTCTTGGATAAGTTCTAAATTAAAACTTTTGTTTAATTAGTTTGTTATAAGATTTGCAGGTATAAACAATGTATTTCAGCAGCGGAAAGAGGAATACGTTTACTTGTAAAACAGAGACCTACAAAACTTTAAATGCAACTTTCTAATTATTTCATTCCTTGAATTCTGCAAATACAGTTCCGTTGGATGCAGGTCATCTATTTAACTTTGTTTCTCCAAACTTTAATGTTCTAATAGTATTATTTTAACGAATTTTGCCTTCTCACAATGTATAGATAATAAAACATGAGTTTGACTTCATAGGTGATGACGACCTTCAGCTTTATTTTCTGATTAAATGCCCATACTGCTGGGTATTAATTTATGCTAATTGGTCTGTGCATTGCTATTGAGGTTATGACTTCTATGTAAAGAAGTAGAGGTCAGTTCTGCCACTTGACGTGTGTGTTACCAACTGTATCTGCTATCATAGTAACTTGACCTATAACAACCACTACAACCGCCGTAGCTGGGCTTACCATAGTCGTAGCCGTAACTTGGCTTGTATCCGCTGTAGTTAGGTCTAGAACCGCCGTAACTCCAATCGTTGTAGCCAGAACCGTATCCGCCGTAACCTTTGTCGTAGCCGCCATACCCGCCGCTTCCGTAGCTTGGTCTGTAACCACCGTAGCCGCCATAACTTCCACCACCATAGCCTCCATAACTTCCACCACCATAGCCTCCGTATCCTCCGCCTCCATAACTTGGTCTGTGACCGCCAGATCCTCCACTGCCGTAACTGGGGCTGTAACCACCATATCCTCCTCCACTGCCGTAACTGGGGCTGTAACCACCATATCCTCCACTACCGTAACTGGGGCTATGACCACCATATCCTCCACTGCCGTAACTAGGGTTGTAACCGCCATATCCTCCAGTATTGTAACTGGGGCTGTAACCACCATATCCTCCACTGCTATAGCTTGGCCTGTAACTCCCAACACTCTGGCCGCCATAACTTCCACTTCCGCTGTAAGTCGGCCTGTAGAACCCGTAGCCTCCGCCGCTACTGCTGGGACGATAACCTGAGGAACTGCCGCCGTAGCCCCAGTAATCCGAGTATCCTCCAGTGCCGTAGTAGCCGCCACCGTAGCCACTGCCATAGCCGCCATAACGGTCGTAGTCGTATGTGTTGTAGGAAACACTAGCCTCCGATGCCAAGACTATGGCAACGATGCCCAAAACACATACCTGGTGAAAACATAGAAATGAACAAATCACAGATAAGTGTCACACATTTATTTCCAAATGTGACTTTAAGATAAATTAATCAGCTGTAACAAAAAGAAAAAAAGAAAAAAAAAACAACAAGAAAAACATAGAAAAACAAGAAATTGAAGCTGAAACAAACAAAATAAGCATAATCATGAGCACGTAATCTGGGCGCTCTACTCCGTCTCTTGTCCATGTTCTCAGACGTTATTTGTTCCACAGTACGAGAAATGTATTTCCACAGTAAAAATAGAATGGAAATGGAATTCTGAGCTACAGTATTCACTTTCCACATACTAATACATTTTTTAATTTGTTTTATTTATATAGCCCCCTCTAACTTCTTTGGTCTGATTGGGGGCTTTGCGTTAGAAATAACAAACAGCTGGTGTTTTCTCTCTAGACTGTAATGTTTATTAAAGTTATTTTTTCAGTATTATATTATTAAATACACACTCACACACATACATTCGACCTTACATGCATACTTCAAAATAAATGGGAGATTAGGAATACTTTTCAATTTAAAGAAACGGTTTCCCTGTCCAGCCGGAAATCAAACCCAGGACCTCTGGTTGAGAAGCCAGAACGCTGCCCACTCTTGTTTACTATCATATAACAAGACACGCTATTGGAATATTTCAAATTACTTCAAAGCAATATAAAGTTATACATATACTATATATATTACATTTTTTTATCATTTATTTAGAAGAAAAGGGAAAAAGAAATGGAAAAAGTCAAATGTTTAATTTTTGTATATCGTAATCTGAACATTTACAAATCTAATTCTCAAAAACAAATGATAACATTGTTTATTTTGATGTATAAAGCCGAGATTACAATATACTAAACGCAAAATGACATGCCAATGAAATGTGGTTTTATTTATGTGCGAGAACCTCAGCGTCCCATTCTATGTTGCGTGTGAAACACTGCTAAGTTTTGCTCAGAAGCCTCTTTGTCAAGCTATTTTACGTGCCGTAAATCTACGACACGGGAGCAACAGCCATGCTAAGGATTCTTACGCCCGAAAAATGCTATCGCCCTCCGCGTTTGAACCCGCACCTTGGGTACACGGCTTGCATGGTAACTATTACACCACGGAGGGTGACGAAAAGACCACGTAACGTAAAGAAATGAAATAAAATCTACCTGCGTTAATAACATGTGATTCATTTGATTGGTGAAGACAATTTGTGCTAGTGTTTATCTCGATTATTATAAAGTATATAGAAGAATAAGCTTTTTAACAATAATTTGTTACAGCGAAGTAGAGAAAGGCATGTGAATGGAACACATCTAATTTTTTTCCCTTCTAGTTACAACGAAGCAAGTAATAAGACCATTTCTGCTAATGTTTATCTGGATTAGCATGAAGTAGATAGAAGAATAAGCTTTTCAACAAGAATTTGTTACCGAGATGTAGAGAAAGTCATGTGAATTGAACGCATCACTTGTTTACTCTTCTGCTGTGTTTGGCTTCCATAGCCATTAGTCTGCTTTTACTTTATTGAAGTTTTCATATTGAAGGTCTTAGCTAGAGCTTTTTAATTTATACAACATACATACATATGTATAGGGAAATGTATACATTTCCTGATTTCCGATGCAAAATATGCTTATGGTTTTACCAAAAAGGACGGTTGTGCTATTTTCATATCCGGTGTTATGCCTATGTGATTACTGATTTCATTAATTAGGCATGCATCAAAATTTAAATATCTATAATGTTATGCCGTATAACAACAAAGGTGCGGAAAGTTTAAAAATATAATAGTTTCAGTGTTAGATGTCACACATAGAGTTATTTTATCACACGTAGAAGGCACGTCCCTGTCACAGGCGTCAACAAACAGGTCTCGGCGTTTTCATTTCGCCCACCAAGTGTCTATAGCAGTATTACATCATTAATGTTCTGAAATGTTTCCTAACTTTTGACATAGTTTCCTTTTGTGATCGGAATAGTGGGTATACTATAGGTTCTGTTCTTTCTGCAGTTTTATTTTTTATTTATTTTTTAACTTTTTGGGGTTAAGGACGGTGCTTTTGGTCACTGTAAACTAAGGTCGAGATCAACAAATTGTGTGAAAACGTGGGTGATATGCCAGCTACTGGCCTTGACATGTTTTTGCATCAAGTTACAACATATTTGTCTTTCAACAAATTCTGAAAGCTTTAGAATAATTTGTTTTCCTTTATTGTCCTATCATTATTATTATAATTACTCCCTACTCGTAGGGAATCCTCCCTACGTTCACAGTATTTAAATAATAAATAGTGTATGACACTAATGTATCATCACGCAAATTAAAGCGCATGTATTTCGTAATACTTCTCAAGTGAAAAATTATTGTAACACTGATTTCAACGAAATATATTGGTGAAAAATCATATGTTCCATTCACATGTTACATCTTATGTTACCTCTCGGTAACATATTATTGTTAAAAAGCTTATCTCCTATTTATTTCTTGCTAATCGAGATAAACAGCAGCAGAAACGGTCTTATTATTTGCTTTCTTGTAAGTAGAAGGGAAATAAGGGAACAAACTTGGCTAAACCGAATGTCAAATCTTTTGAAAAGCGGGTTGCCATGTGGATGAAATCCGTTTCTTTGCATTGCCAGGAGTTGACAATCCCAGTATTTTAAAACTGAAACCAATAACAAGAAATTCCTCAAAAATGGTCAACTCTGCGAAAAAAAAATGTATGACATAAATTATGTGTTTTAATAAGATCTACATTTTTGTGCAGTAAGTTTTTGCCTATCTCTTACGGTTTATCAGTTACCAAAATTCAGCAAAATTCAGCATAATTCACTCAGGATAAACATGTCTTCAGATGCTATTCCCAGAAAATTAAACATACACATTTTATTTATGATGTTAATATGTTTAATAAGCGATATTTTAATAAAAATCGTTAGCCATTTTTGAGAAAATCAAAATTTTAGAAAATTTGTCAATGTTTAGGGTAGTTTGGGAAGGGGGTATTTTCTCAAAATCTTCGTATCGCATCCTTAGAAGATATTAAACTCAAATACCATGTTTGGTATTTTACGAACTTTTCGTTTTTGAGTTATCGTGTCCACAGACACACAAGCATGCGGACTCGCGCGCGCGCGTGCGTGCGGACCTTTTGATACAGGAGACCCTAAAACGTGTATTTTCAGTGAAATCTCGACATCAAATTTTTGGGTGGAATGCAATATCTTCTCTATACATATGTACACAGTACGTGTAGAGAAAGTAAAAATTAAATTCATAATCACGATTTATTGTTGTATCTGAAAATGAATAATAAACCGCACAATTTCGCATTTTATTTTAGTCGAATGTACTGGTTATTAAGTCGGGCTTGTTACCGCTAGAGGTTTGGGAGTTAAGTCCCGTTCCGCGCCAAAGATGTTTATTTAATTTGATCTTTCCACTTGATCCTCAGCCGTCCTATATCTCGTCTTCCTTTTGGCTTATAAGACCTAGTATTAGTAGTGTGTCAGAGGACATTCGATTAGCAAGGCCTTGTCAGTTCTTTTGCTATTGAACGCGAGCGCGCGCGTGTGTGTGTGTGAACAACAGTACTATAAACGAAAATTCCGTTAAAAATAAAATTTAGTATTTAAGCTTATCTTCCAAGATAAGATTTTCAGGAAGATCCCCTCACCACAAACCACCATTTACATAGAAGATTTTCCAGAATTTTTAATTCTCTTAAAAATTGATCTAACGATTTTGATTAAAATACTATATATTAAAGATATTTACATTAGGAATAAAATGTGCTATTGAATTTTCTAGAAATATATTTTGAAGTTCTCTTAATTCTGGATGAATTTTGTATAGCTAGTAAACCGTTAGAGACACACAAAATATTAATACACCAAAAAAATGTGGATACAGTTGAAACATCAATATTTTTTTGAAATATTTCTTGTTATGGTTTAAATGTTCCAATGCTTAACTTTTCTCAAATGAGAAATCGTCATTCCTTTTGTAAATCCTACAATGCAAAGAGAACGTAATAGTTATTAGCAACCAGCTTTTAAAATATTAGAATATTGGTTTAGCGTAGTGTATTTCCATATTTATCTTGTATAAGTTATAAAACTAGTTCTGTTAATGTTTATCTTGATTATTAGGAGTAATAGAAGAACAAACTGGAGCCAAACTTGAGCCAAACTCGATACACCTATGGCTTACAATCTGGAGAACAATACTGGGGGGAGGGTGGAAGAGAATCGCATGTAGAAATAATAATAATAATAATAATAATAATAATAATAATAATAAAACTATATTAAAGAAGGGTATACAACGGAGGAGGACAACTCGCGCAGTGCGACCTAAATAAAAGCTATTACGGCCACCACCCTCCAGGAACAAGGAAGGAAAGGAACAACCATAAAAGGCTACAGGCAAACAGCCTCAGAGACGCGCGGAAGTCCCTAAGACCCGTTCCACCACTGCAGCTACTCAGAGAGGGCGACGAATGACCTGTTTAACTAAGCAGTCTACAGGGAACATACTTTACTTTGAACAAGCATCCACGCCATTTGTTCGGCACGGCCCTGTGTCAAGAAATCCAAAAACCACATAAATCAAGTACAGTGTGGGCGGTCGACGGGAATCGAACCCGGGACCTCCCTAGTGCGAGGTTCATACGTTACGACGGAGTCATCTCGTTTGGTAACGGCCGCTAATTAGTATGGAATTGATAGACACTGACTTGTTCTACATTTGAGAGGGGGTAGGATTGTACAATAAAGTTGAGCCCTAATAAAATAGTGTAATCATAATATATTACAGATGGCCTGAAAATTAAGTGCATCGTTGATTTAAATATGTAGCAAAATAACGCTAGGTCTGTTGAGTTTTATTATTTCCCGGGGCAAGTGTTCATTCCTATGACATCGGTCGAGATTATTAAGACATGGAGCCATAAACGGGAAATCTGCTGTTAAAATCCCGCCCTGAACGAGGTTTGTTTTTCAGGGTTTTCTCAGTTGTAACTGGAAAATGCTGGGACACTGAGTTCTGGTCTCGTTTGGAATGTTTCCTTTCCCAATTATCATTTCACTTATCATCAGTGTCCACTGTCTATGGTGCCTTATGCAGTAAAATAAATAAATAAGCTTGAAACACTAATTAAAAAAAACATTCCTTCTTTTAAACTTGTTTGTCACCGAATGAAAATATAAGTGCATGGCTTCTTCATGATGGCAGCGAATGACAGCAATAGGATTTAGGAGACTATACGGAATATCAAACCGTAATCACATACCTTAGATAAAAGTAATTTTAAATGCTAGTAATTATTTAGATGTGAGGATAGTCACGAACTCGAAAAATGGAATCAACGATTTCTGTAACACATATAAAATGTATTGCATTTCGCATCACGACTTGGAAAACTGATCGCAGAGATTAGAGATGCAAAATATTTTTCTACAACAGGGGATTGTACTTGTCTGTTCCGGTTCTTACATGTTAACTAAAAGGGAGATGTCTGGCTTTGTAAATTAGGGCGAAGATAATGCTTGCCCCCCCACCTCCCACAAATCGGCGCCTATGGTCGAATTCATAGTTCTCAGGGTCTTTGACACCTGACGTGACACCTCGATTCCAAATCCAGTTCAGTCACCATCAGCACTGGGGATGAGAGGGGATGAAAAATTTACAATGTGATTTAAGATTAGCGTAGAAATCACGTTTTCACTGTCTCTATGATGAACATATTTCCTCGTAACCACTTTGAATCCAGTTTACACACACTAGCCTAATTTCAGCTTCAATCGAAACCTTGATTTGACTAGGGCTCGTTGATCTTGGCGAGAAACTATAGAACTGATCGTATTGCCCACAGAGAATGTATGTGTATGTGTGTGTGTGAGTGAGGAGTGAATGTTTAATATTGAAAAATAACCAGTACTAAGAAATCCTACAACTAAGCGAAAAAAAAACACCAGCAGTTGTTCTTAGATCAAATCTCCCGATATGACGATAGAAGTTAAACGGAGCTATACAAATGAAAGAAAGAAAGAAAAAAAGGAAGACTGCCCACAAAATAAATAGTTTTTCTGATTTTGGTTGGTTGGATTTTGAAACTATGATACATATTATTTACATTTAGTGCACATCTACGTGTATTTTTCACTATTTCCTTTCTAAAAATGCTTTTTTTTTTTGGCATCAGGGGATCTCAAAATATGTGTTTCCGGTGAAATATAGACATCGAATCTTTGGGTGGAATGCAACACCTTCTTTGTACACTATGTACTACACAGTACATTTAGAGAAAGTAAAAATTAACTCTGAGAATATAGTAACATAACATATGCACATCTTTTCTTTCCAAGCGAATTTTTCCTGTGAAAGCTATTTGTACTAATACTAAATATATTTTAAATGTTAATGAAGATGGTGGAAAACTACTATGCAACACTCGTCTGTTAAGCACATTCGTGAATTTACTCAGGTTTTCTGTTTACCACCCTGTGCTGTATGTTTGGCTGATCATTTATTTTCTGCTAGATGTTTTCACTAAAAAACAATAACTAGAGATTTGAAAATAATAGTATCTGCATGGTAAGCTAATTTATGTTGCCATGCCTTTATATATAAATCAATACAATGGATGGAAAAAGCAGGCCTAAGTTGTTAATTCTGATTGTCACTCTTATCGCAATTTAATGCTATCGGCTACGTTGCATTGTATGTGTGCGCATCGTCATGCCACGTTAATGCACACCATAGTCGTAGTCGTGATCTCCACAGATTAGGCGTATTGTCGTCTTCAAAATAATGACCACTCTTTTCAAACTCATTCTTTGAATTCCATCATAACCAGTCAGTAATCCATACCTTAGAATAAGAGGCATTTGATTAAATTCCATTGCGTCAATCTGAAGGTTTGTTGGGGCAAATTAATTTTTGACTATTCGTGTAATAACCACACGCCATTGAGAATAAATATTTTTCACAGGTTAAAACATTACAATAATCATTACCACTTTTCCATGGGGAAATGGATTTCAGCACACGTCCCATATTTAATCTGCATGGAAACGTGGACTCTAAAAAGCGAATCTTAGATTTGATCGTCTTAAATAGTAGGACTAAATCGAATGTTTGTTCCATAGAAGCAGCTACCTATTGAAATGCCAAAGAATATCAACTTCTTCTGAACTCGTAATACGCCGATTGTTCGACATTTATTTTTTCTACAGGTATTAAAACTTGAACACACTTTAATATGCTTTATATATGGCATAAGCCGCTGGAATATGCTCATTAAAAATATTCTAAAATAGCTCATCTTCCTCATCAAAATAAAAGCGAACTGTACGTTTCCATCAATATTTGCTTCTTTCATTTACCCAATCTTGGCTATCCTTCTTTGCAGGATAAGAATGACGATAACATACATTTTGTTATTATTTAAGGACGCTCTTTAAGGGTAGTTGGAATGGGATTTTCGTAATTTTTTTCCATTTTCATGTTTTAATTGGATAGAATATTTCGAATCTCACACTCATTTTGGTGTAACTTTCATAGACGTGAATAATTGTAAATAGTTTAAAAATATTGTTGAAAATAATTCTGCGTAGTAGTTTTTTAGAACATTATGGTACTGTCATTTGGTAAAATATCAATAACTTTTAAAATATTAGCGTTAGAGAAGAGATCCATTGATACTTTTATCAGAAATTTTTTCTTTAGCTATTAGCATCCCGTTGATATTTACTTCATGTGAGAGTTTCGAAGTAGTGCGAAGTGATGTTGGGAAAGTTGTTACATTTGTTTTAAAATTTATGTATGACAGCAATTTCTAAAGAAGTAACATTTTCTATACAAATGCCCCATTATCTCAGTAACTGACTGACACTAAGAGCTGAAATTTTTACTTCATTAATTTTTTTAATTTAAACATAATTTGTCAATGACAATTTAAAAGCTTTATTAGAAAAAACATATCTTTCCTTCTAACGAACAGAAGTGTTCTACTTTTCATCAATTAACTGTAAAGGTATTGGTGAATATGTAGCTCATTATGTTAAATAGTTGCTGAGATAATGGGTCAAACTTTAACATTGGCAAGAGAGGACATTCCGACTCCCTTTAACTGCTGTGGTCCTCAGGGTACCATTCTATATTGGGTGTGAAAGGCCGCTTAATTTTGCTCAGAGGCCTCTTTATCAGGCTTGAGGTTGTTTTACGTGTCACAAATTTATGACACGGACCAATGGCTTTATTTTCCTTCCGAAGGAAGTCATGCTCCGCTAGGCTTGAACCCGCGACCTTGGGAACCAGAGATGCAAGTTACCCCTAGACTACAGAGGACGACTCCCGGCATACAGCCCTACGTTTCGCCCATTTCTTGTGAAGCAATTTTGTGAAATACAAGTTATGGTTTGCTTATTTTCGTAAGAAAATTACTGTTTCATTGTATTGTGGTCATCGTTCATATTACAATTTTCGTGAAGCAACAATAATTCTGCCAAAAATTGGTGCAATAATAAAACTTGTTTGCATATTGATATTCTTTACAAAAAGCATACACTAACTCAAAACCTCTGCCATTAAACAAAACTCTACCTATCTGGAAACCAAAACTGACAATGTTTAATATGCTCGCTCTTTGCAAAAGACTAGTCAACTAGTCGATCAACATAAACAATGGTATTACTTATTCCGAAACTTGCGTATCCAACTCGATCTCATTCCGTGTTGAATTTAATACGGAAACGCGTATTATATAATTACTCAAATCGATTTCGATTTTACAAGGTTTTAGTAGTTCCTATTATTATATGGGTATGACTGTTGGATTCTACATAGTCTTTGAGACGGATAGAAGTTGCGGAAATGAATTCATAAGGTTCGTAAGAGGTTATACTCTAATGGACAAACAGAGAAGTGTAGATATCAGAGAATAACTGGGGATATTTAAACTAACGGGCAAAACCAGCAGAAATCAGCAAAAACTGGTATAAACCAAGAGGACAACGAGGTCCAGGAAGATCAACTACTTACCGCGGTCTAATCTCTAATTTGTATTATTATTATTATTATTATTATTATTATTATTATTGCTATTATTATTATTGCTATTATTATTATTATTATGACGATGATGAAATAAGCTTCATTTCCCATGGAAACGTAGGTATGTGAGTGAGAGGACTGCTGATAACAATACGCAGCTTTTAAAAACGTCTTTAAATTTAAAAATCTGATGTGTTACACTCACATCACTTCTCTAGCTGCTCTACAAACTTCTTACAAAAGGTTATTATTCTTTCTACACCATGCTAATCGAGATAAACATTAGCAGAATGCTCTTATTACTTAGTTCCTTATAAGTAGAACGGAACTAAAGAAATGTGCTAAAGTGATAGTGAAATGTTTTAAAAGCTATCGTTATGCGATTGTCATTGCAAATCGTTTCTTTGCTCGGCCAGGAGTAGAACAAAAGAAAAACGGACACTTCCTGTCTGAGAAAAATATAAGTACTTTACAATAAAATCAATAATAAAGAATATCTCTGAAACAGTTACCTCCACAGCAAAAACGTAAAGGACATAAATTGTGTGTTTTGACGAGATCTACGTTTTTGTGCACTTAGTTCTTACGGTTTAGCAGTTAAGCAAAATTCGCAAAATTCATCCAGAATAAAGAGGTCTTCAGAGGTTATTCCAAAAAATGCAAGATATACCCTTTATTTGGGATGTAAATATGTTTAATATACGGGATTTTAATGAAAATAGTTAGGAGCCATTTTTAAGAAAATAAAAATTTTCGAAAAGTTTGCCAAGTAAAGGGTAGTTTGTGGTGGTGGGGGGGGTTCTTGAAAATCTTTGTAAGATTAGAATTTATAGTAACTATTCTTACAAAAATGTATTTTTCCATCTACTTCGTTTTAATGTGGACAAACCTTTGCTACATTACACAGCTTTATTTTATTTATTTATTTATTAGAGGTCACTTTATAACATCGAATATCAGCAGTGGATTATACACTTTATACCAGATACAAAGAGAATACTGATACTCAAATGCTTTAAGAGTAGAACGTCTTAATATTCAATTGTTGCATGCAATCACGAGAAACGTATGAATATCGAAAGAACTTTAAATATTGACAACATATTAAACAATTCGAACCATTAATTAGGTGTATTTCGGAAATACTTTATGGTACAAGAAAGCTTATTTGGAATAAATTTTGTGGTTTAAAGAGTTCTATTTTTGTAGAACAATTTTATGTTTCCGTAACATTTACCAGTTATATCAGATTATACAAAATTTCTTCGGAATGAAGAACACTTCACAGTATTCTCAGAAAATTTAAGTTATGCACTTTATTTGTCATGTAAATTCTTTTATTCTGATATTTTAATCAAAATCGTTGAGCCATTTTTGAGAAAACCTCGAAAAATTTTCCATATAAAGGGTAGTTTGGGGTGGGGGATTTTCTTAAAAATCTTTGTGAACTTACAATTATATCAATTTAGTATTTAATAGACTTTTTGTTTTTTAGGTACACTGTTTACAGACACACTTACACACATACAAGGACCCTTTTCTACAAATGCTTTTATTTTTGTTTGTTTGCAGGACTCTCAAAACATGTATTTCCGTAAAATCTCACAACGTCCTGCTTCTATACGCAGTAGAGAAAGTAAAACTATGGAAACAGAATCGACCATCGTACTATTGTTAAAGATACTACAATTGTTAAGTCAACAATTTCACTTCAATTCATTTAAAATTTTAATACGCTATCGAAGTTTAATTTTGAATAAGTAAACAAAATTTCATGCACTTTTAAAAATAAGTCCACATATTAAATTTTTATTATTTATTTTTACTGTTTTTAAAATTGTTCCAAATGACTCAATTATTTTAAATATTTAACAGTATATTCATAAATAATTTTAGAAATTAATTATTAATCGTTCTACTAGTTTGGGAGAAAGTAAATGCCAAATATGAGATTTCAATCTTTTGCCTAAAAATTTAACTTATATGGGTATTATTTTTAATATCATCACAACCAAGCATATTAACAACATTTTATCTCATTATTTTTATTCCTGTTTTTTACAAGGAAGTATACAGAATTTCATTCGTTTATATCGAAAATTACATCGTGACGAACAATTTGAAAATTTGGATGTGACAACACATTCTTAGAAAGCTGAGCTAAAAACTTAGAAATTTAAAATAACTGATTCTGGCTTTATGCTTTTTAAAAACCATTTGGTTCATATAAAGCCCTCCTTTGTGAATATTTATATAGACCCCTTTAATTACTTTGCTCATACCCGGGGCTTAGACAAACTTTTGATATTGTATTTACTCTGACATTTTTAAAGGGTAAGTTACTGTAGGCTTTAGTTATTTTTAAATCTTATTTTCACATGCACTTTCATTCCCTCATCTATATTTCCGGATTCTATGAAGAGCAGGAAATAATCCTAATTCAAAAAAATTCCCACCCCAACTGGGAGTCAAACTCGGGACCTCCGTGTGAGAAGTCAGCTCGCCGACCATTCGACCACAGAGGCAGTTTTCTGTCTTTTTCTGCTCCATTACAGTTAATTTAGTATTGAAGACTCCTGAAATGGTTTGCTTCAACTTTAAAGGACACTAGACTTAGAGGCAAAATTTTAAATCGGTATATACAATATTTTGAAAGGTAAAAACTACTTAGAATTGAAATAGAAGGTTTTGGCAATTGTTTTTCTTTTTCGCAAATTAAACATTTAAAATTCACAGTAAGAAACAAATCTATGATGCAGATGAGTAACTTTTCAGACGCCAATGACGTTACTTGCCAAGGCATACGGTACTGCAAGGCAACAATAATAAACGCCTTTTTCACCGGGATAAAGAAAACAATACCAGGGCTGAATCTTAGAAGGGACAGAAAGAAATCAAGGGAAAATATCAGAAACAGGAATTTCAGTTTAAGTCATTTTCGATAAGATTAATCACTCCATGGTTTACTTACATGGTCGTTAAGGGTTACTTATAATTGAAATGAAAACTGCGATATAAAAAGCTGATGTGTTCCATTCACATGACTTACTCTACATCACTGTAACATATTGTTGTTAAAAAGCATATTATTCTATATACTATTGATAATAGAGATTAACATTAGCAGACATCGTCTTTATTACTTGCTTCCTTGTAAGTAGAAGGAAAATAGAGTAGAAGAAAAATAAGGGAATACACTAGGCTAAAGTTTTAGTCAAATCTTTTAAAAGCTGGTTGTCATGGTTGAAATCCATTCCTATGCATGACCAGGAGATAAGTGTGAGAAAAGTTTTAATTATTTTAAATCTGAAACAAATAATTTAAAAGACCTCATAAATGATCAATTGCACGAAAAAAAAAGAAAAGAAAATATATGGCATAAATTATGTGTTTTAACGAGATCTATATTATTTATGCAGTAAGTTTTTGTCTATCTCTTTTGGTTTACCAGTAATGCAAAATTCATCAAAATTCATCCAGAATCAAGAGGTCTTTTAGAGGCTATTCCCAAAAAATTCATTTTATTTGTCATGTAATATCTTAATATACGGCATTTTAATCAAAATCGTTACAGTAATTTTTGAGAAAATAAAAAATTTCGAATCTTTTTCCATGTACAGGGAAGTTTGGAGTGGGGGAACTTTTCTCGGAAGCTTCGTGTCGTATCCCTGGAAGATACGAAACTTAAATACCAAGTTGGGTGTTTTACCGGCTTTTCGGTTTTGAGTTATCGTGTTCACCGACACACGGACACACGCATACACACAAACCTTTTTCTAAAAATACCTTTTTGGATACAGGGGGCCCTAAAACGTATATTTCCGGTGAAATCTCGGTATCGAATTTTTGGGTGGAATGCAATACCTACTTTCTCTATACACTATGTACATAGTTCGTGTAGAGAAAGTACAAAATATATTAAGATTTATCTTTACCAAATAAAACTCATTTCTATAGTGCTTTATTTCATAGCCTTAGTTCCATCACAGTAGATAAGACGGTAATAACTTAACACCACAAATGATTTTTTTTTTTCCTTTTTATTTTCAAGCTGGACCTCGTTGAAGACAAAGGCAAAACGATTCCTGTATGTACATACCTGCTTGTGGAGGAGGCGAGAAAAATAAAGAGATTCGTATGGGGTGGAAACCGAAAGAAAAAAAAAAAATCATTACCCTAAATCTTATACTATAATGAGAGTAAGAATCTTACCTCTTCAAAACTAGCTCAACTACACACCTGTTATTTGCTGTAAATCTTTAGAAAAGCATGTTTAAGTCGCTATTTAAAATATGAACACTTTCAAATTTTCTTATATTTTGAATTCAGGTTCCTAAAAATATTTTCATTAGAAAATGGTAATTTTTACGTTTGTTTGTTGTTTTCAGTTACAGTAAATATTGTTAATAATTTATTTGCCTATCTTCTATGATGAAAATGTACAAATGATTCTTCTGAAAAGAATAATAGAGCCAAAACTAGAAGAAGAAAGTCAGAGGTCAGAGTAATGTATGACTAAAAGTGCCCCTATAAAAACAATTGTTTGGTGTGATACAAACAGAATGAATATTTTGACAAACATCGTAAGCAATTAGAAAAATTCTGCGTCACATTAGTAAGATTTGTCCTTACCAGCCAGTTCATTTTGTGCTGCCGGAACAGGTCAGGTGACCTTAACACTCGCGGTAAAGGTGTTTGACTGAACCTTCACTTTGTTCTCTGCGCTTTATATAGTTTTGTTTGCTGTGGGCAGCCAGCTGTAACACAACCAGAGATTCACCCCGTGTACCCCTTACTGACTGCGGCCCCTCCCCTCTCACACTCTTTACACCACCCAGTAGGTCACCAATTTGATATCACACCTACCTACACAACCTGTCTGCGATCGCACAACCTCAAAGCTGCAAAATAACAGTCCGCCTCCCAAAGACACTTTTACTTTTCGCTATGGGTCAACCTAATTATACGTTATATATACAAATCTACACCCATTATAAAACGGTAACAAAAACAAAAATATGTGCTACACTTACATTACTTTCTCTACCCTCTCTGCCACAAACTACTCTTACAAATAAACATCTTATGTGTTCCATTCACATCATTGTAACAACTTACTCTTAAAAAGCTGATTTATACTTTTTCTACACGTACTATGTACATAGTGTATAGTGAAGGTATTGTAATGCACCCAAAAATTCGATACCGAAATTTCACCGGAAATACATGTTTTGGGTCCCCCTGAATCAAAAAAAAATTTGGAAAAAGGTCCGTGTGTGTGTGTCTGTGGACAGCATAGCTCAGAAACGAAAAGACCGTTAAATATCAAACTTGGTATTTAAGTTTGCTATCTTCCAAGGATGTGACACGAAGATTTTCAAGAAAATGCCCCCATCCCCAATTACCCTTTACATGGAACTTTTTCGGAAAATTTTGATTTTCTCAAAAATGGCTCTAACGATTTTGATTAAAATATCGTATATCAATGATATTTACCTGAAAAATAATATGTATATCTTGAATTTTCTGGGAAGAGCCTCTGAAGATTACTTTATTCTGGATGAATTTTACGAAATGTTGCATAACGCTAAACCGTAAGAAATAGACAAAAACTTACCACACAAAAAATGTAGAGCACATTAATACACACGATTTATGTTACATACATTTTTTTCGAGGAGTTGATCGTTTTGGAGATATTCCTTGTTTTTGGTTTCAGGTTTAAAAAACTTGTACTTTTCTCATATATAGTAATTTGTCAACTCTTGTCTATACAAACAAAGAAACTTCAGTCACCTAGTAACCAGGTTTTGACTTCACCTTAATCTATGATACTCCCATATATCGCTTCTACTTACAAGGAAGCAAGTAATACGACTATTTCTGCTAATTTTTTCTCGATTAGCATGAAGTACATAGAAGAATAAGCTTACTAACAATAATTTGCTACACAGAAGTAGAGAAACTCATGTGAATGGAACACATCAGATTTTTTACTTCATGCTAAACGAGATAAGCATTAGCTAACAATAAGGAATATTTCAGAAATGGTTAACTCTACAAAAAGAAATAATTGTATAATACATAAATTGTGTATTTTGAGGAGCTGTACATTTTTACTTTCTCTATACGTACTATGTACATAGTGTATAGAGGAATTATTGTATTCCACCCAAGGACTCGATACCGAGATTGCACCGGAAATACATGTTTTAGGACCCCCTGAACCCAAAAAAAGCATTTTCAGTAAAAGGTCCATGTGTATGTGTGTGTGTGTGTGTGTGTGTGTGTGCGCGCGCGCGTGTGTGTGTCTGTGGACAGCATAGCTCAAAAACGAAAAGTCCGTTAAATACTAAACTTGGTATTTAGGTTTGATATCTTCCAAGGATGCGACACGAAGATTTTCAAGAAAATCCCCCCACCCCCGACTACCCTTTACATGGAAAAATTTTCGAAAAGTTTTATTTTCTAAAAAATGGCTCTAACGATTTTGATTAAAATCCCGTATATTAAAGATATTTACATACCAAATAAAATGTGTATCTTGAATTTTCTGGGAATATCCTCTGAAAACCTCTTTGTTCTGGATGACTTTTGCTAAATTTTGCTTAACTGCTAAACGTTAAGAGATAGACAAAAACTTACTGCACAGAAAATGTTGATCTGATCAAAACACACAGTTTATGTCCTTTACATTTTTGTTGTGGAGTAACCGTTTCCGAGATATTCCTTGTTTTTGGTTTTAGTTGTGAGTGCTTATATTTTTCTCAGACAGTAAAGTGCCCGCTTTCCTTTGCTTCTGTCCCTGGCCAAGCAAAGAAGCGATTTGCAATGACAATCGAATAACGGCAGCTTTTAAAACATTTGATTATCGGTTTAGCCTAGTGTATTCCCTTATTTTCTTTCTGCTTATAAGGGACTAAGTAATAAGAGCATTCTGCTAATGTTTATCTCAATTAGCAAGGTGCAGACAGAAGAATAATCTTATGTAAGAAATTTGTAGAACAGCTAGAGAAAGTCATGTGAGTGTAACACATCAGATTTTTTGTGTAGTAACTTTTTATCCATATCTTACGGTTCACCAGTTACTTAAAAATCATCCAGAATGAAGAGATCTGTCCAGAAAATTCGAGATACATTTTATGTTACATGCGTATCTATTATATATGGTATTTTAATCAAAATCGTTAGACACCTTTGAGAAAATCAACATCTTCGAATTTTTTTTCCAAGTAAAGAATAGTTTGGGGTGGGGGAATTTCTTGAAAATCTTCTTGTAGCATCCTTGGAAGATTCTGAACTTAAATATTAAGTTTGGTATTTTACCGACTCTTCGTTTTTGAGTTATCGTGTTCACCGACACACAGCCCTTTTCTAATTGTTTTTTTTTATTCGGGAGCCCTAAAATGTATATTTCCTGTGAAATATCGATATCGAATTTTTGGGTGGAATGCAACACCTTCTCTACTTATGTAGGTACTATATACTGAGTAGAGAAAGTAAAAGGTTTATTCCTCTGTTACTTCATGTGAGGGTTTGAGAAATGTTTTTATTTCAAACTAGCTGATTTACCTTACGCTGCACGAATAGCTTCTTAAACTTGAATAAGGAATAAATTTACTCCCCGCGTTCTAAATGCAGCTATTACATAATGATCTAGAGGCTTTTATGGCGAATCCTCACTTTACACCCTTTAAATCTGTAATTTCTTACAGTCCCGGCTGCTGTTAATAACGGATGAAAACGCCTTTTATATTCAAAAGGATGTGCAACATAGGCGGGTTGTTTGACTAAATACCCTCTGCTATAGCCGACCGTTTTCAATTCTGAAGATACGGACTGTAAAGTATCCTCTGGCGGCAGAAGAATAATTGGTCAGAATGGTGAAATAATTTTACAGATTATCTCAATAGGAGACATTTTAAGCATTTGTACCTTATCCTATTTAGTACTTAACAGCTTACTAATAGTTTTCACTTAATGCTAAAACCCTTAATATATACAATGAAATAGAAGTGAATCTGCTGAATATATGGATTCCCCACTCCTAGACCACTAGGTAACATTTTTGGAAAAGACATTTTCTGCAGTCATCGAGAAAAGTAATATTCTAAATTGTTAATATAACATATCTGTTTAATATGTCATTCTCTCTCTTTACACAAATTATTAAGAATGCCCTGTTAACAAACGTACTTACATCATTCGTGCAAGGAACCAGACATAAACTTTCTGACTCCTCTATGGTCGAGTGGTCAGCGTTCTAGCTTCTCACCTTGAGGTCTGGGTTTGATTCCCGGCTGAGATGGGAATTTTTCTTTAATTAGAATCATTCTCTATCCCCCAAAGGGTCTGGAAGTATGCAAGTGAAAGTGAATGTTTGTTTGTTTAATAGTATAAAAATGAAAAATCTAACGTTAATCAATTCCAAAGTTCAGCGAGTTCACAGAAGTTAAAGGGGCCAGTATAAATGAAACAATTAAACAAATCTTACATTATGCTTATCAGAAGAATTTCAGCAATCAGAAACCTTAGTGCATACATCTATAGAATAAAGTTTATTCAGAGGGTTTAATGCTACTTCATTATACACAAATCTGCAGTATTTGTTAAATGGTTGATTGTGTCGTTATAGATTGAATCGATTGTTACCTTTTTAAGCTCTGTCTTCTGTCTAGTACGTGTTACATCATAACCATGTATGTATATTACTAAGAATACACTAAGAATGCTTTTTGTTTTGGGCTGCTATGTATACGTAGGGGGTGGAAAAAGTAAAAATTAGATAATTTTCTAGTTTGGATATTTAATTGATATTAGGATGTACAAGGTCGGAGGTAAATGAGTCCAAATATTTCTATCAGCGTACGAGGACGATGTGATGATCCAGTGTTTGCATTTTTTTCGCTATTTTCTAAAATTGTAATCATGAGGAAAATTGCACGAAGTTTTTAGGATGGCTATTATTCCTTATCTCAGACGTTTGGTGATTGATTACGTAACATATGACCTTCCTCTGACCTCTGTCTCTCGCCCAACCGGACTATAGGTGGTGTGATGTGAGGGGAGAATATGGATTCCACTGAAATTTCAACCTACGCAACCATACATTTTTGTTTTCATACCACAGTATCTGATTAGGATTCACAATGTATTTGGGGTTCACTTATAAATATTGAACACAATGGAATTTTACTTTATTTAAATTTGGTTTTATTGAACAAATACACAACTCAAGTCAACGTGTAATCATCTGCACTTTTTTAAACTACAAAATCATTTTCGTTGCTCTTACAAAGGTTAGAAATTAAAATTAAATACCACACTTAAACAAACTCTTCAAATTGGGAGTTACGAGAATCTATGTCACGGATCCTTGATACTCAGTGAACTTTCGTCTTTTGGGAATATGACGGTTTAGAAATCGCTAATGATCCAGTCCCTCGAAGGATTGACAATTCCACAGGTGCGGCGTAAATTTAATGCATGTCTGCTAATTCAGGATATGTCAAATTATTCGTCGTGTAAAGGAAATTTTGCAAATGAATCGGGCCCTCGTTTCCTCACGGTGTCACCTGAATGCAGGACGGCGGTGTGCAAGTTATACTAAGTACAAGACTGCCTGTTGCGTTCTGTATGTAAACACAGGGGAAACATTACCAGGGCCGTGCAAAACATATTGGACCCTGTAATTTGGCTTCATTTATGATAATGCTATTAGTAAGCGGGGAAAAAGAAAAACACCTGTTTTACGCACAGTTAAGTACTAAATACCAAATTATTTGCACTTATTCTTCTCTCACCGTAATTGTCTATCATGGAGGGAATAAAATTATTTTTTTTTTAATTTGTTTGTTAATGCGTTTTACTTTTTCAACCAAAATGTACTTGTAATGTCATTGCAAAAAGCAATGACTTTCACATGCAAGATGAAGATTCAGCAAGTATAATTACGAATATAGTGGTCAAATAATACATTTTTATTGCGAATTCACGATCTTGGTCTACACCAAGCGTAGGGTCTTCAAGATAGTTATGCCCAAACCATTAGCAATGCAAAGAACGTAAACAGCAGGTAAAAGTTTATCTTTGATAGCCTGTACACACCATAGGATTGTACGGTGGTCCCCACACACCTTGGGACTGTACCTCCGACGTCACCAGCAAAGTGCAGTTATTCAGTAAAAGTTGGTTTTGATGCGTGGCAATTTATATGCTTGTTAATTAGATTATGGACAAATTAGTCACCGTTTAAACAATTCCGATAGATATGCAATTCAGTAGGATGAGTTTAATGTCGTTCTCGAACTATCCGTATTTGTTCGTTATGTGTATAATAACTTCACAGAACAAAATTTGCTCGTATATAAATACCTCGACAATTTTTTTTTGTAGTTGACCATTTCCCGAGATATTCGTTTTCATTGGTTTGCATTTTAAAATATTAATGCTTTCCTCAAATGGGAAATACTTATTCGTTTTTGTTTTTTTTTTTCTCTTGATCATGCAAAGGAACAGAATTTCAAAGAATGCCAAAAGTCTACTGTATACCTCTAATCTCGTCATATCTACTAGGAAATATGCAATATGACAATCTCTGCAAATGTTTATCTCAATTAGCATCAAGTAGATATAATGATAATGAAGTTTGTAAAGAGTGAGTAGACAGTCACGTGAGAGCAACATATAAGATTTTATTCTTAAATAGCATCCTCCAACCCAACTTGTTCCAACTCAGCTCGTCTAAGCCGGAGTACTCCTGTACTGAACCTCAAACCTCAGAGAGCACTAAAGATCATAGATATAAGCTTGAGTTTTGTTTTAACACTAAATGAGAAAGTTGTTGAATTCAAAAACATCTTATACATGTATTTGACACATTTTGAAATGATGTATAAGCTTAATTGTTTGCTAATTTTTTAGAATGTTTCGTATTTTTGAGAATACTGCTTTTAGCGATAAATAAGAAATGTCTATTATTTCAATTTGCACAGAAAATAAGCATTCATTTCAAGTTATAAAAATAAAATTAGGCAATTTAAGATTTGTATTTTCATTCCACGAAACTAGAAGTTGTGAAACGATGTTTAGCATTTTAACGAAAAGAAGTAAGCAATTACAATACTTACACTAAGACAAAACAAGGTACAAAGCAAGAAAAAGTCTTGTTTCTGAAAATTTCAGGTTTGTAACATCCAATATTAGAATTTCAATTTATATAAAAACCTGTAGCTTATTTTGTTTTATTGGAATCACTCGCCGAGAGCCAAATGTGAAATATTGGAGTGGTTACTTTGGAAACAGTAAGTGTACTTGGAAAAGCCTGGATTCCAAGGTTAGAGACTCAGTAGAAGAGAATTTAAAAGGATGCTCTCGTATGACCTTGTCTAAATTGGACTTCTTTGTGACAAAATAAACTTATGATATAATAACAATAAAAGCCTAAGACAACTTACTTGAGCCTTCGAGGCTAGTTACTAAATCAAATATCAATGATGTATATAATGTAATGACAGCGTTTGACTAAATGCTTAAAACTAGTATTAATTCTGATTTGCTATTTTGTTACAAAAACGTTGTGCCATTGTTGAACAGCTAAGCTATGGCAGTTATGATAACAAATTGGATGTAGTAACATCACTCTTGGCATTGAAAGCAAAAGATGAGTCTTACCACGTTTTCTGTAATGTTTCTTCAAGGTCTTTGGTGAATCATGTCAAATACTGACAGTGACAGATTTTCTCTACGTATAACTTAGTTGTGACATACAAAATACAATGAAAAATCTGATGTGTTCCATTCACATGACTTTCTCTACATCTTGGTAACAAATATTGTTAAAAAGCTATTCTTTTATCTCCGTCATGCTGATCGAGATAAACATTAACAGAAGTTGTCTTATTGCTTTCTTGTAAGTAGAAAGGAAATAAAGGAATAAAGCGATAGTAAAAAATGTTAAACGTCGGTTATCATATTAAGTCCTTGCCTTGCATTGTCAGGGGTTGACAAATTCCCGTATGTGAAAACTTTTATTATAAAACAAATTAATAACAAGAAATACCTCAAAAATGGCCAACTCCAAGAAAAAAATGTATATGACATAAATTGTGTGTTTTACCGAGATCTCATGTTTATGTGGTAAGTTTTTGTCTATCTCTTACGGTGCACCAATTATGCAAAATTCATCCAGAATAAAGAGGTCTTCAGAGCTTATTCCCAGAAAATTCAAATTTACGTTTTATTTTTCATATAAATATATTTAATATGCGGTGTTTTAAAATCGTTAGAGCCATTCTGAGAAAATTAAAATGTTCTTGTAACGGGTAGTTTGGAGGGGGGGGTCCACAAAACCTTTGTTGCATCCTTGGAAAGTACTAAACTTAAATACCAAGTTTGGTATTTTACCGACTTTTCGTTTTTGAGTTATTGTGTTCACAGACACACAGACATACACATACGAATTTTTCCTAAAATGCCTTTTTGGATGCAGGGGGACCCTAATACTGCATTCCCGGTAAAATCTCGCTATCGAATTTTTGTGTGGAGAGCAATACCTTCGGCTGCTTCAAAACCGAAGTGGAGAATTGATGTAAAATGAATTGATAATATCCGATATAAACATCTAATGAGAAAGGTGGTTCCGATAATTACATGAAGTCCATGAAATCCAGTTGCTACAAAGAAAGAGGAACCAAATACTGAATCTGCAATAGTGGAAGGTGCTTCAATATATTACCTACGTACCATTATGTACTGTGTAGATAAAATAAAAACGAAAATGACACAAGCTGTTTTATCTGTAGTTTGGTGATGTCTAATGTGTGATATTTGATTCAATTCATTATACTGATTTGAAATAAAAGGGTTTGAATTTGGAAAGGAGTTTTAATATTAATGTTATTTTAGCTACCTGTCAATTTTCATTTGTCATGTCATTTCTCATTAATTCTGTTAAAAAATTAGTACAATTTATGTAAATTATCAAAATGCCATTGTAAAAGTATTAATGCGGATGTTTAAAACAATTGTCACATAAAATATTGTCTTTGGTCATAATCATAACCCAATGATTGCGCTTGCATTCCAACACTTGAAATAGTCATGAATTAGGTTGTCCACAATACTGAGGTGTATTGCATACTGCGCGCTCATCCCCGTAAGTGAGTAAGGCATTGCTCCTTGGCGATCAACCAGCTGCAACAGTTTGTCTAACCGGTTAATTCATATAGGACAAAGAATGAATGAAATGGGTAAAAATACTCAAATGAGTCAAGGATCTAAAGAGCTAGATACCAGACTTTCATTAAAGGCAAAATCCGAAGGAGAAAGTGAGTTTTCTTTATCCAGGTAACGCACCCTAACCAAGATCCGAACCAAGAAACTCTTGAATGTGAAGCAGACACGCTACTACAACAGTATAGAAGCGGCCAATAGTTTTAATGTATGTGTGTGTGTGTGTATGAGTGAATGAGTGTGTGTATGTATGTATGTATGTATGTATGTATGTATGTATGTATGTATGTATGTATGTATGTGTGTGTGTATGTGTGTATGTGTGTATGTGTGTATGTGTGTATGTGTGTATGTATGTATGTATGTATGTATGTATGTATGTATGTATGTATGTATGTATGTATGTATGTGTGTATGTATGTTATAAACGCGTGTGAATAATTTATAAAGAAGTAACGTAAATTAATGAAGCGAAAATTTGCACACAATTAGTATTCATTTGAAAACGCTCCCTAAAATGCTCACTTTGTAGGATCAAAGAGTCCGCAAACTTCCACTTTAAAGGGCGCGGACATATTCTTTAAAGATGCAATAGTAGCATTATATAAACAAAACAAATACATCATATACCAAATAATGCAACAAAATTTAAAGTGTACTTTTTTGTACATACGTAAGATATGCACAATGTAAATAGTAGATAAAGTATTGTATTCCACTAAAAAATTCGATAGCGAGATTTCACCGGAAATATATGTTTTGAGACCCCCTAGATCCAGAAAAAGGTCCGTGTGTATGGATGTGAGTGTGTGTGTGTGTTTGTGAACATCATAATTCACAAACGAAAAGGCGGTTAAACGCCAAACTGGTATTTAAGTTAGGTATCTTCCAAGGATGCGACACAAACATTTTCAGGAGCTCTCCGAAATACCCTTTATATGGAACATTTTTCGAAAATTTTGATTTTCTGAAAAATGGCTTTAAGGATTTTGATTAAAATCCTGCATTTTTAAGATATTTCATCACATATGAAATGTATATTTTGAATTTTCTGGGAATTGTCTCAGAAGATCTCTTCATTCTGGATGACTTTTGATAACTGTAAACCGTAAGGGATAGACATAAAGTTACTGCAAAAAAATTGTAGATCTCCTTAAAATAGACAATTTATGTCATATAGGTACATTTTTTTCTAGATTTAACTATTTCCGAGATATTTCTTGTTATTGGTTTCAATTTTAAAATACTTAGTTTTCTCAAACAGGTAATTGTCGTGCTTTGTTTTACTCCTGATAATGCAAAGAAGCGAATTTCAATGACAATCGACAGCTTTTAAGTATTTGATTATCGCTTTAACCTAGTGTATTCCCTTATTTCCCTTAAAAGGAAGTAAGTAATAGTACCTACAGTTTCCGCTAATGTTTATCTCGATTAGCATGATGTAGGTAAAAGAAGTTTCATAAGAATGGTTGTTTGCAGAGCAGGTAGTGAAATGGTACACATATTTTTTTTAGCGTCTTTAACTTGGTAGTAACAACAACAACAAAAATGAAATTATGCTCAAGTGAACCCGGCATCCATAGAGCTTAAAGCTAGCCGATATTCATCTTCCTAATAAGAGAAACCTCCTTGAATTGGAGTTAGTTTTTGACTAGTTGCAACAATCTTTTCTCCAGTATTATAACTCAAATTGTAAGGCTGAGATTGTCTGTTCGGCGAGGAAAGTCCCTTGGCGATCAAAAGAATTGAACAAACTCAGAAAAAATACAGGTTATTGAACATAACTACAAGAACTGGCGACTGGATCAATTATAACACTGAGCACGTAAGCATATAGAAATAAGGAAGGCCAAAAAGGATGGATGGAGGAAGTACTGCAGAGATACTGAGGATATATCAAGCATGTTAGCATCATGACCTAATAGCTAAAAATGCTGTCAATTAACAAAGCACAATAAAGTCTCAAAGTGGAAATTTTACAATGAAAGGAAAGAAACTCTGAAACAAATGTTACGTGTGTAGATTCCTGGATCAGTAAAAGTAGGTGACGGAGTTCAATCTGAATTGGAACCTCTATGCTTGGGAGTCAGGCAGACAAATAGGGGAGATTGGAAACTATCCCGTGTCATTTTTAATCTCACTGTAGTCATATGGGTTTTCCAATTATTCGAACCGTACAAATCGGTAGGACCAGATCAATTGATACCTATACTATTGCAACAAGGGATAAACTGTGTCGAATCTTTAGTGTGTCATGTTTAGGCCATCTTGCGCTAGGGCATATTCCAATGTCCTGGAGAGAGCTAAGAGTGGCTTACATACCTAAAGCTGAGCATCCCACATATGATGATTCCAGACTTCAAGGCCAATTTTAAGGACGAAAGTCTATTTCGTCGTTTTTATCTAAGCAATGGAGAAATTAGGAATTGTTGCCTAAATGAATATCCTTTACTCAGGTACCAGTTTATCAGATTAGTAAATCTACATTATTTTGTATTGAACATAAAAAAGGCGCTGCTCACAATTGTTCAAAGGCATTTTCTTGACATTGAGGTTACCTTTGATAGAAACTCTCCTAAGGCACCACTTAATGCTCTAAAAGAAGATGGGGGTCCCTGACACCGCTTATCAGTGGATTAGCTCACGTTGAAAAGAAGAAGTCAAGTCAGTGCCATAGCTGGAGAGACCATGTCTGCATCGGCGAGAAGAGCTGTCTACAGGGTGGGGTCAGTGACATGTTTCGGGATCTTAATGAGAATGGCTATCTTGTTAGGGTATGTTGATGATTTAGCCTTAAGAGGTAAGTTTTTGGAACAAGCTCAGAGATACTACAAGCAGCTCTGAGAAAAGTTTAGCGCTGGTGAGACAAATCTGATCAATCTGTCAACCTAGTTAGGTGACAGTTGTGTCTTTACTAGACTCCGAGTTCAGGAGTGTTTAAAGAGCACAGACTTGGAGGAACGAGATACCATTTTCTGATGAGATAAGTATACTTTGGTTTTTTCTTCATTCACAAGGGCTTAACCTGGAAGAGACGTCTAGAAGCATGCGTTAATAAAGCATATAGGTCCTTTTAGATCTGCAGAACTATGCTTGACAAAAATTGGGAACTAAAGCATAGGTCATATATTGATATACACTAAAATATAGTACGTGCAGGAAAGAAAATTTTAATGTAAAGGCTTGTCTGCATTAGTAAAACTAGATCAGTTAGGGCAACCCCTACTGTTAACTTTGAAGTTCTGATGGACTTACCACCGCTTTAACTTTGGGGGGAGAGGAAGATAACAGCCGCTTATATAGGCTTGTGTATAATGGCTTGGTGAAAACTGGGTTTACATGCTTTGGGCAGCTGAACTTTCCTTGGGACGACAGTTTGGGCCATATTTTGCACATGAATTCAGAGAGAATCATACTAAGGAGATCAGGAAAAGAAAATTCACGATTTCATTTCCAGAAAAAAAAAGTGGATGGAAGAAATTAATTCTTCAAAGATCCAAAGAGGACCAATTGGATTTACGGGTGGTTCCAAAACTGATGAAGGAACTGGAACAGGAGTATTCGCTGGAACGTTTCATTCAGCCTCAGAATGCAAGCAGACATGTATGCCATATTGTCCGTGTATGAATAAGTTTAAGTAAGGACTATGAAAATAGATACATTACCATACTTTCTGATAGTCAAGCATCTTTTAAAGTTTTTGGAACTGGAAAAGAAGGGAGCCAATAGCTCTTTTATAGCTCCTGGACCCAGAATAATATTGTCCTATGGACCTGTCTGTGGAACAACCAGGGAATGGGTCACGAAAAGACATATAAGCTTTGGGAGTCCTTATTAGAACAGAAAGCATTCAAAGAATGTTATTAAAGATGGTCAGGATGAGTAAAATGGACAGTGGCACTCATCATAGGACGCTGTCAATTAAAAGGAAATTTCTACAAAATCAGCAAAGCGCTCGATCTGAAATAAAGGAGATATGGAAGAAAGGGTGCAACTGCAACCCATTTTCTTGATTGCGAGGCTCTCGCAGTTCTTAGAGTTAAACATTTTGATTAGGAAACCATCCAATTGTATGGGTGATAAGAAATGTCTACTAAGAAACTTGCAAACTTTGTGAAGGAGGCAAGGTTCTTAGGAGATTAAATGAGGAGAAGCGCAATATATCAACATTAGTCGCGTCGCCCTCCGTGGTGTAATGGTTACCATGCTGACTTCATACCGGCGGAGGACGATGGATTTTTTCGGGTGTAAAAATCCTTAGCATGGCTTCCTTCGGAAGGGAAGTAAAGCCGTTGGTCCCGTGTCGTAGATTTACGGCACGTAAAAGAACTTCAAGCCTGATAGAGATGCCTCTGAGTAAAATTAAGCGGTCTTTCACGCTGAGAACCACAGCAGTTAAAGAGCGTCCATAAATAACACGCCATTTCCATTTCCAACATTAGTCGCAGTGCACATGGCTTTATTGCCCTCCCCCTTTTCTTAATCTTAATGACTTGAAGTTGAAATACGAGGGGCGTTCAACAAGTCCTTAGAAAAATATAGAAAAACATGTTATTTTTGGTAGATTTTTTTGTTTGTTTAATTTATCAACATAATCTCCTTTTAGCTCGACATTTTCCCAGCGTTTCAACAACTGTTTTAAGTCTTCCAAAAAGTAGGATTTCGGAAGGTCCACAAAACCAGCATCTGTTAGAGAGATGACCTCTTCGATAGATGTAAATCGTTTTCCGCCGAGCCACTTTTTCAAGTTTGAAAATAAAAAATAAATAAATAAAAAAAGTTACTGAGGGACAAATCTGGTGAATACGGTGGATATGTAGCAACTTAAACCTTAATTCTACAATTTTCGCTATCGAAATTGTGCAGGTGTGTACCGTTGCATAGACTTCATGGAAGAAAATCTTTTTCTTGCTGGATGAGGGCATTTTTTCTTGATTTCTCCGTTCAACCGGTGCAATAACGTGCAAAATATTCTCCATTTATCGTTCTTCCTTTCTGCAAGTAATCAAAATAGATCATTCCGCATGCATCCCAAGAAACCTTGTCTGCAGATTTCACCACTTTTGCCTTCTTCGGAGCCGGTTCGCCTTTAAAAACCCACTGTTTCTACTGTACTTTGTCTCTGGAGTGTAGTAGTGTATCCATGGTTCATTCACAGTTATGTATCGACGTAGACAATCGTCAGGATTGCGACGGAAAAGTGCTACACCAGCTTCCAAATCGATCACACGATTGTGTTTATTCTCTTTTGAGAGAAAACGCGTAACCATATTGCTGACACCTTTGTCAGACCTAATTTTTGCTGCAAAATTGAGAATACCTTACCTTGTGATATGCCTGTGGCCTCTGCAATTTCGCGATCTTTGATTTGTCTATCACCCAAAACCATGTTCTGGTTTTGTTAGTCATTTCGGAGAAAGCCACTTCTACTGGACGTCCGGAACGATGTTCACCATTTGTGGATGTGCGGCCAAGTTTACATTCATTTATGCAACTGTAAATTGTCGCAAACGCAGAAGCAGATGTGCCATTAACTTCATCGAACTCAGCTTTTATCTCTTCCGGTGTTAAGCCTTTTAAATAGAGGCGTTTTCACCGCACGAAACTCGTTTTGTTTTTCTCTATCGTTCTAAATAAGCACAAGATTGCTGATTCAATTGCCTATAGCAACGAAACCAAGTGATTGATATAGCTGAAATTTTAACTCATTTAATAAGAGACGACGGTTACTAAATGCAAACTTTTTTTCGATGCTACGAGTGTAATTTCTTGGATTTTCTAAGGACTTGTTGAAAGCCCCTCATAAACCTTTGCATAGATAGTTTCCTTATACTTTTTATTATAGGTACAAAGGAGATAGCGAAAAGCAAATGTTTAAAAACGGGTCGCTATATGCTGCTGGCCTCGAAATTCCATGTTCTGTTCATCACATCCAAGGAAAAAAAAAAAAAATAAAGTTTGGTGGCAATTAAAAAAATCTGATGTGTACCATTCACATGACTTTCTCCATGTCCCTGCAACAAATAATTCTTAAAAAGCTTACACTTCTATTTACTTTATGCTAATCAGAAAAAAATAGCAGAAATAATCTAATTACTCGCTTCCTTGTAAGCAGAAGCGAAATAAGGGACAACCGCAGGTTAAAGTGATAATCAGAAGCTGGTTGCTATGTCAATGAAGTTCCTTTGTTTATATGGATAGGAGTTGACAAGTTCCTGTAAGAGAAAAGTATACGTTTTTCATAGCAGAAACCAAAAATAAGGAATGTCACAAAAACGACGAACTCCACGAAAAAAATGTATATAACATAAATTGTGTATTTTAATGTACTCTACATTTTTTGTGTAGTAAGTTTTGGTCCATCTCTTACGGTTTAGCAGCTATTCAAAATTTAGTAAAATTCATCCAGAATAAACTACTCTACAGAGGCTATTCCCAGAAAATTCAAGATATACATTTCATTTGTCAGGTAAATATGTTTAATATCCGAAATTTTAATCAAAATCGTTAGAGCCATTTTTGAGAAAATCAAAATTTTCGAAAAAAAATTCCATGTAAAGGGTAGTTGGGGGTGGGGGGATTTTTCTCAAAATCTTCGTGTCGCATCCCTGGAAGATACTAAACTTAAATACCAAGTTTGGTATTTTACCGACTTTTCGTTTTTGAGTTATCGTGTTCACGGACACACGGACACACATACACACACACACACACACACACACACACACACACACACACACACACACACACACGGACCTTTTTGTGAAAATTATTTTTTTGGATATTGGGGACCCTAAAACATATATTTCCGGTGAAATCTCGGTATCGAATTTTTGGTGGAGTGCAATACTTTCTCTATAACTTTCTCTATACACTATGTACATAGTGCGTATGGAGAAAGTAAAAATTAAAAAAATCAAGGTAATGAAACATAAAAACCAATAGCAATGCTGTGGCTAATTCCAAAAAAAGATTGTTTGAAACAAATTGCTTTTTCTTTCTTTTTTTTTTTTTTTTTTTTAAAGAAAGCTTAGGGGCTTTTTTGGTAGCTTTTTATAGTTTACCAGTTACACAGAATTCCTTCCGAATGAGGAGGACTTCAAGGCTATTCCGGAAAATTCAATACACTTATATTTATCTTTAATAATTTCATTAAAATGTTGAGGCATTTTTGAGAACTGTAGAATTCTAAAAATGTTCCATGTAAAGGGAATTTTGTGGTGGAGGATTTTCTTAAAAAAAAAAAAAAGTTTCGTGTCACATCTTTGGTGGAAGAATATGGACTTATATACAAAGTTTAGTATTTATCCATATTTCCATTTTTAAGGTGCTTCACATATGCACCTTTTTCTAAAAGTTTTGGAAGATTCTAGGGGCCTCAAAATACGTATTTCCGGAGAAATATCGATATCGATTTTTAAATGATTGCGATATTTCCTCTGCCACTAAGTTAGCGGTAGAGGTGGTAGAGAAGGTGATAAAATAAATCTGAAATAATTTTCTCTACCCACTTTCGTTTAGTTCTATATGGCTTCTACAAACTATTTTTGAAAAAGCTTTTTCTTTCCAATGGTAAGTGAAGGAAGTATTGCACTCCACCCAAAAATTCGCTACCGACATTACACTGGAACAACTAGTTTTTAAACAGTAAAAGTAGGTAGTTTAAAATTGAAACCCATAACAAGAAAAATCTCGAAAAGGTCAACTCGTATTAGGTAAATTATGTGTTTCAACGAGATCTACATTTTTGTACAGTAAGCTTTTTATCTATCTCTAACGGTTTAACCGTCATGAAAAATTCTGCAAAACTCATCTAGAATAGAGGTCTTCAGAGGCTATTCCTATAAAATTCGTCGCCCTCCGTGGTGTAATGGTTACCATGCTAACTTCATATAACCCAAGTTCGCAGGTTCAAACCCGGCGGAGGACGACGGATTTTTTCGGGCGGAAAAATCCATAGCATGGCTTCCTTCGGAAGGGAAGTACAGGCGTTGGTCCCATGTCGTAGATTTACGGCAAGTAAAAGACCTTCAAGCCTGATAAAGAGGCCTCTGATCAAAATTAAGCGATCTTTCACTCCCAGTATAGAATGGGACGCTAAGAACCACAGCAGGTAAAGAGCGTCCATAAATAAAACGCCATTTCATTTGTTTCCTATAAAATTCAAGATATACATTTTGTTTGTGATGTAAATATCTTTAATATGCGTTATTTTAATAAAAGTCGTCAGGGCCATTTTTGAGAAAAACAAAATTTTCAAAAATGTTTCTATGCAAAGGGTAATTTGTGGTGGGAGGGTTTTTTTGAAAATCGTGTCCCATCCTTGGAAGATACTAAACATAAACACCAAGTTTGGTATTTAAGGGTGTTTTTGTTTTTGAGTTATGCTGTACACAGACACACGCGGACCTTTTTCTAAAAAAAAATTCGGAGTCAGGGGACCTCAAAAAATGCCCGGTGAATTTCTATATCAAATTTTAGGGTGCAATACAATACCTTCTCTATCTATTATGTACATTGTATGTACATACGTACGAGAGAAATTAATATAGATATCTTTAAAATACAGATAATTTCAAATAACTTTTTGTAGTATACCCCATTTGCAAGATAACCATTATTGGTTTGATTGTTTTCTTTTTTTAGACTTAATACCTTCTAATCTCGTAGGTCACATGAAATGGGTGAAATGATGTTCAAATGAGTCTGAGGTCCCTGGAGCTTAATTACCCAACATTAGTCTTCTCAGAATAAGGGAAAAGCCTAGAAAAAAACCTAATCCAAGTAACTCATCTTTATCGATATTCGTACTCGGTACCTCTTGAATTAGGCAGACATGGTTTATTTGAATTGTTCAATACCATGTTTTAAGGTGCTGTTGCATTTCTGTTGTTTCTAGCGATTGCTTACAACGAGAATGCCTTTTAAGGCCAGTATATAGCGTCCAGTTCCTGCATTTGACCCTTCGTACCAATAACGAAATACAGAGGTTTATCTCGATTAAAATGAATTAAATAATAAATAAGTTCTCATAAAAAGTTGATGGAAGCTTTATAAACCAAACGGCAGTGGGTAAGGAACATGATGTAAATGTACCATATATTTTAAAATTCATCTCACGAAAATGAAATTTTACTCTTCTATTTCTTGAATTCTGAGAAAGAGAGTTTTCCCTCGAGAACATTAATGAAGGTTTCTGTGCAACCTTTTCATTGTGTGAAATAAACGCATAACTATGCACTAGCGGTGCGACAGCCCCGAGATTCGAATTATCTAATTAACGTTTTTTGTACATGAAACAGAGGATGTAACAGATTGAGGTAGGCCTTGAGAATAATGACCTTGCGGAACACAAAACGGAATATGGATCCTCCAGCCAGAGAAGCGCCAGCTGCGAAAAGCTACGTATCACTTTCTCTTGTTTCTCGATAGCTCTGCATACAAGTATTATGCAATGGTTCCGTATCGGCTTTTAGGTTGAAAGGCCTGTTTGTTTTCTGAAGATCCCCCACCTAGGTAGTTAACTACCAGATAAACACAAAGAAGAGATACTATGAGCTTTACGTTGAGTACAAACCAAACGTAGGAACTTCCTCCTCATTAAACATGCCTTCATTTAATCGATATTTTCTGTACATTACGATTTAAATTAGCGTTGATCATTCGATCTGTAACACTTTACCTCGTAGAAAGTAACCCTGAATATTTTCAGGCCCGTTTGTGTGCTGTCTAAAATTTATAAATTACGGTACTTCAGTAAAGTAAACGGCGATCTACAAAAGAAAAATCGTTATTTCGTATATATGAATTGAGCTAATGTTACGCGGGGAAATATGGCACTGTATTGTAGAGAATAACGTCACTTGCAGCCAAGACACAACTCGGCACTGCGAGATGTAGTATTTATGTAAAACGATTAATAAATGGAAAAGGAGTTTTATTTATGGACGCTCTTTAACTACTGTGGCTCTCAGCGTCCCATTCTATTTTGGGCGTGAAATACCGCTTAATTTTGCTTAGAGACCTCTTTATCAGGTCTGAGGTTCTTTTACGTGCCGTACAGCTTTACTTCTTACGCTCGAAAAAAATCCATCTTCATCCGCCTGATTTGAACCCGTGACCTTTGCTATATTAGGCTAGCATGGTAACCATTACACCACATAGGGCGACCACGATTAATAAAGGATCATTCTACGTTATTGGAGCGTATGAAAAATAAGTCAGAGAAGATAGAGTGACAGTTCGAAAAGCATTGCTTGAAAAGCATACAACTGCCGGGAATCCACGACCGTACAGGATGTATAGCTGGTATGTGTGTTCTCTGGGAAGAGTTTTTCCATTACAGCGTTTTCAGTAGTGGTTTGGCCATTTTTACTTTCTCTATATGTACTGTGTACATAGTGTATAGAGAAGGTATTGCACTCCACCCAAAAATTCGATACCGATATTTCACCGGAAATATATGTTTTAGGGTCACATGTATCCAAAAAAAGCATTTTCAGAAAAAGGTCCGTGTGTGTGTGTGTCCATGTGTCTGAGAACACGATAACTCAAAAACGAAAAGTCGGTAATATACCAAAGTTGGTATTTAAGTTTAGTATCTTCCAGGGATGCGACACGACGATCTTGAGAAAAATTCCCCACCCTAAACTATCCTTTACATGGAACTTTTTTCTAAAATTTTGATTTTCTCAAAAATGGCTCTAACGATTTTGATTAAAATTTCGTATATTAAAGATATTTACTTGACAAATAAAATATATATTATGAATTTTCTGGGAATAGCCTCGGAAGACTACTTTATTCTGGAGGAATTTTACGGATTTTCTCATAACTGCTAAACCGCAAGAGATGGACAAAAACACAACACAAAAATGTAAAGCACCTTAAAACACACCATTTATCTTGTATACATTTTTTTCGTGGAGTTGATCGATTTTTAGATACTCATTGTTTTTGGTTTCAGCTTTAAAAAACATACTTTTCTCATACAGGAATTTGTCAACTCCTGTCCATACAAACAAAGGAACTTCAGTCACATAGCAACCAACTTTTGACTATCACTTTAACCAATAGTACTCCCTTATTTCGCTTCTACTTACAAGGAAGCAAGTAATAAGACTATTTCTGCTACCTTTTTTTCGATTAGCAGGAAGTCAATAGAAGCACAAGCTTTTTAACAATTTGTTGTAGAGATATAGAGAAAGTCATGTGAATTTAACACATCAGATTTTTTATATAAGTGTCGTTATGTAGCAGCCAAATAGAACACTAAAAATGTCGACAGATGTAGATTTCATAACATCCTTCGATGATTTCTTGGCTTTTGATTAATAACAAAATATCAATTCATCAGAGAATAAGAAAAAGTCGCTAATGGTATTTAAGTAAATATTAATTGCTAATAATATAGAGACATATGAATTAAGTAAGCATATCTGTGTTAAAAACTACTGATTGTTAGCCTTATCCACATTATATCAAGTACAGAATCTTTATTGTAAACACTGATAGTCGTGGAGCTACAAAAATAGGTCGTAAAAATGCAAATAATGCTGCTGAATCTACATTAATGTCTCATTCAATGAATGAATGTATTTTAAGAAATATGCCATTTTACAGAACTTATTTTTGGAATTTTCTTTTCCCTTTCATTATCAAAAAAAAAAAAAAAAAACAAAAAAAAAAATCAGCAGGGCCAGGGACCAGATATATGGTATGGTACTATTTATTTTAATAGATAGCTTTCAACATCAATCAGCTACTCCACTGCTTTAATGTTATAAAAATATTGTGTGTTCCATTCACATCTGTCTATTCTGTAAACAAATTACTCCTATAAAAGATTATTATTTTATCTATATCAGCTAGTTGAGATAAACATTACCAGAAATGATCTTATGACTTACTTCCTAATAGCTGGGAAATAAGGGAATACACTAGGCTAAAGCGATAATCAAATCCCTGCGATTATTGATCAAATGCGGTTACCTTTCTATGGCCAGGAGTAAAAAAAAAAAGGAAAAGAAATGGATGAGTCCCATTTGAGAAAAGTTTAAAGTATTTTAAAATTGAAACCAATAATAGGGAATATCTTTGAAATGGTATCTAAATCTCTATGGCATAAATTGGTATTTTAATGAGATCTACATGTTTTGTGCACTAAAGTTTGTCTATCTCTTATGGTTTACCAGTTATGCAAAAATCATTCAGAGGACTTTAGCAGCTATTCCCAAGAAATTCAAGATATTCATTTCATTTTCTATGTAATATCTGTAATATACAGCATTTTAATCATAATCATTAAGAGGCATTTTTTAGAAAATCAAAAACTAGCTTGTAATCTTCCATGTAAAGGATAGTTTGGGGTGGGATGAAAATCTTCGTGTCACATCCTTGGAGGATACTGAACTTAAATACTAAATATGACTTTTTTTGTTTTAGAGTTATGCACACATGCATATATTTTTATAAAAATATTGGTTTTTTTTTAATTTATTCAGGGGTCCTCAAAAATGTATTTCGAATGAAATCTTTATATAGAATATTTGGATGAAATACAATAGCTTCTCTATCTACTATGTACATTGTACATATATGCTAGAACATATATGTAGATTTCATTAAAAAACACAATTTACGTGCATACTTTGGTGGGGGGGATAATCAATACCATCGGTTTCATATTTGAAATACATACACTTTTCTGAAACGGGAAGTCGTCATTCGTTTTTCTTTTGTTTTACTCCTGGCCATACAGAGAGAAATTAATTTCAATGTCCTCGCATAGCGATGCTTTTAAAAAAATTTACTATTGCTTTAGCCTAGAGTACTTCATTTCTCTACTTACAAGAAAGCACGTAAGTCAACCATTTCTGCTAATATTTTATCTCAATTAGCATGATGTAGATAAAGGATTAATAACTTAATCAAGAGTAAAAGGAAAGAGATATGAAATTAATGGCGACCCTCTGTTTTGAAAAAAAATTAACTTTTTTAAAATTGGATATGACATGAATTGGTGTTTTAACGAGAATTACATCTTTTGTCTAGAAAGTTTTTGTCTCTCTCTTATAGTTTACCAGTTGTGCAAAAGTAATTTAGAATTCAAGAGGACTTCATGGGCTATTCCCAAGAAATTCAGCATATACATTTTATTTACCATGTAAATGTATTTAATATATGACATTTTATTTAAATCGTCATAAAACCAGCTTTGGAAGATTTTGAAAAATGATCCATGTAAAGGGTAGTTTGGGGGTGGGAGATTTCTCCTAAAAATGTTCATGTCGCATCCTTGAAAGATGCTGAATTAACCTTTTATTTTAATTATGGACACGCCAATGCGCGCACACGCACACACTCACACGCAGATTTTTTAAAATCTTGGGTGGAATACACTACCTTCTCTACCTCTTTGTATATACTTGCTAGAGAAAGTGAACACACTACTAAGTAGTGACTAAGCTCGGGAAGATACCTAGACGGTCAAGCGGGAGGAGTAGGAGACGTATTAATGCCGTTTCCTGTAATTACACCATTCAGTGTCCAGTGGTACTATAACTTCTGAATATATTAAAATGTACATCACAATAAAACTGTTACCCTTGAGGCGGATGATGGGTGAAATTTATGATTTCCACAATCCCATCACTACAGACTTCATGTTTTATACTCGCATCAGGGCATAAGGACACCTGCCGAATTGCATTTCCTTAGATGTACGAGGTTTGGCTGATTAGTCCCGGGTCTCACAGAGATATGGTGCCACTAGGCCAGTTAGACCGTAGCATCGTATAATTTATCTCTAGACTAGCTTGTATCCGTAGTTATAGGTCAATAGCTTGTTTAGTTTTTGAATGACAGCATTTTAAACAAGGCAACTTCAGAGTTTTCACGAAAATGGAGGATTTGGAAAAATGAGCAGTGAAAAATACTTCCATTTGAAAGCCTTAACGCCTAAAGAAGTCAAGGAGGAAATGAACAGTATATTGAAACACTCTGCCCCTGGGTGGGCTGCAGAGTTTAAAATGGGACGTACGAGCACTAGTGATGAGCCTCACTCTGGACGCCCTGTTGAAATGACAACTCCAGAGATCATTGAAAGAATCCATCGTTTAGTACTGGAAGTCCATAGATTAAAGTTGTTTAAGATAGAGGCTGAACACATATCAAAAGAACGGGCAGGTAAATAGTTTAAGTAATGTTTTGGGATTTCACAAGGTCTGTGCAAGATGGGTGCCGCGTTTGTTGACGCCTGATCAAAAGTTGCAAAGAAAAACTTTCTATTAAGAATGTGGAGCTCTACCGTAAAAATCCCAGTGCATTTTTGAGATGGCTTATTAGCATGGATGAAACTTGGATACATCACTACACTCCAGAAAGTAAATCACAGCCAAAACAGTGGATTTCCCCAGGTGAACCAACTCCAAAAAAGGCAAAGTCAATTTTGTCAGCTAACAAGGTTATGGCGAGTGATTTCTGGGATGCACAGGAAATTATTTTGATTGATTACTTAGAAAAGGGTAAAAGTATCATTCGTGACTACTACGCAAGCTTGCTGTAGCGTCTGAGAGATGAGGTAAAAAGAAAAAGACCTCATTTGGCAAAAAAAAAAAAACCTTGTTTCATCACGACAATGGTCCGGCCCATCGTTCAGTCATTGCAGTGGGAAAAATGTGCGAATTAAAGTTCGAATTGCTTGAACATCCACCCCCTATTTGCCAGATCTAGCACCCAGTGACTACCACCTGTTCCAAAAAAATTCTTGGAGGACGAAGATTTCACAGCAACGAGGAGGTCATTGATGCGGTAAACAACTATTTTGAGGACCATGATAAATTGCACAACAGATATGGTTTAATTAAATTAAAACACCGATATGACAATTGTATTAGCCTTTCTGGAGATTATGTTGAGAAATAAAAGCAAAAAAAAAAAAAAATGTTAATGCTGTTTTCATTGAGAGGCCCGGGATTTATTAGCCGACCCGAGTAAAAAAAAAAAAAGCAAACAAAAAAAAAAAAAACAAACATGGCAGTATCATCGAAGCATATAGAAAAAATTCAAGCAACGGATTTTCCATATCTTGTTTACACAGGAAGAAAAAATCGAACGTGTTTCATTCACAGGACTTTCTCTAGCTGTTCCGCAAACAAACGCTTCTTACAAAAGATTATTCTTTAATCTACATGATGCTAATCGAGATAAACATTAGCAGAATTGGTAATATTACCTGCTTGTATAAGTGGAAGGGAAATTAGAGAATAATGTAAGCTAAAGCGACACTCATTTCCTTCAAAAGTCGGTCGCAGGCATGAAACAATTGAAATTCGGTTGTCTTTGCTTGCTAAGAGTAAATAAAAGAGAGACGAAAAGAAAGATAGATGACTTCCCATTTGAGAAAAGTTTTATGTAGGTTAACATGGAAACCAATAACGCCAAATATCTCGGAAACGGTTAATTGTACAACAAAATGCATACATAAATGAAATCTACATATCGTCTCCTTAGCGCGGTGGTAGCGTTGCTGCTTGCCAAGTACCGATTCCCAGTACCGGCGTGGGGATTTTTCCCCCGCTGGGAGAACTGGCCCGGGATAAACTCAGCCTCGTGAGGTCCCTGGGGGCCAATTGAGGAGCCACTTGATAGAAAAGTAGCGGCTCCAGGTCGTGAAGGCATTAACTGGCCGGGGAAAGGGTTCGAAGCGCTGACCACGTCTCACCCCCCCAATACTACACCCTATCCATGACGTCTGTCACGGACCGAGATGGGGGGGACGCAGAGGACGGGCGGTAGGCCAAGGCATTTCATGGAGTCAGTAATAAACGAAATCTACGGCTTTGGTGCTAGTCCATCTCTACGGTTTACTAGTTTTACAAAAGTCATCCAAAATGAAGAGGTCTTCAAAGGCTATTCCCAGAAAATTCAATACATACTTTTTTTTTGTCAGAAAAATATATTAAGCATATGGTATTTAATCAAAATCACTGCCATTTTTGAGAAAATAAAAATTTTCGAAAAATGTTCCATGTAAGATACTAAACTTAAATACCAAGTTCAGTATTTAACCAGCATTTCGTTTTTGAGCTATGTTGTCCACAGACACATATGCAGGCATGCACTGTGCTTCTAAAAATGCTTTTCTTAAATTCAGAAAACCCTAAAAGATGTATTTCCGATGGATTCGCAGAAGCAAATTTTTAGATGGAATACCTCTCTATCCTCTCTGTAAAAGCAACATTACAAAACCTTTTACTATTTCATCCTTATTTAATTTTTTATTTTAAAAATTAATGGTGTAATAAAAAATAATCATGCTTAGTTTTATTAAGAAGGCTTTGGGAAGATCCAGTAAAAGTTTTAAATTTTTAGTATGTATTTTGTGGATTAAATTAAGATTTAAAAAAAAAAAATTATTTTGTTTGTTAACGACACTGACAATTGCCAGGATCATATTAGCTCTGCCAGTGTGCCCAAATTTTGTCCTGCAGGAGCTCTTTCACATGCCAGTAAATCGGTCGCTTTTAAGCATAATTAAAAACTATTGATATGAGCCAGGTTTGAACCCATGACTTTGAGAGCAGTAGGCCAGCACTTAACTGAGCTACCTAGACCAACATTAAATTAAGATTTGAATGTTCAGATATGTCGTAAAAAATTAAGACTTGAAAAATAACTTAAATACACCTAATAAAGAGGCATTTAAATAGCCCCTTTGATGTTAATAAGGTAACTTTCAGACATCAAAAGACTTTGAAACATTGTATATATTATGTATTTTAATATATTTAGTATATCCCCATAAAAACATATTTTGACTGAAAATAGCAAAATTTCACTTATTGCTATCTTAAAATGATGTACCATCCTGTCTTCATTGAAAGCTCAGATACACCACTGATATGCCTTCTTCTGCACTCCACCTCAGGGTCATTTTTTAACGTAAACGTACGTTTTTACTTAAATGATAGAATTCATTTTTCTGTATTTTGCCCACCACAGGCAATGGCAGTATATAACCTAAACTTGAGTAAACTCTTGTATTGAAGTCAAAGATATTTCATTGCCGACTTCCACTTCTGGCAAAAATCATTATTCAACGTTTTCTTAATTATGAAACTTCAAATTTATAAACTTAAACCAAACAAAAAGGTAAACTTAATTGTCTTCTGTTGGAATAGTGCAACCCTTAGAATCATAACATAATTGTATCCGTTACCCTTATTACTGAGCATGCTTTATGCTCCCTACCCATCTTCTCAGCTCAGCTCAGCAGGCCAAGCAAGCCAGAAAATATATAGATCCATGTTTGGGAATCAGACAACTGAGATTGTGTCCAGGTTTTTAAGCTTAACAAAATGTAGAAGGATTTCTCTTATGTTCTACAGGATTTCTCTTTCTACTCTGTTGAACGCTTTTAGATAACCTTTAGTTGGGCTATATACAGTGGAAAATTAAACACATGCCTTTTTTCAATTATCTGTGGTGCTGTAAATATACAATCCTTTCCAGAAACCATTTTAGACATTCAATTATATTATTTATTTGGTTACTTAATATCTTTGCATATAATTTATTACATGTATTCAATAATCTAATTCTTCTGTAATTATTGCAGTTTTTTAACTACCGCTTTTGAATATGGGTGTAAGAATGGCTATTTTCAATTCATCTAATATGCTTCTTCTTTTCCAACGCATTAAATAGTCTCAGAAATCTATATTGTAAAGATTTTGAGTTATTTGCTCAATTCCTAGGGGTTTTAATTTGATTTAATGCTTCCGTATGTTCTTTTTTTTTTTTTTTTTTTTTTTAAATTGTTTCATTTATATAGCCCCCCTTTAACATCTAAGGTCATATCTGGGGCTTTGGTTTGGAAACAACTCGTTGGTTTAAATCATTTTATATTTCTCAAACACACACACACATTCACTCTCAAATACATACTTCCAGACTCTGTGGGGGATAGGGAATAAATCCTGCTAAAGAAAAATTCCCCGCCCCAGCCGGGAATCGAACCCGGGACATCCGGGTGAGAAGTCAGCTCGCTGACCACTCGACCACGGAGGCAGTCTTGAGTAATAGGATCAATGTTCTCAACATTTTCTACTAGCTTTTCATTTCCATGTTACTTTATATTTCTTTTTTTGTAGCTTAACGTCCTTTAACCTGGTCGGTCATATTAAACGATGAATGAAATTGGTGAAATGATGCTCAAATGAAATCGGGGTCTATGGAGCTTTAAGTTACTCGACATTCGTCTTCTCAGGATAAGGGAAAACCCCCCAAAAAACCTATCCGAGTAGCTCACCCTAAGCAAGATTCGAACTCACGACCTATTGAATTTGAGGCAGACACACTAACACCAAAATACCCAGGTGGGTTGTCTATATTTGTTTAAACAGTTTCTCCCTTTTAAAATGGAATTAGGTTAATTACAACTTTTTTGGTTTCACTTATGGTCAAATATTGTTCATAATAGTTGGTTAAACAATAAAGCATGAAACTTAAAAATATTTACAATATTGTAAGTCGCCATTGGGGTACGTCATTTCAATATAATTGAAGCGCTGAGACAAAACTGGGACTAGTCATCATTTTGGCGGTATATGAGTTTTAAAATTTAAACTTTGGACACCGGCCGTGAAAGCTTACGGGTATATGAGTTGTTACTGTAGTTCTTATCTTTATTTAATTCTACATCTAATAATGCTAAAATGGAACTTGTCCAGTAACTCTTTCCATGTAAATCAGTGTTGAAATGTTGTGTGGTGCAACAACAGGACTTGTCACAGATAATATGGTATAGTTCATAATGGTAGATTTAGCAACATGTACCCAACCTGTGAGCATTTCTACAATGCTTGTGAAACAGATTTTACAATTTTGGAATTACACAAAAAGAAACAGGATACAGTGTACACTCCCAATCAGTGGTTCACGATACTACATACCAAGCACACATGATGCATTTTTGGACTATCAGCAACATTTAGATGCATTTTATAAGAAGTCTATAACTGTGAAAGATAACAAATGGGCTGTTACAAAGCACAACATATTTGAATACATTGCTCAGTCAAAGTGCATCTCTGTTTCACCCAGTAGCAGTGGAATAGTAAAATACGAATTCCCTCTGGTTAATACTGGGATAACAACCCATTTTCATAATGTGCCAAGGGCATACATGGATATCATTGTTCTGAAACCTACAAAAGTGCACGATGTCCCACGCATGATTGCTGTTATCTCATATAAGTTTTGTGCAGTGGCGGCTCGTGCCTAAAACAAGTAGCGTGCTGCACGGGGGAAAAAAAATGCATGCAACTCACCTAGTTTCGAAAAATGAAGTCCATACGCCGATGTTTCTTCATGCAGAATTTGTCCATCACTCTGACGTTGAAATCCCTGATATTTGTAACGAATTTCTTCTCTATGGATAGCATGGCCAGAGAGGTAAGGCGATCCTGACACATGGTGTTCCTCAGAAAGGTTTTTATCCTCTTCAAAGAGGAGAAACATCGTTCTGGTTCTGCAGTTGACATGGGAATAGTCACAACAATTCTTAAAACCTTTGTCACTTCACTAAAAGTTTTTTGCAGATTATTTTTTAGTGTCAACTGCAAGAGTGGAAGAGCACCTTCTACTTTCCTGAATTCCGGATGCTCATATAAAATGCTAAGTTCGGTTCGGAGCTTGTTTTTGTCGAGATCTTTGTATCGATCACAGACAATGCCGAGTTCTGTTTCAGGAAAAACTTGAGAAAATAATTCAAAGTTTTTTGCATCCAATAGTTTTGCAGCATCAAGATGTTCTGTGGACTCAAAGCGGCTGTGTACCTCCGATATTATTCGGTCACATACTTCCTTGGCATCTACTCCTAAGTTAGTTTCCCTACGACGTCTTTTTGTAACGTGGACGTTAGATGTCTGAATCTGGTGTGCTATATCATCCGTTCTACTTCGCACGGCATCAATTGCTTTGGCAAAAGATTGGACTGCATTTTTTGCCTTCACTGCATCCATCTGTCTTGCTTGTAGCTGATTATACAAAATGTCTACATGTGGCATTATTTTCTGAAAAAAAGCAAGCCAGAAATTAAATTCTCCATCCTCCAAATTATGCCGCAGGCCACGAGCTTCTTGCACTGTCCTATCTGATAAAGATTGTTCTAATTCGTCAAAGCAATCGATCAGAGATTCTCTGTGTTCATATACGGTGTTAACAGTCCTAGACTTGAAATTCCATCTTGTTGCAGATCCTCGAGGAACTCTTCGAGCAACAGTTGCTTCCAATGCTGCTAAACGCTGTGGAGATCTTGAAAAAAATGCTGGAAAAGCTGAGAGACTGCAGAAGAATATTCTGGCGGACTGATTTTGAGAAGCTGCTTTCTCCATAACCAGATTTAATTGATGGGCGTAACAATGTACATACTGTGCGAGAGGATAGTGTTCTTTCACCTTGATCTGCACGCCTCCTGTGTTGCCGCTCATTACAGACGCACCGTCATAAGTCTGGGCGATGATTTTATGGCGATCATCCTTAAAAAGGGTGTCCACTTCTTTCAAAATACAACCGGCAATAGAATTAGCGGTCTGATCAGATGGATTAAAAAATCCCCAAAACCGTTCATAAATAAAGCCGTTCCTTTCATATCTAAAAATTAATGCCAACTGAATTTTTTCAGTGATATCAGTGGTTTCATCTGCCATGATAGCAACATAGGCTGCCTCCTTCATTTCTCTTTCAATTTCTTCGTGGCACACTTCCAACATGCAATCAAGTAGTTCATTCTGGATGGTCTTAGATAATCCTTTGAACACCTTATTGCTTTCGGTATGCTCTTTCATCGCACTGTCTATACTGCCCAATAGATTTATAAGGCCTAAAAACACGCCGGGATTATCTGACGTTTCCGTCTCATCATGTCCACGCAAAGCAAGCTCAAAGGCCCCACAAAATTTGATGCAGTCTATTATCCTGGATAATATGTATCTATTTTTCTCAACCTGTTCATTATGTTTTTGTGTAGCATCTTGATATGCCCTGCTTAGCTGCGTTGCAATATTTACACCTCCAAGCATTGAGAAGTCAAGCGAGTTTTTCATATGCTTCTTGCTATTTGAATGTTTTTTTTATATATTCATTAACATGACCTAGATCTTTAACACCAGTCGTAGACCACGAATCTGTACTTCCAAACAAGAGGCAAGGAAAGCAAAAGAGCGCGTTTCTGATTTCACAACCACAGATCCAGTCACTGTTGTCATATATATTTGTGTTAAACTTTCTTGTGTAAATAGAATTTTTACTTCCTTTTGCTTTCTGTTCAATTTTTAGATCAGGAGTAGGTCGCCCTAAATTTTTTATCCTGATCTTTTCATCTAACGATCGCCTTGAAAAGGGAGTTTTTAACAGCTCATCAACTATATTCATTATGTATGACTAAAGTTTTCTTACCTATGAAAGTAACACAAACCTACACTGAATGATACTGAAATATAATAAAGTGCGATCACAGTTGGAAATAAACTGAAAACTGACACTGAATAACATTTACACAACAGAACACTTTGTTTCAATGTGATACACGTGGGCCTGTTAGATTTCACATTTGCGGAAGTAACACATTGCGCCAATATGAACTTATGGTTACCAATGTTAACAAACAATATAACAAACAATGTTCTGTACGTTGCAATGTGAATAAGGTATGGAGATAATAGTCCTTTTATGGCTCAGTTTGTATCACAAAGATATAATTAGTTAATTCAAAATCTTCTCGGGCTTCTAGCCAGGTAATAACTTGGCTTGACACCAACGTTTCGAAGAAGTGCATCTTCCTCGTCTTCAGGGTGAACTGATGGTTTGAGCTTGCGGAGACTGGTATTTATAAGAGCTGGGATGAAGCTAACATCTGATTGGTTCGCGAGATATTATGGCCTGGTATTTAAGATGACTGAGACATGGGCACGGACTTCGTAGAAAACTATTTATAGCAGTTATTCGGCTAATGTTTTGTGTTTGAGCACGCACCTGCTAGAAAATAAGTCTTGGAAGACTGCAGGTACAGGATTAGGTGTTAAGGCTCTTTATCATCGGTGTCCATGCTGAACTTAATTGTAGGCCAGAATCATCTAAATCGCGTCCAGGGTGGGGAGTCTCACACTCCCAGGCTTGCCTGGGGTTAGGGCGTTAGCTGCCTTTTCCCCCATCATCAATAAAAAAAAAAAAAAAAAAAAAAAAAAAAAAAAAAAAAAAAGTTTTTTTTTTTTTTTTTTTTTTTTTTTGTGTGTGGGTGGTGTCGGAAAAGAGGGGTGGTTTTGTGAACGAGTGGCCGAGATGACGAAGAAAGGTCGCCGAAAGAACAGGAGTACCGCCGCAACCTCACCGTCACCTGAACAGGGTGAGTCGCCGCCGCCATCACCCAGAAATGGCAGCGCGTTTTGGACGGTTTCCCGGCTTTAGCTCCCGCTCTTGCCGGGAAACCGCCAACGCAATCGCCGGTCGCCGCTGCAGCAAGCTCCCGGCAACTGCTGCCGCAGTTGCCGGCCTCAGCGCCACCTTCACTTCCGTCCAAGCAGAAACGCCGAAACGAAACCGCCTCATACACCGCCGATGCCACAGCCGAGTGCCAACCGGCCTTCTCGGCTGAGAGCAGTGCCACTCTTCCGCCTCCAGTCGCCGCAGTCACTGCCGAGCACCAACCGGCCCTCTCGGCTGAGAGCAGTGCCACTCTTCCGCCTCCAGCCGCCGCAGAATGCCGGCAGTTGCAGCCGCACCTGCCGGCCAGCCAATCATTCACCGCCGAAGAAGTCCGGCAAATGCCGGCCTCTACACCCAACACCACTTCAGGACCAGAGCTTCCAGCCAACACCGTCACACCTTCCAAAGCAGCACCAACACCTCCACAGCATCTGCCGCCACCGTCGCTTCTCGTAGAGAGATACAGTGCAGTGATTAGGGGCGTCCCGCGTGACCTATCAAGTAGACTCATCACCACCGCAGCACGCCAGAGATGGCCCTCAGTAATGAGGGCCTCAAGGATTATGTCCGCCAGAGGGATAACCCCTCTGGTACGGATTGTATTCGCCGTGGCCGGGGAACTCAATGCTGCCTCGCGCGAGGGCCTGCCCATGTTTGGGCGACGCCTAAACATCGAGGCTAGCCGGGAACCCCGACCGACACCATGCCGCCGCTGCTGCGCATTCGGCCACACCGCCGACACCTGCGCCGAGCCCCCACGGTGCCACTACTGTGGGGCGCCCAGATTGACAGCCGAATGCGCAGCTCATGATCTAAGATCTCGACGCCGGTACTGCGCCACCTGTGATGGCCCTGGTCATTTCACAGGACAGGCGCAGTGCCCCTACTACCCACGCAGTCACCGCTACCTGACACCAGCCTCCGCCGCCACACCCTTAGACGAAAGGAAGAGGACCTCAACAACCACCACCTCGATGCAAGGCCCACTCAACCCTAACAGACGCCGACCACCACACACAAATCCAGCCAACGCCGCATCACCTCCAGCAGCCACTACAAGTCCAGCCATCACCAAAACTCCACCACAACCAGCAACAGCAGCGCCATCTGACAGCTCCATAAAGGAAGCCGTACAGGACCTTCATTCCGAGGTCCTGCACATCAGCTCCCGACTGGCCCTACTGGAGGAGGCGCTGACTGCCATCACCGCTGCCATAGCCGAGACACAGACCACAACACCACGCAGACTACACAACATTGAGGCCGGAATCCAGGACCTACAACAGATGACCACCACAACAGCTTTTTCATTAAGGACCTTCACCACCAACGCAGCAGCTTCTCAAAAAACCCTGGACGAAGGCCTCACTAGACTGACCACCACGCTAAACTCCAAACTTCTGACCGCCATACCTGACACCAAAGACAGCACACAGACCAACAAACAGACTACAGACATCAACATCCAGACTGCACTGACCTTTTCCCCCTTCATTACTCCAACACTCACTGAACTTCTCACTCCACTTGAACACAGGACTCCACCACAAAACGACGACCTGGACCAACCAGACCAAAATTTCCCACCCTTAAGCCACACACACAAAGATAAGCCATTAAGATCAAAAAAGAAAAATAGTAACAAATAAAGATAACACCCACAACTCCCATCAGACCTTCCTTAACTCCCCGGGTGACAGCCAGGGCCTTGGTCATGACTGTCACCCGGAACAACCGATACCTTCTGCTGAGCCGCCAATTCGGCCAGCAGCAACCGCCGCACTAACGAGGGTGCTCAGCGGAACCTCCCTATCCCGACTTATCTCCTTCGAACCCGATACTTCCTTCCAAATCCCGCACTTCACCTAATGGCGAGATAAGCCATTCTTTCTACCTTCCAACTCTCTCTCTGTCTCCCCTTTCAAAAAAAAAAAAAAAAAAAAAAAAAAAAAAAAAAAAAAAAGCCATAATATGGACGGAGCTTCTTCTTCGACTCGTCAAGATGGCCAAGAAGAGACTGCGCAGACTCGCCGCTGCTAAGGCAGCACCCGTCGCCTCTTCCTCGGCAGCCGCCGAGGAGGCAGCTTCTCCGTTGATACCGGTCCCGGCAAGCCCTGCTTCGCCGGCCGCCACCGCAGTCTCGCCGCAACTGCAGCCGCAGTTGCCGCCAACACCGCCGCCACCGACGCCTCCACCCAGCTCTACGACGCCGCCCCGGTTCAGTGCCGTGGTACGGGGGGTCCCTAGGGACCTTACCACCCGGCATCTGCTCACCGCCGTGCAGTCGCGGTGGCCTTCATGCTTGAGGGCCACCCGCATTTACTGCGACCGGGGACCAACGCCGCTCGTCCGTCTGGAGATGCAGGACCAGGCTGACCTGGAAGCTGCCTTGGCGTCAGGGTTGCCCTTATTAGGGCGACTTCTGGTCGTCGAGGCTAGCCGACAGGAACGCCATCGGCCCTGCCGACGCTGCTGTGCCTACGGCCACACAGCTGAAGACTGCTCTTCGACTCCGAGGTGCCACTACTGCGGTACCAACTCCACCACCACCGAGTGCACTGGGCATGATCTCCGCCGACGCCGCCGATTCTGTGCCACCTGTCGTGGCACAGGACACTACACAGGGCAAGCCCAGTGCCCTCTCTACCCAAGGAGCAGCACTTCATCACCAACTTCTGCCCGCCGAACCACTCCACCGCAGACAACCACCACTGAGGCCTCACCACCTGCACTCTCAACAGACGCAGCGACGCGAGAAGCCATTCAGGACCTCCACGCGGAGATCCTGAACGTCGGCGCTCGACTAGCTGCCCTGGAAGAGACATGCAGTCTCCTCACACAGAAGCTACAGGAATTCCAAGCTTCTAACGACGCAGCAGCCACCAGCCAGCAGACTACAGCCGCCGACCTGTCCACCAGGATCGACGCCCTACAAGCTGCCAACACCGCCGCCATCTCCACTCTACAGGCCTCCACCGCTGAGCTGTCCAACCGGATAGCCAGCGCCCAAAAGTATCAACAGCAGGTAGCTGAAGGAACATTCCCTCAGCAGCCTAAGACTCCGCAGCAATTGCTCAGAGAATTCCAATCAGAGCAAGGGTACACCCGGAAGAGTCATCTTAAACTTGGCAGACATCACCAATAACTACCCATCACTTACACGACCAGTGCCCGCGGCTGGGGTCTCTTGAGGCTTCGGTCGTGGGTGTCCGAGAGCTGCAGCACCAACTTCACCATCAATATCCAGTGCCGTCATCATCACCACAGGGAGAGAGTGGCAGCTCTCCCTACACTTCCAATCCCATGTTCACCAACAACTCCCAACCACCCATAATTTCCTCAACTCCTCACCTATAATTCGCTACAGGGGCCGGCTGGGCCTCGGTCAAGCCGGTCTACTAGCACAACCCTCACCCCTGGCGGCCGCACAGCGGGCCAGTTCACCTTTACCTTTTACTGCGCGGGTGCAACAGCGGTACCGCAGTATCCTTACCTTCCAATACCGGTGGAGGGGTTTTTTAGTCGGTAGGCCCATCCTGGGAGACCCCGACACTCCGGGCATGCCAGCCCGGGTTAGTCCTTAAGGTGGATTTTTCCCCTCCACTTGAAACTAAAAAAAAAAAAAAAAAAAAAAAAGCCATAATATCTCGCGAACCAATCAGATGTTAGCTTCATCTCAGCTCTTATAAATACCAGTCTCCGCAAGCTCAAACCATCAGTTCACCCTGAAGACGAGGAAGATGCACTTCTTCGAAACGTTGGTGTCAAGCCAAGTTATTACCTGGCTAGAAGCCCGAGAAGATTTTGAATTAACACGTCGCCAGGAAAGCTATAGTTCTTATTTTATATAATTAGTTATTATAACTAAAATAAAACGTTGTAATACGCTTTAATTAATTTCACTAAATTCTGATGTTTAGTGTGGCAGGGCTGTTTCGTCTGCTGCCAAAACGATTATAAGGAAAAGAACTAACACTCGTAGCGATTTCATTGATTCCGTGCTTTAGCCAAACGCAGCACGTAGCAGTGCGAAAACGATGGGACAGCGACCGTCAGGGGGGGTAAGAGGGGAAGGTTCTACGCAAGCGCAATATTCACCTACCGTGCTTGATCGCTTTGAGCACGTGGATGCATTCCATTAGCTAAACTTGCGTGTTTACCTTGCTTCGAGAGTTCGTCATTGGCAGTGCTGCCTTTCTTATTACTACCATAATGTGTTATGTTTGTTACATGGTCCTTCAGCATGTCTGTTATGTAATTTAGAAGAAAAAAAAGTAGCGTGCTGCAGCTCTTCAGCACGTAAGGACGAGCCGCCCCTGGTTTTGTGAATACTTTGGCACTACACTAAGGAAATGGGCCATTCATGAAATGACTGGTGAAGAGCAAAACATGAGTCTATTATGAGCATAGTTTTTTAACCAAATACTAATAGGTTATTGACTTGTCTTTCCATGACAGTCTATTTTGATGTGTATTGTTATATGTATCTTTTATTATATGATGCATTTTATATGTCTACAATACTTGGAATGTGCATAATAGAATATGTTTAAATGATTAAAAAAAACTTTTGGCTATAAAATTACAAATTTTAAATTGCACTTTATTTTTGCTAAAACGAGTGTTGTTTAAATAAAAAAATTGAGTGTGTCAAGTCATTTTCTATATCCACTTACTAGTAAGTGTCTTTATTATATGATTACAGATTTTGGTATGACTTTAATCATTCTAATGAGAATGTAGGTTTAACCAATACTTGCAGAAATGTTATTACTCAGAATAATATTAAAAAAATGCATATATCTCAAAACTATTAAGTGACATGCCTCTTTTTATCTCAATGCCTCAATTTGAGATCACTTACCAGGAAACATGAGAGTCAGTTGAGGAATTTAATGCCATGGTAGCTCAGTGGTAGAGCGGTAGAGCAACTAGCTGGCGACTGGGAGATCCATGGTTCAAATCCTGGCTGTGGCATTGAATTGTCCAGTCTGACTCTACTTATCCAACTCCTGTCCTACACACAGCTTGTGTGAAAAAAACAATTAAATGTTCACCATTTATAGCTGGAAGATAATTGACCATTATAATCATCATTGCATCTCAGAAAACTGATATGATAATTTTGTCAGCTGACTTGCATCACTTTAAGTTGTAGTTGGACAATTCGGTTTCAATTGTCATTCTGCCTTTAGACTCTATCAATGAACCCATGGTTTATCATTAATGCTGACTTGACACTACATCAGTGGGATTTTTTTTAAGAACCACTCTTAGTAAAGTTGTATTCAAATCCTTTTAAGAAGCTGCTATGGTAACAATCTTTCTGCAAGCTTTTTCATGTCTGGTTCTTTAGTTAAAATATTGTACTACTGTTTCTTTGACATTTTATCAATAGGAACTTCAATCCTACTAAATCTACTGTCTGCCAATACTGTATCATGGACCTTTTTAATTGTTACTTTTGTGGTAATACTTTTTGGACATACTCAGTGTTCTCTTGTCCTTGTTTGGCCATGTTTTAAATCAGTTACCCCCTTTTTTTTCTCTTTAAGAGAAGTAAAGTCGGTGGTGGTCTCATATCATAGATTTGGCAAAAAAGAATCGAGTCTGAAAAAGAAGCCTCTGAGCAAAATTGAACTATCTTTCATGCCCATTATAGAATGGGAAGCTGAGAACCACAGCAGTTGAGTGTCCATAAATAAAACTCATTTTCAATTTTTGACCCCATGTTTTGATGGGCACTTTCCCTACATTTTCTCTTCAAAAATAACTATAAATTAAGTACAAAAATTTAATATCTGCACAATATTATCCATTTTTACTTTTTCTAGTTAATTGTACTAGGATCGGCTGATCAATCCCGGGCTTCTCAATGAAAACAGCATAAAAAAAAAGTTTTTTTTTTGCTTTACTTCTCAACATAATCTTCAGAAAGGCTAATACATTTGTCATATCAGTGTTTTAATTTAATTAAACCATCTCCGTAGTGCGATTTATCAAGGTCCTCCAAGAAATTGTTTGAGGTTTGGGAACAGGTAGTAGTCACTGGGTGCTAGATTTGGCAAATAGGGCTTATGTTCAAGCAATTCAAAATTTAATCCACAAATTTTTTCCATTGCAATGACTGAACGATGGGCCGGAGCATTTTTGCAATGAAATTTTTTTTTTTTTTGCCAAATGAGGTCTTTTTCTTTTCATCTTATCACTCAAACGTTGCAGTAAGCTTGCGTAGTAGTCACCAGTGATACTTTTATCCTTTTCCAAGTAATCAATCAAAATAATTCCCTGTGCATCCCAGAAAACACTCGCCATAACCTGGTTAGCTGACAAAATTGACTTTGCCTTTTTTGGAGTTGGTTCACCTGTTGCAATCCACTGTTTTGACTGTGAATTACTTTCTGGAGTGTAGTGATGTATCCAAGTTTCATCCATGGCAATAAGCCGTCTCTCAAAAATTCACTGGGATTTTTACGGTAGAGCTCCACATTCTTAATAGAAAGTTTTTCTTTGCAACTTTTGATCAGGTGTCAACAAACATGGCACCCATTGCACAGACCTTGTGAAAGCCCAAAACATTACTTAAAATATTACCTGCACGTTCTTTTGATATGTTTACAGTCTCTGCTATCTCAAACAACTTTAATCTGCAGTCTTCCACAACTAAACAATGAATTTTTTCAATGATCTCTGGAGCTGTCGCTTCTACAGGGCATCTAGAGCGAGGCTCATCACTAGTACTCGTACGTCCCATTTTAAACTCTGCAACCCACCTTTTAATCATTGAATATGAAGGGGAAGAGTCTTTCAATGTACTGTCCATTTCCTCCTAGATTTCTTTAGGCGTTAAGCCTTTCAAATGGAAGTATTAATCACTGCTCGTTTTTCCAAACCCTCCATTTTCGTGAAAACTCTTAAAGTTGCCTTGTTTAAAATGCTGGCATTCGAAAACTAAACAAACTATTGACCTGTAACTATGGATTCAAGCTAGTCTAAAGTTAAACTATACGATGCTACCGTCTAACTGACCTAGTGGGGTCATATTTGTGTGAGGCCTGGGACTTATCAGCCAACCCTCATACATGATGGACAGTAAAAAGTGAGTCATGTCTGGAACACCTAATTCGTCTAGGTCCTACATGGCACAGCACCTTGTGTACATCATCCGTGAAGCAGCAGCAACAAGTTGTCACAAGTTCCAAATCTTACTAATCTATACGATCAATTGCTTCTTCAAAACAAACTATCAATGTTAAGTAAAAATATTAACAACACAAAACATGATACAGTTTATATTGTACAGCATTCTAAACCTGCCATCTTCCACGTGTGTTCATTGTAACAAGATATAAGTTACTTCTCTGGTGAGGGTTGCAGGTTTGCTTCTCATATGTAGCAAATTGTTTTCCCTCCTCCTCCAACGTATATCGGCTCTTTATTTTATACTATTTTATTTAGGTATTTATTTCTAATACAACATTCAGTACAGTTAATAATATGCTAGTTATTAGGATGCTTATTTAAGGGTTTATTTCACTGAACAGAATATGCTGTACACAAAAGCTTGAGGTGTGCAGAATGGTGTGTAAAAGCATCAGGCACAAACATAGTGTGAAAAAATACTAAAAGTATTGTTAGGCATTCAATTAATTTGGGTAAATTTTATTTTTTTGGAAGATAGGAACTTTTTTTTTCCTTTCTATTTTTACTCAACACACACCCTTTACAAATCGATCCAACAGGAAAATGCCAACCGCAACTGGAATATTCTCAGGCGAGGTGACATTTTCTTCCTCACACAAAGGAAAAGTGATTGTCTATCGTCCAAAGGGATCCCTATGATGCAAAATACATGGCTTCACAATTCCAACTGGTTGCATATCTGTATCATGTTCGGCTGGATATCAACGGGTGGTCTAGGTATGCTGTGACAGTTTGGCGATACATTGAACACTGTGCAGTACATTAATACTCAATAATATTTTAATTCCCTCTGTGAGGATGACATATACTAATGGAATTGTTGAATTTGTATAATTGTTCTGTCCATACATCTCAAAGAGTTTCAAATTGGTTTTCAGAGAGGATATCAGAGTGGCAGCCTGGCCTTCCTTTTCACCAGATTTGAACCCTATGAGAATGTGTGGGCTGAGGCAAAATTTACCTGTGCTCCAATTTACCTGTAGATGGGCAAACGACAAAAGATGGCTGCTGGGCACAAATTTAAGAAACCTGGGATCTTGTACTTTCTTTTTCACATTACTGCAGGTTTGCAATTTTATCTATGCCCCAAAGATTGTGGGCAGTTTTATGGCCAATACACCCAATATTAATTATGTTTATTTTTTGTGTTTCAGTTTTGGAAGATGACAGTTTATTTACACATAATTTTTTTAGTTAACACGAGGGTTACTAAAATTATATTTTTTTGTGCATAGATAGGCCCAAAACTTCAAATGCCAAAGTTATATTAATGCAATATGTTCTATATATCCAACCATAAAATTAACAAACATAAAACAAATGACAAACAGTGCGATATTTGAATTTTTTTTTTTTTTTTTTTTTTTTTTTTTATTAATGACCTATCAACAGTACGTGCTTTACAGATCTCTGAGAATCTTAGAATATAAATACATAATTAATAATAACATTTAAGGAAAACCTAAGAGGTTCCTATTAACTATGAAACATGGATAAAGAACTGTATAGTGGTATAGTGGTAAAAGTGATATTGTGAGAGTAGAGTGTAGTTAGTGATCGGAATCATTGGAGTTACTGAGTAGCAGATCCTGTGGTAGTCGTCTCTTCAGGCGTGTGGGCTGGCAGGTGTGTTCACCGATGTTGTACGTCACAGCTCCTGGAATGTCCGGCAAGTGTAAGAAGAAGGGGGATTGCGATCTTGCATATAAACTTGTGAACTGGAAGGAGACAGAATTTTTGATGTTGCTGCTGGTTCCTGACAAACCAAGGAGTATTGGTAGCGATTCTCAAGAATCTGTTTTGGATTACCTGTAAACGGCATATTGAGTGTTTTTAGCAGTGCCCCAGACTTGAGAAGCGTATGTAAAGATGGGTTGAACAAGAAATTTATAAAGAAGGGAACATTCAAGACCAAGAGTTGTGTGTTTATGAAATAGTGGATAGAGTTTAGAAAGTCTTCCGGATGTTAATGAAATAAGGCGATCGATATGGGCACGCCAAGTGAGTTTGGTGTCCAGCATTACTCCAAGATACTTGACAGGTGTGGTAGAAGGTAGCCAGATGATTTGTTTATTATAAATATTCAGGGCAGGGGAGTTAGTGATATGGCGCAATGAAAAAATCTTAGCTTCAGTTTTTTTCTGTGTTAAGAAATATTCACTAACCACAAAACCACTCTGCAAGACGATTAAGAGAAGATTGAAGTATGTGAATAGCTTCAGAGAGATCTGTATGTGAGTAGAATAATACTTGCATAACTGGTAAACAGTAAGAGGTAGACAAAATCTTACTGCACAAAAAATGGAGATCTGGTTAAAACATATGATTTATGTCATACATCAGTTCTTTTGTAGAGCTACTAATCATTTCACATATATTCCCTGTTATTGGTTTCAGTTTTTAAACACACTTTTCTCAAATGAGAAGCTCTCATCCGTTTAATATCTGTTTTGTATTACTCCTAGTTATTGAAAGAGAACTAAATTTCAATAACAGTTGCATAGTGACAGTTTTTAAAATATTTGACTTTCACTTTAGACAAGTGTATTCACTTATTTCCCTTCTAATTATAAGGAACTAAGCAATGAACCCATTTATGTAATGTAAAATAATTTTCTTTTTTAAGAATAGTTTGTGTGCAGAACAATTAGAGAAAGTCATGTGGATGGAATATCAGATATAAACTTACAAGGAATAAGTTTCCTTTCAACAATAATTGACATAATATCCAATTAAAATTTGATTTATACTTTCACATTGTCAACCAAAGGATCAAAATTTCAAAATGTGAAAAAAATTTACCTATCACAGCCTCCCTTGCAAAGTCTAACAGATTAGCATCTTGCCCTGTAAATTAAATACTTCTAAACAAATGTTAAATAGTCATATTTAAAACAGCTTACCAATGCGCAAATTTCTATAGCCTGTCAACAACCTATGAATCAAGTACATTCAGTTTCTGGAGAAGTCAGCATGATTTCTGATGTTTTGCTCCTTAGTCCGGAAGCAGCTCATAATGCAGGAACGATGTGGTCTTAAGTTCATTCTGGATTTTGCACATTAAATCTTTGGGATATAAAAGCACCAAAGGAATAAGGAAAAAGTAAACAAACCATTTAGTTGAAAAATATAAACATTTTATATCTTACAAAATTTCTGTAAACACTAGAGCTGATTTTCTATGCAATAATCACTCTCTTTTCTTAATTGTATGTAAAAACAATGCATTAAAACTATTTATAAACACAAGATCAATAACTTCCATTGGGTACATGAGTACCCTTCTTGAGAAAGGAACTAGGACCCATTAACAATGTGTTATATTTATTATGCTTTGTTTGGTTAAAAACATTCTAATGATTAATGATGCGAATTAAAATAAAACCTGTTATGCATACAAGTGATTATATCCTTCATCATCCATCATGTCGAGCTTGCAACATTCAGCAGTGGTGACATCTATTTTTTATTGTTGCCATTGGAAATACTATAGTCTGATTTTAAAGAACACATAAAGCTTTCACTTGAGCTACTGTGAGGGATGAGGTGAGTAGGGAGGGGTAGTTACATTTTTTTCTACCATGTACAATATACATGGTAGATACAGAGGTATTGCATTCCACCCAAAAATTTGACAGTGAAATTTCACTGGAAGTACCTATTTTGAGGACCCTGAATATAAAAAAAAAACAAAAAAAAAACATTTTAGAGAAAGGTATGTCCATCTGTAAACTGCATAACTAAAAAATCCAATATCTTCCATTCATATGACTTTCTCTAAATCTCTTTAACAAATTATTGTTAAAAAGCTTATTCCTCTGTTTATTTCATGCCAATCGAGATAAAAAATTAGCAGAAAAGTGTTCTTATAAGTACACGGGAAATAATGGAATACACTGGGCAAAAACGAGTCAAATCTTTTAAAAGCTGGTTGCCATGTGGATGAAATCCACTTCTTTGCATAATTAGGAGTTGACAAATTTGACAAAATTGTACCCTTAGAAAATACCTAACTTAAGTATGAGATTTGGTATTTCTGCAATTTTCAAAAATGTTTTTTGTAAGAAGTAATTTTGGTTGGGAGGGTTTATCTGAAAATCTTTACACTACATCATTGTAGGATACGTAACTCAAATATACAATTTGGTATTTTTGAGACTTTTAATTTTTGAGTTATGCTCTTAACAAGCACATGAACACATACACCAACCTTTTTCAAAACTGAGGGGCCCCCAAAACATGTATATCTGGTAAACTCTTGATGTCAAATTTTTGTATGAATGTAATATTTCCTCTGCCTACATTCCATTCAGACTAGAGCAGAGAAAGTAAAATAGAATTTGTTGAAACCTGAATACCAATATTTTGGTTTTAATCAAAAGCAACCTTCTTAACAATTTTAAACCAAGAACTAATCTCAGAATCAACAAATAAAATTCAATGTTCTTTAGATTTGGAGATATTTTACTTTGAAAGTATGTTCCTCAGTGTCCTACTTTAATAATAATTTTACCTACTCACGAAGTCACAGCACAAAGTTAGCTTGATGCACAAATAGAGTAAAAATACAGAAACGTTTTCATGTATTTAAAGCTTATTGCTTTCATTGTTTGGAGTTTCTTCTAACGGAGTTAGACTGCTCAAACAATTCATTACTAAATGCTGGAACCTTGACAGTGCTATACTCGAATTGCACACCTAAAACTACCAAATCAAAAATTTTTTTTATAAAAACTATGATTCATTCCAATGAATGAAAACTTTCCTCCATTGTGGTTGTTAAGTGTTAATTTAAAGATAGAAAAGTTATAGCACCATGAATTCTACAGCTATACGACGAGCACACACAATCCAAACATCCTCCTTCCCCCATTTTTATTTCTTTGGACAAATATTTGTTTTAAATAGATACGACCCATTAGTTAATAGATGCCCTATTACATTGGTACCAATAGTTTGACAAATGATGGCAATGATTATCACAAAGAGAGTTCATCATGCCTTCCTACATTCCTTTCTTTGCTCCTTACCTTAACTTGCCTATTGCACACCTTAAAAGTCTGCCTTTGGTAGTTGTATTGCAGTTGCAAATTGATACTCCTGCAGTTGCTCAAAACTAAGCCAACACCTGCAGATAATCAGGAAACAAAATTGTAATATAATGTTGAAAATACTATTGGAGGTTTGGGAAAATTACTGGGAGTGTACACACCTGCAACCCCTTGAAGAAGTTGTCCCTGCTTTCCAGAATTAGTTACATGACAAATTTTGCTATATATACAAATAGAATAGTGATTGCCAAATATTTAAGAACTAGATAGTTTAAACGAAGTTACGGTTCTGGCAAGTTGGAGAACACAATGGAGACATTTCACGGAGGCCCTACGTTCCAGAAGGAACAAGAGGAATTAAGTCAAGTAAGTCAGATACTATATGCTGGCCTTGAAATTCCATTCTCTTTTCATGCCTTTGTGATAAACAAATGAAAGTCAACAGAATTCTAAAAGAATGACAAAGTTTTGAATAATTCAAACCATTAATAATGGATATCTCAAAGATGGCTTATGTCATACAAAAGGTTATTTTAAATAATTTGTTTTAAAGATATCTATCTACATTTTTAGTCCATTGCTCAATGCAGGCAAATGCTTCACTAGCAGCCACAGACATTATGGGTAAAGCCTGCCATGCTGTTGCATTTTGCGCATGATGTAGTAGCGATAGCAGCTTTGTAAACCACCACTTGTTGAATGTAGCGGTGCTTTATTTAATGGGATATATATTCATAACATCAATGAATAGAAATAGTACCTATCTCACAGACTGCCTTGAAACTTGGTTGGGGGGATAGTGTTTGATGTATTTTCAAAACAGCTTCAAGTGGTAAGTTAGTTCCATGGCTGATAGGAGAGTCATAGTGCCATAGTCACAATTTTTAAGAACATAAAAAAAAAAAATTAAAAAAAGTTTTATATAGACAGAAGTTGAGATGGGGGTAATTTTCTTATAAATCTTTGTATCACATCTTTGGAAGATACATAACATCAAGTTTGCTATTTCTCTTTCACATGCATACAGACTTTTTTCTAAAAATTACTTTTTTATTTCAAGAGTAATCAAAACATACATTTCTGGTGAAATCCCTTTATCAAATTTTTGGGTTGAGCACAAAACCTTCTCCATCTATATGGCAGAGAGAGAGAAAAAAAAGTTATGGGCTTATGCTTTTCTAAGCAATTGAAACCATATAGTACAGGACGGCGCGTAATGTATCTACCAATTTTGCTTGTAATTCCTGTTAAATTTGAAATGCGCATGCACATGAATGATATGATTATACAGCTACAATGTTTGCAATTGGTATGCCATGGATTGTTGGCCCATACAGACAAGGACCGCAGCTGTAGAAGCCTTCATTGTTACACCTTCCATAACTGAAATGCAATTCTGCTTTTATCAACACCGCACAGATGGCTACTTAACCAACTGTTCAAATCAGATGTAGCGAGCTTCTTCTTCAGAGAGTTTGAGAACAAAAAAACAAAAAAAAAAACAAAACAAAAACAAAACAAAACAAAATCCTTGCATGGTTTATGAGCCAGAATGTGGTGTGGTGTGCAATTGGAATGTGTGGGATTATTGGTCCATATTTTTCCGAGGATTTGCTGGTCATGCACTAACTGTAGATTCTGACCATCATGTTGAAATTTGCAAATTGTTGTCATGCCAGAATCCAGGAATGACAGTTGAACAACATGGCGCTATGTCGCCACACACTGCACTTCAAAGCAATGCTTTTCTCCGAGTGTTCCCCAATCAACTGATTTCCTGCTTTGGAGATTTAATTTGGCTGTACCAATATACAGATTCAACAGTTCTGGAATAATTTCTGTGAGATAATTGAAAGAAAAAGTATTCTTGTACCATTTGCAAACCATTAGGAGTTGAAAGATACCATCGGGCAGGAAATCAATGCCATTCCATGGGAGATGGCACAATGCATTTCCACGCCTTCTTCAAGAATGTATAAATGCTGATGGGGGCTACTGAGCGATGTCATATTCAAGTAGTGTTGATGTAAGTGAAATATACAAAAGTGCAAATGTATATTGCTTCACTTTTTCACAAATAAAGTAGTTTCACTTTTATTGAAATTGGTAGATACATTAAGTGCCACCTTGTAAATTGCCTGAGCTGAAAGTTGAAGACAGGTTTGGCTTCAAGAATTTTCTAAGAATGTGAGCAACAATTTGTAAAACAGGAGACAGTTTTCAGAGCAGCCTTATCAGCTGAATTTAGGTTATACTTAACCTTTTTTTTTTCTGTATCCTTGTGTGTGCATTAAAAAATATGGGCAAGCACTCAAGTTTTCTTGATTTTATTTCCACATTCTTTTAGGAAGTGGTGGATCTTGTAAGAATCTTATTAACAGCTGTATTGTCATTTCCTTTGTCCACACTGTTCTCATCATTAGTAAATGAGTAAGCATGGGTCTGTTGTTACTTGACTGTGGTCTAACATCCACATGCTAACTTCATATATTCAGGGTCGTGGGTTCAAACCTGGCAGAGGACGATGGATTTTTTTGGGCATAAAAAACCCTTAGCATGGCTTCATTCGCAGGGAAGTAAAGCAGTTGGTACCATGTCATATATTTATGGCATATAAAATAACCTCAAGCCTGTAAAGAGGCCTCTGAACAAAATTAAGTGGTCTTTCATGCCCAATATAGAATGGGAATCTGAGAACCGCAACAGTTAAAGAGAGTCCATAAATGAAATCCCATTTCCATTTTGCCTAGCTGAAGTTAGTCAGGTAAGCACAAAGTTAGCTGCATACTTATAATTGTTTTCCACCGGCAATGGAAAGCATTTTGAGTATGATGTTTAACTCAGATATGTTGAATCAATATGTTTTTTTCACTGCTCAAGCAGTGGAGATCCGACTTGACATTTTTTTATTTAGAAAAATGGTGATAAAGGCAATTGCTGTTTATGAGACAAAGCTGTGGGTTAAGAGGTAACAGACTTTTTCTCCTTAAAACTAATACAGGTGCACATATTTACTAATTTACATTGCTTTTTGTCAATTTTTAGTAACATCCCTAAGTAATATCAGTACATTATGATCACTACTATTGTCTGATTGTATGACCCCTTTGTGATTTAAAACTATAACTTGTAATATGCAGGTGAAGGCATCAGATCCTCTTTACTAGAGTACATACATGCTCATTCTGTATTCAATTTTTAACATTTACCTTGTTTCCATGAAAATGATCTAAATACACATTCTTTACTAAATACTGAATAAAAACTGGACTCAGATTGAACTTATATTTGATAATCTTAGGGAATAACTTTACTCATTGTATTATTATCACTAGTCTTCCCCCCCCCCCCCTCACTCTAGTCATTGAAACTGCTTGGAAAACTTTTTGCTGTGCTATAAATATGGTTCAAACGGCTGGAAAATGAATTTAAAAATGGTATGGCTGATTCAGAAACTTTCTGGCCAATCTTTCTCCTTAAAATGAAAGTTAATATTATGTTCCCTCAATATTTGCTTCTTTCTTTAATCCAACTACTGCCATTTGTTTTGCCCATTTCTTCTCAATCAGTGTTGTGAAATTACAACTTTTGGGTCTTACTGCTTTCTTTTGTTGTGGTATGTCATTCATGCTACAACTTTTAGTCAAGGAAATATAAACCTTTCAGAAATTTTTATAATTGTTCCATTTATACCCCGCTTTTAATTGCAGCATTTCCCTTTATGCTTTAGAAATTGTTACAATAGTAATACACAACAGGGTTACTTTTTTAATATTTTCAAAGTAATGGTGCATATTCTTTAAGAAAAAACCATAGAACATTAACCTCAAAACCTTTGCCTAATATTTAGAATGAATTAACTCAATACATAGTGAGTACATATTCTGCATGGAATATGTACTCAAATTTTAATTCTACAGACATATAAAAAGAACAGAAAGAAAAAAAAAGGGGGGGAGGAGTTACAATGGATTATCAGCTGAATAGTTAACAGTCAGATAATTGAGGTTCTTCTCTATCTACAATGAAATGCATAATGAAAATGTCTTGATTTAGAAGTACAGATAGAAAAATAAACAAGAATAGTTTGTACAAAAGTAGGTAGTCATGTGATGGCAACATATCAGATTTTTTGCTTAGGCTTAATTTCAAATTAAGCAAGGTACTAAATTACATGCCTACAAAATGCAGAAACAGCAATGGAAGTTTGTGATAAGCTTTTACTGTTGAAAGAAAAGAAATGAATTTCCAAAAGCACTTCTATTAGATGATGCTCATTTGGGAGCGTAAACTTACTAATATTTAAAAAATGTCCTCCCTCTGGATCAAAGAACGATATATTAAGATTTAGGATGCTACGATGTAGCAAACTGTATATTTTTCCCAAAATAAGTTCTCTCAATTTGTTATGATATTCCAGTTATACAAAATGCAATCAAATAAGGAGAACTTCACAGACAACTCAAAGAACATTCAAAATATACATTTTACTAGTCCTGCAAACATCATAAACATAAGTATTTTGATATAAACTATTATGAGAGTTTTTGAGAAAATAAAAATTACAAAATGTTTTTGATGTAAAGAGTGATTTAGAGTGTTTTCTTGAAAATCTTCATTCCACATCCTTGAAAGAATGCTGGAAAAAAAAAAAAAAAAAGTGCACACACACACACGTGGACCCCCCCCCCCCTATTGCACTCGAGGTTATCAGGAGGCTCTTCAATCTACACTGTATGTATAAAAGCATATAGCTTTTAAATCAAAGTGCAAGTATGGAGGGCTGTTTTTGTCTTCTGAATGTGTCAATCTTGTGGAACTAGTGCAGAATGAAGCAAAGAGATTCACAGTAAGTAATAATTAAAAATTGGTAAGTAATGTTGAAGCATTTTCAACAATGAGCACTTCTGGGATATAGACATTATTTATTTCCATTCTCTAATTGTCTGAGAAGAGTACAGTTGAAGTGTAACTAGGATAAGCTTATCCCCTTGCAACGATGTCTGTCTTTTGCTACCATACTTCCCTTCATTTCATTATCTGTCATTAGCTTGCTTATCTAGGTTAACAGAAATCTGAAGGGAGCCCCAAGGACAACTGTCTAAACAAGTTTTAGTAAATAATTAAAAATTTTTACTAAGAGGTTGTTGGTACAATATGCTGTACATTTCAATGGATATGACAACCTTCAAATAAGACGATCCCCAAACTATCAATGGTCTGTGAATTTAATTTAGAGCAGTGTTCATCCGGATAATAATATGCACACTCATTTGCCTGTAGATGCAAATGCTGAATAAGGAACTCATGCCTATAGAAGTACATGCCAAATAACGAACTCATGTAACGCTAATAAGTATCACTGTAGGTTGTGTCGTGTGTTCAATCAGTTGTACTGCAAGTGTAATTGGTGTAAAAATTTCAATCTAAGTTTTATATCTGTCCTATAAGATTTTGGGCGCCTTTTTTATGCTTCAACTATCGTTTTATCTGCTGAAATATATGGTATTTGATTTTCTTTTATGAAAATCTATGAATAACTTAATTTTACCAATGCAACACACTATCTCATTCAAAAAAGAAATGTTTAACATTCTATACATGTTTATTACTTTAAGTGTTAGTGTAATATAATTTTTATATTAATTAAATCTATAACATTAATAAGAGCACAACACAAAAAGCAATTATGATGATGTAATTTGATGTTTGAATACCAAAGATTGTGGTTTCTATCAGAATATGTTTGAAATGCAGAGCTGCTTGGTCAAATGTAAATATATCAATTTGTTCAGTTTCATCCTAAACTAACATTTCTGAAGGATGATTCCACAAATTTGAAAGATGAAAAATGTACTTCAACACAAATAAAATGTAAAAAAGACTGTCTCACGAATGTTAAGTTTTCTAAGAACATTTTGGGTAGTAATGAAAAGCTTGCCTCTCAAGAATACAAAGGATGCAGAAGCCTGCTCAATACCAATATTAATTTGAAGAACATGGCATACAACATTCATATATACAGAAGTATTGAATAGCAAGTAATAAGCAATCAATTTAATTGAATTAGTGGTGCTGTATATGGGGAACATAAGCATCTAATACTTTGGAGTATTCAAGTTCAAATCTTGAAGCAAGCTTCTTGCATTTCTTCCTCCCTGAAAAGATGAATGTCACATAACTCTTACTTCTTTAGATCCCCCATATACTGCAACCTGGGATGATATACTAGGTGGTGTTCCATAAAAAGAGAGAATGTTGCCAAGTGACATTAAAATATAAGAAACAAGGTTGGGTTAGGATCATCTAAGAAAGTGTATGAGAGTCACTCCAAAAGTTTTGAGAATGGCCAATAATGAGTTGTGGTAAGCAGCTTTTTATAATTTCAGATTGAAATTCTGATAGCATGTGCAAGTCTGGATGCACTCCAATAATGTGCATCAGCAGCACCATGTGTGAAGTATTTCTGGTGTTGCTATGCCTTAAGCTAGGATGGATCTCAAGCAAGAGCATTTCCTTGCCATGATTTTCTGACTTGCCTTAAATATTAGATCAGCAGCAGTGAAAACAACCCTGAAGAAAAACGAAGTCAGGAAGCTCCACAGTCGCTAGATCCCCCACCACCTCATAAATGAGCAGAAACAAGCATGTGTGCAATGGTGCCAGAAAATGATTGAAAATTCAATGGCGGAAGATCCAAAAACATATGTAACATTGTAACAGGTGAAGAAAGCTGGATTTACCAACATGATCCAGAAACTAAATGATAATTATCAGTCTGGGTCTTCCCAGGAGAAGCTTCCCCCAACAAAAGTTAAGCAAATGAGAAATGCTGACAAGAAGATGATCTATTCCTTCTTCTCAGTAGTAGCCACATTGTGACAATCCTGTTTGAGAGACAAAAGATTGTTACTGTCAGATGGTACACCACAAGATGTATGCCACAAGAGTTCAATGAACTGAGAAAAAAGTGTTCTAAGACGTCTGCACGAAATTTTGTTGCACCCTGATAATACCTCTGCCCACACTGCACAAGAAGCAATCCAACTTCTGCAGGAATGCATCCAGATCTGGCTCCATGCAACATTTTTCTATTCCCCAAAATGGAAAAAAAAAAAAAAATAAAAAAAAAAAATAAAAAAAAAAAAATAAATAAATAAATAAAAATAAAAATAAAATTGAGGTCAACGATTCGAGTCACCTAAAGCTGCAGTAGCTGCATACAAAGAATGTATTTGTACTCTCTTCAAAGAAGAATGGCGTTTAGCATTTGAAAAATAGTTTGAAAGAATGAGACAGCATATCAAACAAATATTTTGAAAAGAAGCAATGATCAGATCTAAATGTTTAATATTTTATTGCATCCATTCTCAAAACTTTTGGGTGACCCTTATGTTGACAGTTAATGCAGAAATAATTGCCCAGCTGGAGATGAGTATTTTGCTAGTAGTATACTGACTTAACACAACATAACATCATGTAAATGTTTAACACAATGTATTAATTTCAAATTGAAGTTAGTAACAGTAAAGTTCATAATAAATTATATATTATTATATATAAATTATTTTTGGGTTGAATCTTGTCGCACAACTTCAGTTACACTTTTAATGCTTTGACTTGTTTATCACTTCCATTCAAAACATGACCTAGTATTAAAAGTGTAACAGAATTTGTTACAAAATTTTATTAAAAATAATTTCCAAATAATGTATTTACTTTATTTAAGATTAATTTAAGAGATGGTCATTGCCAATCTTTTTCTTCACGCTATGTTAAGTTCCATTGTCATGTGATCAATTCAAATCTATTGGCATCTAGACCCCCGCCACTGAAACCTTGCACTTGACAGTTAGGAGTTAAGTTGGTACACCTGCAAAACACAGATGAAAAACTTTGCCTGAACCAATTACAAAGCAGCATTCTGGTCGGTTGGTCAGACGAAAACGAATCTAGTTGCCGCAATATTGCAATATCTGGCTATTTCCAATCACCTGTGAACTCCTAACACATGCGTTGAGTTATTCTGTGCTATGTATTCATTGTTATTTATATTTGTTGTTATTGTTGAGTGTTGTTGGTGTTTGTTTTATACAAATAGATATATTTCATTACCTATATGTCATATTATTTATACAAGATTTGAGGTGTGATAATGCCTCCAAAGCATCACCCATCACCAGGTGATTTGCAAAGTGAAAATCCTTTGTGTAAAGGTCACTTAATAGCCAGGCATTGGAGCTATTAAGAAGGATCCGGAAATTCTTTGAAAGTGAGGAGTACGTGAAAGTTAATGGGCATCCATCTATTCCTGTTGATAAACCCATGGAGCAAACTGCAGCAACTCTCGGACTAATACAAGAACTATAATAAGCAAGGGGGTGAAACTTCAAGAGTAAAAAGACAAAATCCCTAAAACATCTGGAATGTAGCAAGTATTTCTGTCAATGCCTGGAAAGAAAAAAGCAGGCTTGTCTGGTCACAAATCTTGATGCTTTCCAATTAGACACCATACGTTGGGCACATATACGCCTATTATAGTAGAAAGGAGTATCTGACCATACCAAAGCTCCTTATTTCTTTTAAAGGAGCAGATTTTCAATGGAGTTTTTCGCTGAAAGCAGACTTGAAAGAAATTGGCTTTTGATATAAAACACTTAATGGACATATATGTTATTGGAAAAAACTGACATTTTTGTCGCATGAAGCATATTTTTACACAACATATTGGAAAAAAGATCTCGATAAAATAGTACGGCTGGACGAGACGTGGGTCAATGCTGGAGAAGCCGTAACAATATGCTGGACAGACGGCATCCCAGATAGTAGCAGACATCACCCGACAGGGAATGGAGCCCAGTTAATTGTAGCCCACGCTGGTTCTTTGGATGGGTTTATTGAAGATGGCCTCTCAGTAAAACTGGATAAGGCACCTACCTCCAACAATAGAAAAAAGGTTATGGTAGAGTGGCTCAACAAAAGGGGTGTTGCTGCAGACATGAGCATGACCAAGCTGCTGTTATATTCCCTAGTGAAAGAGAATAAGTCAGTCGCACCAATGTATGTTGCAGATGAAGTAGCCCGGGAACTTGGCCATGAAGTGATAGATTACCGCCGTATCACTGTCATTTTAATCTCATTGAACTAGCATGGAGCATCATTAATTATGTGAGGTAAATAATAAGACTTTCACAATTACAGAGGTAGACAGACTTTTGTGGAAGATGTGGCGAGGGCGGACGCTGCTTCATGGAAGAAGAAAGTGCAATCATGTGCACAAAACAATATGAAAAACACAGGAATGAGACAAAATCAGCAGTGATTGTGAATCACTAATGATATGTCTTGATGACAATGACAATGTTGATGATAATGACAATGATGCTTCCAAGAATGACAATGATGGATGCTTGGATGGAATTGAGCCATTAAAATTCTAAACCGGTGGTGAAAATCACTTTGTTATACCTTTTTCTCATTATAGCAAGCTATTTTCATTAATTTGTTCTATATTGCTGTAAATATGTAGTTTATGCTACATACATTATAGTATCACTGTTATTTTCAATTAACATTAATAATAAGGAATTAGTTTCATTATTCATCGGAATTCATTTACTATGTACACTGTTTATATTCGTCTTTACACACTATAGAGACATATGTAATCAGCTGTTGTTTACTAGTTACTCTAGCAACACTGCAAAGGCAGCATAGCCAACCTTACGCAAAATCACCCGAAATGTCAAGTGCAAGGATTCAGTGGCAGGGGTATATTATTATATGAGATTATTTGCAATTGTATCTTATTTGTCAGCATTTTATTCTGTTTTGTAAACAGGAAATCTTGTAGGAAAAAACAAAAACAAAACAAAGAGACATATTAAGCAATAAAATGGATGGCAGATTCTCAATCAAAGCTATTAGGCCCATATTTGTAGAATGACAAATCAGAAGTAACTACATGCTGTTAAATTCTGCCTTAATCTGCTTTATGACAGCTCAGTTTAAGAAAATTATTTTCACAAAGAGAACAACTATTTTACTGCTACCCTGAATACTTTTATTGTGAAAAAAAACCCTCCCTTGGTGTATGTTTCAAGCACTGCTTTGAAGCATTTTTTTCACCACAAAATATGAGTTGATTTCACACTCAAAGGCTTTATCGGTTCCCAGTTAGCCATGATAAGCCTATCCTCAATGGCGTTTGGAAGTATGAATGTGGAGTGAATGAGTTTCATAGCAAAAACATATGAAGATCAATATTAAAGATCTACAGTTCATCTTTAAGATAAAAACACAAGCAACCTCAAGTCACATGTTGTAGACAAACCCAGAATGTGAATACAGAAGTTAAAGGAAGTTGTTTCTAAATTTCATCATGAATGCATTTGGAAGAAAACACAAACCTCCAAATTCCATACAGACACCTGATTTAAGAACTTCCTTTAGCTTAAAGGTCACTGAACTTCATTCAACAAATCCTAATTTCAAATGTACCAAATGTTGTAACCTTTAAAAAACTTTATGCTAAGAATATCACTCTCAGTTATGGCTAATGGATTTTCAAAGAAAAACTGACAGGTTATTTGCTTTGATTGATTCATTCTGAACAATGAAAATATGATTTAAAAAAACCTTGCCGGTATATGCAAGTGAAACAATATTCTGTTTACACAAAGTAAAATACTTGAGTGGTACCTGAGAAGTATCCTAGTTCCTTTCTTCACCTTCTATTATTCACTTAGGGACAAGTGCACTTCTTTCATAAAAATACAATTGTACACTACAATATAACAAATGTTATCATGCCACTTCATACTGAAACAAAACTTATAGATGTTTTTCACTTCAAAATGCTTTCTGAATGTCTAATATATGAAGTTCCTAATTATCGTTTACTTCGTTTATTTCCTGGAGGAGGCTTCTGGAGTTGAAAACTTTGATTTTCGGTGGCCTGCGGTGAACTAAGAGTGTTGCTGAGATTAGATGAAAAGGCCAGTGAAGAAAACATGCCAGTAGTACCAGTATTTGTTGACAGTGATGGCACTTGCTGCAGCTGTTGTGTTAGTGGTTGCTGTTGCTGCTGCACTGGTTGTCCAGCACCCCAAATGCCTATGAAATAAATTGGCCTTTAATTGAACTGCTGAGTGAGCTGACTTTACAAACTAAGGCTTAGCACTTCGTCAAAGAATAAAACAAGCAAACATATAAATAAGGAGAAATTTAGATCTTAGGAAAAAGGAACACATGAGAGATATAAAATTTAAACACACAGAGAAGTCTGCTGCAGCTCATCACTTTTGGACAAAGAATCACAAATTAGAATCAGAAATAAAACTGATCAAACACACAAAAAAAAAAAAAAACTTTTGAACTTAACATATGGGAATTATTTTTATTAATAAGCACAAAGCAAATCTCATGAATTTTGAGATCCCAGCATAAATGAAATCATTTTTTCAACAAAACAATAGATGGCAGCACAACTAGTAGAACCAGTCACTGCGTGGGAGCAGCAGTCGACAAAGAAGATAGGACACTTCCTGAAATTAGCCTTTTTACAAAATCTTACATGTACGTGGGAAATTTTAGAAGTATTTAAAATTGTGACTTGAATTTGTGAAAGATTTTATTATAAGCAAACATATTCGCTATTAAGTTTAAATTCCATGAGGTTATCCATCAATTGGCCAAATCTCAAAATTAAATTTTGAAATAAATGAAAATATACAAAATGTTGAGTAAATTTCAATTTGCAGAACCAGAAATCTAACCGATTCTAGACTACACAAACACAAATGTATATTATTTTTAAAGTAGCATTGTCTGACCATTCTCACTACATACAGCATCACAGGCAGTGGATACTGATGATATATGACTGAAATATTGGGAAAAGAAATATGTGAAGGAAACATGAGTTACACTTTAAACAGCAACTTTCAAGCTGTTCCAGAAGAAATCTAATATAGTAGGCAGAGGAAGTATTTTATTCCAAACAAAAATTTAATACAAAGATTTCACTGGATCTATATATTTTAGGGTTCCCTGAATTTTTTTGTTAACCTTTATTTTCAAATAGGCCCTAATGATTTTGATTAAAATATCAAAGGTATTTACATAAGTAATAGAATGTCTATCTTGAATTTTCTGTAAATGACCTATGAAGTCTTCATTCAGAGTGAATTGTTATACTTGGTTAGATAAAATTAGAGATAGACCATTAAACCAGGAACAAAGATCTCAATATATTTTTTATGACTTTAAAATATAATGAGATATTTGTCACTATTGGTTTGAATCATCCAATACCTGTATCATGCATTTTTTGAAGTAGTTATCATTCATTTGTTTTATGCAATACAAAGAATATATATATTTTTTGCATAGTGTTTAATGCCCGCTTTAACTACATATGGCACCACAGACGATATCACTGATGATGCATGGAATGAAGATGGAGCGCTAATGGAATGCGATGGCAGGGGAAACCGGAGAAAACCTGCCCCTGCGCCATCTTGTCAACCACAAATCTAACATGAGGCCGCTTGGGATCGAACCCAGGCTGCCTAGGTGAGAAGCCATTTAGCCATGGTGCAGCCACACAGAATAAGGGATTTCAAAGCAATTACATAGAACCTACATTTTAAAAGTTTCACTATTGCTTACGCCTCTTTTCAAAATTATAGGCAATACAACTATTTCTGTAAATATTTATCTAATTAACATTAACAACTAAGCTGTCCATTTCTGTAGTGTGATGTCTACCTCACATTTAAGAAATCCCAAGTTTGAATCTGGTTAGAGTGAGTTACCCAGATAAGATCTTTTTTCCCTAAGATTTTCCCTTATCCTGAGAAGACAAATTTCGAGTAACTTTAAGTTCTATGGAGCTAAGGCTCATTTCACTCATTTCATTCACTGTCCAATATGACCTACCAGGTTAAAGGATGTTAAAAAAAATAAGTTTCTGTAAGAATAGTTTGTTGTGAACAAAAATTAAAATAAATAGGTGGAGAATTAGAAGTAATGAGTTGGACTTGGTTAACACTAACATCACTTAACTGTGACATCACACTTAACACATCTAAAATATGCTGACCATGGAAACAAACCATTTCTGAAACATGTTCAAATGTTAACAAGTCCAACTCATTACTTCTAATGATAAACACATCACTGTTATTAACCTTCTACTTAATAATATTATAGGTGGAGAAATTCACATGAAAATAACATAAGATACTTCTTTTCTTCTGCTTGACAAAATTAAATCTGAATATATATATATATATATATATATATATATATATTTATTGCAGCTTAACGTCCTTTAACCTGTCATATTGGACAATAAATGACATTGGTGAAATGATGCTCAAATGATTCCAGGGTCCATGGAGCTTTTAAGTTATTCAACATTTGTCTTCTTAGGATAAGTGAAAACTTTGAAAACAACCTTATAACTTACCCAAAGCAAGATTCGAAGTCACGACCTGTAGAATGTGAGGTGACATGCTACCACCACAGAATCCAGGCAGGCTAAGTTTGAATATTGTGAAGCTTTTGCAGGAGTGAAAGTATATGCTTAATTAAGATTGTGTGTTAATGGATGACTTTTAAATTATTTTATATTATTCACTGATTACCTTCCAAGAGCACACTGGATAGATGTTAACCTTTTGAAACAAGATTGCACAGACACAAATGAAAAGCTAAGTAATGATTTAAGTTTTTGAACATTTATTTTAGCGAAAAAGATGCATTTTTCAAGGCATCCTAGTTCAAGTATGGAATGATCACAGCAAGTTCATTGAGATATGAGACAAAACAGCAGCTGATGTGTGTTTTTGCCATCTTAAACTTTCTAATTTTGCTTATGTTGGTTTTCATTCAATGCTGAGGTTAACAAACATTGAAAAATTCAATGCCATGGCTGGGATTTGAACCGTGGATCTCCTGGTCTCTAGCCAGTTGCTCTAACCACTGAACTACCATAGCAGCATGCCTACACAGTATAAACTCAACTGACTCACATTTTTGTTTTTGTAATTTGTTATTTATCTGTATCTGACAGTTAACTCTTTCATTGCTACTTGATAATACAACCTGAGTGGCCTCAAAAAGCCACGTACTTAGTCTCTCATGCCTCATTGTCTGGGTGTTACTCAAGGCCAATGGTCTGTATGAAATGGACCACATCCTTGATGTCAGCCTTTTTTATATCCTCAGACTCCATAAAAGAAGCAGCTTAGGGTTACATTATCTATGCACAGTGAATACTTCACATTCTCATAGAATAGGCTCAGAGGTTTCAAAATCCTTCCCATATGTTCTACATAAAGGGTCTTGTCTAAGCTCCATTGTATAGAGAGAATTTCTCAGAGCTTTATGGCCAGTAAGGTAAACAACACCTCCAGGCCTGGTTCCGATTAGGTTCATAAGAAATTTACTGCCCAGCCCAAGAATAGAATTATGGGCCTATCTGATGGTAGTTTGTTTTTTCAACATCTCAAGATGAGCTCTCGCTGTAAGCTCAGTTACTTGACACTTCTGGAAGAGATACTGCAGAAGGGCTTGGGCCCTAATAAATCTGCTCCCACTTAACTAGAACGTCTACTATCTCATTACCTCTGGAAACCAATGTGCCCAGAAACCACACAAGATTAACCTGACAACAGGCACAAAGTCTATTGAATATCCTTTGACACTCCAATACCAATTTGTATGTTGCTGTAACTGCTACAAGGGCTTTCAAGGCTTGCATAACACAGGCACAGCAGCAAAATTTCCAAGGGAAATGGGAAGAATACATCTACCATGTCTGGCTGTCAGCTTTCTGGGTCACATGTTCTCCCTGGAAGGAATTGCCACTGCATATGCCGAGTTTAGATAGTATCTAGTCCCCTTCACTGCTACATACTACTTGCAACTAGTGATCAAGCAATACTGAATCATTCACACACAACTGGTTGTTCTGAGCTAAATGCTTGCTATATATTTTGAGATGGCAATCTTTTATCATTTGGTTCATTTACATTTAACATATTCGATCAGCTCAGCTAAATGCATTATGCAGTTCATGTTTTGGTTGTCCAACCTGCATTCAAAATGAACAACAGGGGCCACATCAACATTCAGGAGAGCTAGCAGTAATCACCAAATGTAAACAAGTCAATACCCATACAAAATGCATATAGACATAGACACCTTTTATGCATAAATAGTGAAATCCAAAACCATATCCATATCCAGAAATGAGTCAAATTGATGCCATAGTCATAAACAAACAATTCAAATATTGAAGTACTAAGAAATACATATATTGTACAATACATATCTTGTACTGCCCACTTTTCCAGTGGGCAGTCCAACTTAAATTATACAAAAAAAGAAAGAAAGAAAAAAAAAAACATATTACAGTAGCTACCATTCCTACTAAATCTCATGAACTATAAGTTCTTCTCTGTTAACAGTCCATTTCCATTTATTTTTTACTTTTTCTAAACATTGTCCCAATGTCTTAGCTTTTATCTATAATTATATTTATATCAGATTTTCTATTCATTTTTGACCACACATTTTCTTTTCTCCATTTCTCAGTTTTCTTACAATAAAAAATTATATGTTGAAAATCTTTCTTTCCTCCACATAATGGGTATTCACTTGTCCTTTTAGCCTTCATATTCTTGTTCTTAACCATGCTACCCCTTTCTTCCTTCATGACTAGTGTTATCTATATATCTTTCTCTTTTCCAGCTATTTTTTATTAGTATATAAAAACTAGTGCTCTCTTCTCTGATACCCAACTAAACAATTTTTGAATTTTTGTATCTTCAAATTTTTTTCTTCCTCCCTTCCAAAAACCTTTATAATTTGTTTCTCTTTTCCTCCAAATATCACCTAAACCATTATTTTCTAGGTTATTTCTTAAATTACTTACCCAACTTGTACTTTGTAAACTTGTTTCTTGGTAAATGTAAAAAGAAGCTAGTAACAGTGAAGAATAACACAAATATTAATATAAAAATAATAGTTGCAACAAATCTTCACTTATCTTTTGGAATCCTTGTCTGGACTAGTTTCGCAACGATTTCATTGCATTATCAACATAGCAGTAACCATAACAGTGTAAATAAACAACATCAAAAAAGAGACCAAAAGGATATGTTGATAATGCAATGAAATCGTTGCAAAACTAGTCCAGGCAAGGATTCCAAAAGATAAGTGAAGATTTGTTGCAACTATTATTTTTATATTAATATTTGTTTCTTGGTATTTCAAACATTGTTTAAGCAAATTACCATCTTCTAAATTTAGGATCTTATACCAATATTTTAAGTCCTCACCATTACTAACCCTTTTCTTGCCACTCTCTCCATTTCAATTTGGGCTACTTCATTTGCTGTTGCTCTTGGCAACCCCAAAACTTCCTTACAAAACATCCTGTGGACAAAATCTGCAACTTCCCATTCATTTTAAACATCCCATATTTCAATTCCATATAACAGACTAGCCTCAATACCATATAACAGCCTGAATTATATAGTCTTTCCAACCATTTCACCATATAGGCAATACATCTCAGAGCGCAGATATCAAGAGGGAAGAATAAATAAGCACGGAAGATGAAAGAACATGCATTCAAATAAATATGATACCAGCAGTAAAAGAACATCTACAGCCTTTTTTTTTTTTTTTTTTTTACTTAAATATACAAAATACCTTGGGAATTAAATATTACTATATTTATTTATGACTTAGCTTCTTAAGCTCATTGCACATTCTAGTACAGGATAGTGCTGTCTTGTCACTTAAATTTAACTGTCCCACCCATCTGCAAAGTAATGAGCACCCTTGTCAAACACCCTTCTTTCCAAAGCATTAGACTACAAAGCAATAAGATGTAGAAGAACAGTGCTCATCTGTAGTATCATATTTAAAGCAATTCACCAATGGCGAGCAGTGCTCATTTTACATTTGAGTGATACTACTATTCTCTCTCCAACACCCACATTCACAATTCACACGTTCTTTCATACTTCCAGACTCTGTGGAGGAAGGGAAAAATTATCACCCTCTAGCCAGAAACTGAACCTCATGCCTTCAGATTTGAAGGCTAGAACTCTAGACACCAGAACACACAAAAATTATGTATATCTTTCTGATTTAAGGGGCACCTATATCCCTTACACCTGGTATATCATTCCTCCTAGTGAATTAAATTGACTAAAATTCTGAAAAAAGTTTCACAGGTCTACAATTACAAAACTGTGCAGGTAATAAATTATACATTGGGAACATTTGGCAACTAGGAACATGGAACATTTCAGGAACATAAAATTAAAACAGGAAGATAAATCGGCAGTGGAATGGCATTTTTGGAGGACACCACAATATAGGAAAAACACCAAATTTAGTTAAAACACATAAGAAAAATTTCCACTTCTGGAAATATAGGAACAATTTAACAAACTTCGAGATCCTGCCTGGAGACATCCTTGTCCAGAGATTCTTAAATCCATCACAACACCTGCAAACTATGATACTGGCAGTCAAGGAAAAGTTGATAATGGAAACAACAGAGCTTCTGAAATGTGTTTTTAATTATAAAATTAAAGTGACGTAAAAGTGTTACAATTGACTCAAATAATACTTGATATATAGGCGGTATGTTGTTTCCATCTTGAGTATGCCAACAGGAGGGGGTGACTAGTGAAAGAAAATGAAAGCCCACTACAATTTTAGAAAACTGTAAAAAGAAATGTAAAGCAATGTAGGACAAAGCACTCCACGCATTTATTCTAAATATGTCATGAAAGCAACAAAAACTTACAGTACAGGTGTGTGGAGGAAATAAAGAGCAGACAAGCACACATTTAGGGCAGAGACCAAGACTGCACAAAAGAATCTCCTACTGGTATTTGTAGCAGAAAATTATTTATTTATATATATTTTTTTTGGTAGTTTAACGTCTTTTAACCTGGTTCGTCATATTGGACGGTGAAATTGGTGAAATGATGCTCAAATCATCTCGGGGTCCATGGAGCTTAAAGTTACTCAACATTTGTCTTCTCAGGATAAGGGAAAACCCCGAAAAAAACCAATCTGGGTAACTCACCCTAAGCGAGATTCGAACTCACGACCTGTTGAATGTGAAGCAGACATGCTACCACTACACTACCCAGGCGGGCTCAGAAAATTATTCCCATTGATGGACAAATGAAATGGTAATACAACCAGTATGTTATGCTACCTTTAATTCAATTATCTACTTTTCTTCTTCCCTTTGTTACATTTTATCTGGTATGTGCTTTTTATTAAGAACTTTTGTAATACGGGGTGATTGAAGCTTGGTGAATTATTAGTGGATGGAGTGATGAAAGCTGATATAAAAACAGTCCTGTATTTATGATTAGTTAAGGAGGCAATTTTTTCTGAAATCAAATGAGGAATAGTTATTTTGATCCACAGAGCATACATACGAGGGGCATACTGAAAGTCATGACTGTTTTACAATCTTAATATTTATTTTTAAGCCAAACCAAATACATCATCATAATCTACAGACTTTCTTTCACTTTTCGACATAGTCTCCATTGTTTTGCACACATTTTTCCCATCGTTATACAAGTTTGAAAATGCCCTTGTGATAGAACTCCATTCCAGCTGCCCGCAGACCCTGACGCACTGCTTTCCGAATATCCTCCAGCGTCTTGTAGCGTTGGCCACGCATCTGTTCCTTCACAGAACCGAAAAGATGGTAGTCGGAGGGTGCCAAGTCGGGACTGTAGGGAGGATGTGGAAGAGTTTCCCACCCTAATGCCCTCATCTTCTCCATAGTGGCACGGGCAGTATGCGGACGCGCATTATCCTGTTGAAGGGTGATCCTCTTTCCAGGGCGTTTATCACGCAAAGCCCGACAGAGCTTCAGAAGTGTCTTGATGTAGTGGGCAGAATTTATGGTTTGTCCAGGTTCAAGAAAGTCAACCAGAATGCAACCTTGTGCATCCCAAAAGACACTTCCCATAACTTTTCCTACAGACTGCACTGTCTTCGCTTTCTTCTTCGATGGTGAGTTCAAGTGGTGCCATTCCATACTCTGACGTTTCGTTTCTGGCTCATAGTGATGGAACCAGCTCTCATCTCCAGTCACAATACACATAAAAAATTAATCACCTTCATTATGAAATCTCTGAAGAAGGTTTTGTGCAATGGTTCTTCTCTGAAGTTTGTGGTCTTCAGTCAATAAACGGGGGACCCAACGGGCACAGACCTTTCGATAACCCAAGGTGTGGATCATTTCTTGCACTGCACTATGTCCTATTCCAAGTTGCGCAGCAATTTCATTCACAGTGAAATGCCTATCTCCTGTAATGAGCTCATCAACTCTTTCCTTGTTGCGTTCTGAAGAGCCAGTTCGAGGACGCCCGCTACGAGGCGCATTTTGCAGACTCGTGTTTCCATCTTTGAAATGTTTCACCCATCTTCTAACACTGCTGGCACCCATGCAGACACCTCCATGCGCACGTTGAAGTCTGAGATGAATTTCAGGAGCAGATTTTCCTTCTTTCACAAGGAATTCAATGACAGCACGCTGTCGAAACGAAACATCAATGTCAGCCATTTTTCAAACACCGTCTGTGATCACGTGATAGAAGCTAATGACGTCACAATATGTCAACATGTGGCTTAAAGTCTGTAGATTACGATCCTGCAATTAGTTTCGTTACATTGTTGAAATTTAAATTTTTACAATGGGTTGCTCGTGACTTTCAGAATGCCCCTCGTAGTAAATGAAGTTAAATGTGGAGAGGATACCAATGATCATATGTGTAATTCTAGGCTTTCAAAAAACATGTGAATAAAGGTGGTGATGCTGTTGACTTCATGAACAACTTAGTAACGACGATGCTAGAATGCATCATTTTTACTACGAAGTAATGTATGCAAGTGATACATATATTGCATACGACTGTGAAGATCCTGGAAACTATTGCACAAAATGAATCCTTGTTTATGTATAATTATTTGGCGAATTAAATGGCATTTTATTTATGGACACTCTTTAACTGCTGTGGTTCTCAGCATCCCATTCTATATTGGGCATGAAAGACCGCTTAATTTTGGTCTATCAGGCTTGAGGTACTTTAGCGTGATAATTATTTGGAACTGCATACAATCTTAATTTGATATGTGTACTGACAAAATAGGAAAACAGGTACAACAGATTATTATGAACTAAAATAAGGCAAAACAAGTATCTTTTGCTATTATCAGCTCACATATTCATTAACAATGGTTAATAATTTATGTCAAAGTTTTTCTTATGTTTTGGATGCTTATATTATATATATATTCGAAGTTGCATACTTACATTTTGCCAAATAAAGACATTATCTAATGGAATATGTTTGAAAGTTTGTGAATCTTCTTTTTTTCTTTTCGTTTGCAATAGCTTGTTGCCTGATGAAGCCTTTGAAATCATGTAATTCTTTTGGTGAATAAATATCTTGTCTTATCTTGTCTTGTTGAACATTGCTCTGCACATTGTATGCAATTTGGCTAAACCCACATAATGAAATTCGAAAATGTAACACCATATGATATAGTCTGCCAGACATTCGAAGCTGCTTTAACTGGCCACTATTCAAGAAAGTTTACCGTTGGCATTCTGATAAATTCTGCAACATTACATTAATGTGTCTCTCTAGCAACAGAGGGATATAAAATATGGCAGAAAATATATGAGTCAGTTTTGAAATGGTTGCAAAGAAGTTGGGAGTGATTTGATTTGTCATACCAGCAAAGTGAAACTTGCAATACATTCTGCATAAATATGTAAACTATTGTTCTTATTTGCCAAAACACTAAGCCCATGTGTATATTACCAATGAATAGGAGAATTTTTTTACACAATTAACTTACCTTGGAAAGGAAAAACATGTTTTAGGAACCACTGTCCCCATCAGTGGATGAAAGTTCAACTTCCTGCAGCCCCTTTTGATTAATTTGAGAGCATTTCTAGGTAAATATTTATAATAAATAATGTAGCACAGATCCACCTTTTATATGAATCATATAATTTACAAGGTTAAAACTTCAATATTTAAAGGAAAAAAAAAAAAAAACAACAGTGGTGCGAGTTTTGAAGAAACTATTTATATTATACCTAGGTATAAGCAATCAAATTAGCAGGCAAAGATTTCATTGGTCCATTTCTTTTTTATTTCCTCTACCACTTATAGTAAGAGGAAATATTGTATCGCACCAAAAATTCTATATTGCCATTCCACTGGAAATGAACTGTTTGAAGTCATCCAAAGAAAGCATTTTTAGCAAAAGGTTTTGTACATGAATAGTTTAACTCCTAACAAAATGTTGGACAAATACAGAACTTGGTATTCAAGTTCAGCATCTTCCAAAGATGAGACACAATTACTTTCAGAAAATGCCCGTGCCAAACCATTTGCATAGAAAATTATTTGTATTTCTTTTTCCTCAGAAACCGCAATTAAAATACCAATTAAAGTACCATATGTTTAATATAGGAAATTTGTCAATTTTTATACCTTTAACTTCTACATGTTTTACAGTATCAAATTCTGCAGATAGCAGACCTCTGCATGCACGCACGCACGCATGCGCACATACCCACACAGATATAACTTTTTCTAAAAATCTGATGTGTTTCATTAACATGACCATCTCTACATCTTTGTAACTAATTATTATTAAAAAAAACTCATTCTTCTAACTACTTAATAATAATTGAGATAAACATTGCTTCCTCATAAGTAGAAGGAAAATAAGGAAATACACTAAGTTGAAGAACAGTCAAATCTTTTAAAAGCTGGTTGCCATGTGGTTGATATCTGTTTCTTTCCATGCTCAGGAGTTTAAAAATTCCTGTGTGACAAGCTGCTAGTATTTTAAAACTGAAACCAATAACAAGGAATATCTCAGTAATGGTCAACTCCACACACAAAAAAAAATGTATATGACATAAATTGTGGTAGTATGTGTTTGTCTGCCATGGATCATCCATTATGCAGAATTCATCCAGAATAAAGATGTCTTCAGAGGCTATTCCCAAAATATTCAAGATATACATTTTATTTGTCATGTAAGTATCTTTAATATGCAGTACTTTAATCAGGATTGTTAAGAGTTATTTTTGAGAAAATCAAAATTTTCCATTTATTTTTAATGTAAAGAGTAGTTTGGGGTGGGAGAATTTTTCTCAAAATCTTCGTCTTGCATCCTTGGAAGATACTCAGCTTAAATACTAAGTATAGTATTTTGCCAACATTTCGTTTTTGAATAATTGTGTTCATACGCACAGACCTTCTTTTAAAAATGCTTTTCTGGATACAGGGGATCCTAAAATGTTACTTCTTGTGAAATCTTGGTATAAATTTTTGGGTGAAATGCAATACCTTCTCTGTACACTGTGTCCATTGTATGTGCAGAGAAAGTAAAAATTAATACTTTTGCATGCAAATGTGGGGGACATTTAAGGTCAAAGCAAACAGAGCTGGTGGGTGAACTGACCAAGTCATTGGGGATAGTCTCTCTAAAGGGGGCGACTAAAAATGGTGGAGAAATGATGGCACCCAGATAGTACATGATTGCCCATATAATCAATGTACAATTTTCAATAAAAGGTTATAACTTATTGTTTAATTGAGTTTATACTTTTTCTGAATATGAGCTTTAATTTATTTTTGGAGATTTGCTCTTCATTTTAAAAGAAACTGGACACAAAATAAACCCATTGATCCATGGTAGGTAAAGTTAGTATACGCTTCATCACCAGCAGACATAATGCTGAAAATGCATTGTAGCAGTCAAACGAGATGTGCTTACTACCAAACCTGAATTTTTGAACATTTGTATGTTGACACCACATTAACATATTCATATTACATTTCACAAGTTCAATAAAGCAAATGCTGCAGTAATTTTGAACTATTCTGACATATTACAAACTATAAGAGAATTCAAACTTTTGCTTTTAAACTTTCTGAAATATGTAATATAATGTTTTAAATTTTTACATGGTTATTTTTAAAGTGAATAATAACATGGTAATCTTCTATCTCAATCTTGTTTAATATTTCTTAAAAAATGTCTATTTCAGTGGAGCTAAAATTTTCTTCAAGCTGGTGGAAAAAACTGTTGAAAATCTCAAACCATTTTTCCAATAATTCTGGAAACAATACACTGTGGTACACAAATATGAAAGCTTCAAAATGTGGTGTTAACATGTTCATTTTTGAGGCAGAGGACTTTTAAAGACTGGTTCACAACAATTGGTAATTGTAACCATGAGATCTTATCACATGTTTTAATTCACCAATTTTCCTAGTGTTCTTTATATTTGAATTTATCTACCATATCCTATACCTGGTCATTCTTTCATTTTCCACATTTTTTCTAATTTGAGTTGACACGATATCTAATGCTCTTTGCTTTGTTATCACAGAGGAACTCATCTGTATCACTTCCCTGAAGTATAAACTTTAAAGTTAAAAATGAAGTGGTGAGTAGCAGACATTTTCCATTAGTTTTAGAAATAAGAGTAGCATGAACGGAGGTGAAAAAAGAGCAATCAAGATGGGCAATGTCTACTAGAATATAATTGAATGTCTTCTAGTGACAAAGAGAGAAGAATGGAAAGAAGAGTGATTAAAAAAGACAGTGGAAGCAATAAAATGCAAAGATAGTACGAAATTAGTAAGAACTGTGAATAAGATGGTAAAGAAAAAAACTGAAATCACACCAAATGAATGACTAAAGTACTTTAAGAAACTGATTTTGGGAAAGGAATGAAGGAAGATTATGAAAGGGATATGGCAATGTGAAATGATAAACGATAAGTTGGGTAGCAAAAGTACAAAAACAAGAGCTATATCCACAACTGGCTGAGATTAAAAAGGTCAAGGTCATAGGACTAGACGGAATACCAGGAGAATTTTGGAAAAATATATGGGGAGACATAGACATAATGACAGGAGTGCTAAACAAAGTGAAAGATAATGATATCTCAAGAGTATGGGAAAACAAGCATGATGATACCAATACATAGACGGAGGGGAGGAATAAATACACCAGAAAACTATAGGGAGATAAGTTTGATTTATATCCTAGGTGAAAGATGCACAGGGATTTTGGCAGACAAGTAAAAAAATTGGGCTGAGAAAATATTTATAATAAAGACAATAACTGATAAAAACTTGAGTAAAAAATAGGGAAGGGTAGACTTTGTAGACTTTAACAAGGTATTTAATACAATAAACAGAGGCATTGGCCTGGAAAAAAGATGTAAACAAAGTAAATAAATAAAGGGATAACATTCTGTATAAGAAATGAAAAAAGCATTAAACAAACAGCAGGTCTAATACAGGAATGCAAAATGAGCCCAATTTTATTCATTTTATTTATAGACAATATAATAGAGTGTGGAAATGCAACTTATTTTGCCCAATTATAAGAAATAGAGAGATACCAGGATTATTATATTTAGACGACCTGACAAGGGGGCCTGCAACCAGCTGACATCGAAACATGCCTTTAAATTTTGCAAATTTGTTAACCTAAGACATGTGAAATCAATGCGTATCAAATTATCTGCTGAAGCTCAATAACTGTAAAATTTCAAGTTGAATGTACGAAATGTTGAGAATTGAGTAACACTGCTGCTTGCATCTGACACACAGGAGAGTGAGAGAGGGCAGCATGGGGTTAGATTATGTCACTGATACTTGGAATCCAGTCACTTAATAACGTGCTTCTTTCTTTCAACGGCAGGTGCTGGTGCTTTCAAACAAAATAGTTCATTATATGCTCTGCACCATAAATCCTGTAAATGTACTGTTTCTGACAACCAACTATTTTCACGAGCAGTGTAATATTTGCAGAACAAGTCATTTAACTACACAAAAGAAAAATATGGCAGAATATAGAGTGTAAGTTTTAGAAAACCATCCTTTAGGTGTGAATTTGTCTACAGAAGCCACTTTGCATAGAGAACTCTATTGCTGAACAGTCTCACAATCAAGATGAAGAAAGCAACACTGATGCTATATCTACTGACTCCAACAGTAGGGCCTCCATTCTCCCCCAGCAGAAACTAAAACTGTTAATTATCAAAGTGGATCATCATCTACATGCCAAATCCACCGAAAAAACAAAAAGTGTGTGTAAGTTCACATAACAAAAGGAAAACAGTGCAATACTGGCTTAATGAAAACGGTAAAAAAGATTAACCCTGGCAACTGTCAGAAGAGGGTTTTGAGTACTCACATCAGAACAGCAGCTTTATTTTTAAAAATCACATCTGGAAATTATAAAAACAAATTCCACTGAATTCAGAAAAATAATGCACGAGAAATTATTTTCACGGTTTCTGAACGTAAGAAAAAAGCAAACACAGTGTATATGGTAAGATTTAAAACTGTGGGCTCTAGAAATTGCAAATGAAGTGCCAATAGGAGGGAGATTTGAAGCTTCCAGATCATGGATTCTTCATTTTAAAAAAACAGGAAAATCACTAAATTTGTTTCCTGTTCCAATGCTTCAGCTGTAATTCAAATGCAAGAATTGGCAGATAATTTTCGGACCATAACAAAATTTACGCTGGTTGTGTATTCATCCTCTATACAGACCAGAGTAGTAAGGAAAAAGAAATGAAAACAAAGCCCATACTATGCTTTGTTGAGGAAAAACACACGGAAAGTATGTCACAGTCTGTTAGTGCTCTCACACACTCCTATACAATCATGCCTACTATAAGGTATGGAATTCACTGTTCAAGAACCGACAGGAAATGTTGGACCCTAGAAGAATGTTTAAGGCTGGAAACATAATTATGAAAACTTCAAAATCAGGAAAAATGAGGAAAAAGGAGCTAAAACAGTGGTATACACAAGCATTATTTCCATACTGATACTAGATTCTCGACTTCCTACAAAGATACTGTTTACAAAGTATTCCTCCTGGTAAAGTGATCAAACTTTTCCATATTCCCGCTGGAATTACAGACAAGCTTCAAACACTGAATAAGTCCTTTTTCTGCTACTGGAAATTGTCATATTTCTACCTATCAGAAATTTTATTTGCAAGTGATGACATAAATTATCAACTTTTTCAACAAGATAATATTTTAAAACTACAATCGTTCTTCCATTTTTATTTTTATCCCCAAGATTCCACAATATGATAAAATATTCATGGTTTGCTACAAATTATATATCAGAGTGACCACTAGAGTTCCTGACACCAACACAGTTTTGCTTGGATCACAAAAATAAGACATATGAGCAAAATAACTGCAAATTTTATGTTTAGGACGGTGTGCATGGTGTAAGACACTTATATTTCAACCACTGTATTGAGCATAGTCACTTATGATATAGTTCATAGAGTAAATAAATAATAACTCTGTGCATTAAATGTTCTTTACTTTCAACTATTGAAAGAATGGGGAGAAACTGTGTGTCTATCAATCAGTGTGCTTGCATTGCAGTCAGGCTGTGTTGCAGGAAGTGGAGTGGAGTAAATGTAAATGGCGTGATATTTATGGACGCCCTTTAACTGCTGTGGTTCTCAGCGTCCCATCCTATACTGGGCGTGAAAGACCGCTTAATTTTGCTCAGAGGCCTCTCAATCAGGCTTGAGGTTCTTTTACATGTCGTAAATCTATGACACGGGACCAACGGCTTTACTTTCCTTCCGAAGGAAGCCATGCTAAGGATTTTTACACCCGAAAAAATCCATCATCCTCTGCCGGATTTGAACCCGCGACCTTGGGTGTATGAAGTCAGCATGGTAACCATTACACCACGGAGGAAGATGTGGAGTGGAGTGGAGTGGAACGGAGTAGTCAGTCTGCTGGTTGGTAGAGGGCTACTCAACACTGTGTCCCATTTACATGCAATGCATTTCGCCAACACATTCTAAGTTAATTTAAACTATCTTCCCATTTTTGCCAGTGCTGAGTTTCTGCATTTTTATTTAAGCAGTGTGCGAAATTTAAAGGCACTTTTTGACTTCAGCTGGTTGAAACTTCCCTTGTAAGGACAAGGTTACAAAAAAAATAATGAAATTCAAAATTATTATGAATGGGGAATTAAAATAAATGTAAAAAGTAAAAAATGACATTCAGAAAGGGAGCAACTCTTAAGAAGAGAAATGGTATTTGGGAGGGAGAATACTTGAGGTGGTCAAAGAATTTTAATATCTATAAGTAACGCTAAATAGCAATGGGGAATGGTTGCCACATAATAGGAAGGCAGCAGCTAAAGGAAAGAAAGCCTTGGTAGATTGAGAATATGCAACTACAAATTACAAATATCAGCAAAATGGATAGATAGAATGGGCTATGGTAGAGGCAAAAATGTATTATGAGCCAAAATCTGGTGGGGGGGGGGGGATCAGAAGTAAGTAACAAAGTTTACCACATTCACTATTTTCAGAAGAATTATCAGCAACAAGATTATCACCAGGGGAAGTAGTATTATTAGAGATAGGAAAGACAAAGAGAAAAGGATTGAACTTGGAAATGGTTATGAAGCTTTGGTATAAAGTTCTGACAAAAGAAGAGGGAAATAGTTTAAGAATATATATATATATGGATCAACTATAAAACAAAATCTGATGTGTTCCATTCACATGACTTTCTCTACATCACTGTAATAAATTATTGTTAAAAAGCTTATTCTTCTATATATTTCATGATAATCAAGCTAAACATTAGCAGAAATTGTCCTTATTACTTAGTTCCTTGTAAGTAGAAGGGAAAAATTCTAATGTGTTACACTCACATGTCTCCTAGCTGTTTGGTAAACAAACCTTTTATTCAAAGCATTAATCTGGTATAATGCTAATCAAGATAAACATATGCAGAATTAGTCCTAGTACTAGTTTCCTTGTAATTAGAAGGGAAATAAGATAACATACAGGCTAAAGTGATAGTCTCGTGCTTTAAAAGCCGGTTGCTATGTGAAACAATTGAAATTCTAATATCTTTGCTTGTCAGGAATAAATAAACGAGAAATGAGAAGAAAGATGTCTTCACGTTTGAGAAAAATTTAAGTGGCTAAAATTGAAACCCATAATTTGGAATACCTCAAAAACAGTTAACTTTGGAAAAAAAAAATATATATATGAGATATACATTTTTTGTGTAGTAAGTTTTTGTATATCTCTTATGGTTTGCCAGTTATGCAAAAGTCACCCAGAATGAAAAGGTTTTCAGAGGCTGCTATTCCCAGAAAATTCAATATATACGTTTCGTTTGTCATAAAAATATTTTAAACATAAGGTATTTTAATCAAAAACGTCAGAGCCATTTTTGAAAAAAATTAAAAATTTCGAAAAATGTTCTGTGTAAAGGGTAGTTTGGGGTGAGGGGGGATTTTCTTGAAAATCTTCGTGCCGCAACCTTGGAAGATACCAAACTTGGTATTTAATGGTATTTTCGTTTTTGAGCTATGCTATGCATGCACACACATACAGACCTTTATCTAAAAATGTTTTTTTTGGATTCAGGGGGCCCCCAAAACATTTATTTCAAGTGAAATCTCTATCAAATTTTTGGGTGCATTACAATACCTTCTCTATACACTATGTACATAGTACATGTAGAGGAAGTAAAAAATAATAATAAATAATAAATAATAAAAACATCTGGTGGAGTAAGGTAGAGAAAATACTAGTAATTATAATAATGGGAGGCATATGGAACTTAAGCTTCTATAGAATCCTAAAAAGAAAATGGGGTGAGGAGTGTGTAGATAAGTTCAAGAGACAGGAGAGGGAAGGGATAGCATGGATGAGAAAGGGGCTATGTTTCTCAAAAGTCTAAGAACAAGGAAACAGAGTATGTGAATTATATGGGGATGAAGAAAGTGTAGCAAGCTACTTAATGGAATGCAAGGAATTGGCTCAATATAGGGAAAATTGCATGGGAAGTTATATGGGAGAAAGTAGAAAGTTAGATGAACAGAAAGAGGCGAGACAGGAAAGAGTTATAGAATTACAAAGGCCACGGGTGCCAAGTAGACTGAGGAAGTTTACATACATATTTATACATAGAATAAGGAAAATTAGGGTATCTACACAACTAAAATCTTGCAACTATTTTGTACAATTAAATATATCATTGTCTAAATAGAAGAGAACACATCCTGTGGAAGAAATAGTGAATTTTAGCAAGATACCTGAAAAGATGGTTCAAACTGATCTAAATATCCCTTTTATTCATGCACTTTCTGTATTGTTACTTTGTACACTTATGTAGGTTATGTTTTATGACACTACATGACATCTTAGCTATTTACTTGCTGTTCTTAAAAAACAGAAAATAAAGACTTGAATTCAGATCCCTCTTTAAAAAAAAGAAAGAAAAAGAAACTAATTAAACAAAGCAAAAAGAAAGAAAAAATAATTGTGTAATATTTTGAGTAAGCCATTTTATAACTGCTCTGTAATCAATATTATATTGTTATTTATCCATATTAATGTTATTTGTCGATGTTAATTGTATCTGTGTTGTTTATTCAATATTAAATTTACATAAAAAGCAATTTTATAAATATGTAATATCTGTGCAATCTTTAAATTTTGTTTGCGTAATCTTAATATTAAAATATTTAACCCCTAAAATGGACAATAAATAATCATATGGCATTAGAAGGGCCAATATGTTATTGCAGAAACCTTGTAAGTGCAACACAAAACATATAATTTATTTTATTTATTGTTCCTAATGTGGCTTGTTTTAGCAATGCCATGACATAACAAAATTTTCATATCTTGACAGAACATCAAAACAAAGAAGACCATTCTTGACATATAAACAATTATTCCAGTACGTTACCATATAACCACAGTAAATAAGCTACATTTTCAGTTCATAATTCATCACCCTCCTTTACATTAGTAATTTGACTTCATTGTAACTGAACTGGATTCACTTTATTAATTACATTGCATATACAAGCCTTGATGTCTCTGTATTATTTCAAAATAACAAATCTAAATTCATTAATGAATATCAAGAGGATGACAGTTATTATTAGAGAAATTATATTTCTATGACAAGAAGAAGCACAAAAATCTGATGACATTACTTTCCATCCACATGACTTTCTCTACATCTCTGCAACAAATTATTGTTAGAAAGCTTATGATTCTAATTACTTCATGCTAATCGAGAAAAAAATCTTATGTGTACCATTCACATGACTTTCTCCATATCCCTGCAACAAATAATTCTTAAAAAGCTTATAATTCTATTTACTTTATGCTAATCAGATAAAAAAATTAGCAGAAAAAGTCTTATTTCTCGCATCATTGTAAGTAGAAGCGAAATAAGGGAGTACTATTGGTTAAAGTGATAGTCAAAAGCTGGTTGCTATGTCAATGAAATTCCTTTGTTTATATGGATAGGAGTTCACAAGTTCCAGTATGAGAAAAGTATACGTTTTTCATAGCAGAAACCAAAAATAAGGAATGTCACAAAAATGACGAACTCCACGAAAAAAATGTATATAACATAAATTGTTTGTTTTAATGTGCTCTACATTTTTTGTGTAGTAAGTTTTTGTCCATCTCTTACGGCTTAGCAGTTATTCAAAATTTAGTAAAATTCATCCAGAATAAACTACTCTTCAGAGGCTATTCCCAGAAAATTCAAGATATACATTTCATTTGTCAGGTAAATATGTTTAATATTCGAAATTTTAAACAAAATCGTTAGAGCCATTTTTGAGAAAATCAAAATTTTCGAAAAAAGTTCCATGTAAAGGGTAGTTGGGGGTGGGGGGATTTTTCTCAAAATCTTCGTAGCACATCCCTGGAAGATACTAAACTTAAATACCAAGTTTGGTATTTTACCGACTTTTCGTTTTTGAGTTATCGTGTTCACAGACACATGGACACACACACACAGACCTTTTTGTGAAAATGCTTTTTTTGGATATTGGGGACCCTAAAACATATATTTCCGATGAAACCTCGGTATCGAATTTTTGGTGGAGTGCAATACTTTCTCTATACACTATGTACATAGTACGTATGGAGAAAGTAAAAATTAGCAGAAATAGTCTTATTACTTGCTTGCTTGTAAGTAGAAGCAATATAAGGAAGTACCATAGGTTAAATTGATAGTCAAAAGCTGGTTGCTATGTTACTGAAGTTCATTTGTTTGTATGGACAGGAGTTGACAAATTCCTGTATGAGAAAAGTATATGTTTTTTTAAAGCTGAAACCAATAATAAGGAGTATCTAAAAAACAATCAACTCACGAAAAAAATGTATATAACATAAATTATGTGTTTTAACGTACTCTACATTTTTTGTGTGGTAAGTTTTTGTCCATGTTTAGCAGTTATGTAAAATTCCGTAAAATTCATCCAGAATAAAGTAGTCTTCAGAGGCTATTCCCAGAAAGTTCAAGATATGCATTTTGTCTGTCAGGTAAATATCTTTAATATACAATATCAATATCAAAATCGTTAAGAGCCATTTTTGAGAAAGTCAAAATTTTTGAAAAAAGTGTCATGTCAAGGGTAGTTGGGGGTGGAGGGATTTTCTTGAATATCTTCATGTTGCATCCTTGGAAGATACCAAACTTAAATACCAAGTTTGGTATTCAACAGTCTTTTCGTTTTTGAGCTATGCTGTCCATAGAAAAACCTTTTCTAAAAATTCTTTTTTTGGATTCAGGGGACCCAAAACATGTATTTCTGGTGAAATATCGGTATCAAATTTTTAGTGGAATGCAATACCTTCTCTATACACTATGTACATAGTAGGTGTAGAGAAAGTAAAAATGTATTTACAATTTGCTTGCTGTGTTATTGCATATAATAAACAACGTAAATTATCATCCTTGTACTCATCTCTTGTAATTGGTTTTCCATAGATCTCAAAGCCTGAGATATTACAAGCATCTCATGCTAATATCAATCGACAACTAATTAGTTTTTGTTGTGAATAATTATAATTTGAAATACATGGCTACAATATGTATTCAAATAACTTGATCATTATTGGATCAGGCTGCTAAACTGTTGAATACAAATTCTCATCCATGTTCAACACAGAATAATAAACAACAGGAGATGGAGTTACTTATGCAAACGCATGTGAGGTGAATGCTCAATAAACTAGAAACATGGATATGGAATAAAGTGAAAGCAAGGATAGATGATTTAGAGAAACATGAAATAAAAGGTAGCTTAAGGGATAAGAGCACTTTAATATTATATAGGAATGTTAAGAAAGAATGGGGAAGAGAAAAATACATTGATGTCTGTGGAAAAATGGATAAAGAGGGTCTAACATGGGCAAGAACAGGAACAATGTTATTAAAAGATCTAAAAGTAGGTAAAGATTTATGCCCACTATGTGGCAATGTAGATAATAATTTACACTGTATAATTGAATGTAAAGAAACAAAAATATGGAATAAAAATTGGAAAAGTTACAGACAGAAATAGTGTACTTAAAACTATCTAACAACAAGATATTAAAATCTACACCATGCCTACAAGAACTCTTATAATGTACAAAATCCCACCCTACTATCCCACAGTATACAGAGCCATTAATCATGTTTTTAAGTGGGGCGGTAATAAATACTATTTCAGCTCTCAGTCTTCCGGCATGGAATCCACCAGGTTCCAGTCGAATAGAAGAGCAATAAATGCTCTTGTTTGGTAATGTATGGAACTAACCATACGTGTGTTAACATGACAGAAAGAAAACAAAAGAATGAAAAAGCTATTGGAATTCACCAGTAGTTGGAAGCGTTGGCTGTGAAATATAACTGCAATGTATAAACATGTATAACTAATATGCATTTTATAACAATGTTATGGGAGAGATATGTGGGTTTAATGCAAGAATAAATTAGGAAATCATTGCCAAAAATGAAACATATGTTGCTAGTGCATAGCTACTGCAGATTCCAGAAGCAAATTAATTACAAAATGCGAGCAAATTCCAGCCAGTAACTGCTCTGGTTACGGTTCTGTTTCCACATTTAACTTAAAAGCCATGCATTTCTTGGTTGGGTCATATTTCTCGTTTTACGAGTATTCAGTGGTATACATAGGCTCAGTTCATAAGCTCTGTTCAACAGAGTTTTGGTTACTCCTTTATTTGCATATCAGCCAATAAACATGGCATGAGCTAACATATTTTGTGATCTAGTGTCTCAATGGCTTGCGAAGAAAGAAGGGATGTGAAATTACCCACTCATCCCGTTTTCTTTGTCATGGAATAAATAGAAAGGCAAAGAGAATTTAAGATGTCTTCTATTTATCCGCTGGATAGAAAACAAATAATTTTTGTTGTTGCCCATTGGAACACTTAGAAATGGTCTCGTGTGAAGTCCACTGAAACCAAGTGGAAATTGAATAAGTCCTGCTTTTAGGGTTCACTCTTTCCATCACTGTAGATTTGATACTATATACCTCTGGACTTCAGTGGACTTCACATGAGACCAAGTGGAAATTGATTAAGTCCTGCTTTCAGGGTTCCTGCTTTCCATCACTGTAGATTTGATACTATATACCTCTGGACTTAAGAATTTGATTTAAGGTTTGTAGATTGTTGACAGTGTTTAATTTCGATTGGAAGCCTGATTGTTTTGGAGGCTGCTATGATTTTCTTTGTGAATACTTTGAGAAGGATGGAAGAAAAAAAAGCTTTTGTTCTATAACTGTTCAAATGATATCTGCTTCGTTTTGTGTAGTAATTACAATGCTTGCTTTCCTTTCTTATATGTCTTCTGTATTCAGAATGGTTTTGATGGTTTCTTCTCTCCATTTCAGATGTTCATTTTATGGATATGTTTTCCTGAGTTTTGCACTTTTTTGTTCTCTTAGCGTATGTCTCACCTGGCTTCTTAGTATGCTTGGTACATCTTCCCCTTCATGTGTTTTATGCCTTTCTCCATTATAGTTTTTGTACTAGAGTGTAGTGTCCTTTAGTACACTGGTGGCTGCTGAGAGACAGCACCTTTTGATATTAATCTGAAACCTTTTTTGTTTTGAATTCTCGTCATCCAGAATATGTTTTCATTTAGTTCTGATCTTGATTTCTTGGCTGATTTACTTCATTCTATGATTTGTCTTATCAGTCTTGTCTTTTTGTTTCTCATATATTTCTTAATTGCTTTTTTTTTTTCTTTCTTTTCTTTTTTTTTAATTAATTAGGCTTGTTCATAAATCGCTTAATTTACAGATGAAAATTGGCAATGTAAAAACCAGATGATATATATGGCCTTAGAGGTAATCTCATAAGATAAAATCGGCAAAAGTAACAAAATTGAAAACTAAATATGATACCTATGCATCCTTTCACATTGAAATTCACGAATAACATTTTAATGAGCTGTTCAATGAGCAGTTTTGGCCTGTAGGTGCATTTGTCAGTGAATTTTTGGGTAAACTTAGGCAGGAGCAAATTTTAGGTTTTAAAGTATCGGAAAATTCGTCCGAATGACTCAATTCTCATAGAAAAGAAAATGTTTTAAAATTGAATATTTTTAGCTTAAACATTCAATCACTGAGAAATAAGCTTAATGAACTTGACACATTTCTATCCACGGCCAGTTATAACGTACTTTTAATCAGTGAACATTGGTTATCTGAAAATGAAATTAAGCTGTATAATTTTAATGAATACTTTGTTGCAAGTTATTTTTGCAGGGAACGTATCTTACATGGTGGTGTTTGTGTGTTTTTAACAAATAGTCTAAAGGGACATTCAGTGAGTAAGGTTAATAACCAATCAGTGGAACTTCATGCGGAATTTGCGGCAGTCAAATTAGAAGAAATAAACACTGCAATAGTTACATGCTACCGCTCACCCAATGGAGATTTTAATTTTTTATTGAAAGGCTAGACAAAGTATTGGAAATTCTTTTAATTAATATAAAAATGAAGGTAATTCTTGGTGGAGATTTTAATATTGATGTAAATATACATTGTTCCTTTGTTAACCAACTAAGTAATATTTTAACTCAATATGGCCTTTTAATGGTAAACAGTGCTCCTACACATAATGGCGCATGTCTAGATAATATTTTTACAAATTTGCACACTTCTGAATTTACTTGTCATTGATCCTGTACTTTCTGATCATATGGGAATTAGGTTTGAAGTACATTTTTCAAAATTAAAGAATAAACCAACTATTTCAAGAGAGATTAGATTAATATCTCAGAGTGCAATAAGTAAATTCTTATTTGTATTTGTATCACAATGAGGTGTGCTTAAATTGTAATGCTATGTTTGATATTTTATTATATTTTTATGATTTATGTTTTAAAACTGTCAAGGTTCGTCAGCAGTCAAACAGGTCAATTCCCAATTCTTGGTTCACGCCTGATCTTAAGCGTGATCATGTGGTAATGTTGCATAAAATAAATAACATCTGTAAAACTGAAAACAGTAGACAAATGTATTTAACTGCTAGGAAGGTATACAAAACAAAACTTTCTGCAACTAGAGTAATGTATGAGTTTTTAATAAATAACTCTGGCAATAAATGTAAAAAAACATGGGACATAATTAATAAGGCAGCAGGGAGGAATATTAATAAATCTGAAATTAAGATAACAGCAGAGCAATTTAATACCTACTTTGTTCAATCTGCTTCTGAAATAATAAAAAAGACTAAAGTACTGACAAGTCTGCTATTGACTTTTTAAATAATATGACAGATCACTCTGAAAATTTTACTTGGAAGGAAGTGATGTATGAAGAAGTTTACAAAAAAATTATGAAATTTAGTAACTCAAGGAGTCAGGATTACTACGGTTTTTCTAACTATTTATTAAAATTAAGTGCTTCTTATTTATTGGATCCCTTGGTAGTTATTGTTAACCAATGCTTTAACCAAGGTAAGTTTCCTGACCTCTTGAAAATATCTAAAGTTATTCCTGTTCACAAAAAGGGAAGCAGACAAGAAGTCTCTAACTATAGGCTGGTATCCTTGGTGCCAGTTACTTCTAAAGTAATTGAAACTGTAATTTTAGGACAGTTAGTTTCACATTTTGAAACTAACAGAATATTATGTGATGAGCAATATGGTTTTAGGCCCAACAGATCTACTATTTTGGGTATTGAATCCCTTATAAATGAAGTACTTTTTTCTTTTGAAAACAAGCAGAATGTAGCAGTGTGTTTATATGACCTTAGTAAAGCTTTTGACTGTTTACCCCATGATCTGCTGCTAAAAAGTTAGAATATTATGGAATAAAAAATAAAGAACTGTCCCTAATTCAATCATACCTTAGCAATAGAAAGCAATCAGTCTCAATTGATGACCAAATGTCTACTTTTCGAGATGTAACTATGGGAGTGCCTCAAGGATCTATTCTGGGTCCTTTTCTTTTCATTGTTGCTGTTAATGACTTGCCCGCTGCTACTCCAGGTAAAATGATCTCTTATGCAGATGACACCACTGTGCTAAATATTATTTCTGCAAATACTTTTGATTGGTCCAATACTTTAGATCAAATTTCTGATTGGTTTGACGCAAATGGCTTGCACATGAATAAAGATAAAACTCAAACTATCTTATTTAGTTTAAAAGATAAACAAAGTATAGAGCAAAAGGTTAAACTTCTTGGAATTTGGTTGGACAACAAGCTTTCCTGGAAATTTCACATAATGGAAATATGCAAAAAGTTGTCAAATGTTTTAATCTTAAGAAGACTTAGGATGTGTGTTTCCATTAGCACTTTATTGACTGTTTATTATAGTTTATTTCATTGCCATTTAAACTATGGTATTTTGTTCTGGGGAAGGCAATCAAGTATTTTTGCTCCAGAAGAAGGCTCTCAGAATCATAAAAAATTGTAATTCTCGCCAACATTGTGCACCTATTTTTAAAGAATTTGGAATTTTAACTGTGGCATCTTTGTATTGCATGCTTGAATTTTATTCATCTCCAAAAGAAAGATGAGTTTCTTTTTTCTGATATACATAACCATTATACAAGGTGTAGAAATAATATGGTACCTCCTAAATTTCGGTTACAGAAATCTGTTAACTCTCATCTCTATCTTGAAGTGACATTTTATAATAAACTACCTTTAAATATAAGATAAATTGCAAATGCAAGTTCTTTTAAAATTAGTGTAAAAAACAGAATTAAGGAACTTAATTTTTACAACATACAAGAATATTTAAATATAGATGCATTTTAATGACTTGCTGACGAAACCTATTGCATTGTATGTATGCCAAATGGTACAATAAATTATCATTATCATTTCCTGCATGCAGCTCATTCCCCATAAAGGAACTTAAAAAGTTTGAAGTTTATTTTTTCAGAATACTATTTGAAAAGATATTTTGTCAATGCAAGATGACCTATGATTTTTCCTTGAATCCTTTGAGAGGAAGGGCAAAAAAAAATTGTATTCTGAGAAACATGGTATATCCTCTTGGTTCTTGAATGATATATTTGGTACTCAAGCTTTACAGATATGTTATCTAAATATACCAGTATAAAATGTATTTTACAGATTAACAATATACCTCTATGTACATTGTAGTTTTATACAAGAAATGCTTGCCAAAAACTTCATTATGACCTCAAATGCCAGAACCTAATGTCATATACCAAAAAAATCATAACTGTATTCACAGCATTCAAATTTAGATACATTTGCACATTCTGTGTCCTACATTCTAGTATTTTGTGAATTTGGGAAATATTCCCAAAAAAATCATTCACTTTTTAGGAGTTCCCTCTAAAGATTTCATGAGAATTTAAAATGTAACAATAATTTTTCTTGAAATTTTTGTATACACCATTTCAATTTCCAATTATGTATTAAAAAAACACCCCTATACACCAAACATACAGTGAAAACAGAGCTTATGCTGCAAAATAAGTCTATTTATTATTACTGGTTGAGAGAGGCACTTCATACAGTGTTTTCAGTATCCATTAATTACTGGGTTTGCACAGTTGTTGGAATTTTTAGCAATTTCAAAGACGATAAGTAACAAAAAGCATGGAATAATTTCAATTTGCTGATGGACCACTTTGTCTCTGTTGATAAACTGCTGCACTCTAACTGGTACATCCTAAACATAAATAAAAATAAAACAATATATATGTAAACGATACACATGGATACAGCTTTTTATAGAAGCTGAAAAACAGTGATTATTTATTATAATTCCAATGATGCACTGAGTTGGAAGTTGCAATACAAAGATCACCAAGAAAACTGGGTTTGTTTGGAATACTGTGTATTTGGAAACCCAATGCTTCTCTCTTGATAATGCTAATAATGCAAAACAATTTAATATTTTACATTTACCGTTTAGTTTTAAAAGGTTATTTAAAGCCTGGCACTTTAGATTGTAATTATAATCTATTAAAGCCTGGCACTTGAACACATTGAACTTTAAAAAGTTCTCCAGTCAAAATATTAGAACATACATGCTGGATTTTGTCTTCTAATTTGTTGGGCATATGGGGGATTTGATGAATAAACCTTATCTTTAGTCATTTGCCACAATAATAATCTCATGGATTTTGATCTGGAGATGTGCAGATCAGTCTTTGTCATAAATATGAGACTGTGCTTTTCTGGGATTTCTTATAACAACTATTTCATTAATTTTTTTTCAGATGTTTCTATTTTATGTTGATTGTTCTTCCACACATGCCACATTTGTTATTTCAAATATCTATTTATCTACTATGGACCCAGGCTGCTTAAATTTTTATATCAAGTGAATCTTTGCACTTGACAGTTCAGGTGGTTTCATGTAATGTTAGCTAAATTGTGGTTGCAATGTTGCTAGAGTTACCAATAAACAACAGCTAATCGTTCTTTCTGTTGGTCTAAAGATGCATATAAACATATTTATAATGCCAATGAATAATAACTATATCATTATTATTGTTAATTGAAGATAAACACACAAATATACTGCAGCACATGTAAAATAAATTACGTACTTTTAGCAATACAGAAAAAATTAATACTCAGATACTTTCTAGGAGGGTGATTCAAATATAAATGGTAATTTTGTTAAAAATATTTATTGATTAAATATATACACAAGTAACTTCATCAGCATTTCTCAACATAGCCTGCTTCACACTCTACACATTTTTGCCAATGTTTTGGAAGCTTGAACATTACTTCTTCAAAAAAGTTTGAGGGCATGTTGCCAACCAAATGCACACATGCTCCTCAATGTCCTCATTGTTTTTGAAATGTTTGCCTCCAAGCGATTCTTTCATAGGTGCAAACAAAAAATAGTCTGGGAGGGACAAGTCGGGTGTTCAAGGGTTTCCCAGTGCATGTTCGCCATTGCGTCCATTGGCAAATTGGCAGTGTGAGGCGTAACGTTGTCTTGGAGAAGGATGAAATCTCTGATGGGCATACAAAGTCTTTAGCTTCGGTGGGCAGCTTTTACAGACCTTAACAATTGGCGATAGTAAGCTGCAGTCACTGTATGTTGATCATGAAGAAAATCAACCAGCAAAACTCCTCTGTAGTCGAAAAACACTGTCACGGATGTGTTATCTGTAAGACTTGACCTTGAGTGTTGAGCATAACCTTCGTTTTCCACAAATTCTCGGCCGCCCTTAAATTGTCTGGCCCAAGTAAACGCTCGATTCTGCGATAATGTAGTGTTCCCAAACTGTGTCCTTAAATGAGTTAAAGTCTCCAAAGGTTTAACCCCTTCCTTGATTAAAAATTTTATAATAATGTGTTGTGCAACCGACGAAGGGACTTCTTGCTCACTCATGGCTGTACTGACACCAGAACCTAGTTAGTTCCCCCTCCCTAACACACCAACCTTCAATCCCCCACTCCACCACCCTGCTCTGAATGGCTTCCTCTGTGATATGCAACAATTACCGTTTATATTTGAATCACCCTTGTATAATAGGCGTAAATGTGCCTATGAATGGTGTTTAACTGGAAAACATTAAAATTAATGATCAGATGAGGCTGTTCTTGCCCAGTATAATCCAGTATAAAACAAAAGCTAAAGCTAGCAATGGAACGAGACTGTTGTCCGAAGAACTATAACAAAAGCATTTATACATCTCAGGATAAAGAAAAGAAAAACAAAACTATATCCTGAGTGGTACAGGAAGTGAGGATAAAAATTTAAAAACTTCAGACACAGACCCAGTATCATCTGCAAAAACATCAGGGAGGTTACCCAGCAGTGGTAGAGTGGCCCATAGCTGTGCTCTGAAGAGTCCACTCTTATCAATACATGCCGGACCTACAATGTTGCGGCACAAAGCAGATAGTGTTTCTCGTAAAAAAATAGGCTGTGCATAAAATTGGCCAATGCGCAAGTGAGTCAATAGCATTTCCTCTCGGCAAGACAAACAAGAGTCGGTCGATACTCTTACTGCTCGCTCACGGTGGGTGTGTGTGTGTGCATGCATGCATGTGTCACGCACGCGCATACTTTACGCTCCCTTTCCTGCTTGGGAAACATGCTAGCCATTTCAATATTAAGCCTCCAAAGCAGCTTTCGGAAATGAAAACCTGCAGGCCTTGGACTAAGCAACAGGTTTCTGTAATGTTTGTCCAGTTCTGAATGGAAAAAATGGTAAAAGCAGCTGTGAAGGTATGCACATAAGAGCAAAGCCATAATTATCTAGAAGGGCATCATGCTGACAATGCAGAGGAAGTTCTGCCACTTTTTGGCATAGAGGCTCACAACTGGGCTGGTTGGAAAAGTTCCCACAGGCACACGGATGACCTGTCTAATCTCCACAGCACAGATGGTCGTGCTGAAAATAAACAATGCATCCATAATCTAACTTGGATCGAATCAGTGCACGATGAAGACAAGGCAACACTGTCTGATCCACTCCTCAATATTTCCCACTTAGTATCTGTAAAATATTCAGACTAAGGTCACATTGTGCTTCTAACTGTACTATATGTGATGACCAGCAAGTTTCTGATCAAATATCAACCCAAGGAATCTCGCCTCATCTGTGAATGGAAGTAAATCTGGCCCGAGTCAAAGAGATGGTGGATTTGCCACCTACAGTGCCAGAAGTTATGCAGACAGACTTCTCAGTGGAAAAACAAAAGCCATTTTTTGAGCTCCAATCATAAAGCAGTCTAAACACCGCTGAAGACAACATTCCAAAAGGGCGTACTCTGAGAAGTACCATAGATGGCAGTCATCCACATAAAAGCATGAGACACCTGGGTGAACACATTGAGTGATAGAGCTAATTGCTATAACAAATTGTGTCACTCTCAGAACCAATGTGGTACTGTTCTCGTGAATAAAAAGAAGGCCAATACTTACTCTTAAAACTCAATCCCGCATAAACTACTGAATGCATAATGGTAGACATGCACATATATTCCAGCTATGGGGGAAGGTAATATCCCCGCTCGCTAACATACATAAGACTTCTTGAGGTCAAAAAATATCCCAAATGTTTGGCAGTTATTAAGAAACCTGTCCATGATCTGTGTTGATAGTAAGACAAGGTAATCAGTTGTTGAATGATATTGTCGGAAATGCTAGTATGGAGATGGTGGGATACCAGGCACCACACCAACACCAATTGATCATGCATTCCATCACCTTACAAATACAACTGGTGAGGGAAATAGGACAGGAGCTGGATGGAAGGTGCAGACCTTTCCAGGTTAAAAATAGGTATGATAGTGGCCTCCTGTCACCGTGCAGGAAAGGTGGCGGCATCTACACATACACGATTATAGTCCTTGAGCAGGCACACCTTACCTTCAGGAGAGAGACGCTACAACATTTGGACATGGATTCCATCTGAAACTGGTGCAGAGTTTCATGAAGAGGAATGGCAGGGTCTATCTCTGTCATTGTAGTCTTCAAGGTTTCCAGAAAACAAAAGAGAAACGTTAAGATTCCACCTGAGCCTTAATGAAAAGAAATTCAGGCAGATAATGGTCTGAGCTAGAAACTTCAGCAAAAGCACACTTTAAAGCGTTAACCACATCAAATGGAACAACAACACCGGCAGGTGTTTCGAGACTGGCAATTGGCATATGGATCAATTTTCCAGACACTCACCTCAACTTATTCCATACTACAGAGGAAAGCTCTGTAGTGAATGAAGCTACAAACTTGTGCCACGATGTCTTTTCGCTAACCTTGATAATTTATCTGGATTTGGCATGCATCTCCTTATATTGTATCAGGTTATCTTATGTAGGGCGACGTTGAAAAATCCTGAAATCACACCTGCAAGCACGAATGGCATCCCAGCATTCATCGGTTCACCATGGCACCAGAAATCTGCAGGATTGGCAATTTGAATGCAGAATAGATTTCTCAACAGCAGAAAGAATTGTCTCTGTGAACTTTACGATTAAAAGATCCACAGACTTGCACACATCATAGTTAAAGACAGCCAAGCGGGAGTAAAGTGCTCAGTTGGCTTGATCTAGGCACCACCTAGGTAAGCGGATGGAACATACATCATGTATTAGGAGACTAATAAGGCAAGGAAAGTGGTCACTAGAATGTAAATCAAGGATGGTATTCCAGCATAAGCAAACTGCTAACTGTGGAGAGCAAATCACTATATCAAGATGACAAAAACTATGAAACGTGTCTGATAGAAATGTAGGCTCTCTGGTGTTCAGGAGAACTAAGTTATTATTGTCCAGGAAATTGGCAATTAACTTACCTCTCGCATAAACCCGAGATGAGCCCCAAAGTGGGTGGTGGGCATTCATGTCACCGACCAACAGAAAAGGTTTTGGTAGCTGTAGCTGAGAAACTAGGTTTTCCAAGTCAGGGCAAGAGAGGTCATATATATATAGAAAAAATGGTGAGGCTGATAGTTGGCAGCTTAATCCTTACAGCCAGCCACAGACTGGATGTCAGACTTTAGGGATACGCAGCCAGCAAGAATATCATCTTACAGGAGCATTAAGAGTGCCTCAATGTGCAGGAATACCCTCTACCGGTGATTAATCACATCAAACAGAAGAATACTACCTGAAGGTAATGTCATCTTGTGGACAGAGCTTCGTCTCCTGTAAGCAGATGACCAAAGGTTGATTCCAGTTGAGCAGCAGTTCAAGCTCTGGTCTATGTGGTCTAACACTACATATGTTCGTAACATTGTAGGATAGCCATGGGATACTCTAGATTATCAGATAAGTGTTAAATTGAAAGGTATTTTTGCAGATTCTGCTGTCGGTTTAATTTGTTTTTCTTCAGTGTCGGACTAACACTCTTTTCAGGAGCACAATCCTGCCGCTGTTCGTCTGACAGCAGGGGCAAAATCCTCCTGTTTCATCTCTTCCACCCGGGAGGACCCCTTTCCAATAGAAAATTTTGGTTCGAGAGTCTCGAACTGATTGGAAGTACTGATCTGCAAAGATGGTAGTCGCCGATTGGAGCTCCTCCCAGAAGATTCCTCAGAAGATAATCTACATGCAGAGTGACGTGGACTTTTACTAACCTTGGATGTTTTGGGTGTAGACGCGACACGTTCTTTGAGGAAGTCGGTTCTAACATAGCTAGTCTTGAAATGCTTCTCAGGTGTAGAATATGCTCAGTTTTGCCAGTCTTAGTGCCAGAGGTCGACAGTTGGGGTGACAAATGAGCTGAACTAGCTTAACATTTGTGGATTTGGCAGTTGGTGATGCCGACGTAGATGTAGTTGTTGAGGTTTCTCGAAGGGTAGTGCATCGATAATCTTTTCTGCAATTGTGACTCTATTAATATCGCAGGTCTATGTTATGATTTCCTGCCTGGGTGCTGGTTTAGCTGCAAAACAGAGCTATAAGAACTGGACCCCAGGACAGAGGGTTGGCAAATGCACAGGAATTTCCTGGCTTCCAAGGAGGACACCTTCTTGTTCACCCATATCTCCTGGATGGCTCTCTCCTCTGCAAACGGGGGCAGTCCCAGGAACTAGATGTATATCATTGCAGTTGATGTGCAACTGCCATCGTGCATGACATCTCCACAGTTGACTGACATCGGCAATACTTGCTGGTGTGTCCAAGGCACTGACACTTGTAGCACCACAGAACCCTGCCTTAATCCCTTGGGGTGGATCCACTCAATCAAAGGTAAGGAACAGAGTACACGTATGCACAAATTTACCATTTATCAGGCTTCATACCCTGCCTTAATCCCTTGAGGTAGATCTATCCAATCAAAGGTAAGGCACAAATTTACCATTGACTCTTCACTGAACCTTTGTACACAGCAGTAATTCCTTGTGCCAAAAGATTCTCCTGGATCTCACCATTGGACAAACAGTCCAAGGCACGGTGTTAGTAACGCCGCACCAGGAGTTCAGTATCTTGTGCATCTCAACCTTAACTGGGTAGCTGCCCATCATACTAGCTTTCAATAGTTTGGTTGCCTGGGCAGCTGATAGTGTTTCACCAGGAGCAAGCCATTACGAGATCGAATGCAAGACTTGACTGGATCAGCTAACTCATCTAGGCCCTTTTGAATTACAAATAAGCTAACCAACAAAAATGTCATACCTTCCTTGTTCTCCCAATTACTCAGTAGTGAGGACCACTGGACTTAACTAGTACTTTTTCCAAACACTAAACTGTTTTTAGGTTTGTTTTTTGTTGCCATAAGATAATGGTGTAAATTCATCCCTCAGTGCTCCACACCCAGCATGGAGCCCAACAAAGGATCACCCCACTGGAGTGACAGGGCTACATAGGGGATATAGCAGGCTCGCCATCCCACCCACCCTGAAGTTCAGTATAGTACCTGATCCGGCCAATTGACTAGGGGTGGGTTGTTCCTAGCCTTCCATTTAGGCAAAGCAGAAACCTAAGTGGTGTATGAGGTTGCACACCCTCCCCAGTTACAAAGGTCAGAAGCTCAGGTTCATACTCAACCCTCAATCAACCAGGATATCCCTTTCCACCGATATGGGTCTTCATGCACAGCCTACACATGGGTGGGCATTTTAATGTGCTGACCACTCAGAGGTTACCCACATGGCTCGGGATCCTGGGTGCACCAAACCTATACCTACCGTAGTAGCAGGCCCCTGAGGGGTGTAGTTGTTCATGCGTGTTGCTTTTCGGCATATTCCAAATTCAATCTTGTTTTTATTTCTAATTATTTTGAGGTCTAGACATGGAAGACAGCCATTATTTTCTCATTCTATTGTGAATTTGGTTATCTCTTGAGAAGTTTGAATGCATCTTGTGTGAGTTTACTTGGAAATAGTGCAATACTTCTCTTTGTAGAGCTACCAAGAGTAAAACAAAATTTAAAGGAGTGGCAATTTCTGTTTGAGAAAAGTTTTAAGTATTTTGAAATTGAAACCAATAATAAGAAATATCTTGGAAATAGTTAACTCGACCAAAAATAAATGCATATGACACAAAGTTGCATTTTGACGAGATCTACATTTTTTGTGTAATAATTTTTTGTCTATCTCCTTTGGATTACCAGTTATGCAAAATTCATTCAACTCTCAGCAAATACATGTTGTCATGTAAATATTTTTAATAGACAGTATTTTAATCAAAATCGTCATTTTTTAAAAAATCAAGATGTTTAAACATTTTTATGTAAAGGGTAGTTTGGGGTCACATCTTTGTGTCACATCATTGGAAGATGCTGAACTAAGTTATCTACCAATGTTTTGCTCTGCGTTAATGTTGTTTACAGACGTACACATGGACCTTTTTCTAAAAATACTTTTGTTGGGTTCAGCAAACCTTAAAATATCTATTTCCAGTAAAATCTTCTACTTTGTGTAGAATACAATATTTTCTCTACTTACGTACTACGTACCAAGTAGAAAAAATAAAAATGAACACACAAGGAATATTTCAAAATCTTCAAGCAATTATTTGATACAAATTTTAAATTTTAATGAATAATACATTTTTCCTCCCAAAGCTTTTGTTTGCCCTCCCCCTCTATCTCTCTTTTTAAGGGTTTCTCAGTAGTATTAGGTTTAAATGTGATTTTGGATATTGCTCTGAGTTTTTGTTTTTTATGCTGTTCAGGAACATGTGCATATTTTTGGACTCTGAGGTGCCTGTGTACCTCAAAAAAATCACAAAACTGAATTTTTAGTGTATTACAATTTCTTTTATCATGTACCATATGCAGTATATGTAGAACAAACTACCTTCTGTAACCTACAATAAGAGTAAACATATTGATAACATGCTTCAAAGATGTCAGGTTAGAAGCTGTAATCAGAAAGTTTACTGCCCCTAAACTATCATCTCTTGGTGAGGAAGAAACATGGTCCTCCATACCAAGCAACCTCAGTGATGTTTGTTTCAACTTCTAACTCAAATTTAACACTGGAAGTAATAGACCTGGTTTTGCAGAAACATGCTTGTCCATTAAAAGGTATACTTTCCAGACAATGAAGCATACACTACCCTCTATCACAGTGATCAAAATCATATAAAACATGTGCCAATGTCAAATATACATAAATCAATGTTTTAAAAAGCACCTAATTTTCTATATTCCATTTACATTAGATAAGATACCACTACAGACCTCTTGAAAGGTTATGTTACATTTCAAGTCCAGGTAAGACCTTGGAAGAGAGGTTAGGTGGTTAATACAATTCTCTCCAACATAAGGATAAAACACATCAGCTGCGAAGCTTCTTAATTTGTTACCTTTTTTAGTTTAAATGATATCAAACTGCAATCTTACCGCTATTTACCTAGTGGGTTGCCAGGGGTAAAGGAGGCATTTGTTTCTTTACTGCTTGATGGCAACATTCCAAACCCATGTTGGCTTCCTAATGCTGAAAAATGAAAATTAACTTCAGTTTAAGTTGTACATTTCACCAAGAATCAGTTTCTAGTAGATTGCAGTTACTAAACCAACAGTTAACTGTGAATTTACAAATGACTTAAACAGTTGCTTTGACAAACTGAGCATTCATACTATTACTTAGCACCTTCAGTTATTTGATGCATTACTTTCTCATTTAAAGGCTCAGTCGCCAGAAATTCACTATAGGAAATGTTTAGTGTTAAATTGGGATTATTGTTAACTTTTGCATATACAACTTTTCGTTTTATTAATCAGTTAGCAATTAGCCTTCACTCTTCCATGTTGGACTGAGCAACACACTATACTTATGCTGGAAAAGTTTATGAGAATGATGGGGATATGTAGATTACAGATTACAACAGGAACGAGATAACAGTGGATTAGTAGTTCCTTAAATAACAGCCAGTAGGTATATAAACTTAATTAAATTTCATGTTTAAACTTTAAAATGTTTTAAGTATAACTAACTTTGCAGTTAGTAACAACCAATCAGCTTATGTAGGACTCTGTGGAATGTGTAAGTTCTGTATTTAAATATAGCACACGACAGGACATTCTCTCTTAAACAATTTTTGTGCATTGTGAGTTAAATGTTTACAGTGTGCCTGTGAAGCGTCACACGGATTAAAGCAATATGGTTTTTTACGGTTTAATAAAGATGAAAGAGGATCACTTTCAGAAATATGCCCTTTGCTTCTCATACCAACTGAATTTTCATTCGGTAGCACAAAACAGTCATGCCTGCCAACAGTCACAATCACACAGTTTTGAATCTTTTGTAAGTACCAATAGTGCATTCAGAGCTTTAAGTTTTCAGTAAAAGTATCAGATTACAGTAAAAATTAGTCCTATTCCAGACATTTCCATGAGTACAGAAATGAAAAACTAGGCACATAATTTCAAAATTGAATACTATACAATTCTTTAAAATGGCCCGTCACATGTAAATTGAAAAATAATTGCAGATTTTGTATTCATTGAAACTGATAGAATATAGAATGAGTAATTTTTACAAAGCAAAAAGTCAACATAAGAAGAGGCAATCACATTTATGTGCAATAACAAAATTGAAAACTTGGGGGAAAGCAAGGATAGAGTTTCAACTTAGTGAACAATGCAAGTCAAATATTTTGAAACATAATATAAGTTAACTCAAATAGAAAAATAATGAAAAGATTAATCAACATAATTTACTTACAAGCAAAACAAAAGTTTCCTTTTGGAGTTGAAAGTTAGTTGAGTCAAATTTTGTAACACTACATGGCTTCTGAAACATGTTTTCCAAAATGAAAAGTAAGTGATGTAGTGTTACAAAATTTGACTCAACTAACTTTCAATTGTTAAAACACATCACTGTCATAAAGTCCACCATATATCAGGAAAATTCCTTTTAGAGGTCATAACAAACATAATGAATTCCTTAATCAGGGAAACTATGTTGAGCTTTCGCACATGCTTTTCAAGTATATCAAATTAGACATACACAAGCTTTCAAAGAAACTTCAAATCAAATTCAAAATGATATTATTCAAAATATTAGAGAAATAATGCAACGCATAATAAGGGAAGAAGTATAAGATAGACCTTTTGTTACTCTAATGCTGGAAGAAATGACAGGCTTACCACTATCATTTGTTGCATTAAGAGGGTGAAATTCAGGAGAGTTTTTAGGCTTTTCATAAGTCAGCAATAATTGTTCTGCAGTAGGGTTAAGTGAACATGTAAAAGCTCCTTTCAGACTTTCAGTGTGAATCTTAGAAATTCTTAGCTCAAGGATATGATGGGGCTGCAAAATTTTCTGGGCATTTAAATGGATTGCAAGCACTAGTGAAGAAAATATTTCCAAATGAGCTATTTGTTCACAGTTATGCTCATTGACTTAACCTAGTTTAAACACAGACAGTGCAATTCATAATGAATATAAAATATTTTTCAATGGGTTCTGTTCATTTTTTCTCATTCAACAAAGTATGTAAATGCAATGAATGCACTGGAAGTCAGGAAGAGGTTTCCATCGGTGTTGGAATTACACCTCTAGGATTGTGAACACTGTCCATAAAAATAAGACAGAACTGATCTCATTCATTGAGCACATTGTTGATGATCCAGATTCCTAGGATAGCAACACTTTTATTTGTCCCAGGGGGTATTTAGCATCATTGAAGAATCTCACCTTACTTTTCTGTGGGAAATTTTCAATCATATTTTTGCTCTCACTAATACATTATTCAATGTTCTCCTGAAAAAAGATGTTTGATGTAAATTCATTACATTGCAAAAGAAATTTACAATTTATTTCATTCAAGAATCTCAAAACCATTTTGAGATATATATATATATATATATATATATATATATATATATATATATATATATATATATATATATGCAATAAGAAAGTAACATGAATGAGAATGAAACTAAAAAACATTGGGAATGTGAATTGGATGATCCCAAAGTCAGATATTTGCAACTTTATAACATAATTGATACTATAAAACCTGATTTACAAGAGCTCAAGTTCCTTGATTACACTACTTGATTCGAAAAAGTTTGAAACTTTCAAAAGCAGATTTCCTGAAATTTTATTTACATCTCTTAAATCAGCCTACAAAAATTTGCAGAGAGAATTAGAAACTGTTAATAAGTTGTATCACTTTTCAGTAAGACAGTGACAGATTTTAGTTTCTGAAAGATGTTAGGTTAGGAGAAGAAGCTTTTCCAGAAGTCTATAAATTATGTTGTCTCATAATTACAATTACAGAAGAGTCCTCCAAAGTAGAATGTACATTTACCTGTTTAAAAATCTGATTTTTTCCATTCAATAACTTTCTCTAACTATTCTGCATACAACTATTCGTACAAAAAAAGTATTCTTTTATTTATATCTGCTAATTGAGATAAACATTAGCAGAACTGGCCTTATTACATGCTTCCCTGAAAGTAGAAGGGAAATAAGGGAACACATTAGGCTAAAACAAACTGTCAAATCTTTTAAAAGCTGGTTGCTCCATGAAACAATTGATGTTTGTTTGGTTGGCTTAGTGTGGTCCCATTTATATATGCAGTAAAGTTACGGTAGTTTAAAATTGAAACAAATAACAAGGAATTTCTCGAAAATGGCCAACTCTACAAGAAAACATACATTACATAAATTATGTGTTTTAACGAAATTTGCATATTTTGTGCAGCAAGTATTTATCTTTTATTTGACAAGTTGATTAATTACACTAAATAACACATCAAAACATGTTCCGGCAAAATTCCCAAGTAACTGTTGCTTAGTGTAATTAATTGACTTGTCAAATAAATGATTATAACAACACTGTTTTCAAACTTCCATAATAACAAAAGTTAAGTATTTGGCTATCTCTTACAGTTTAAACATTATGCAAAATGTTCTAATACTCATCCAGAATAAAGAGGTCTTCAGAGACAATTCCCAGAATATTCAAGATATACATTTTATTTGTGATGTAAATATCTTTAATATACTGCATTTTAATCAAAATCACTAAAAGACATTTTTGGGAAAACAACATTTTCAAAAATTTGTCTATGTAAAGGGTAGTTTGTGGTGGGAGATTTTCTTGAAAATTTTTTTGTCACATCCTTGGAAGGTACTAAATGTACCATATTCATCCAAATACAAGACATTGTTTTATTTCCAAAATATTAATGTTCAGAAATGCAGGGTCGTCTTGCATTTGCAATATGTTTTCCGAATAACATGCAAGGAAGAAGCAAGTTTCAAACTTTGTGGGTACGGAAGTGGGGAAGCCTGCAGAAAATAGTATAGATTGCCACCAAAGTTGCAACACATGTGGCAGATTTTGTGTATTTCACTTCACACCTAAAATTATCTGTTGATGGGTATAAGCATTCTTTTGGAAAAAGACCACGCACATATACCATTACATTTCCAGTTTTCCTTTGCCTCTGTATGCCACCTGCAATGAGAGTATACATGCAAATATGAATTAGGTAAAACGTTTTACGATGTATTATATTAAGTATATTGTTTTAATAGAATTTAGCATCCATACTTGTCAATGCAGTTATGTACGCCACTGCCGCGGCCATCATGTTCTATCCACACACATTCCATATATCTCTGTACTCTCCTCTCTGTCTCTCCCATTCATAACATGAATTTACGTGCTAATTCAATTTAGATAAAATTGTTAAGTTTGTTGTCTTAATTGAAAATTGTACCCATAATCGTCGTTACAGCTAAACTGCTGCCTTGAACATTTTGGTACATTTCTGTTCTCCCTTCTTCATCACTCTCCCACTCACATGTCCATTAGTTTCTTTAAAATATATTGTAAACCTTTAAATTCATTTAAAAATTAAATTATTGTCTTCTTTTTATATATGAAGATAGTATGCTAAATTCCAAAATTAAGTTCTGAAAAATAGGGATCGTCTTGTATTTGGATTGATACAGTAAATATCAAGTTTGGTATTAAACATCTTTTCGTTTTTGAACCATGCTGTCCACAGACACATACACACATGGACCTTTCTAAATATGGTTTTGTTTTTATGCTCAGGGAACCTCAAAACATATATTTCCTGTGGAATATCAACAATGATTTTTTTTGGGTGGAATACAATACCTTCTCTAACTACTATGTACTTTATATATAGATATATGCTAGAAAAATAAAAAGGGATAACATTTAGATACACAACACTCAAGTTGAAGGTAAGACCTAACACTCATTGTTATTGGTCGAAAAGGTCCTATTGCACTAAGCCAAAGACATTTTTATGAACATGTCATAAAAAAATTGCCTGAAAAGGAGAGAGGAGGATTCCTTTAAAGTACAGATGAAGGAGGTAAGTTTTATTTTCATTCTAATATAGAATATTTATGTACAATGAATTTTTATATTCTTTTCTTGTACAAATTTGTAAAATGGTAACCTGACTGTTCCATATTAGCACCATGAAAAATATCACCACACATTACTTGTAAACAATAATACAAATCAGAATCAAGGAGGGTCACTCATGTACTACATTATGGAAATTACTAAGTGATTAAACTTATTTTTGTGCATCCTTTTCCTCTCTTCTGCTTATTTCTCTTGTTGCTATTTCAGTGCTTCCCATTTGCTCAACAACCTTCAGGAAATCTTGTTCCACCAAGCCCTAGATTCTCAAAGTAGTCGATTTTGATCACCTGGGGTCCATGTTGGCACCAAATTAAAAAAAGATGAGATGAAAGTGGATCACATTTAGACAAGTTGTCACCATAGTTTTTACTTTCTAATGATTCATCGAACAGATAATGGCTAATGTACTTACATTATACTTTCTTATCACCTAATTGTATGTATACCAAAAACTAATGTGTTCCATTCACATGACTTTCTTTATATCGCTGTAACAAATTATTGTTAAAAAGCATATATCTGCTTTATAATTGAGATGAACATCAGCAGAGATTGTCTTAATTACTTGCTTCCTTGTAAGTAGAAGAAAAATAAGGGAATACGCAAGACTAAAACAATAGTCAAATCTTTTAAAAACTGGCTGCCATGTGGATGAAATTCGTTTCTATGCAGGGCCAGGAGTTTACAACTTTCCATGTGAAAAAAGTTTAAGTATTTTATATCTGAAACAAATAACATGGAATATCTCAGAAATTATCAATTCAATGAAAAAAAACGTACATACAACAATCTATACATTTTTTGTATAGTAAGTTTTTATCTATCTCTTGCAGTTTACCAGTTATGCAAAATTCAGCAAAATTCATGCATAATAAAGAGGTCTTTAAAGGCTATTCCCAGAAAATTCAAGACATACATTTTATTTGTGATGCAGATATCTTTAATATACTGCATTTTAATAAAAATTCTTTAGAGCCATTTTTGGGAAAAATAAAATTTTCAAAAATTTTTCCATGTAAAGGGTAGTTTGGGGTGGGAGGATTTTTCTCAAAATTTTTGTGTCGCATCCTTGGAAGATACTAAACTTAAATACCAAGTTTGATATTTCCCTGACTTTTCGCTTTTTGAGAGGGGGACCCCGCGCACACACAGACCTTTTTCTGAAAATACGGATCACAGGGACCCTAGAACATGTATTTCCAGTGAAATCAAGGTATCAAATTTTAGGGTGGAATGCAATACCTTGTCTATAATTTATGTACATTGTACTTGTAGAGAAAGTAAAAATTAAATATATTTTATAAAATTGTGTAAATAGGCTAGCTATTTGCTTTGTGGTTGTAGTACATGTAAATTATAAAAGATTGCATATTGATACTAGTAGGAATGAACTGCATGCATATGCAGAGCAACAGTACTTGTACAGACTTTGTAGTTGATCACTTATTATAAAAACATATACATTTGACATCAGCAAAAATTCATTATGTGCATATGCATAGTATCAATAATTGTCCACACTTGTACATGAATTTTGCAGTCTTGTACTAACTGTGCCTAAACAGTGTGTTTAATTTGCAATTATAAATACAAATGTCAGCGGCAAACACTGTTCATTTGTTTCTGAATTTTGTGCAGAAAAATGTTATACAAATATTTCAAAATAGATAGTTAGGTACAGTCATTGGAAAATGATTGAGCGGACTCTGTGAGCAGAATTTTTCAAAATCCCATTTCGTATCCCAACGAGGTTTACACTGATCGATATTTCCAATATGCTGCTAGACTTACCTAACAGTGTAGGTTATTGCCTGTCGAACATATTAACAAGCTATGTCTTGCAGCATGTCTCGCATTTGTTTGGGTTCCTGATAAAGAATGCGACAAGTGCCATGCTTCCCATTCTTCATTAGACAATTAGTAAACAAATCCAAAAGTTTTCTACCTGATGCTATGCTTATTGATAGTTATACATATAGGTGGAGCAACTGATTCCCAATCAACTGAATCAACCAATGTGCTCATTTGGAAGCCATGAAGTACCCTGAATACGATAAATGAATCACATTACTATAAACACATTGACTGGTATTAAGGCACATATATGAATGTGGTAGCAGATGCTTCTTGACCCAAACAAATATAGTTCAGAGGTAATGCAAGCAGTTTGTATAATACCGAACCTGAGTTCAAACCTCTGCAACAGCATAACTTTTTCTCCCCCATTTATGTTGTTTCTTCTATAATATTTTCTATTTCACATTCTTAGTTTATACTAATACAGAGTTTTCGGTATATTATATAGAGTATTAGATAATAATATGAAGGCATATATTATGTATAATAGCCAAAGTTTAAAACTACTGGTGATAAGCTTGATTCCTTTGTCATTATTGTGTTTCTTTCTGTGTTGGTTAAATGTTTGTGCTTGATTCCATTAGTCATCGAAAGAGGTCTTCAATCACTACTACAGAGACACACTCATTCATTCTTTAGCAATGGCAGAGGCCGTTGATAAACGTCCTATTATTCTCACCCTGGTTTCACAGGGTTATACGGCCACCAGAGTGGGTAGCATTTGTGGCGTTCCACAGTCCACTGCGAGGAGGTGGGCAAAGTTATATCGTGAAGAGGGATAGGTTGCTGCAAGAAAGAGCACTAGTCGCTTGTGTGTATCAACCATGAATGAAGACAGGTCTCTCATTGCAGAGGTTGAAAAGAGATCCGTTACTGATGGCCGCTAAACACAAGGCTTTATCTTTATTCCCAGGTAGTGCACGGACGGTTAGCAATCGCTGTACAGAGGCCAGAATTTGGTGTAGATGTGCAACAGTGAAGAAAATGCTAACTGAAGTCCACAAAATTGACAGGTTGGCATTTGCTGTACAATACAAGAACTTTGATTGGAGTGATGTAGTTTTCTCCAATGAAGCTACGTTCTGTACTGCAGATGCCAATTCGACTGTTTGTTTACAGGCCTAGTGGTACTCGATATGATATGTGCTATTTGGCCACTTGTGCAAGAATTGGTCGAACGAGCGTTACTGCTTGATCATGGATATCTCAGGAAGGTGTAGGTATGCTGGAACGTGTTCATGGAAAGCTGAATGAGGAAACATATTCTAGAACATGTTCTGAGCATTATTCTGAAGGTATTATTAAATTCCAACAGGATAATCTGTCGGTCCACAAGTCAGCTTAAGTTCAAAAGTGGTTTTTGGAGCATAGCAAAACACATTACTTATTTACAAATGCTAGTGGATTCCATTCACTGAATATTGAGGGCAGTGATAGCAAATAATGGGGACCATACAAAGTATTATAATTTGTTTTCTCTTGTTTTATTAGCCTTTTGTTGCATTTAAACACAACAGGAGATCAGGTCGCAGTGTTTCTTTTTTTTCTAGTTTGCGAGAACAGCAAATAAAAGATTTCAGAGAGCAAATGATTTATAAAACGTAATCTACACCAGCTGCAAAGAGCATTAATATAAACTAAAAATAAAAAAAAATCTATGCAGGTTACTGGCCCCGAACCTATGCTAGGCAGCTCACTGAGTTTCAAATGGAGTGCATGAGCACTGAGCCATTTCTACCTCAGAGCACTTTCTTCCCTGTTTATAAAGAACTGTAGCGGACAGCTCAATTATCAAGGTTTGGCTTATTTTTTAATGTTTCTGTGCATATTAGCGAAAAACAGGTTATTTTGATTATTCTCTAGTTGCTATTTTATGTTATAAAGCAATAAACAACGTCTTACCTTGTTGTATAAAAGCATGTTTTGTAGCATAGTGCACGTGCACATATAAATCCAGCTGTGTTACAGCGCTCAATCATTTTTTCTATGACTGTACATACAAGTCAAGGTGAATCAATGTTATTTTATATGGGAGTGCCAGAGAATAGATGAATTAAATTTAATAAAATGTTCTTTTTGTAGTTACTGATTGTTTGGAGACGCCAATAATGACCTGCAGTAAATTAAACCTTCCTGGGGGATTCAAGTCCTCCATTTGAGGAGGGTAAATAGTGAATTAAGACGATTACAATGAGATACATATTAAGAAATCAAAAAGGAATTTCAGTACATAAGCAGAAAATACTTCTGCAATAAAGGAACCTAGTAATCAAACTGAAATTAAGTCATTGTAACTTTATGTAGAATTTAACTCATTCAGTACTTTGACGGATTCATCCTTTATTGTATAATTTACCCCTCTGTACAATGATGGTCATTTCAGAAACAGTGGCATGCATTCTTAGATACCAATTTTCATTTATAAAGAGTGAAATTGTTCTTTGATTTCACATTTAATAAATGCCTATTTTATTTTCACTATTTCTGTTTTAAATATTTTAAGTGCCCTTCTGCCTGCCTATTTTAACTCAAATAAATGCCTGAACTTCTGGGCTCTAGTGATCACCCCCACTCTAGTGAATGGAAGGACAAAAACAATGACTTTGAATTAATAGCAAAAGATTAAACTTCAGTTATTGCAAATCAGATAGAATATTTTTCAGGATCCCAACATGTAGTGATAAAATATTATATACAGAACAAACTGCCTGCCATTTTCATTTGTTATTTGTTTTGTTTGCAGGTATGACTCATCACAGGAACCTGTGTGCATGCATTTAATGTTTGATGCAATAGAATGTTGTGCCCAGAGAGTCTAACAAATGCACCACGAAAAAAGTACTTGGATCCATCACTAAAGTCAGCATCCCATCAAATAAGAAATCCGGAATTTACCAAATAGAATGCAACAGTTGCAACAAACTTGACATTGGGAAAACTAAGATGAACTGGAAAAAAGAACCAAGGAACACTTCAGATGCATAAAGCACAAACATCTGCAGAAATCAGCAGTTGCTGCCCATTTTTGGACAGAAAACCATGATATAAATCCAGAGCCAAAACTATTGAAACACATTACCGGAAAGCAGGAATTAGCAATTTGGGAACAAATTTTCATTTGGAAAAACAAAAATAGGACTATCAACTTCGACATCCCCCAGGGCGACTCATAGAACCACCACCAGAGCAAGCAATGGATTGATCAGCTTTACCACCAGCGATTAGTTGACGTCCGGTTGACAATGGAGGAAATTAACCTCCGAAACATGTTTTAGGAAATTTAAATATAAGTGTTGTTTAGTGTCATTGATCGACTCAATGTTTACTTTTAATTTGTACCAAGAGAAGTTTCCCAATAGGCATGATCAGAGCTGGAAGAAATATATTGCTGTGGATAGGAACTTAGCAGAGATTGGCATAATCAAGCCACAGAGAGCAAAACAAAGAACTGTGTGGAAGAATTTGAAGAGATGGTGTTGGATCACGTGGCACAGAAGCCTTCAAAAAAATACCCATTGACTTGCTCCTTGCTCGTGAACCTCATGTTTCCAAAACTTCTGTATAGAAAATGCTAACAGAGAAGCAGTTGCACCTGTCATAGACTATGGGAGCAAGCATTGGGGCCAGATGGTTTTCAACCCAGAGTTCAGTTTTGTCAATGGATTATTCAGCGCTGAACTATAGTACCAAACTTTCTACAGTTTGTATTGGCTACTGATGACACCATTTTCATTCATGATAGTGTGTTCAACTGCACAATGGCCATAACTGGAGTCACAACAATTCACATGTCTAGTCATTGGCAAAGAAATTTACTGGTATTAACATACTGACTGGAATTGTACAGGATCACTAATAGGAGCCTATCTCCTTGCACCCGATATGAATGGTCGACACTGGCTCGATGGCAGAGTTTTGGACGCTGTACCGTTTGTCTGCAAGCGAATGTGGCTCCAAAACAACAGCACTCCTGCCCACTTCAATCACACATCTGCACTCACCTGAAGAATCTGCTTCCTAATAGCTGGGCTGGAAGGAAAGGCTTTGTACCCATGCCAGTGTGATTTCTGGATCTTACTCCTCCAGACTTATTCCTATAGGGGCGATGTTGGTGTATGAAATCCCAATAAAAACTAAAGAGAAATTGCTTGCTAGGGTCCTAGCTACCATTGTTATTGTGTAACGGACACCAGGGATTTTGGAGAGGATGCGACAAAATCTCATGCATTGTTGTAATACATTTATTGAGGCAGAGGGTCATCACTTTGAACATCTGCTGTGAGTTTCAGGTTGTTTGGAGTGTCAAAATTAAAAGCTACTTGCAAAACTGATCTTTAAAATTGCATGACATCCAAAATATCCATTTCCGACCAAAGGTTTCTTATCTCAAAATGCTCAGTTTAGAAATCTCTATATCAGTATAATTTTGATCCTAAAGGTTGAGGACATCCTATATATTGACAGAAAATGTCTAAAGGGAATGGTTTAAGATTCTACAAAGGAATTCTAACCAAGCTACACTGGTATATGAAGAAAAGAAAAATATGAACCATATGTTCCTTTCCTGGCTGGCTGCTACAACATTCCCATTACCAGGAAGTTTTATATGCATTGGTATAAATTTATAGTTTTTATGGATTTTTTTTTTCGAAAGTAGTCTTCGGTAAAAATCGTAACTAGCCTATTCATGGGATGCTTTACCAAGCTAATGGTTCTTTGAACAAATTTACACTTGTATCTCAAAATCTTTAAACAAACCAAAATTTTAAATTCCCAGAATACTGAGCCAAATACTGAAAGAAGTATACAAATATTACAGTATCATTTATATATTAATAATACTTAGGTTTGTTTTGTTCTTGTTTCACTTAAATTTAATGAAAATATTAATTTATGTTTAATGTTTATCTGTTTATACTTAAATGTTCTGTCCTGTTTTCTGAATAGTTCTGGTCAGCCTCATTTGAGGTCATTTGATTGCAATGAATCGTTATGTATACAAATGTTATATGAACTGGCACTTTGCTTTTGGTTAAAAGAGACATTGAGACAACTGTGACACTCAAGCAAGAGCAGTGCTATGGAGAACCAAGGGAGCAAAACAGATGAACCTGACAGGCAGCACATTCATTTTGGCAGTTTAATCTGATTGGATATTTTCAATGAAATGACATGTCATTAACTTGTATTAAAAAAGCTTCAAGTATTTCATCAGTCAACAAATAGTTGAAACTGAATGTAGCATTGAAAAAACCTGCTAAACATTTCCTGCTTAAATATAGCAGTTATATTTACACACAATTCTTCACTAATTGCATCAAGTTTATACAGTTCTCAAATTCACTTTAATTTACACCAGATAATCACTAGCAAAATTTGAGACGGTAACATAAAAAATATGTATTTTATGCTAAAGTTCAGTTCAAACAAAAATCCATTACTATTAAATGAAATAAATGAAATCTGATATTAGTTTCTGTAAAATTATGTAATTACCTGAGAAAGGAGTTGGACCAGGTGCATTCTTCTCAACAATGTTGATCATTGCAGTATTATTCAGAGCACTTTTTGTTTCTGTTTCCTTAAATACATTTGAACTATCTTTCAAGAAATACTTGCGCAAGTTTAAGTACTGTTCTTTTTGTAGCTCCACTGAATTATGCACTGTGTGAAGTCTTCCAGCCAGCGCCACAAAGCTGTCATGAAGCCGTCTCATGGCCAATGTCAGCTCTGAAAAACAGTAAAACTTTTCCATCAGTTAATTTATTTTACAAAGTGAATTACTGACATTTAATGTGTAGAGTTTGTTCCGAGTGGTTATGGTAAAGTCAAACTATGAAATTCTTGCTTAATTTGCATATCCTTAGGACAAATTTTAAAATATTATTTGATTTTTCTCATAATAAAGTATCAAATTATAACAAAAAAAAAAAACAAAAACAAAACAAAAACAAAAAAAAAAACATGCACACACACACAAGCATAGTCACACAATGAACACTAAAAAATCAGGAATTTATAAAATGAGCTGCCGAGAATACAATATGATTTATTTTGGAAAAACAAAATGAAATTTGGAAACTAGGATGAAGGAACACTTGATAAGCATTAGGTACAAGCATGTAGACAGTCTGCAGTAGCACATCATTTTTGGTCTGAAAATCATAACATGAAGAAAGAAATAGAATTGATTAAATGTGTAAAGAAACCTTTGAAACTGTAAATTTGATAAAATATCTTTATCACCAAAGAAGAAGACTCCGTTATGAATTTTGGTGAAGTCATACTGTTGACAAGAGTAGAGGGAAACACAACACCAAGCTGCCCACAACTACCTATTGCATGTAGCATCATCGCCCTCCATGGTGTAATGGTTACCATGCTAACTTCATATACCCAGGTTCAAACCCGGCGGAGGACGATGGATTTTTTCGGGCGTAAAAATCCTTAGCATGGCTTCCTTCGGAAGGGAAGTAAAGCCGTTGATCCCGTGTCGTAGATTTACGGCACGTAAAAGAACCTCAAGCCTGATTTAGAGGCCTCTGAGCAAAATTAAGCAGTCTTTCATGCCCAATTTAGAATGGGACGCTGAGAACCACAGTAGTTAAAGGATGTCCATAAATAACACAACAGTTAATTTTAATTTGCATGTAGCATCAGTCATCCCTGGAACTGAAAATAGGGTTAAAGTACCCTGAAACCGGTCTTCCCAAACGAAGGCAACGTTGGAGCAAAAGTGTAAAAATCTGATGAGTTCCATTCACATGACTTTCTCTATATCTCTGTAACAAATTATTGTTAATAAGCTTATCTTTTATTTATTTCATGCTAATCAAAAAAAATTAGCAGAAATAGTCTTATTTCTTACTTTATTGTAAGTAGAAGCGAAATACGGGAGTACCATAGATTAAAGGGAAAGCCAAAAGCTGGTTGCTATGTGACTGATGTTCCTTTGTATGGATAGGAATTGACAAATTCCTGTATGAGAAAAGTATGTTTTTCAAAGTTGAAACCAAAAAAAAGGAATATCTCAAAAACGATCAACTCCACGAAAAAAATGTATATAACATAAATTGTGTGTTTTAACGTGATCTACATTTTTTGTGTGTTAAGTTTTTGTCCATCTCTTACGGTTTAGTAGTTATGCAAAATTCATCCAGAATAAAGTAGTCTTTAGAGGCTATTCCCAGAAAATTCAAAATATACATTTTGTCAGGTAAATATCTTTAATATATGATATTTTAATCAAAATCGTTAAGAGCCATTTTTTAGAAAATCAACATTTTCAAAAAAAGTTTCATGTAAAGGTTGGTTTGGGGTGGGGGGATTTTTCTCAAAATCTTTGTGTCGCATCCCTGGAAGATACTAAACTTAAATACCAAGTTTGGTATTTTACCGACTTTTCGTTTTTGAGTTATTGTGTTCACAGACACACGGACACACACTCACACACACATTTTTCTGAAAATACTTTTTTTGGATACAGGGGACCCTAAAACATATATTTCTGGTGAAATCTCGGTATCAAATTTTTTGGTGGAGTGCAATACATTCTCTATACACTATGTACATAGTGCGTATAGAGAAAGTAAAAAGTGAGTCAATTCATTTACATTATGGCGCTCCACTGTCTAAAATACTTCTTTTTATTTGATATTATTATTTCAAGTTTATGTAAACTATTTTGTCAGGTACACCTCATTATTAATTGTCCAAAATCTGATTTTACAAAGTATAACAGCTGTTCTGTTATTGATTTTGTGCCTGATACTAATATCTATCTCATTTTATTTTCACTAATGAAGCTTTAATTTTTAATTCAACATGAATATTTAAAATTTCAATTATCATGATCTACCTTATGCAGGTGTTACTTCCCTTATCATTAGTTGATGTTCTGCTCCTAATTCCTTTTTATTACTTTCTCAATACATACTATGTCCATAGTGTATAGAGTGTATATTGATACCGAGATTTCACTGGAAATATATATTTTAGAGACCCCTGTATCCAAAAACAGTATTTTCAGAAAAAGGTCTGTGTGTGTGTGTGTGAACACGATAACTCAAAAACGAACAGTCGGTGTGTGTGTGTGTGTGTGTGTGTGCGTCCGTGTATCCGTGTGTCTGTGAACACGATAACTCAAAAACGAACAGTCGGTAAAATACCAAACTTGATATTTAAATTTAGTATCTTCCATGGATGCGACACGAAGGTTTTGAGAAAAATCCCCCCACCACAAACTACCCTTTACATGGAACTTTTTTCGAAAATTTTGATTTGCTAAAAAATGGCTCTAACGATTTTGATTAAAACATTGTATATTAAAGATATTTACCTCACAAATAAAATTTATATTTTGAATTTTCTGGGAATAGCCTCTGAAGACTACTTTATTCTGGGTCAATTTTACGGAATTTTGCATAACTGCTAAACCATAAGAGATGGACAAAAACTTACCACACAAAAAATGTAGAGCACTTTAAAATACACAATTTATGTTATATACATTTTTTTCGTGAAGTTGATTGCTTTTGAGATATTCCTTGTTTTTGGTTTCAGCTATAAAAAACTTATACTTTTCTTATACAGGACTTTGTGAACTCACATAGCAACCAGTTTTTGACTATCCCTTTAACCTATGGTACTCCATTATTTCGCTTCTACTTACAAGGAAGCAGGTAATAAGGCTATTTCTGCTATTTTTTTCTCGATTGGCATGAAGTAAATAGAAGCATAAGCTTTTTAACAATAATTTGTTGCACAGATGTAGAGAAAGTCATGTGAATGGATGACATCAGACTTTTTTATGTTGTTTCACGGGACCCCACATGACTACCTCATGGGCAAGGACACATTGTTCATCAAGAATTTGCATCGTACTACTACAAACTAGATTTAACATCGTTTTTTCCTGGATGGACATCAGAACTGAGGATTTACAAACATCGACCAGAACATGCTTGGATACAAAACCTGGTGTAACCAATAATGAACTTTGTCTCATGCTGTACTTCCAGTGATGATGGCATACTCTGGATATTGCAAGATGACATGTTACATAGGTGCGCTTTTCTCACCTTGGTGGTTGACATTTCACCAAGCTCTTTGCTTAGGTTAACTACAACATTTGTACAAGAACGGACTTATATTCATTGAGATTCTGGTTCGAGTGTCCTAATTGCAAGACAATTCTGTGTCTGTTTCTCTTGGGATCTAAAATGGACTTTGATACCCTGCATTATGGTGACCATGATTAGATTTGTATGATACTTCTCCTTGCAGACTTTTCCTAATTCTGCCTCCATAGATTCCCTAACCTTGCTCTCTTTCAGGTGCTACTCATTAGCTTTGTATTTTTTTTATATTTTATGTAATATTATAATTTGTGGTGTTTAGCACCCTCTCTCATTTCTTGTTTTGCCATTTTGGCATTATGGCATTATGGTGACCATGATTAGATTTGTATGATACTTCTCCTTGCAGACTTTTCCTAATTCTGCCTCCATAGATTCCCTAACCTTGCTCTCTTTCAGGTGCTACTCATTAGCTTTGTATTTTTTTTATATTTTATGTAATATTATAATTTGTGGTGTTTAGCACCCTCTCTCATTTCTTGTTTTGCCATTGAATGGTATACTTTTTCTTTATTCAACGTCAAGAGCCACTGTTTCTGCACTGGGAGGTGTGTCACATGCGTGATTGGCAAGTGCTGTAACTTATATTATTTTGAGAAAATTTTATTCGGGACACTCGGGATTTAATTGGAATTTCATTTTATATTTTCTTAAAGTACAGACAATTTGTTAGATTGTGTAAATAACACGAAGACTACAGTCTCTTCTCTCTGATGGGAAATCCTGTGGAAATTACAATGACATCAGCTTTCCCTGGTCTATGTGCAGCTTTGCTCCTGTCGCGTCATACAGGATATTCTAGAAAATGCCTATGTGTTATGCTGATTGGCTGCTTCAATTCAAAATTAGGGTAATACATTGGTATTACCTCGCCGTGTTGCAAAGTGCTTCTAGAAATGCCTCAAACGATATAATTGGACGTGAGGGCTGACTCTCTCTCTCTCTCTCTCTCTCTGGTTGGCATGTGTGTCTTCGCGTGGTGTCCTCAGATTCAACCATTCACTCGCTCATTGTCGACACATCACTCAAGGTAAGACATTCAGTCACATTAACATCAGTATTTAACTTACGAAGCCCCTCTTTTTGTAAACAAACAACTGTACATTGGAGGTATGCATAAATTCTTCATTATATTGTTATTGTTAGGCCAAGCATTTGTTATTGCTCTAATCTAAAATCCAACTTAATATTCCCCTAGTAACCAAAACTTTACTCATGACAATATGGTAATTTGTCTTAATTTATACAACAACCAATTACAAGCTGTTCCAAATTATGTTTCAACAAAGTAAGTTATTGTGTCCTCTTTTACAGCATGCTAGATTCCTAAATCAAGTTCAGACAAAGAGAAACCACCTCTTTAAGAAATGTGGTTATCAACAAAAACAAAATAATTATAATATGATTATATATAAATATGATATTAATAATAATAAATAATTAGTGCATTACCATTAACTCAAAATATATGTAAGTTTCACTGACTGAAATATGAATAACTATTTCCAACTTCCTAAACAGGAGGTAGACAGTTTGAATCATACCTTGAGGAGAGAGTACAGATGACTGGGATAAAGATAAGATATGCTTTTCTGTATTTTCCAATTCTTGTCTGTAAACCCGCAAGTCTGTTTCAAACCCAGATACAAGCTCTGTGAAGAACTCTAAAGGAGCTAAATTATCATACTGGAGGCCAGTTGGGGTCTCATGAGTCCTCTGGGCCAGCTCAGCATGGTGCAAACACTGCAAAACAGGAAATACAATCACCTTCAACTCATCACTTAAACTGTTACTAAATAGAGTTTATTTTAGCTATGTTCAATAATCTTGATTAATATTAAATTGCATCTCCAAAGATCAACATTAAAGAATATGTAAAAATAAAAAAGAAAGATATTTATGATGAGATCACACACAGTGAATCAATCTTAATACATTTATATGGAGTCAATTTTAATTCACTCACCTATTCATTTATTAAGGAGGTCAATTAGGTGATTAAGTTAATTGATGTTTGGAGGAATTTAGTGACAGTGACGGTAAAATTATATGTTTTATTAATTTGTTGAGTTGGTTTTTTAACACTACGTCACTTACATTGTTATTATGAGGGACTAGTTTCAAAAGCCTATGCTTTCATTTTCAACCTCATGGGTCCAACTGCCATTGCTGGCTGCATTTGATTGTACACTCTTCTCTGGTGGCGAAATGATGAACTTCTTAACTAAGCTGTCTACTGGCGGGATTTCAAAGTTTATTAGCCGATCTTTGTTTTTCCATATGAGGATGTTTTCCCAGGTTGTGAGTTCATTGTGGCCTGACATGGTTTTAAGCAATTTTGGATTTGGATCTAGATTGTGGTTTTCTTTCCAAAAGTGAAATGCTACTACCGATTTATCTTCTGGTTTCAATTTTAGGTTTCTAAAGTGCTCTTTGGATCTGATTTTTAAACTTCTTTTGGTTTGTCCTATGTAGAACTTTTCACAATTTGTGCATTTAATTTGATATATTTCTGACCTATTTTCTGGTGGAATTTCATCTTTTATTTTTGAATTTAGTACTTTTATGACAGAAAATCTGTTTATTGGAGCTAGGGTGATGTCTTGTTCTATGAAGATTTTTTGGTAAGTGAATTTTTTGAATGTGTTGATATGGTTTTTTCCTGCTGTTAGGGTAGTTATTTCTTTTATGGTTTTTTTCTGCTTTGCTTTGTTTAGTTTCTTGTACACAAGGTTCTTGCTGTATCCATTTTGTTCTGCTGTTTGAATTATGGTTTTTAACTCTTTGTTGAATTCGGTTGTGCTCATAGGTACATTTACTAATCTATGTGTGAGGCTGTTTATTATTGCATGTTTGTGTGGTAATGGGTTGTAGCTTTCATTTTTAATGTAATTTTCTGATTGAGTTGGTTTTCTGTAGATTCCAAAGTTTACTTTTGTGTCGTTTCTGATGATTCTTAGGTCTAAGAATGGGAGTTCTCCATTGGTTTCTGTTTCCATTGTGAATTTTATTGTTTTTTCCTGTATGTTTAATAATTTTATGGCATCATCTAAATGTCTACTTGGTACTATTGCAAATATGTCGTCAACATAGCAGTACCACACTTTGAAAATCCATGGGAATGCTTTCTTCAGGTGCGTTTCGAATTTGCTCATAAATAAATTTGCCAAAAATGGAGATAGAGGGTTGCCTGTAATATTTACTATTGAAGATGAAGTAGTTTTGTTCAATGTACAAACTTGTTAGTTGTAAGTAATCTTCTACTTCTGCAGGTACTATTTAGCCAGTTTTTTAATAGGTCTTGCAGTTTTTGTGTTGGGATGCTAGGGTATAGTGCTGTAACATCAAATGAAACTAATGTGTCTTCTGTGTCTATTTTTAGATCTTTGATTTTTTCAACTAATTCCAAAGAGTTTGCTAGATTGGAACTTTCAAATTTTGGAAACGAATCAAATTTATTCAATAACCACTTTGCTAATTTATATGTTGGAGAATCAATACTACTGGTGATTGGTCTCATTGTTTTTCCTGTTTTGTGAATTTTTGGTAGGCCATAAATTCTGGGTAATGTTGGATTGTCTACTTTTATTTTAAATGATTCTGCTTTTTTGATGATTTTACTTTCTTTTACTGCTTTGTTTAATGTCTGGATGCAAGAGTTTAGTGGGTTGGTTTCCACTGTGATGTATTGGTCATCCTGTAATAAATTTTCCATTCTGTTTATGTATTCTGTTTTCTCCAAAATTACCATGTTGTTCCCTTTGTCTGCTTTAGTGTACATGACTGGTTTGTCTTTTAGTGATTTTAATATTTGGCTATTGCATTTGGATTTTTTTTTCATTTTTAATCTGATCAACTATTTTTGAACATTTACTTTTTATTATAATTTTATCTTCTTGCTTTAAATTTTTTGTGGCGATTTGGATGTCTGCAATATAATCCTCTACTTGGTTTGAGTAGTGCACACACGTTTTTAACCCTTGGTTCAGAAAGTTTAACTCTTTTTTGGTGAAATTTTGATTTGATAAGTTTACTACATTATCTGTGATTTTACTTTGTTGTGGTTTTAGGTTATGTTTTGGTTTAGTTGGTGGTTTTTCTTTCTTTGTTTTCAAAGAATCACCAGTAGTATTGATTCTCCAAAATATAAATTAGCAAAATGGCTATTGAATAAATTTGATTTGTTTCCAAAATTTGAAAGTTCCAATCTAGCAAACTCTTTGGAATTAGTTGAAAAAATCAAAGATCTAAAAATAGACACAGAAGACACATTAGTTTCATTTGATGTTACAGCACTATACCCTAGCATCCCAACACAAAAACTGCAAGACCTATTAAAAAACTGGCTAAATAGAACCTGCAGAAGTAGAAGATTACTTACAACTAACAAGTTTGTACATTGAACAAAACTACTTCATCTTCAATAGTAAATATTACAGGCAACCCTCTATCTCCATTTTTGGCAAATTTATTTATGAGCAAATTCGAAACGCACCTGAAGAAAGCATTCCCATGGATTTTCAAAGTGTGGTACTGCTATGTTGACGACATATTTGCAATAGTACCAAGTAGACATTTAGATGATGCCATAAAATTATTAAACATACAGGAAAAAACAATAAAATTCACAATGGAAACAGAAACCAATGGAGAACTCCCATTCTTAGACCTAAGAATCATCAGAAACGACACAAAAGTAAACTTTGGAATCTACAGAAAACCAACTCAATCAGAAAATTACATTAAAAATGAAAGCTACAACCCATTACCACACAAACATGCAATAATAAACAGCCTCACACATAGATTAGTAAATGTACCTATGAGCACAACCGAATTCAACAAAGAGTTAAAAACCATAATTCAAACAGCAGAACAAAATGGATACAGCAAGAACCTTGTGTACAAGAAACTAAACAAAGCAAAGCAGAAAAAAACCATAAAAGAAATAACTACCCTAACAGCAGGAAAAAACAATATCAACACATTCAAAAAATTCACTTACCAAAAAATCTTCATAGAACAAGACATCACCCTAGCTCCAATAAACAGATTTTCTGTCATAAATGTACTAAATTCAAAAATAAAAGATGAAATTCCACCAGAAAATAGGTCAGAAATATATCAAATTAAATGCACAAATTGTGAAAAGTTCTACATAGGACAAACCAAAAGAAGTTTAAAAAGCAGATCCAAAGAGCACTTTAGAAACCTAAAATTGAAACAAGAAGATATATCGGCAGTAGCATTTCACTTTTGGAAAGAAAACCACAATCTAGATCCAAATCCAAAATTGCTTAAAACCATGTCAGGCCACAATGAACTCACAACCTGGGAAAACATCCTCATATGGAAAAACAAAGATCGGCTAATAAACTTTGAAATCCCGCCAGTAGACAGCTTAGTTAAGAAGTTCATCATTTCGCCACCAGAGAAGAGTGTACAAGCAAATGCAGCCAGCAATGGCAGTTGGACCCATGAGGTTGAAAATGAAAGCATAGGCTTTCGAAACTAGTCCCTCATAATAACAATGTAAGTGACATAGTTTTAAAAAACCAACTCAACAAATTAATAAAACATGTGATTAAGTTACTTTACATTAGATGCGCCAACATTCTTATCTTCTGCTGTTTTCCCTTGTGAAAGTGCAATATTGTGTAACTGATTTGTTGTCGTCTGTTGACCAACATAGTCATTAAGTGGGGGGAACTGATGTAAGTAGATGCTGCATAGACGAGCTTGCCAGAGTGTACTCTCAGTGGTGGATGGGCAAATAAATTGATATTTAACACTGATCTCTTGTGCATTGTGTTTTACATTTGACAGACTTGCTGTCTATGTTGCCTGTGTCAGCATAAGATGTGGAGTTATACTTCTGCAAAAATGTCTGTTAACACTTCTATTTTGCAGCCTGATAGTAAATGTGACTCCCTATTATTGGTGCAAGTTGTGTAGCAATGTGGTGTCTGATCTTTGAAGAATTTTTGTCACATATACATTTTGTATTTCTTCATTTGCAATGAGTTTTAAATGCATTTTATCACATGTGTCTTGGTGTACTACTACCTTTTGTTCCAGGTATTATAACAACATATCTGTAGTCCTGCAAGAGTAGAATTGTTTAGTTTGCATGCAGAGTACTGCTGTAGTACTTGATGTATGTATAGTATTTGTATGATGTAAGGCATGATTGTAGTACATTTTTTTGTGTTGAGTGGTATGTATGTGGTATTTAAGATAGATATGATAATATTGTGTCAGATGTACTGGTATACACACAGATATATGGTATGAATGTGGTACATGATGCAAAATATGATGATGTTACACAAGTATAAAATATATTTGATAAGTGTGTACTTTACTTCATTTCAGTTGACAATCTTGTATAAATATACATAGTGCCGACTGGTTAGGTTAAGTTTTACTTCTTTTTTGTGCATTACATTTCATGTTTGATATGTTTTGTCATTTAAATGATGTTTGTGGATAGCGAATATTTTATTTTGTTCGTTATTTGTGATTGTACATTTGTGTAAATCCTATTTTGTGATTTACATTTGTAAGGCATACTTTTTCTCTTTCTTTTGGGTTTTGTTTTGTAATTGGGACCTGGCAGGATATTGTCTAATGTGTTTTGTAATTTATTGTAGCAAGTGCCAGAACCTTTTGCCTGTGAGCAGTGGAGCTGGTCTGTCTGGCTGAAATAGTAGCACATCGCCTGCACAACAGGGCGGCACAACCCACAGGAGCCCACTCACGCCTACGGCGATCCCTCCGATCCCACACAGCACGAGTCATCTTCGTCCAGATGATATATATAAATTATATATGTCAAATACATAATAATGTTTGTGTGCAGTGCAGCTGCAATTGTCTTAATAAGAAAATATAATTCTAGTAAGCCAGCATTAAAAAACATAAAAAAAAAAAAAAAAAATCTTGTTTTATCATAGCAAAAAATAGATGTTCTTGGACCCTCAAAGTACTCCACAAATGCATTTGTCAGAATCTTTGTTTGTAAAATTAATTCTTATTGTGTTGTATATACTATGTTTGCCTGCCAGTTTACCATTTTGTTCGAGATTGTATTAATTCTCACTATTGTCATTTAATTTCTTCTCAGCTCTATCAAAGCTTTTTTCTTGGGGGGTGGGAGGCAAATGCATGGGGTCGAGTAACTGATTCACCTTGTTATTTTTGACCAATGTAGTCATTAGAGTGGGGGAAACAAGTGCAGGTAGATGCTGGAAGTGGCCATGTTCAGTAGTCATCTGGCAGCCATGATGTGAGTGGAGGTCGTTAAGGGCATGGTGGCCATGAACGTGGGAGCCACATCATCCTCCAACAGGTAGAATGTACTACTTCATGTTCAGTAATAAAAGCTAATGTAAGTAAACGCTGCATTTCCTTGGTGAAAGAACTCCTATCTTGACCTATTAGGGATATTTCCCCTAGCTAGCATGATTCCATCCTCCCCTGTAGTTCACACCAGGGACCTCTACATTGATTAATATAGTGTCTGTTTCTGTCTTTGGTTCCCCAGTTTGTGACATTACTATTTTTAAGGGTGTGGGTATAATATCTTAATGCACAATTTCCAAATTGTTTTCTTGAGAATTACTGGACACTATGGATCAAAGTAATGCTAGCCTATTTGCCTTCAAGATATAACTGCCTCTATCTCCATTAAGTACTAATAATTCCTAGGCAATTCCTACGTCTAAGTTTATTAATACAATATCCTCTCTCAGATCCTGGTCTTCAAAGATAGCATTTATTATTTTTGCTGTATTATGGGCTTAGATTACTCAAAAAAATTTGTAGCATGTGCTATATTGATACAAAGCTTGTTGTTTGTTGCATTTATATTCCCACTTTTAACATCTCTGGTCATATCTTTCTCTGTTCACCACCTCTCTCAAGCACACATGCACAGGTATAGCAAATGAGTCTAGTTAAAATTTCCAATAATTACAACTTATACTGTAGGCCAACAGATAATAAACATCTTAAGACTAATAATGATGCTTGTGACAATATGAAACTTTTACTTGCTTTCTAAATGCAGCTTTTTCATCACAGAGAACACCAATGGATAAGGAAGTGGATTAACTTTCTATTGGGGACAATTACACACTTTATTTTTAGAGTTTAGTGTCCCTTTTAACAACTCAGGTCTGTAGACTGCAAACGAAATTATGGCCATTGTGAATTACAGGCCTAACACAGCAGACAGTTCTGCTGCTGAGTCATCACAACCAGGATGCAATCATCCATACAAGTGGCAGTGTTTTATGTGTTATTAATATCCTTTAATGTGGGTTTGAACAGTTTATAAAGTGTGAGTACTGTAAACACTGTTTAGCAAGAATGAGTCTACATATGGCAAGAATTAAATGCAACTTTAATTGTGGTAGCCTACAGTTAATCTAAGCTGACACTGTAGGTTAAGAACATTCACATGGACATGTTTTCTGTAATATTTAGCCTGTTTTTAAACATTTTATTGCGTATGAGAGAAGGTATAAGTATTGCTTTGCAAAAAAAAAAAAAAAAAAAAAAAAAATAAATAAAAAAAAAATAAATAAAAAAAAAATAAATAAAAAATAAAAAAATAAAATAAAATAAAATACATGTATTATATTGTTTTACACTTTACTTTTTGTACACCCAGGTATGGTTCACATGTCACACATCTGAAGGTGGTAACATGTAACTAGTGTCTTGCTCCACCGTTTGGTAGCAGCACATGCCAAGGGCCCACTTGCCATAGCAATTTCATAACAATTCTGTCAACCAACATGGAAAGCAACCATCAGGGACAGTGCTAAACGATGTGATTCCTATGCAAAGAAGGCCAGACTACTGCAGAAATTCATTGGTGCTTGGTGGCAGTCTGTGCAGAACAGGCACTGTCACAGAAAACAGTTTACAGCTGGGTGGAAAGTTGAAAAACTTGCACATCCGTGGACAATGGAACCAGTTCAGGAAAGAATGTGGCAGTGTCAACACCTGACAACATTGCCCAGGTCGAACAGGCCAACCAAGGAGGCAAATGCATCACATTTATGGAAATGGAGGCATCCACGAGACTTAGCCAAAACACCCTACAGCAGATCGTGCATGGCCACTTACAGTAAGGGAAGGTGTCAACCAGGTGGGTACCTAAACTCTTGTCTGCAGACCAAAAGCAGAGGTGTGTGGATATGTGCAAAGAACTTTTGCAATGCCATAATCAAGATCCAGCTGACTTCATGCTAGGCATTGTGACAGGTGCTGAGACATGGCTCCATTACCATGGGCCACAAACAAAACAATCAATGCAATGGAAGCATAACACCAGTCCACTGCCCACCAAGTAATGTCGAACAGTGACATCAGTTGGCAAGTGAATGGCGACAGTAATCTGGGACACAAAGGGCATCATCCTCATTGACTGACTGGAATTTTGGGCCATGATTAACAGTGCAGAATATGTGGCAACCCTTAAGTACTTACGGCGTGCCATTAAAATGGTGGACCAGGAAAATGGCTAAAGGTGTGCTTCTGCAACATGAAAATGTCCACCCCAACACATGCCGAGAGACCATCACTGGCATTGGTTAATTGAGATTCATGGTGCTGCCACATCCACCATACTCTCCTGACTTGGTGCCAAGTGATTATCACCTGTTCGGGAACATGAAAAAACCTCTGCATGGTCGCTGGTTTGCAGATTTTGCAGAACTACACACAACTATCAAGGCATGAGCATTCTGAAAGAATGGTTTCAGGCAGGTCTGGAGATATTGAAACATTGATGGCAAAAGTGCACACAGTTACAAGAAGATTATGTTGAGAAGGTGGACATAGCAACTGATGTGTAACTTACTTCATTTGGGTAGAAACCAATAAAGTGTAAAACAATATAGTACACCCCTCGTATATATGGAATTGTAATAATCTTAAGTTGTGATGATATGTTCAACCCAAGCAACATTGCAGATTAGATAGCACTCACATGGCAGTACTTTAATTGGTTTTGAACATGTGTTAAGTGTGAGCAATTATTTAAGCATTGTTTCTCTAAAATAAGTGTATATGTAGTAAAATTGCAATTTCCTTACATTGTGCTAGCATGTTTAACTTAAGCTATCATTGTAGGTTAGAAGACATTCACATGGCAGTATTTTGCACAATATTAAACTGTTTTAACTGGTTTTGAACAATTTATAAAGTGTGAGTAATGGTTTAAGCATTTTTTGTGGCAAAACTGAATGTATGTATGGCACAATTGTAATTATCTTAAGTTGTCATTGCCTGTAGTTAACCCAAGCTACCATTGTCTGTTAGAGGAATTGGGAAATGACTGTTTTAAGGGTGTATGTACATTTTCCTACATAACCGTGATAATGTGTGCTTCAAATACGAAAAAGAATTTTCTTCTAGAGTTATAAAATTGTTAATATTTTCTGTTTGTGCTGTGCCAAAGGTATTTTAGGTTATAACTAGATAATATTAGCCAACTCATATAACTGCAAATATGGAAGTTTATCAGCAGGTATGAAAGCGAAGTGATTTATACAGTGAAACTTTTAAATTATTATGCAACTAATTTGAGTCAAATATGGACACTATAGTTTCACTTAGTTTTTTCCCGGATGCATTTCAAAGATGTTCATTTTCATTGTCGACACTCACTAAAGATAAAGACAAGCATCTTTGAAAACTAAGTAAGTGAAACTATATATTTATATTTTAAAAATGGTGTGAATGTGTAAATGTATCATGTTGCAAATTTAATTACAGCAGTAATAAAGAGTGATACAGACAAGACAAGAAAAGACATGAAAAATGGATATGTGCTATACATAGAGCTGAGTTTCTGCCTGGTAAACAGGCATATATCAGCATTAAACATTTTACTGAAAACAGAATATATTTACAAGCATTTTAGAGATGTAAATTGAAGAAACCTCCCCTCCAGTATTGTGACAAAGGCATATGTTGTGTACAATTCAGGACTCTTATTAGAGATATGTGCCATAAATAATATAGTGTGCCCCACTAAAGGAAAGCTAAGGATATTTCTGCGATTCTTCACTTGCAGCAGAGAGCAAAGTGGGTCTGCAATTTTGCAGCAGTATACATATTTAGATGAGTATATAGCAACTTTTCTTGAATGCTATTAGTATATATTTCGTAGACAAAGCTAATTTACTACTATACTTATTTTTATGAAACTTGTGCAACATAAAAGGCACGCATATAAGGTTTAACACAATTGTGATAGCACTTGCTGTTGTGATTATGCACTACTACAATGATGCCACAGATACATGTGTGAGCCCTCTATTTCATGCTGGCCAAGTTGGGCAAATGACACTCAAATAAACTTGGATCCACTAGGCTGAATTAACTGTCATTTTGTTCATTTGTCTTGGAAATACACAAACAAAATCTAATCCAGGCAACTCAACGCAATTGAAATTTGCACTTACGCTCCAAATTGGGAAACACATTATTCTCCACACTGTGAGGTTAGCAATGCTATTCTAGAGGCTTCATGTATTGAATAAAATCAAATTTATTAAAATTTAATTGCATGTCGACTTGAACAGAAGACCTCTCTCTTAGGCAGCACATCTTCTTTTTTAGGGGGAACAGTCTTCAAAATGGAAATGGCATGTTATTTATGGATGCTCTTTAACTACTGTGGTTCTCAGCATCTCATTCTAAATTGGGCATGAAAGACCACTTAATTTTGCTCAGAGGCCTCTCTTTCAGGCTTGAGGTTCTTTTACGTGCCTTAAATCTACGACACAGGACCAACAGTTTTACTTCCCTTCCAGAGGAAGCCATGCTAAGGATTTTTATGCCCGAAAAAAATCCATCATCCTCCGCCGGGTTTGAACCCGAGACCTTGGGTATATGAAGTTAGCATGGTAACCATTACACCATGGAGGGCGATGGACCATCTTCAAGGAGAATGCAACCAAGCAGATAGTTCAAGAAGATAAGCATAGGCCCTTGGACCTTAGAAGAACCACTGTATGGGCTTGTGCTGCACAGACAATTTATTTCTGGGAATGCAGAAATGAGCCTTTTTTCAATAATAATAAAGCAATATAGACTGTTGTAAACACAAATGTCTATTTTATTAGCAATAATTTATGCAGATTCTCAAGACAAATCATAGTTATAAAACTTGGAAGTTAGCTAAATTTATAGCCAACACTTTTTAAAGGTTCTTTAGAACATTTTCATTTTTATTTATTTTTTGTTTCCAGTGCTTCCTACATAATGTGCCATAACCTTCAGATTAATTTCATCCTATCAAACTATAACTGGACCCATTTAATAGCTATTAGCTAGAAATACAACAAATCTTATTGATAAAATTCTAATTATTAAACCTAATTGTCTTAGTGTAGATAAAGCAATAGTTTTCTTGAAATCATACTCAAAATTAGCTCCTAATCCATACTCAAAATTAGCAGTACTTCTGAAGGATTTTTTTTTTGGATAGTGTCTAACACCCACATTTACTATTATGGCACCTGTGATATATGGAACGATGATGGAGCACTGGTGGAATGTCATGGCAGAGGAAACTGGAGAACCCAGAGAAAACCTGCCCTGCGCCACTTTGTCCATCACAAATCCCACAAGTGGATACTTGGGATGGAACCTAGGCCTTAGTGAGAGGCTAGTGGTGTAACCTCTTGGCCATGGCATGGCCCTCTCTTAAGAATGGATGTCAATGATGGCAATTAAATGACGAGCCCTATTGCTTTTACTTTGAACCACAGTGGACCTTGGGAATATTTTACCTGAGCCAGACAAATGTGGAGGCTCAGAAAAGCATGGCTTCAAATCCCCACTCCATAGGTGGGAACTGAATCTCAGATGCTCTGAATAAGAGCTATGGACAAAACCATTGTCCTATCCAGGTACCCTTTTTTACTTAGCAGTATTTAAAGTGGAAAGGAGGGGGCCCTCCACCCAAACTTAAAATAAACACAGCCATTCAACATACTCCTGAACTTGTGTGCAATGAAAGTAAAACATGGAAAGAAAAATTTCTCTCAGTGTGACATATAACATATGAACCAATCAACTCATTCAATGAAGACAAGACTTAACATATCAGAATGAAGTAAGAAATGAAGTTAAGCTCAACAATCTTCCCCTCTTTCTATCTCCATAGTTTGCCAATATAAAATATTTACTGCTTCAAACTGGCCTGCTACAAACTATAAGTATGCTTGATTATGTGCATATTTAAATTAGCACATTTATACTATGTATTCAGATTACCTTGGCTGTGTCCAATTTTAATTTATCTGACAACATTCCATTTTTCTGCAGTCCACTTGTTAGTCCAGCCAACAACTGCTTAAGTGACTCAGTGTCTTCTTGAACCTTATGAAGAGGCTTGACTGAACCTCGTGCTATATCTGAACTGTAGCTCTTCTGAGTTTTCACAAAACTTCTGTAGGTAAGAAACACAAATACTATTACAAGGTTGTAACTCATTTTATATTGCACTTATTCATTATCATCCTGAATTATTCATTCTGAACCATCAACATGTAAATATTATGCAATTTCTTGTTATTCTTAAAATGTTTTCATTCCAACTGAAAAGACAAATGCTCCAACTATACAGTGTAGAAAGAGCACTCACATAAAAAATGTTAAAGGAAGAAAAATCTGAGAAAACACCAATACTACTGGTCCAGACAGTAATGTTGAGCTTTGTGTGACACCATGCTTTTGTATGAACAGCAAAATTTGAGGCACTTCAAAATCTTGTCTTGTATGTTCTTCACCATTAATTTTTCATTAGAATGTTAATTTGGTAAAATAAGTGTAGTCACATTCTACTTACTTATTCTTGTTATTCAATATCCAAAATATACATATTTTTGAGTGTCTGAGATGGTACAAACAAATTGCCACATAATGTTGGTTTGAACATTGTTGAGCATGCTTGAGAAAAACTTTAGCACAAAATAAACATACAATATCCAATTTGTGAATGCAAGTTAATAAACAAAACTACATATTTTAAGCTACTGTATGATTTATTAATGATTATCTTGAAGGGGTAATGCAAAGTCAAGTCAATGTTTCCCAACAATAAGGCCATCACTTTGAATATTAGTGTCAGACTCATTCATTCTAGAGGGCACGCTCAAAAACATACAAAATATTGCTGATTTTAAAAAATACAAGATCATTTTATTGTTTACTGGTCATTTTGAAATGAAATGCTTCATATTCCTACACAGGTTTTACTCTATAAACATATAAAAATAACATCATTCACAAGAAATCACTTAACTTTTTTTTTTTTTTTTTTTTTTTTGTGGTTACATCCTTTAATCTGGGGTTGGTCACATCATGATGAATGAAATCAATGAAATGATGTTCAAATGATCATGGGGGTTCATGCAGCTTGAAGTACTCGTCATTGGTCTTCTAAGGATAAGGGAAACCCCCCCTCTGTCCCCAACCAATAAAAACCTTATCCAGGAAACTCATCCTAAGAAAAATTCAAACTCAGGACTTTTGAATGTGAGGCACACATGCTACCCCTACTACATAGGGAGACATTGTTACCATTATCATCATCATCATCATCATCATCATCATCATCATCATCATCATCAAAAGAACAAACATTCTGGTCAATACTGCAATTTTTGAGTGGTAAAATACACACAATTAAAATATATAATTTCAAATCATCTGCAATTTCAGTTTTTCTTAGCAAAATTAATAAATAATTAACATGTGGCAGTATTTTATTTTTATTGGGCAAGATACAGCAAAGTACCTTATGGACATGTTGGGTAAATTTTTATTTCATGATGCAAGGGCTTGCATCACAGCTGTAGCCTCCGAAGCAATGCTGGCATAAGCATGGTTTTAGCTATAAAGACCCCCAAGAAGTAAGTAAACAAGACTGAATTAGACGAAGACAGACACACTCTGATCAATGTTAAGTAAAAGTGTAAAGTTATATTTTAAAAGTGTAACTTTCAGCAGAGCAGATTGCACAAGGTTAATTCTGCAGAATTGGGGTAATCCATTGGATTTTTCCATTCCTCAATAGTGTTTGATAGTAAGGTCATTAAAAACTGAATAGCGAACTCATTAAGTTTAAAAGAGACAAAAGAGCATTGTTGAACAGAATATTCATATAGGAGAGCAGGAGTGTGGGTCAGTATTTATTTAAATTAAAAATGAATTGAAATGGACAGTGAAGAGAGAAGAAGAAAAATGTAAACAAATAATAATTTAAATTAAAATTAATTCCAGCCATCAGTCGGACTTCAACTGAAGAAGAGGGCAATTGCCCTTGAAACATATGTTTTGAACATAATTACATATAAGTGAGGTGAGTGTTACTATTCCGACTCATTTTCAACTATCACAAAATAATAGTTTACTAAATACTGTATGTGAGTGGGTGTCTACTGAAGAGTAGCCTGAGCCAATTTCAGTTGGCAACCCTGTATACTATATGTTGTTATTTTTATTTATTTATGTTTTTGCTTGTAGGGGTTTTCTTCTAAATGTATTTATTAAAAACTTCATTTACAATAACATAAACAAGGCATGTTAAGAAAAAACCTTTATAAATAAATATTCTGAATTTTTCAATCTAGCAAAAGCCTCCATTATTCTTTCTGTAGCAATGCCAAGTATGAAATGCTCGGACATTATACGATTTTGCAAAATTAATTTCTGCAATAATTGTAGCAGACTCACCTTTTCCTGATTACAAATGAAAACCACACTTTAGCTTATTTAATATCACAATTATTAGCATAGATATATTTGTGATAATGTTTTAATGTTTCATTTTGTTAAAACTGTTTTTAAAATGTAGTTAGCATAACTTTCAGTATAACATAGTTGGGGTTATAGCTAATATCCCTGTGCTATCAAGGAAATGGCAGAAATAAAATTACTGATGCTTGTATGTCAGGTAAACCCTTTTATTCCTGTCCTATTAAGTTTCAAATGTTTTGACAGCAACATTAATACTACCCATGTTAGTGCATGCTAGAATAAGACACACTTCAGCTTTCAGCTACTCATATGTTTCTATAAATGCAAAATCTATTTTTCCATTAAATCTAAATTAATTACATAGGAAGTAAAATTTCATACTTGAATGCTTTGAAGTACACTACATGTCTAGTATACTATTTTAAACTACCTCCAAGAACTGTTAACACAAATCATTCTTTTTTAAATGCATCAAAATGCACTTAATCTATTCCAATGTGAACTATACCAATGGCATAAGACTTGTGCCACTACTTAAACTACACAAATCATAATATTAACTGCATGTATATTTTAGTACACTTCTGAATGTATCCAGCCTATTATCAAACTATCAGAAATTATCTATATTAATCATTAAAGCCCACCATAATAATTTGATAAAAACTTTAGATTTTATTATAAACATAAATCAGATGGCAAGCTCAAATAAATTAAGCAGAAAGTTGATTTTGAGGAGCTACAAGTTTCCATGCATGAAAATGCAGCCAAACATACCAAATTGTAACTATAGATTAACTAACCTACAGTTACCTAGTATTTATAATGCAAGGCACTCCATTTAACAGGCAAACTTCAGCTTTTGAGCGGAAATTATCAAGCCCTTAAGAATAATTGTTAATTTCAAATACACTTAGAAGATAAAGAAAAGAGCTACAATTTTTGTTTGAGAACATAAATGTCTTAGAATAAAATATGACTCTGCAATTGGAAATTGGATTATTATGTGTAATAGATACTGCGTTATCTGGGAAGAAAAATAAACTGATGTGTTACATTCAATGAATTTCTCATTCTACTTTTTTGAAAACTATTTTTCCACCTGTTTCAAATTAATCAGGTTAATATACAGTTGTAATTATAAGATAACCCCTGTCATGGTCTCTTTCCGCTGTGCGAGAGATCCGTGAGCAGCCAGGGAAGTGGTGCCAGCAAAGGTGCACTAAAATACATTAAGATAAATTATGGAAGTTTTGACCTTCTGCTCATATATGGGCAGCACAATTTGCGAAGATATTCTCTCTAACTCGTCTACACTTAGCAGCAGGAATCCTTGAGATTTCTTACATGATGTTATCACTAAGTTTCTGCAGGTTACACAGGTATTTTCTGCTACTGAGCTTAAGTGAATGAGCAAGAACATCTTTAAACCGTTATATACTGCCTGTTTGGGAGCAAATGGTCAATATTATCAGCATTTATTTAAGGTAAGGACTCCAGTGCACCTTTGCTGGCACCACTTTCCTGACGATCTCTGATCTGTCTTGCAGTGGAGAATGACTGCAAGAGGGGGGTTACCATATAATTTAATGACCCTATATTTGCAGGAATGGTTTCATTACAGTTCACTGTACGTACAAAGGGGATACACAAAATTGAAGCAATAGTCAATCTTTAAAAACCACATATAATTACAATAATTTTCTACTAAAGTTCAGTATATAACAATGATCAAGTAAGTGCACTTTGCTTGTTTCCACCACTTATAGTGTTGGAAGCAAAATCATCAATAGTTTATACAAAGAAACTTCAGGACCAGTTATTTGACAGAAGAATAAACAGTAACAAGTGCAATTACAGCAAAAGAAAATAACTTAAAAAGCAAACCAGAAACTGCATAAGAAAATGAAGATGGCGTAAAGAGAGAGACAGAAAAAAGAACATGATGCTGACAAGTCTGCATGAAAGATCAATCAATACAAGCTAACAAGAGAAAAGAACAAAGCAAAAAGTAAAGAAGATGGTCAGAGATAGAGGAAATTGCAAAAGAAAGACTTCATGCAAATGTCTGGATGTTGATAACAGGACCATGAAATACTAATTAATTACAGAGCATGATAGATAGAGAATTTTCGTATGGTTTTAGTACATGAGCTGGAATGAAAAGCAGATGTATGCAGCTAATCCAATGGAACTCCAACAAAAGTCACAGAGATAGGAAAAATAAAAGAGTCTAGGGTTAGAAGAGTGTTTTCTATGCATTATCTCAAATAACAAAGAGAAAAGATAAGAGTTTACAAAACCATGTTCTTGCTCTCTATGCCTTGGAGAATGGTCAGCATTGATCTACAAGAAGAATTATGATACCAAAGCTAAGTCATCCAAAACAAAGTAAGAAAAATGTAGATTTCAATAAACAGCTAATACAGAAAAATTCTGATGTGTTACACTCACATGACTTTCTCTAGTTACTCTACAAACAAACATCTTACAAAAGATAATTCTTCTTTCAACACCATGCTAATCGAATAAATATTAGCAGAATTTTGTCACTTAGTTCCTTATAAGTAGACTGGAGCTAAGGGAATGCATTAGGCTAAAGTGATAGTCAAATGTTTTAAAAGCTGTCATTATGCAATTGTCATTGCAAATTGCCTCTTTACTTGGCCAGGTGTAGAACAAAAGAAAACCGAACACTCCCATCTGTAAAAAGTATAAGTACTTCACAACTGAAACTAATAACAAGGAATACCTCTAAAACGGTAAGTTCCATGAAAATAATGTATTTGACATAACTTGTGTATTTAAATGAGATCTATATTTTTGAGAATAGTAAGTTTTTTTCTATCTCTTACGGTTTACCAGTTATTCTAAATTAAGCAAAATTCATCCAGAGTAAACAGGTCTTTAGAAGCTATTCCAAGAAAATTCAAGATATACATTTTATTTGTGATAGAAATGGCTTTAATATGTGATATTTTAATCAAAATCTTTAGAACCATTTTTAAGAAAAACAAAATTTTTGATAAATTTTTCCATGTAAAGGTAGTTAAGAGTGGGGCGATTTTCTTGAAAATCTTCGAGTCGCATCCTTTGAAGATACCAAACTTAAATACCAAGTTTGGTATTTAACCATCTTTTCGTTTTTGAGCTATGCTGTCCACAGACAGACAGACACACACACACACACAGACACAGACAAAAATAAAGGCGTTTTATTTATGGACACTCTTTAACTGCTGTGGTTCTCAGCGTCCCATTCTATACTGGGCGTGAAAGACCACTTAATTTTGCTCAGAGGCCTCTCTATCAGGCTTGAGGTTCTTTTGTGCTGTAAATCTATGACACGGGACCAATGGCTTTACTTCCCTTCCAAAGGAAGCCAAGGTACGGATTTTTATGCTCGAAAAAATCCATTGTCCTCCACCAGGTTTGAACCTGCGACCTTGGGTGTATGAAGTCAGCATGGTAACCATTACACCACGGAGGGCGATAGCAGACAGAGACACACACACACACACACACGGACCTATTTCTGAAATGCATTTTTTGGATTCAGAGGGTACTACAACATGTATTCCCGGTGAAATCTTGACATCAAATTTTTGGGTGGAATACAATACTTCTCTATCCCTATGTGCATTGTACATACAGGGCTAGAGAAAGTAAAAAGGGAAGAAAAATTGGAAGAAACACAAGAAAAAATAAAACAATCACTTCTGGAGTTCCCAGTATGGAATCACACTATTGCAGGATAACAAACTAAGAAAATTTACCTTGAATCTATTTGAAAATCTAAACAACAAACAATTCTTCAAGGTTTATAAAGATAACTAGTGTATTTCTCAGGAAGAAATGCCATTGAGTACAACTACTTTTGATAGAAATTTGAGGAAAAGAATCTCAGTTTATTTTGTCCCAAAAAGAATGACTGTAATATATTATGAGTGGCATTTTCAACTGGAAATAAAGATGAACTGAAATATCAAACACCTTTTGAAATGAAGAGAAAGAACATGACAAAGAAGAGAAACCATTTCTATATTATGAAACTACAGTGTGTACTGCTGTGTCCAAGATCCAATGTTTCAAGCTCATATTACATGAGAAGGCTAGCCATACTCAACTTGACATTTTATAATTTAAAATCTAAAGATGGATACTATTATTTTCCAGTGTCATAATTTACTGCTTTATTCCAGATACCCCTCAATAATGTGAATATAAACTGATTGTATACAGCGATTACTGTTGTTGCCAATGCTATCTTGTCTATCTAACACTCTCTTAAAATGTCAATCTCCAATAGCAGTGTGACTGAACAGAAGTATCTAGAAAAAGGCACAAATGGAGGTAGGCTTCATGCATTCTAGCATAGAACATGTCCCGAAGCACAGGAAAATAAAGTTCCTGCAATATGTGTGTCTGCATGCTAAGAAACTTGATCCAGCCCATGACCCTATTGAAATACTTGGATCCCACTTGTTTTAAGAACTTTAATGGAATTCAAACTTATAGCTTAAGACCAGGAAAAAGGCATTAAGCCCACTGTAATATATTTGAGAGCTCAAGTTACTCACCTGATGGAAAAATTCATTACAAACTGCATGTTTCATAAAAACTGTTACCTTACTGCAAGAATAACAAAAAATTTATCTTTGCTTTATAAAGAAAAGTTTTAAAATATGAACTTCAGGCTTGAAATGCGTATGGAGAAAGACTTCCACAGCTTCTATAATACCTCACCTTATGTGTTTAGATCCTAACTCTGAAGATGTATTTTCACTACTCTTTTTGTTCAGTATTTTCTCTAAAAGTCTTGAATAGAAATATCATTGACTTAAAATTATAAAATAAAGTTTAATGTTTAACCAAATTAAGAATGGAAATCCATACACCAAAGCCTGAGGCCAGAATTGACTCTGCTGAAACATCCAGTGAAACACGTTTTATGTACATACTTTAATGACAAAGTTTAAGGGTTAGTTTTATGAACATACTTTAATAACAAAGTTTAAGGGTATAAGTTTGACTCATTTTTTAAAAAGTTTAATATGTTTAGTATTTCAAAGAGTAACAGAAAATAATATTGTTATAGTGCCCAGTGCACTGGTAGTGCAGCTGCTTAGCAAGCAGAAGGCTTGGGTTCGATTCCCAGTACTAAGGATTTTCTCCAACTAGGAGACCTGGTCTGGGATGCAGTCAACCTCATGAGATTCCTAGGGGGACAACTGAAGAGTTATTTGAGGGAAAAGTAGCAGCTCCAGGTTGCGAAGACCACAATGTCCACCCAGAAGGAATTCGGGGCAATAACCATTGTACCACCCTCCAGTACTGCACCCCACTCATTTGCCTTTAGTGGGCAGAGGTGAGGGATGCAGCAGTTGGATGGTAAGCCTTGGCCCAATTTTGGGCTGTTGTACCATAGAGTTAACTTAACAAAATAAAGTTACAATGTATTCATATTCCCTATAATTTTTACATCATTAAAAGGTTAGGAGAATTTAAAAATAGTTTAATTAAATTGTGAATTTGTATAATTTGTAAACACTAAAGAAGGCAATATTGTGCAAGTTTAAAAGTTAATCAATTTTAGAAAACCTTGTAACTCCATTTTATATGGATAAATACCATTTTAGTATATAATAGATTCATAAACCAACGTATTTTAAAGTCTATTAAATAAATTAAATTTGGGAAAAATATGTAAGAAATTACTCTGAAACTGAATTTTAGTCTCTCCTGTAAAATTTGACAAAATAGAATTATGAGATTTTATGAGAGTGACACTATGCAATTGTTAATGAAAACTGTTGTATACTTACTTGAAGCTTTCTATTGTCTGAACTATCTCATTTGGTATCAAATTCTCCTTGACAGCATTAGTATCTGTCCTTCCTGGACTTGTACCTGCAGAGAGAAAACTTCTTAACAGTATGAAACAAATGCCCTCACCCTCCAACATCCTTTCAAGGCAAGCTATAATGCTTAATAATTATTCATTTGTTCAGACAATTTGTGAGAAGGTCTGAATAAATATTACTTTTTATTGCCAATAAACTGAGTTTGAAAATATCACTTCACAATATTTAAGCCTGGTGCACAATTAGTACAATTACCCAGGACAGAAATGAGAACCTCAGCAATTTTAACACAAATTTGATAACTAGAATTATATTTCTATTTCTACAAATATGTCACAATAAATCAGGAAAGGGAGAAAATAAAAGAAGAGAACATGAAAGACTTGAAGGTGATTACTATATTGATTGCAATGAAAATTGATTTTACGCATTTGGACATCACTTTTGGCCTGAATGCAGGCTGACATTTAAACATGATAGTTTTTATTCTTAAACTAAATGAAACGATGCATAAATGAAACTCAGGATTGAAATATGTGCAACTGTCATTGTGGTTTTGCTTTTACAAACCTGCAGCTCAAGAGTTCTAGTGGCTGTTAAGGATCATGAACTTCTTCAATATCTTCTACAAAGAGGACAAATAAACACATAAGTATCAAAAAGAGAAACTTGAAACCTTCGCAATTATTCCTGGGCTCTAGAATGCTTTCTTTGATTGTGCAAGTTTACATTTTCAAATAAGTGTTTTTAATTTTCCTGTTCTGTTCTTATTTTTCTTGCTGGCAATTGGGATATGCACAAGTGCTACAAGTATTTTTAATGAAAAGTTAATCTTCAATTAACGTAAAATAACATTTCACTGTACTGCTATATTCTTTTGAAACCAAGGAAACAATATTTTGACAAGTCTCTTGAAAAAGCTTCTGATATAAGCACCAAAGTTGTGATATCATTGTTTAGTACAAACTTAAGTTGTGCTATAAGGCTTGCATTGATAGTAGACTTATTGTTAGAGCTTTATTTTTACATTTTTATATCAAAATGATGGACAAAGGTTTTAAAAAAGCATAATCTGAAAATTTATCATGCATGTATGCATTAATGGTAGGATAGATTTTCGGAAATAATGACCGTTTTATGACTGCGAAATTCATGGATAAAAAGCATAATATTAAGCATAATAGCCCCCTATTACATGTCTGATTATTCAGTTTGTTAAATTGTAACAAATATAATGCTTTTATTGTATATTGAAAAACTAAAATGTGTTAATGACTAGTTTTTAGATTATTACAGAAGCATTGTAATTGTATTGCCCATTCGCAAAAAATAAATATTAAATAAAACATCTGGTTTAAAACTATTTTTCATTAAACTCATAGAATTTTTGTAAATTAATTTGTATTATATAAACATAGAGCACAAAGTTAGTGGCGGAGAATGAAAATAGTTACACTTATTGACACTATGAGACGCAAATGTAATCTAAAAAGATCCAAAGTTCTTCTATTTATCACAGTGTGAGGATAACATTAAAAAAGATCAAATAAATCAATCAGGTTTTATTTTATCATTTAAACATCATCATAACAATAACAAAAAATGTCCATTGCTTAGCATGAAAAGAAGTTTTGAGTTTTACCAATCATAATTTAGCAAAGAAAGGATAAGTTATGTTTGGATAATACTGTATTTATTGCCACCTTTTATTAAATGCATAAGAAGTATCATCAGAAATATTAAATGCAGTTGTTAAAGAAGTTAATAGTGGCAAAAGTATGCTTACGACCTGACATCAGAAAGAAATTAAGCATAAAATCCTAGATAAACACAAACACAACAACAATACATTGTAGATTTCTCCAATATGCATCATTGGTATTTCTTAGTCATGGCAAAATCTTTTTGATCTTAATTTTGGCACATGAATAAACGATTTGTTCGAGGTTTTCAATGTATTTTTGTACAGAGGAACTTTATGTTTAAACATCTGATCAGAAATAATGTTGATTCCAAAACCAAAAAGTTCTGCTATTTGCGCTACAAAAAACTGGATAATATAACTACCATATACACTAAAATAAAAGGGAAATAAACACACACATAGCAAAACTCGTTAAACTCTTTCTGCTTGAAATCACGTAATAAACAGTGATGTTACACCAATGAGGATGCATTATTTCAAATGAGCATTTTGCAGATTAAATTGTAATTTAATTAAATTTAATGTCATTAGTTTTGCTTTCTGGTATTATTTTTTGAATTCTACATGAAATGTTCTGTCATAATAGCTCATATTCACATTGTCCTGCAACTTCCCAATTGTGCAAACCAAAAGTATGAAAACTACAATGTTACATTCACATGACTTTCTCTGCCGATTAATATTATTTTCATGTAACTTCTACAAACCATTTTATGAATGTTTATTTTTCTATTTACTTTATATTAATCAGGATAAAACCTATAGAAACTAAATCTGGAGCAAGACAAGGGTATATTCTTTCCCCAACAATATTTTTAATGGCGTTGGACAGAACTATGAGAAAGGTTACAGGAAAAAGGAAAAGAGGAATTCAATGGGGAATTAATAACTTGTCTTCAAGATCTAGACTTTACAGATGGTATATGTTTGCTAGTTCAAAGATTTAGGGATATGGAGACTAAGATCAAGAGATTAAAGAAGAAGCAATGAATGTTGGATTGAAAATAAACTCCTATGAAACCAAAACAGATGAGGATAAATTGTAATTATCAAAATAAACTAGAAGTAAATTATGTAGAAATTGAAGAAGTGGATGCTTTCCTATATTTAGGAAGTATGGTTATAAAAACAGGAGGAGCAGAAGAAGATATAAAAAGACTGATTTTACTAGCAAATGGAGCATTTGTGCAGTTATACCCCAAAAATAATAACATCTCTTTAAAGACAAAACTTAGGTTATTCAACACCAACGTAAAATCAGTCCTCCTCTATGGTTGTGAAACATGGAAACTCACAGGAGTACACACAAAATTACGCAGGTCTTTTTTTGTAAATAGATGCCTGATGCTTATCTTAAATATAAGATGACCAGAAATAACATCAAATGAATTGTGGGGGGAAAGTCAACCAATCTACAATACATTGTCAAATAAAACACAGAAAGTGGAAATGGCTAGGCCACATGTTGAGAAATCCAGACAGAGCTGTTGAGAAGACAGCACCGGACTGGAACACCAAGGAGCAAGAAAGAGAGGACGACCTAAGAAAACATGGAAGCAATCAGTAGAGGAAGAAGCAAAAGAAAAAGGAAAAAGCTGGAGAGAAATAAAATGGCTTGCTGGAAACAGAGTACACTGGAGGAACTTAACTGCTGCCCTGTGTTCCACTTAGGAGCAACAGGAAATAAGTCAAGTAAGTCATTCAGGATAAAATTTTACAGAAATAGTTTCATTATACATTTTGTTGATGCTATAACAGAGAAAGAGAAACTGAATCAATAATATATAATTTAAAACTGATCTCTGTATGCTGCCTGAAATTCCATGACATTGCGAGAAACAATTTTATAGCATTGGTGCTATAAAAAATTATGAAGTATTAAAATAAAATAAATGAAACCAAAGAGATAACTCCTGAAAAGGCTGATGTCATAAAAAGTCACTTTAAATAAATTGTGTGTTTCAAAAAGATATACATCTTTTTATAGTCGCATGTTTTTCTGTCTCATTTTTCTTAAATCAAATTTATGATGAGCCATTTTTAAAAACATTAAATTAATTAAAAACATCCTCTATGTAAGAGGTAGTTTGGGATAAATGGATTTTCTTGAAAATATTAATATTACATGTTTGAGATGCTGAACTCAAATACATTTTGTTTTTGGATTAAGCTGGTCATGAACATAGTCATTTTTCTAAAAATGCTCTTTTGGCATGGAATACATTACCACCTCTTACCTAATAAAGAGAAAGTAAAAAAAAAAAAAAATGAAATGGATATTTATACATGAATTTACCTGTAAGACCCGGCTTTGACTGGGTGGCATCTATCCCTCCAAGACCCTTTGAACTTGCAGTGGTTGTGGCCACTGCTATGGTGCTGGCTAATCCTGCTCCTAACCCCAATCCGAGCGTGGGCCCTGATGTGGTTGCACCTAGCAATGGTTTGGATAAGCCTTGTCCAAATAACCCTCCTCCTGATGAAAGTCCAAAAGTTGGCACCTGACTTGTTGCTGCAGATGTTGCTGCTGGCACACTTAAACTAAAGCCTGTTGAAGGAGTACCAAATGTTAATGGTTTGGTTGCTGCTGTGGATGAGGCTCCTAGACCCTGGAAACCTGGAGTTACTGTTACTGATGTTGTTCCTGCAGCTATTGATGTCGTAGGGGTCCCAAACGATAGTCCAGTCTGTGCTGTAGTTGCAGATGTGGCAAATGTTAAACCAGATTGGACAGTGACTGGAGTTCCAAATGCCAACCCAGTTTGTGTGGTTGTGGTGGTGGTGGTTCCAAATCCTAAACCTGTTACAAGAGTGGTAGTGGTTGGCAAAGAAAATTTAATACCTGAAGAAGCGGCAGTACTGGTGGCAGTGTTTCCAAATGCAAAACCAGTTCCTGTAGCTGGTGTTCCAAAACCGAGGCTGCCTGTTTGTGCTCCTGTTGCTGGACTTCCAAAATTAAGACCACTAGCTTGTCCTGCAGGGGCCCCAAAAGAAATTCCTGTACTGGTAGTGGTTGCAGGTGAACCAAATGCAAGTCCAGTGGTGCCCGCTGTTGAAGTGGCACCAAATGTAAGACCTGTTGCTCCTGATGTTGATGCAGCACCAAACGCGGGTGCTGCAGATGTGGTCCCAAATGTGAGCCCTGTTCCTGGTGCAGCTGCTGTAGCACCAAATGTAGAACCTGGGGTTGGTACTGCACCAAATGTGAGGCCAGATGCCTGTGTTGTAGGTGCTACACTTGCTACAGGGGCTCCAAAAGACAATCCAGTTGTCTGTCCAAATAATCCAGTTCCTGGCTGTGAACTAGGTGTTGATCCAAATGTTGTACTGCCAAATAAATTCCCAGATGCTGGCGCTGAAGGTGTGCCAAGAGTAAAACCAGTGCTTGTCGTTCTGCAACAAGCAAAACATTATCCATATTTCATTCCTAGAATTTTTTTTATGCATTTTCCAATTTTCTGTAGTATGATCTAAATACCCATTTTGGGAAAATAAAACATTACAAATGTTTCATGTAAATGGTAGTTTGGGATAGGGGTATCTTCCTGAAAATTATGTACATCCTTAAGAAATGTTCAACCTAAATAATAAGTTTGATATTTAAGCAACTAAAATGCAGGTGATCCCAAAAGTGTACTTTAAGTAAAATTTGGATATAACAGTTTTTGGGTAGAGTACATTGCTTCCCTCTTATAGGTAGGTGGTAGAGAAAGTAAAAATATAGGCAAACACTCAGCTCTCTTAATTATATTTCTATAGTTTCTAGAAATATATCCCAGAACATGGGCCTTTCAAATATATTACTCAAATGAAATGTCTTTCTTTTGTTCAGTTCATTTTTCTCAAGAGAAAACAATGAATATGCATTGGCCAGTGGACTCTCTATTATATCTGGCCAAAGTTAGGCACTTACAAAGTCTAGCTGAATAAATCCCTCAATCAACAAGTTTTCCCTCACCAGTGGAAAACAATTTTGTTCAGCCAAGACATTCTGAATGAACATTTTATGTGAAGCTTACTGGTCAATGTAGGCATTAATTGTCAACAATTTGAGCTCAACATAATGAATCTACATGTGCTGTTGAATGTTGAAACAGTGAAAGCCTGAAAATGGCCCACCCACAACAGGAGATTTTTAAATTAACTTCCAAGCATGATGTTTCTTATTATGATCACTTTTAGAAAGTAACCCACTCCAACCCTAACTAATAAGCTGATGATTTTCTGCTGTGTTCAGTTAGTATTACAATTGGTAATTTTTAGGGTGAAATTTTTAACATTTTTTTTTTTTTTTTTAATTATTATTATTGATAATCCAGTTTGTTTAACGGTAATAAACCCAATACCACATGCTTGATTAAGTGCTTTGATGCAAGGCTATGACTGTGTACCTATAATCTGCTAATCTGTATCCTTAAATATTATTAATTTTTTTTCCACATAAGCCATATGTAGGACAGGGGTAGGAAAGGTAGAGTCAAACTAAAAAGTTCAATGCCATAGCCAGGATTTGAACCACAGATCTAGCCTCTGTCTGGTTGCTCTAACCACTGAGCTACTATGGTAACATGCCATATCCTAACTGACCCACATCCTTAAATACTTTATAATATATCTGGAAAAAATTCTAGTTGTTGAAAGTGGGGCCAGAGAAAGTCTTTAAAGGTTCTGCTTTAGAGCTGAATAGGTAATCAAGATCACTAACAACTGCTTCAATTAAAACATTCACTGCTATGAGAGCAGAATTTGATATTGTAATGCTATGCGATACAGTGAAAATTCAGAAGCATTGCTTCTTCAGAAAGGTAAAACAAGGAATCTATTGCTTTGTATAGGTTTTAACAAAACATATTGTATCAGGTCATACAAAAGGAGAAATTAGCAGTATTCTAATGTATGTTATATATAACCTTTATTGATTTTATTTGTTTCTACAGCCATAATATGAAGTAACACTTTAAAGACAGTAATGAAGTAAATGGAATATCTTTGTCTTTATCTAAAAATGTCATTAGCTTCATACTTTTCTACTCTTGAGTTGTCCACCAAGTTGTGTACATGGTTAATTATTCCGTAATAATATTCACCTTTGAACATATCATAAATAGAATATTTTTCTCTATCAGATCACACCATTTTTTGAGCTATTGTAGATTTTTGTGAGCCTAAAATTTAAAGTAAAATCTATTTCTCAGTAAAAGTGCAATAATTGCTACTTCTATGCTTATCACACAGTAACTAATAAATTAACAGCTAGTAAACACACATATTTTTCTTAGCTATAGAACAGCAATATTTCTTATTTCTTAATCTTTAATTAGATGGTGTTATCATTTTTTAAATTAAATAGTTTAGGAAAATTATATTCCTATAAAGTAGAAAAGTTAGGCAGCAAGAATCTTTTTACTTTCTCTACCGCGTACAATGTATATAGTAGGTAGAGAAGGTGTTGCCTTATATGCAAAAATTTGATGTCAATATTTCACCACAAACACATGCTTTGAGGATCCCTTGATCCTAAAAGTATTTTTAGAAAAAAGGTCTGATGTGTCCGCCTTTATCTGTGAACAGGTTAACTCAAAAATGAAAAGTTGGGCAAGTGCCAAACTTGCTATTTAACTTTACGACTTCCAAGGATGTGATGCAAAAATGGAATACTTTTAGAAATGTTTGAGTTTATCAAAAAAGATTAACAATTTTAATTAAAGATATTACATGACAAATAAAATGCATATCTTAAATTTTCTGGAAATAGCCTTCTTTAGTCTGGATGACGTTTACATAACTTGTAAACCATAAAACGTAAGAAAACACAAAACATGCATATCTCATTACAACACAGAATTTATATAATACTTACTTTTTTTTTTTTTTGGCAGAGTTTAACAAACTCCAAGTTATTCCTTATTTTTTGTTTAAATTTCTCTACTCAAACGAGAAATCAACATTAGTTTTTCTTTCTTTTCATCTTGGTCACATGCAAATGGAACAAAATTTCAAGACCTCACAGAGACCAGTCATAGCCATCTTAAAATATTTCATTGTCACTTTATCGCATTGTACTACCGTATTTGAATCTATAAGAAAATATGTTATAAAACTATTTCTACTGTTTATCTTAAGTAACATGAAGTGGTTAAAACAATAAGCTTTTGTAAGAATCATTTGTTGCAGAACAGAAAGTCATGTGACTGCAACAATAAAATTTGTTGTTATTGGTTTACAACAGGGTACACGCAATAGATAATGCTTGGGAGATGGGGAGAAACATCAAATAACCAACATCTGCAATAGGAAGCTATCCTAAAACAGATCCCATCATTTCTTCTCCATTTTCAGATTCCATGGTTATGTGCATAGTTTATAACTTGTTCATTTTAAAGAATTACAACAAAAACATATTTATTTCTTTATTTAAATGATGTGACCAAGGGAAGTCACAGTTATCTTGCATCATTGTCTCCATAACTGGGTGCATTCCCTTAGCATTGAATGGGGAAGAAAAATAAGAGTAGTAGGTACTACGGCCATCTGGTGGCAAATAAATAAATAAGTATATATTTTAGGTGTTCGTCGCCAAGAAAGCTTCTTTGCTTCTTTATTTAGAATGATAGAGTAAGGAAAGGGCAGTTGATACATAAAATTGTATTTGTATTTCACCGCTGCGTTGTGTCATCTCGATAAACTACTGCGTTACCTTAACATTGGATGGGGAGGAAAAATACTACTATGGCCATCTAGTGGCAAATAAATAAGTACTTACTCTAGGTGTTTGTCGGCAGGAAAGCTTCTTTACTTCTTTATTTCAAACTATAAGAGTAAGGAAAGGTCAGTTAATACATAAAAATGTATTTGAATTTCACTGCTGCACTGCGTCATTGTTTCGATAAACTGGTGCATTACCTTAACATTGAATGAGGAGGAAAATACTACTATGGCCATCTAGCCAATTAATACATAAAAATGTATTTGAATTTCACTGCTGCATTGCATCATTGTGTCAATAAACTGGTGCGTTATCCTAACGTTGAATGGGGAGGAAAAATACTACTTCGGGCATCTAGTGGCAAATAAATAAATATTTACTCTAGGTGTTTGTCACCAGGGAAGCTTCTTTGCTTCTTTATTTTAAACAATAGGAGTAAGGAAAGGACAGTTAATATATAAAAATGTATTTGAATTTCACTGCTGGGTTGTGTCATTGTGCCGATAAACTGGTGCATTACCTTAATATTTAATGGGGAGAGAAATTATAGCAGTACTATATTCAGCCACAAATAACCATAGTATCACTGCCATTTGGTGGCTATTAACTGAAATGCATTCCCTTGGCACTGTTTTTATTCATATTATGAGATTTTAAAAACTTTCCCATACTATTTTTAAACATTTTCTTTTCCACAAACCTTGTCATGACAACAAGCATAACAAAAAAAACCAACTGTTCAATTTGGTGCAGTCGTTCGGAAATGATGGCATACATACATTTTGACGATTCATTTATATATGTATATATATATATATATATATATAAAATATATGTATAAAAATATATTGTGTATTTTAACAAGATCTACATTTTTTGTGTAGTAAGTTTTTGTCTATCCCTTACAATTTACCAGTTGTCAAAAAGTCATCCAGAATCAAGATCTTCAGAGACTCTTCCCAGAAAATTCAGGATATACATTTCGATTGTCACACACACACATTCACATACACATAGATGGATCTTTTTCTAAAAATGCATTTTTTTTTTTTAATTCAATGGACCTTCCAGTGAAATATCAGTATCGAATTTTTGGGTGGAGTACAATACCTGCTCTAACTACATTGTACATAGATGCTAGAGAAGGTAAAATTTCTGGGTTATGCATAGTGATGAAATAGTGCAAAGCAGAGTGTGATGCATTTTTTATTCTTTACTGCTTATACCTGAATGTTTTACTCATGTTGAACATAATGTTTCTAAACAGTAAACAGCAATGATACCCTTCCAAATTTCTCAAAGACCATTTTAAATACACTGCTAAGCGAATTGGTGTTAAAATATAAAAGAAAGGGTAACAAGCGCATACTAATAGAAGGAGACAATATTATCAAATGGCAAAGTAAATTCCTAAAATACAAAGTTTAGTGCTCTGTGGAAATCATATGGTTTATACAGATGAACCATACACTAACAAGGACATGGAGAGATTTACAAGTTTAAAAAATCTGATGTGTTTCATTCATATGACTTTCTCTATATCTCTGCAAAAAAGTATTGTTAAAATGCTTAGGCTTCTATTTACTTCATGCTAATTGAGAAAACATTAGCAGAAATAGTCTATTACTTGCTTCCTTGTAAGTAGAAGGGAAATAACGGAGTACCATAGGTTAAAGTAATAGTCAAAAGTTGGTTGCTCTGTGACTGAAGTTTTTTGTTTGTATGGACAGTAGTTGACAAATTCCTGTATGAGAAAAGTATAAGTTTTTCAAAGCTGAAACCAAAATCAAGGGATATCTTAAAAACGATCAATTCCACGAAAAAAAAAAAAATATATATATATATATATATATAGCATAAATTGTGTGTTTTAATTTGCTCTACATTTTCTCTGTGGTAAGTTTTTGTCCATCTCTTATGGTTTAGCGGTTATGCAAAACTCTGTAAAAATCATCCAGATTTAACTAGTCTTCAGAGGCTATTCCCAGAAAATTCAAGACATACATTTTATTTGTCACTTAAATATCTTTAATACACAACATTTTAATCAAAATCGTTAGAGCCATTTTTGAGAAAATCAAAATTTTCGAAAAAAGTTCCATGTAAAGGGTAGTTTGGTGTGGGGAGACATTTCTCCAAATCTTCGTGTTGCATCCCTGGAAGATACTAAACTTAAATACCAAATTTGGTATTTTACAGACTTTTCATTTTTGAGTTATCATGTTCACAGACACACGGACACACACACACACACAGACCTTTTTCTGAAAATGCTTTTTTTGGATACAGGTGACCCTAAAACATAAATTTCCGGTGAAACCTCAGTAACAAATTTTTGGGTGGAGTGCAATACCTTCTCTATACACTATGTACATAGTACATATAGAGAAAGTAAAAAAGTGCTCACGGAGCATTTGAGGAATGAAGTGCAGGATTCAGAATAGCCCACATTCAGGTTTGCTTTGCTCCATGTCAGAAATAAACATGGGTTCATCAGAAATGCTGAACTGACATTTCTGTGTAATAGAAATATGGCTGACACACATAAAATGAGAAGTGCTTTGCTGAACAATGGAGATTATTTTTAAATTTCACTGTACATTTTTAGAATTTTGTGGAAGGCTATAAAAAATCTGCCATTTTGTTGTGGACAAGTGGTTTGATTCCAATAGCCATGTTTAATGCAAGGTAAATGTTTTAAAAGATTCTCTGAAGCCAATTGATGATATTTGTAAACCAGAATGCAAAGACACAAATTCAGTTACAATGCAAAATATCACAGAAAAAGAAGAAGAAGAAGAAGAAGAAGCAGGAGGAGGAGGAGGAGGAGGAGGAGGAGGAGGAGGAGGAGGAGAAGTGAGCTTTTGGCTGTTACTTCTTGCAGAAAAATTGACATTGGTTTCTCACTCTGATTATGATATGGTTCTGTTTATTGTGTCTCAAGAAAAGAAAGATCTCATTAATGTATTGTGATAAAGAAGTAGGACAACAAACTATTTGCTTGCCACAATAACATTGTGAACTAAATCCCATTGAAATGGTATGGTTACAAGGTTACAGGTCAAAATCTATATTAAAATTAACATGAGAACCAAAAATGAGGCATAAACACTGACAGTGTAAAATTGGGCAAATTATGTAATGCAACCAAAAAATATAGAAGATTAAAAAATGAGAGGATAGTTTAAAAGTTCCAAGACTTTATCAAACTTTTTCTGATGTGTTAATTTAATTGTTTTTTCATACAAGTTATGTTTAGGACAGAAGTTGGATAGGTAGTCATATCGAAAAATTCAATATAATACAGCAGGGATTTGAACCAAGGATCTCCCAGTCTCCAGCCGGTTGCTTTAACCACTGAGCTACCATAGCAACATGCCAGAAGGGCATTAAATTTCTCAACAGACTCGAATGCTTCCTGGTAAACTAAAAAGTGATTCCAACTTATTTTGAGATGACATACCGCAATGGCTACTTAAAATGTTGTAAATGCTTTCTCCCTCCCTCTCCCCCCCCTCCTGTTCTGCAAGACAAACAATTCTTACAAAAGATTATTTTTATTTACATCATGCTAATCAAGGTAAACATTAGCGGAAGTTGTTTTACTCTTTGCTTCCTTATAAATAGAAGGGAAATAAGGGGAATACACTAGGCTAAAGTGATAATCAAGTCTTTTGAAAAGCTGGTTGCTAGGTGAAACAATGGAATTTGCCTCTTTTTACATAGCCAGAGGTAAAACAAGCGAGATATGAAACAAAAGATGATTTCCCATTTTAGAAAGTTTCAGTAGTTTAAAATTGAAACCATAACAAGGAATAATCTCGGAAATGATTAATTGTACAAAAACATGTATATAACAAATTGTGTGCATTGATGAGGTCCACATTTTTTGTGAAGTAAGTTTTGTCTATCTCTTATGGTTTACTATTACACAATTCATCCAGAATAAAAAGGTCTTCAAAGAATATTCCCAGAAAAATCAAGATATACATTTTGTTTGTCATGAAAAAATAAATAAATAAAAAAAAAATTAGACCCACTTTTAAGAAAAAATGTTCAAAAAATGTTTCATGTAAAGGGCCATTCGGGTTGGAGGGATTTGTTTTTCCATGAAACTTATCATGTTGTATCCTTGGAAAACACTAAACTTAGTTTGGTATTTATCTGACTTTGCGTTTTTGAGTTATGATGTCTCACATGGATCGTTTTTTTTTAAAAAGTTTCTTTTTACTTTCTCTACATATACTATGTACATAGTGTATAGAGGAAGTATTGTATGCCACCAAAAACATTTGATACAGAGATTTCACCAGAAATACATGTTTTGAGACTCTATGAATCCAAAAAAAAAAAAAAAAGCATTTTTAGATGTGTGTGTGTGGGGGGGGGGGGGGGTAAGGGGGTGTAGCACAGCTCAAAAACGAAAAGACTATTAAACACCATTTATCTTCCAAGGATGTGACACAAGGATTTTTAAGAAAATCCCCCGAGCCCAAACTACCCTTTACATAGAAAAATGTTCAAAAATGTTGATTTTCTCAAAAAATGGCCACAACGATTTTGATTAAAATACTATACTATTAGAGATATTTACATGACAAATAAAATGTATATCTTGAATTTTCTGGGAATAGCCTTGGAAGACCTTCATTCTGGATTGTATAACTGATAAACCATAAGAGAGAGACAAAAACGTACTGCACAAAAAATGTAGATTTTGTTAAAATGCACATTTTATGTCATATACACATTTTTTGTGGAGTTGACCATTTCCAAGATATTTCTAGTTATTGGTTTCCGTTTTAAAATACTTACACATTTCTCATACGGAAATTTGCCAATCCTGGCTATGCATAGAAACGGATTTCAGTCCCATAGCAACCACATTATAAAAAACTTGACTTGTCTAGTGTATTCCCTTATTTTGCCTCTTAATTATGAGGAATTGAGTAATTAGATCATTTCTGCTAATTATTAATCTTGATTAGCATGAAGTAGATAGAAGAATTTGTTACAGAAATGTAAGAAAGTCATGTGAATGGAACACATTAGATTTTACTTTTTGATTCAGGTCTCAAAACATCTATTTCTGGTGAAATTTCGGTATCAAATTTTTGGACGGAATACAATACCTTCTCTATCTACTATGTACATTACACATACATGGTTGAGAATATAATTATAGGAACAAAATTTAAATTGATTGAAAAAGAGGCCTATATATTGTTCCAAACAAAAAACCAGCACAGGTATATAATTATTCTCTTCAAAATTCTTCTCTGTTCATTATACCACCATAAAAAGATAGCCTTGGGTTTTGTTTTTAATTTTCACCAAATTGTTTCTCCAGAAATTACATGGGAAATTATACCAAATCGTGGAAGAATTAAATGGGGTGTCCAAAAAATCAAAATAAGAGTTGATAAAGAATTTGATCTCTACCTAACCTCTTCCCATGTCTGTTCCTTTTCACGCTTATTATAAGTTGTAGAAGCATTTCTTTTAGCTGTATACAGCATTATGATTATTTACTCTTTTTGTAACACTGAAAAAAATTTCAGTGGATACCTCAAATTTTTAGCTCTGCATACCTTTAACCTTAGAAAACTCAGCTTCTTTTGGTACGCATTTTGCAGAATTTTTAAATCCAAAGTTATCTCTTAGAATATGTATTGAACCCCGCTAAAAATACAGATTTACACATTCTTCCTTTGTTACTGTGTTTCCTCATTTTTTTATCTTCCCAAAGCTCTTCCTGATTTTCTCCATCTTCCCAAAGCCTTTATATAGATGTAAATATACATAGGTCTACAAATTCTTCCTTTGTTACTATGCCTCCTCATGAATTTTTCTATCTTCCCAAAGATCTTATCAAGTTAAATTTTAAGTAAAAATAATTATGTTCAACGAATCAAAATGTTCACTTCACATGTGTCGCTTAAATCAAGCACAGAAGATAATTTCAATTAAAAGTATTACCTAAAACACTGTGTTTTACTCCTTCCTAGGTGAAGTGATGGTAGATATTCTGGGTAAAAGTTTGCTTTGACTACATAGCAAATTGATTGATTTTGCAATGTTGGAATGTAGTTGGCCACATACTGTGTAGATTATGATTTGGAAGTGTTGATGTTTACGCATTTCACCAATTTGTTGGAGTTGAAACATTTTTCTGTCTGTTGGAGCAAACATATAGCTTCAGATGTTCTATTATGTTAAGATCTCAATGGTTAATTGTTCTGTCAAATTGTATGAGGGAATATTATGGCCAATAATAATTTTATTGCAATAAGCTTGTACATAATTTTGGCATCTTTTGTTGGTTAACAGCATCTAAAGGAACCAGAAAAGTGATATGACAGCATTGTCATAGGCTATTTTCGTTATGCCAAGTTTTTTAGTACTTCAAGTGTATATATGACCATTGGCAAGGCTGTGTGTATTTTTTAGAGCAGCTACATCTGTGTGTCTGCCAAATAATTTAAGGTTAAGTTGGCAACATTATTCCCAGTCTAACCTAAGGTGCAATGCATGGCAAAAGGATTTTTTATATGTTGAGAAGGTCACAAACAGTGGAGAGATAGGGATGCATAGACATGGGGTTCATATGATCCTTAAGTGTAGGAGAACTAAAAATGTTGTTTTTGTTTTTGAAAAAGAACAGTTAATTAGGAATTTCTGGACTGAGATTGTTCTGTAGACAAAGTAAACTAAACCTTTACCTCATTCTGGTTAATGAACATCAAGGATTCTTTCGTGTGTGCTATGTATATTGCAATTCTTTATAATATTACGCTACTTTGGAACATGAGTAGGTCTTATTGTTTTGAGAGCAAAATCGTTTGTAGCCATCTTAAGTAAGGTCATGATCATTGCAGCTACAAAATTAAATAGCCTAATGCTAAATAGCCTTTCTTCCACTTCAATTTTTGAGCCAGATGAATCAAAAGTGTTTTCATTTTATTACTGAGACAAACACACTTAAGATTCTTTCCAAACTCAGTTTGCATCCCACACTTTTATTCCTGGCGCCATTTGCATTTGCAAAAAAAATGTAAATGTACATAATATAAATACAAGACAAAGAATGGACTTTACAAACCCAGTGCTAGCTTAACTTTCTACCAAAAAAACATTGTAAATCTGTCACAATATTCAATGCCCTTCTAAATTTTGTTGGTAGTGTTTAACGCCCCTTTAACTACTTATGGCACTGCAGGCAGTGACAATGATGATACATAAATGAAGATGGAGCACCGGTGGAATGCGATGACGGGGGAAACTGGAGAACCCAGAGATAACCTGCCCCAGCACCACTTTGTCCACCACAAATCTCACATGCAGTTGCTTGGGATCAAACCCAGGCCATCTAGGTCAGAGGCAAGTGTTCTAACCACTCGGCCACAGTGCGGCTGCCCTTCCAAATGACTTAAAATTAGTATCTTTAGCGAAAATAGAAAAAGACAAGGCTGATCTTAAAAACTACCTATACAGCAAGATCTATTACCCAATACAACAGTTTATGGTGAGTAAAGTGTGCTCTGCCAAAAGGGAAACGTAATGTGACATTGAACCTATCATATTCAGGCCGCAGAGATATTTGCTCTATCACATCGCATTCGGCCCACAGTAATATCTGCGAGTTATAATATTATTTATGAATTAAGTAATTAATTCTATTAGGAATAAGATAAATTTGTGTTTGCAAAAGTTAATCAGTCATCCTCTTACTCAAAACATGGAGAAATTAGATCCGTTTTAAGAAATACCCACCCCAGATTTTTATTTATGAACCTACCTACCGTGCATCACTTTGAAGTCTCAGTACGCTGTTGACTTCAATGTAACGTTACTGCTTTCAAAGGAGAATGCTTACCAGAAGTTTTATTACCTTTACACTGTAGAACTTTCAAGTTAATTTCCAGTCTCAGTTGTTTGCTCACAGTGTAGTATCAGTATTAGTGAGAAGTTTGAAGAATATAACTAAATTCTGTGATTTTGTTTATAAAATGAAGTTTCAGATGAAGGTAGATCATTACAAATGAAGTGGACAAATCATACTTTTTTACTGAAGTAATCAAGAGTGTGTTTAATTTGCAGCGAAACAGTTTAAGTGTTTAAGAAGTATAACACAAAGCAGCATGAGAACACCAAACATGTTTTTATATATGATATATTTGAAGGTCAATTTCGTGAAGACAAGATATCTGACTTAAAATTACCCTTTCAGTACAGCAGTTAATATTTAAGAATGTGTCACTTCAAACTGAATTTCTAATTAAAGTGAGTTATGGAGTAGCAGAAATTATTTCAAAAAAATCTAAACCATTTTCAGATGGCGAGCTTGCTAAAAATGCATTGAGAGTGTTGCTGATATATGTCATGACAAAAAAGTGCAGTTTGCAAAATTAAGCTTGTCATACAATTTGTAGTTTGCTGTCTTAACAAATTAGCATCTAATATAGAGAGAACTTTAAAATACCGAGCCACAAATTTGCAGTTCAATTCTCTGGCACTCAAGAGCACTGATGCTAGCAAAACTGTCAATCAGCAATTTTCTTAAGGGGAGCTGATAAAGACTTCAGTATTACAGAAGAATTAGCTGCTCTTGTCCCTCTTAAAGGTACCACCAAATCCAATGATTTAATGGGGGGTGTCATTGAAACCCTGAACTGGTCTGGCTTGAAATACACAAAACTTTCTGGTGTAACAACAGATGGAGCTCCTGCATTTGCAGGAAAACAAGAAAAGGGTTACTTTAATACAATTCTGCAAGCAGAGGAGGTAAAGCAGGAAACATTTCTGTAACACAATATCACTGCTTAACACGGCAAAAACACCTTTATGCTATGTCCCTAAATTTAGAAAGTATTTGAAAGTCATTGTAAAAGTAGTGAATTTCATTCATTCACATGGTTGTGACATATAGAATAACAATATTTTTTTACAAAATTTAGATTCAGAATTAGAAGATATTGTTTATTATGGTGAAATAAGATGGCAGAGCTATGTCAAAACGTTGAAGCGAGTGTCTGATCTAAAAAACAAAATAAAAACATTTATGGAGGAGAACAAACCTATTGTTGATTCAGGTGCAGAAAGGCTGTGTGATTTTGCCTTTCTGGTAGATATAACAACACAACTGAAACAACTTAATTCACTTCTTCAAGATGAAGAACATTTGACTACTACTATGTTTGATCACGTGAAGGCCTTTGAGACAAAATTGCAACTTTAGAAATCACAAATAAAAATGAACAACTTTGTGCATTTCCCAGCCCTACAAAACTGTAATAATTAAAATTCTCAAAAGCACACAGAAATTATATTAGAATTAAGAAATGAATTCCACATTAGATTTCAAAACTTCATGGAGAATATTATAAGTTTCAATCTATTTTCATCCCCTTTCTCCATTAACATAGACAAGGTTCCTGAGGATCTGCAAATGGAGTGTGTAGATTCTCAATGTGCATCAGATCTAAAAAATAAGTTTAACAACATCCCTGACTACAGTTTTATCACAACTACTTTCCCGCAGAGAAAAATATCCAGGCACTAATAGACAATCACTTTGTTTCACAACACTTTACCTAGCACATACCTATGCGAACAAATGTTCTCCAGGATGAAACAACTGAACTTAGCAACAAGGATGTGAATCACAATCAGTCATCTAGACAGTTTGCTTCAAGTTGCTACATCAATCAAAACAGATGCCGGATGCCTTGTTCGTGAGAAGCAGTGCCAGATGTCGCATTGACAGGTAAAATATTAATTCAATTATTTGATTATGATTATGTATATTTAACTTTAAAAATAACTTAACTAATATAAGAATAATATTTTAATAAAGATAACATAAGTATTTTAGCTGTTTTTTTTAATTAATTTAATTTAGAATTTACACCCTATTTAATATGGTAAAAAAAATTGAAAATGTGGCCCACAAACCAACTCACCTTAATGACAGTAGCCCTTTTCCCAAAAAATCTAATATGTTACATTCACATGATTTTCTCTAGCCGTTATGCAAACAAACTTTTCTTACAAAAGTTTATTCTTTTATCTACATCATGATAAGCATAATCAGAATTTTCTTATTCCTGGCTTCTCTTTAAGTAGAAGGAAAATAAGGGAATGCACTAAAAAAAACTAAGGTTTTTATGGAATAAAAAATGAGCAACTTTGTTGGTTTAAGTCATATCTATGGAACAGAAAACAAAGGGTTGAGGTAATGAGTTATAATCAAAAACGGAGTTTGAAGTAGGCAATTATTAAGCATGGAGTCCCTCAGGGATCAATTCTTGATCTATATCAATGACCTTTCCTTAGTAATGAAAAGATTTGCAGACACTGTCTTATTTGCTGATGATACTAGCATAATAGTGACAAGTAAAAATGTACAAGACTTGGCACCCAATTTGAATAATGCATTCAACATTACATACAATTGGTTTACGGCCAATAAACTCTCTTTAAACATTGACAAAACAAAGGTCATGAAATTTGAAACATACAATTCAAAAACTTTACCTTATAGATAGGTCATCACAAAGCTGTTCTTGACTAAAGCTTACACATTAAATTCTTAGGTCTGCAGGTCAATCAACATCCAAATTGGAAAGCTCACATAGAGAGCACTGCACCAAAGTTAAGATTAGCTATATTTGCAATTAGTGCAATGAAATCATACTGTCAAATCTATACTTTACAGCAAATATACTATGCTTATTTTTGTGCAGTAATGAAATATGGTCTTATATTTTGGGGAAATTTGGTTGAAAGTAAGTTAGTACTTATATTACAAAAGAAAGTCATCAGAACCATGTATGGCATCAATTATAGAGCTTCATGTAAGAATCTGTTTCAAAGGCTGAACATTTTGTCACTTCCTTGTGAATAAAGTTTCATAGTTGTGTATTTCCATATCAAAAATCAAGAATACTTTGCAAAAAATGTGAATATACATAACTTATACAAACCTAGTGCTAACTTAACATGTTAATAAAAAGTAGTATATTATGAATGTGTCAAAATATTCAATACCCTTCCAAATGACTTAAAATTACTATCCTTGGGTAAAATAGAAAAATTCATGTCTGCTCTTAAAAACTATCTATGCAACAAGGCCTATTACTCAATACGGAAGTTTATGGAGGAACAGTAAAGTGTACTATGCCAGAAAATGAAATGTATGACTGTATTGGCATAAATGTAACATGTATACATGTTACTGTAATCTCTTAAATTATCTTATATGCTTGTCTGCTACTTGAGTCAGTAGGACCTATGACTCATTTCTAACTAATTTAATCAAAAATATTACTAAAATAACTGTTTGCTGAGTATCATAATAAGTAATCGTAGAATATTGCAGTTCTAGTAGAAATTGGAAAAGATATTCAAATTGTGGATATTGAATTATTTGTGGTGGCAGTGGTTTAAAAAATAAAAAAGAAAAAAGAAAAAAAAACAAACAAACAAAAAACACTGGTTAAAATTTGGTGGTGTTAAAAAATTCATCGAAAAATTGGCTGTCTGTATGACATGTTCAATGTTAGAGGCCTGGCTCGAAGATGGGACTAGATGAACAAAACAAACAAATGTACAGGCTAAAGTGATAGTCAAATCTTTTAAAAGCTGGTCGACATTTGAAACAACAAAAGTTTGGTTATTTTTTATTGCTAGGAGTAAACCAGGTTTGAGAAAAATTTAAGTAGCTTAAAAATAAAACCAATAACTCAAAATATCTATAAAACATTTAACTCTACCAAAAAAAAAAAAAAAAAAAAAAAAAAAAAAAAAAAAAAAAAAAAAAATATATATATATGAAACACATTTTTGTGTATTAATTTTGCATCTACCTCTTATGGTTTACCAGTTATACAAAAGTTATCCAGAATGAAGATTTCTTTAGAGGCTATTTCCAGAAAATCTAAGATATACGCTTTGACATGAAAATACCTTGACCATATGGCATTTTAATCAAACTTGATACAAATAAGAACAAACTTTCCTGGCGACGTATTAATTCAAAATCTTCTCGGGCTTCACCTGAAGACGAAGAAGATGCACTTCTTCGAAACGTTGGTGTCAAGCCAAGTTTTTACCTGGCTAGAAGCCCGAGAAGATTTTGAATTAAACTTAATACAGTTATTTTTGAGAGAATCAATTTTTTTTGAAAAACGTTGCAGAGGGTAGTCAAGGGTGGGGATTTTCATGAAAATCTTTGTGTTGTATCCTTGGAAGATACTGAACTTGAACACCATGTTTAGTACTCATCACACTTTTCGTTTTTGAACTATGCTGTCCACAGAAAGACACATACATACATACATACATACATACATATACACACACACACACACACAGAGAGAAGTGTTTCTAATTTTTTTTATTAAAAGGCTCTCAAAACATGCATTTCTGGTGAAATCCCGTAATCAATTTTTGGATGGAATACGATACCTTCTCTATCCACTATGTACAATGTACATACAGGCTAGAGAAACTAAAAAGTTTTGACACATCTGTTGCATTGCTTTTAACGTATTGCACTCTCCATAAACATTAGTTTATGATTTTGTGTTACTTAAGCACCTTTTCTGAATTATGGCAATGAAAATTGTATAAAAGAATTACTGCGGTAAAAATTGTATAAAAATAAAAAAAGTGAATTTGTAGTAGTTGAATATTTAGTGGTGGTGATTAAATTGGTTATGTGGCATGAATTTGTAAACATTGTTTTCAGTATGACATGTGCAATGATAGAGCCTTACTTGATAATGAGACCAAACAAAGAAAACAAATAAAACAAAACCACAATTAATATCATGGTAAAGCTATATGACGGTTCCATCACCCATATACTGACATGCACGCGGCACGCACACATGCGCTAAGTTGTTCAGATGTGAAAGTTGCCAGATTGCCAACATTTTGACTTCTTCTTGCGAACATTGGGGTTTTAGCTTCACAGATTCGTCTACACCCTCTCGCCTTCGGCCGCAACTGCTATACTCCTCAACTTATAAAAAATATCCCTCGGCTACACATTGCGGCTTAGGGCCCTCCACGTTGGGCTATGCTTTGCAGCTTAGGGCCCTAAATGTTTATAACAGACCAGTAAGTAATTACAATGCGGCTCTAATGACGAAATAACAAAAGTACCTGCATATAGAAGTAATGCCAAGTGATGGAACCATTGTATACTAATAATAATATCATCAGCTGCGTTTTATTATCCATTTCTCTTAACTGAGTCATAGTATTTTTTTTTTTTTATTGTTTCATTTGTACAGCTCCCTTTACCTGCAATGGCCATATCAGGGACTCTAACTTGTGAAACAATACTATATTAACTGTTAGTTTAATAATTTTGTATCATTAAAAAACACACACCTCCATTCACTCTCACATTCATACTTCCAGACTCTAAGGAGAATAGCAAATATTTCTGTCTAGCCGAGAATCATGTTGAGAAGTTATATCATTGACCATTCAATCACACGAGGTAGTAGAGTCATAGAATTTGTCTTGATTGCTGAGTTCACTGTTGAGGAATCACCCTGGGAAAAAAAAGTTAGCTCTACTGATAGTTCTTATTATTTTGGAAATAACAGTTTTATTTGCAATCTCCATATATCTGAGCACTGTAGACCATTCTTATAATTTCCAACTGACCACAGTGCTGCAGTAACACTTTTCCATCACGTTATCTGGCGGCTGTCAAAATGAATTTGTTTTAATTCCACTGTGTGTGTGTGTGTGTGTGTGTTTTTTTTTTTTTTTTTTTTGAGGATGTATAAATAACTATTTGTATGAATGGTTCCTCGGCCATGTACAGAAATAAATACTGGTGTGAGAGAACATTTCAAGTATATTTTATATGAAATTTTAATAGTTTATTTAGCGATATACCTAACCGTTCCTATTTCATGTAATGGAACGCACAGAATGAATACCCAGAACTGTAGATGTAAGCTATTCCGTGTCTTACTATTCCTCAATTGTACATGATTTCATGACCTTCCTACTTTGTGTCATTTACTAGAATAAATATATACTTATGGACTTAAAGACAAATAAATTGACACTATTTATTTAGAGATGTGGACGACAGTGGTGTTGCATCACATGACATTGTATTCAATATTGCTAAGCTTCGCGAAGTGGTATCTACAAAGCACAAAGAAACTACACCCTAAATATTACTCTGCGGAACTTAACATATATGCAAGTACGATCTGTACTGTCCATACAATAGCAATTTCAGTTAGCCGCGAAAAGACGGCATGCTTGAAAGCTAAGTACTTACTTATTGGCACCAAATGAAAACCCTCCTGCAGGAGAGGAAGTGGGATTTCCGAATCCAAAGGACATGTTGAGAGTATTTACAATGTTTTATTTAAATATGATTACCATCCTATAACTCACAACCATAAACGCAACAATTCCTGTTAACCTCAAACATTTCCTCCTTAACTCCTACTTCGCATTCTCAGCCTTTACCTTCTTTTGTTACAGGCGCATGATGGCCAACAGCAATGTCTCAAAATTAATTTCTCCAAATACCCTTCAGATGGTACTGGCATTGAGTCTATAGTTTACTATAGTTAACTAACGATAGTTCTTGGGAATTTAGTTTCTCCACAGATGTAGAGAGTATAGATAGGAAATTACCTGATTTATGCATTGCGGTTGGTGATGCATGTTTTATCAAGCCACCTTACTGTGGTTATACAAATATATACTATCGTAGCCTACGCCATTAAACCATCATTCTAAGGCCTGGTATAATAGCGTAGGCCACGGTACTATTTGACTTTTGTGGGTTACATGTGCAACCCAAAATAAGATTTTGTGGTGTTAAATGTTAAGTTAGGATTTAAAAGAGTATAACGGTTAATACGTGTGTGGTGTTTGGTAGTGGTTTTTCGTATAACAGAAGAAAAAATAAAGAAAAGAAAACCTTTCAATACATAAGTTAGGGTACAATATTTAAGTGATTTTGTGGTATTAAATGTTTAATTAAGTAATAAATTTGGAGTGTAAGTTTTAAACCAGTATAATGCTCAATACATGTCTGGTGTTTTTGTTTTGTTTTTGTGTGTGTGGTTTTTTTTCGGTTTTTTTTTTTTTTTTTTTTTTTTTTGTAATGCTTAAAGCCCGCTTTAACTACTTATGGCACCGCAAGCGGGTGTGGTGTTTGGTTGTGGTTTCTCATGCAGCAGAAGAAAAAGAAAGAAAATGACAATTTTCAATATACTTATTTAAGTGATTTTGTGGTGTTAAATGCTCAATTCAGCAGTAAATTTAGAGTGTAAGTTTTAGTAAGTTTTAAATACGTGTGTGGTATTTGGTTGTAGTTTCTGGAATAGCCGAAGCAAATATAAGTAAAGGGAAATTAGCATACAAAATTGGCAACCACTTCGGTTTATAGGAAACCTCTTGCTAATTCGCCCATTTAGCAGCTATCGCAAGAAATAATTACTATCAAATTATGAGCTCATGATACCAGAGCCGTGAGAATAGGAGGCGTGTTCCTCGGACTCGAAATGCAATACATGGAGTCCACATGGAAAGTCTTTATAAACTTTGGAATTTCTGATATTTATCATCCTGTTTTTGCGTGCATTTAAAAATAATTCCAAGCCTTTCCCAAACGTGTGTGTGTGTTTACGAATATACATCCAATATATGACTACCATATATTCACTTTTAGAGTGGTTTTAGACCAAGAAATTAGAACAAAATTAAGTTATGACCTTGCCGCAACGTTTACTGCAATAATAGCAAATGTAACAATAATAACTTCTGAGAGGCCTGAAAATCTCATTGTATTCAATATTCCTTCAACTAGAGATCTTTTCTGTTCCATTCTCCTTCGTTCTGTACTTCAAAAACTTGGAAAAACAACTAATTCAAAAGATGTTGCTATGGTGTCTATGGCAGTGTCTATAACAAGATGGCGTCTGGACACAAAACGAGCCTCAGCAAAACGATAGCATTTCCGCAATGTGGGTTTCTCTATCTTTAACGGTTAGACAGCACCTCCTCGTATCTGAAGCAGGCTATAAGCCAGCAAGCAGCCTACTCCATAGAGCTGTTCCGATCCAGGCGCCAGCCACACAACGCAGCGTTTTGGGTTTTTTTTTTATTATTATTTATCTTTTTTATGGACGCTCTTTTACTGCTGGGGTTCTTAGCGGCCCAGTATAGAATGGGCCTGAAAACCCGCTTAATTTTGCTCAGAGGCCTCTATATCAGAATTGTTCTTTTACGTGCCATAAATCTACGGCACGGGATCAACGGCTTTACTTCCCTTCCGAAGGAAGCCATGCTAAGGATTTTTACGCCCGAAAAAATCCATCGTCCTCCGCCGGGTTTGAACCCGCAACCTTGGGTATATGAAGTTACCATGGTAACCATTACACCACGGAGGGCGACTAACCAACATAGCCGTTCCTTCTTCCAACTGATTTCCTCGAATGGGAAGTGGGTCCGCCAGGACTTGGAGAGGCGGAAACACAAGTAAGCTACCGCAAGTATTCCAACATCCCACGCGGGACCGCGTACGCTACAACAGTACGTTTAAGTAGCAACATCGTGTTATAACGTGGAGAGGTTCTTTTAGTGGTTATGCTGAAGGCGAGTGGAGACATCGACATATTTTCCTAGCCATTGCACTTCGGTTTGGTCCGAAAAATTAAGCTTTACAGCCTAGCCTTGTTAACATTCCAGAGAATATGTTGCGCGGGGAAAAATATGTTTGGATAAAGCCTCTGCCATGTATAATTCTTACAGGCTCCTACACGCCTGGCTGCGCAGACCAGCTGAAGTGTCGTGAATTTGAGAACTGGAGTAAAGGGCAAAAGACAGCCAAGGTCGAACGCAATTCATTGGTTGTAATGGGAAAGCAGTGACATTTAAAAGAGCTATAATTACATCATAATGATACCTGAGCAAGAAATAATTGTGACAACATGTTCTTTATGATTGTCAGTATCTATGCACGGGGATTAGACCTTGACTGTCCTGTTGGAAATTGAATAAAATCATTCCATTGACTAGACAGAATTTCATCCCACAACTGAACAAAATAAAAGTAAATATTATCATTGAACTTGAATATTGCATACCTGCGTTTAAAGTGTTTTACAAACGGGATGTAAGAATCACAGAAAATATAATTCAGCATTGATTTTTTTTTTTTTTTTTTTTTTTCCAGATTCTTCTCGGTGATTCCATGTATATTTCTGCTTTTTCCTTTACTGCAAAAGTCATCAACAATAATTGTAAAGAGGGCGTGTCAAAAGTGTCTGCAGTAAAGCTGTCAAAATGCCGAAATAAAAATGCATAATATGCTGGATTCGATTCTAGGTTGCTGAAGAAATTCTTATTTCATGATTATTATTCCCCACCCTCAAGATCCTGAAATTATAAATGTAACACTGAACGTGTGTGAAGTTAATCGAGAACTAGAATTTGAATGTACACCTCAACAATTTAAGCAGTTGTTATAGTAGGCCAAAGTGGTAATACGACGATATTACCTAAGGTGGTATGTAAATAAATAGTATGATTTACATACATTCAATTTCTGTTATGCAACAAGTCATCAGCATCATTATCCGTTTCATTTCCTCTCAAGATACATAGATTACAATGCACAAATACATTCATTCGTAACGTCTCAATTGTGAATCGTCTCCGATTAGCACATACACAGGCTTCATACTGTGAGAAACTTCGCTCCACTTAACATGTGATTTGAGTAAAAGGGAAATAGGACACATCATCGACTATTTGGTAAGATACTCCGTCAGAAATTATTTCCGTAGCAACACCTCGTAGCACATTTCGGATTTCACGCATTATTGCGTTAAACTGCTCATGCGGTGTGATCATCACCCGCGCTCTTGAAGGATTAAGCACTGAGGAGATTCAAGAGAATATGGCGGATCAAGGCGTAACATCTGTCTATCGGGTTCAGCATAAAGTCAATGAAGAAGTCATGCCCATCCGTATCCTGTTCCTTACTTGATGGGGTAGATCTCCCGCAGAAGATTAAGGCAGGTATGAAGCTATCGAGGTTAGGCCTTATATAAAAAACCCTCTCAGATGCTATGAGTGTTAACGTTTTGGCCACACGCGTGATTTTCGTAATCGCGAATCCACCTGCACCAACTGTTGTGACACATCCCACAATGACGTTTGTACTTCACATCCAGCTTGCGTGAAATACGACATTCATCCAGTTCCCAAGAATGTCCTCGTTTTACAGAGGAGAAGGCGATCCAGGAGTTCCGCGTGAAAGTGAAGGTGTCCTCGGAAGCCCGGAAGCTCTTGCGACTCCGCCAACCCCTTGTACCAAAGTCCAGCACGACTAGCTCTGTTGTAGCTAAACGGTACATTGTCGAGAAATTGCAACTCAGACCAACGATATAAACAGCGCAACTATTGCAGAAAAGATCCTTGTAGCCAGAGCAGTACCAAAGCCTGTGTCATCTTCAAAGTTGGCATCAACATCTGTCAAATCTGCCAGCATGTACAGCCCTAAACCTTCTACCTCGGGAAATAAGTCTGGTAAACGTGTGAGGTATTTTGCACCTACAAAACCAATCAAGACTAGCCATGTCACACAAGACTTTCTGAAAGATAGTGTCAAGACCACTTTCAAAACATGTAAGGGAGATCAAAGTCCAAGCCGATTTCCACGGAGATCGTCTTCTGAGAAATCTTCTGGGGGAAGTACAAATTGGCGACGACCATCTTCGCCAATCAGTACCTCTAATCGGTTCGAACCGAAATTTTCGACTGGAAAAGGACCTCCCCCGTGGAGGAGATGGATCAGTATGATTATGCCATCACTGCAAGACGTAAAGTGCGGAGGTAACAGGATTGTGCCGCTGAACAAAGTGTTAGTCTGACACCCAAAAAGAATAAGCTAAGACGATCAGCACTGCATAATGTGCAGAAACGTCTTTCAATTTAGAACTTAGAGACTATGGTTATTCTACACTGGAACAAACGCGGAGTTAGATCACATCAACCAGCGCTTGAATTGTTTCTGTACCAGCATCAACCCATATGGCAATCGCTGGTCTCACAACAGCTGCCGGTGTTGTTGTTAATACATTTGACGTGGCTAACACTTTAGGCCGGCCCTTCGCTCAGACAATTATTCCCCTGAGTTTCTTATAATTAAGGATAGGTGGCATCTCAAGTGCACTCCTTCCGTTCCGGAAATCCTGAGAATTACAAGCGTCTTTTCACCATAGTGGAGTTAGACCATGCACTTACAACTTCGCGGAACTCTGCGCCTGGTCCAGAGTGCATCCACGTCCAAATGTTACATTTTTCTCCTGATGGTAAGGCTTTCCTACTCGAGGCCTATAACGCCAATTTTCCAGACAAATGGCGGGAGGCCACCGTCATACCTATTCTGAAACCAGGCAAGGACTGTCATTTTCCTTCCAGCTACCGTCCTATTTACTTCAGCAGTTGCATTTGCAAGGTAATGGAACGCATGATTAACGAACGGTTGTTGTGGTGGCTGGAATCCAACAATCCATTGACTAATGCCCAGTACTGTTTCGAAGACGTCGCCCAGCGGCTGACCATTTTGTATCGGTATCGACGCAGATCGGCTTTCTTAAGAACTGTCAAACGGCTGGGATGTTCTTGATCTTGAGAAAGCTTATGATACGTTTTGGAGAGCAGTGATATTGCATACCCTACACAACTGAAATATACGTGGAAGCCTACCGTTGTTCATTCAGGAGCTTACGTGGACCGTGTTTTCGAAGTAAGGGCCGGCTCAGTTTTTCCTAACCACTTTATTCCCGAGAACAGTGTGTGCAGGGCTTGGTACTAAGCGTGGTGCTGTTTGCTATAGCGATTAATTCCACATCGCAATGTGTTACCCCAGGTCCTGTTTATTCGTGGACGATTTTGCCATCTTCTGTACCTTTTAGCGTACACTGTTTCTGGAACTCCGTTTCCGGCGGTGTTTGGACAATTTCTATGAGAGGAGCTCGGAAAACGGCTCATCTGAGAAAATAGTCTACATTAGCTTCCTGGCATAGTAGGTGGCGATATCCGCAGTCTCTTGGACTCCGGCCAGGTTTACTTCCTTTCTCAGATGAAGCGAGATTCCTTGAGTTGATCTTGGATCGGAAACTTTATTGGTCACCACATATAGCAGAGCTGAAAGCGCGATGTGGCCGTTCTCTGAATATTCTACGGATTCTAAGTGGAAAATATTGGGGAGCGGATTAGACAGTATTGCTTCGTCTTTATGCACTGATCCGATCGAAGTTGGACCATGGCTGCATTTTTTATTCTTCAGCGCGGTCATATGTGCTCAGAAGATTAGACACAGTCCATAATCAGGGCATGATTGTGGCGGTTGCAGCTCTTCCAGTTGTTAGCCTCTACGCCGATTCGGAAGAACCCCCTCTGCGGTGTCGCCGCGTTGTCTTGCTAGCTAATTATAGTTGTACTCTTATGTGCATTCCTGGGTATCCGACGTTCCGTGCGTTTTTCTCCCCCCAGCTGGACGAACAATATTGCCACCACTCTTTAAGTCAAGTCCAGCAGGTTTTCGTTTCCGTAAGCTTCTTCGGCAACACAATATTGACATGCCTAGGCTGTTTTCCAAGGGGGACATGATGTACCCTCTTTGGTTTCGTAGTATTTCCCATGTCGATCTCGGGATGACAGTTTAGGGGAAATCTGCTACGCCTGTTTATAGTATCCGTAGTTGTTTTTTTTTTTTTAGATTTTTTTTCCTTAGAATTTTTTTTATTAAAATGCAATGGCCGTGTGTGTCGATGGCAGTAACAACGACGATGTTGGATTTGAATCTTTTACTTACAGTTTGCCTAGTAGTCATTTATTCTGCCGAGCTGTATGCTATTTACCGAGTCCTTCTGTACGTTCGCCGTTGAAAATTAGATGACTGCCTTATTCTTAGTGATTCCACCAGTTCAACAGCGGAAGATTTTAGGGTGGTTGTACGGAGAGCGTATTTTCGGGCTGGCATGCGGAGTGGGTCGTCTCTCCGCGGTAACAGTGAGCTTACGGAGGTGAAGGACCTCCCTATCAACTGGGTACCCTCCTCTCGTTTATCCCGTTGCGAGGAGGTAGTATTGGCTTAACTATGACTTGGTCACTGTATTTTTACCCACAGCTACCTATTTAAGCGCGAACCTGCTCCTGTTTGAGGTGAGGCGTAATCAGTTCACGTGTTGCTAGAATGTGGTCACCTGGCACACATTTGGTCATCTATGGGCATGCTGGCCTCTCTTGCCAAGATCCTAACTGATGATACAAGAGCAGTGGATAGGATTTTTAAATTTTTAGCACAGGTTTCTTTTACCTTGAGGTTTTAGTCTGTGGTAGCTGTATGCCGTGATAATGAAGCAGATTTTTAAATAGCTGGTTTTTAATCGTTTTTAATGCTCTCACATGCCCTTAATGGACAATATTGTTTTACTTGGTTTCCTCTCTTTTTAGCTCTTTTAATGCCATAGTTTTATTGCCAGCTCTGGTTTCAGGACTGGAAGTTATTTTTACTTCGGTTTCATACTCCTTTAAGCTCTACTTTTACCTGTTTTACTTTTAAATTATGTTTTATTACTGGTTATTGCCAGGATTTTATCATAAGAGCACTAATGACCTTGGCAGTTGTGCGCCCTTAAACATCATCTTTTATCTGCAATGTTCTTGTTTAGAATTGCAAATCTTCATGCAATCCATTTGAAGCAAGAGATTTTAAAATCTTGTTTGAAGAACATACTCTATCACTAAATGCATTAATTACCTGTAAAAAAGTATTGTAATATGCAGCAAGTATATTGCTGCGATGAGCCGGTTCCTAAATATGTTACTACAGGTTGTTTACATGCGACGCATGCAGTCACCATTGCAGGTCAGTCTCTACTTGATAGGTATGCAACTGGTACATGCAGTGTCCATCCATCTGTCCCCAAGATACTATCCCTAGTCATCAACAATTAATATCGCTGGTTTAAACTGTCTACTGCGAACACGTTTGGATATACGAGGGGCATACTGAAAGTCACGAGCAACCCATTGTAAAAATTTAAATTTCAACAATGTAACGAAACGAATTGCAGGATCGTAATCTACAGACTTTAAGCCACATGTTGACATATTGTGACGTTATTAGCTTCAATCACGTGATCACAGACGGTGTTTGAAAAATGGCTGACATTGATGTTTCGTTTCGACAGCGTGCTGTCATTGAATTCCTTGTGAAAGAAGGAAAATCTGCTCCTGAAATTCATCTCAGACTTCAACATGCGTATGGAGGTGTCTGCATGGGTGCCAGCAGTGTTAGAAGATGGGTGAAACATTTCAAAGATGAAAACACGAGTCTGCAAAATGCGCCTTGTAGCGGGCGTCCTCGAACTGCCTCTACAGAACGCAACAAGGAAAGAGTTGATGAGCTCATTACAGGAGATAGGCGCTTCACTGTGAATGAAATTGCTGCGCAACTTAGAATAGGACATAGTGCAGTGCAAGAAATGATCCACAGCTTGGGTTATCGAAAGGTCTGTGCCCGTTGGGTCTCCCGTTTATTGACTGAAGACCACAAACTTCAGAGAAGAACCATTGCACAAAACCTTCTTCAGAGATTTCATAATGAAAGTGATGAATTTTTGATGGGTATTGTGACTGGAGATGATAGCTGGTTCCATCACTATGAGCCAGAAACGAAACGTCAGAGTATGGAATGGCACCACTTGAACTCACCATCGAAGAAGAAAGCGAAGACAGTGCAGTCTGTAGGAAAAGTTATGGGAAGTGTCTTTTGGGATGCACAAGGTTGCATTCTGGTTGAGTTTCTTGAACCTGGACAAACCATAAATTCTGCCCGCTACATCAAGACACTTCTGAAGCTCCGTCGGGCTTTGCGTGATAAACGCCCTGGAAAAAGGATCATCCTTCAACTGGATAATGCGCGCCCGCATACTGGCCGTGCCACTATGGAGAAGATCAGGGCATTAGGGTGGGAAAGTCTTCCACATCCTCCCTACAGTCCCAACTTGGCACCCTCCGACTACCATCTTTTCGGTTCTGTGAAGGAGCAGATGCGTGGCCAACGATACGAGACGTTGGAGGATATTCGGAAAGCAGTGCGTCATGGTCTGGAACGGAGTTCTATCACAAGGGCATTTTCAAACTTGTAGAACGATGGGAAAAATGTGTGCAAAACAATGGAGCCTATGTCGAAAAGTGAAAGAATGTCTGTAGATTATGATGATGTATTTGGTTTGGCTTAAAAATAAATAGTAAGATTGTAAAACAGTGTTGCTCATGACTTTCAGTATGCCCCTCGTATGTACTGTTTAATGATGAGTCATTACAAGGGACCTTATTTTTAGCTTCTTATAAATACAGTTTTAGTTCTTTATTATCTTCATTAGCCTCTTTAGGTTTTTTTAAAAAAAAAATCCTAGCATTTTAACAAAGTTCCTAACCCTTTTAATGGTTTTAAACAATTTTCTTTCCTATTTAAGGAAGTCAACGACAAACTCCTTTTATAACATAATATGATAAATATCAGAAATCAACTTTACTTCATGGAAGCATGTTTTTAATATGTACTGTAATTTAAGGCAATTTGTTACACAGTGTGCTCAGGCTATAAAGAACATTTTAACTAAAAAATTCAGCATGTATTTTTAATATATAGCACTCACATAAAACAAACCTCAGATTTCAGCTCTGTTGCTGTATACAACCATTCACATTTCCAAATTTTCTGTTGTTTTTAACTATATTCCTACAGGCAGAAAAATATCTTTCAACATTGCAAAATGTCATTGGCGTATATTTCATACACACAATTTCTATATCAAGGTAAAAATTTGATCAATTATTTCCCTGGCTAACCCCACATATACACTCAAAACAAAACTAGATGAATTGTTAAACAAAAATTATAATTCAAATGAATCAAAGAAAACTCATACCTTTTCTACTAAGGTGAAAAAAAAGGAAAAACAAAAAGAACCTAAGTTTAGCAAGTCTTAGATCTTAATGTCCCATATATTTATTTGTTATTTTGAATAAGATTTTCACATATTAACACCCAAAACGACTTGAAGCATAGTATACTTTGAATCTTAACTTACTTATAAGGGAAAAAATAGGTTAAAACTTAAAAATCTGGGCCCTAATTATTACGTAACCAGTTTATACTATGGATCATACAACCTACTTCGCCTGTAGTTACGAGAATGCTATAGTCACCCCACTTGTGAGCACTAGTTCCACATACATGAGATCCTAGTTTCCACACTCTTGTGGCGTGGCTTACGAGTAATGAGCAAGAGTGTGGGCTTTGACTGCCTACTACCTACAAAACCAATTTTCTGATTTAATCTGAGGCAATTAATTAATAAAGAATTTGGGATCTTCTTTCGAACAGAGGGCGCATACATTTTTTCAAGTCCAATGTGAGCGGAATAATTTTTCGAAGTACAGCTTTATTTGACATTATTTTGAAACAATGCATAGGATTTTTTTTCCTGCATATGTTTGAGGAGTTTTCATATTTTTGAGGATATATTTTTAGTGATATATAAGAAATATACATTTTTTAATTTTGCGTAGAAAAATGTGTATTTATTTCAAATTACAAAAATAAATCTTTATTTAACATTGATGTATTCATACCATGAACTAAGAGGTTGTGAAACAATGTTACAAATTTCAACGAAACGTTAGCAGTTACATTACTTACAAGATACTAAAATAAGGTACCAAAGCTTAAAAAACGTCGTTTTGACAATTGCAGGTTGGTAACAGATCCATTATTAGGATTTCAATCTAATGTAAAACCTATAACTTAAATTGTTGTATGCCAAAAGTGAAATATTAGAAACTGCTCACTTTGAAAGCAAAGTAACTGTGCTTGTAAATGCATGGTTTCCAATATTACAGATAAATAGGAGACAATTTAAAAGATTGTCTAAATTGGATTCCATTATGGCAAAAACTAAATAAATAAATAAAACATAAAAAAAGTGATGATAGAATAACAATGAAAAGCTTTGGATGATTTCTTTGAGCCTTTAAGTCTAGTTATCAAATCAAGTGTCTGCGTTTTAAACATTGTAATGACAGTATTTAACCAAGTAACAAAAATAAAACTAGCTGTGTTAATTCTGATGTGCTTCTTTGTTACAGAGAACTTTGTGAATTTGGTGGTAATGGTAACAAATTAGATGTAGTAACAACACTTTTGCCATTGCAAGCAAAAGTTGAGTATTACCACATTTTCTGTGCAAAGTTCTTTCATTGTCTTTGGCTACTAATATCCATTACTGACAGCAAGAGATATTTCTCTATGTACAAAAATGTTATAACTATTGTATGTTGAAATTTGGTGATGGCTGATATTGATGTGGAAATAACATTGATGTTACTTAGGTACCTGTCAATATTAATTCAGTCATGTCATCCCATTAATTTTGCCCAAAAACTAGCACAAAATTCAAATTTATCTAAGATGTTAAACACCAAAACCTATTTATTAAATTTATAATGCAAATTTTTGAAGTAATTAACACAAATATTACATTTGACTATATGTTGGTAGCTTAATGTCCTTTAACCTGGTTGATCATATTGGACGATGAATGAAATTGGTGAAATGATGCTCAAATGATCTCAGGGTTCATAGAGCTTAAAGTTACTCAACATTCGTCTTCTCAGGATAAGGGAAAATCCCAATAACAAACATTATTCACATTACTCATCCTAAGCAAAATTTGAACTTGCAACCTGTTGAATGGAGGCAGACACCCTACCGCCAAACTACCCAGGTAGATCACTCCTATTTTTACATTACCACAGATAGCTATGTACATTGTGTAAAGAGGAAGTATGGTATTCAACCCAAAAATTTGATACTGAGATTTCACTAGAAACATATTTTGAGGTCCTTCGAGTCCAAAAAGGACATTTTTATAAAAAGGTTCATGTGTGTGTCTGTGGAAAGCATAGCTTAAAAACTGTATGTGTATGTTTGTGTAGCTAATGCTCAGGAATTTATAATGAATTCTCCTTCTTGCTTCCCAATATTTTGAAGTTAGAGTTTCGAAAGCCATAAGGGATTCACAATTTTTTAAATGTTCCATGTCCATTTCTTCTTTGGAGCACAATACACAATTTGGAGATGCTACTACTCCAATTCTAAAAAGATTTTATTCAAACAATTGTATTCTGTGATCAGTCGAAATACAGCAACAGAGGATTTTCTTGGTAAATCAGGAACTATTGATGGATCGTCCAAAATTGTCTTTTATTTTGACTGTTCATTTAGAAGTGTTATCTGTTGATTATAATTTGAAGTTAGGTCTCTTTTAACAATTCTTTTAATTAATTCACAAGAGAAATTTTGTTTTACCACTAATTGGTTTTAGTTCTTTCTTTGCTAACATAGCAGCCATTTCATTTCCAAAAAAATACCACATTGTGCAAGATAATGGTTTATAACAGAGGGGAGAGCCTTTAATTCCTCTACAATAGAGGCTTTACAGAAACCAATCGGAACAATTACCTAATGTCCCATCCCTCATCTTCCTGTGGTGCAGCTGTTAGTACACATACTTATGCATGTTGTACTAAAGCGAAGGGCTGCTCATCAAATGGAACTGGTCTGCCTGATGAGTATAATGACCGATTCTGGTATTCTTCCCTTTCCTTACCAGAATCTTTCTTTCTCCTTTCCTATTCAGTCTTCCTTGATTGAATTCTTGTTTTCTTTGACCCTTATGGTATTAGAGCATTCGAGGCCTAAGGGTTCATTTCATACATTTATATTCTAGCTCTTGCTCTATGTGCTGACCTGCAAAGGCACAATGTCATCCTTTCACCATGGGCAAAAGCAGGAAAGGTTGATGATCAGTAAACTGTTCTCCCAGCTAAGTCCAAGAGACTCGTTGACCAACTGCAGGTGTGGTCCTCTAGACACACTGGGGGTTGAGTAGGATGATTCAACTGACAACTCTTAAAAATTGGTGTCCTAAAGAAACAGTTGAAATCTGCTCATGTATGAATAATGTTTCCCAAAACAAAATGTTCTGGAGTAATAGTCCCTCATTCAGATCCTCGGGCAGGAACTATTTTGAGAAAACATGATCAAATGCTCAAGATTCTCCAATAACTCAAAAACTAAAAGACTGTTAAATACCAAACTTGGTATTTATGTTTAATATCTTCCAAGGATGCGACACAAAGATTTTCAAGAAAACCTCCCCCACCCCCAATTACCCTTTATATGGAAAATTTTTTTGAAAATTTTGTTTTTCTCAAAAATGACTAACGATTTTGATTGAAATACTATACATTAAAACTATTTACATCACAAATAAAATGTATATCTTGAATTTTCTGGGAATAGTTTCTGAAGACCTGTTCACTGTGGATGAATTTTGTTACATTTTGCAAAATAGGTAAATGGTAAGAGATTCACAAAAAATGTACATCTCATTAAAGCACATAATTTAAGTCATACACATTTCTGTTGCAGAGTTGACCATTTCCCTAGATATTCCTTGTTATTAGTTTCTATTTTAAACTATGCATTTTCTCATACAGGGTCACTTTTCATTTCATCTCTCTTGTTTTTCTGGAAATGCAAAGGAACCAAAATTCAATTGCTCACATATCAATCAGCTTTTCAAAGATTTGACTATCACTTTAGCCTGTTATATTTCCTTATTTCCCTTCTGCTTAAAAAGAACTAAGTAGTAAGACCAATTGTGTTAATGTTTATCTCGTTTAGCATGGTATAGATAGAAGAATAGTCTTTTGTAAGAATAGTTTGCTTGCAGAACAGGTAGAGAAATCCATGTGAATGCAACACATCAGATTTTTCTATTAGAACCAGCTGAAAAATTCAATGCCACAGCCAGGATTTGAACACGATTCTCCTGCTCTTCATGCAATTGCTCTAACCGTTGAGCTACTGTGGCAACATGCCGGTATCAATCCTCAATACACCTTAATGACGACTTACATTCATAAATATTTAGTATCTGGGCAATATTAACACAGTTATTGCCAATTGCTCTGGGTAATTTTACCAGCTGAAAAATGTAATGCCTCAGCAGGGATTTGCACATGGTTCTCCTACTCTCCATGCAATTTCTCAACCACTGAGCTACTGTGACAACATGCCAATATGACATCAATCCTCCAACTGATTTATGCCAGTCTGTGGTATGTCTCCTTCTAGAGAACACCTTAATGGCGACTTACATTCATAAGTATTTAATATTCGGGTAATATTAACATAGTTATTGCCAACTATTCTATACAACTTTTTTCTCGTATTGGTAATGCTTCTATATTTCGACAGCTTAATGTCAAATGAACATATCTACAAAAATGCATCTTAACTGATGCAAACCAGAGTGCTCCTGCTGTTAGAGTCAAAGAAACATATGTTGATATGTTTCTTTGTTGCTCACCTTAAGTAATGGAAATAAATGCTTACCATGCCTGACGGTAACACATTTTAAGGCATTTTGAGGATGTGTTGCTGAATGATGCTAATCAGAGAGTGAAAGAAACATTTTAAGACAGTGGTCTGCATTAATAGTGCAATGGCTTCTGAACGAGCTCATTTACTAGCACAATTGGCATTATTTAAAAATGCAAGAAATAACAATCTGACTACTCGATTTCATCCTCTTCAGATAGTAAACTTGAATTATAAACGAAAAGCTGCCTTGTGATCTGCAGAGATCCTCACTGACAGAATGAGCTGATAAAGAATTGGTAATTACATTATTCAGTACCGAATGTTCTTGCTTTAAACCTTCTTACTTTTAATCCTTTATACTATGCATTTCATGAAATAATGACGATGATAATAATGATAATGATAATAATAAAAACAATAGTACAGCAGGAACAGTTTTTACGGTAAGTGAATTTACAACATCTGTGGTGCTTCCCTTTCAAATACAATACAATATCAATTATAATAAATTAGTAATTTAACTTCATTTGAAGATTTTGATCTTGACAACAAAAAATATGTTTAAATATAAGTTAGAAACTGTAGCAAAACAATAATATTTTAGGTTCCTACTGAATTTTTACAATGGCAGGAGAGTGACAGTAAATCACGATAATGATGAATATGATGAAGTCAAGAGACCTGGTATATCTACCAATGAAACCAAAATTCAGATTTTAATGAAGCCAGTTTATATCAGTTATGTACAAAGGGAAAGAAAAATTCCTGGTACTTCCCAAAAAAAAAGTAAGCCACCGGAAATGTTAATCATACACTCATTACACTATCAGTTGCTAGTACCTTAGAACATCTATGTCCTAAAAGATATAAAGATGAAATTGTGGCCAGTAAGAGAATGGCTTGAAAGAATATCAGGAAGTTACAGTACTGATAGCTAATTTTAATATGGCCAGCAACTTGCCTTATGATATTAATATGAGTGTGGAAAATGTTCATTGTGGAAAATTCAGATTCCTCCAAACAAGGAGGAATTGGCTGCAGGCACTAAACATGAAGATTCAGATTCAAATATAGAGCAGCAAACTCAAGAACAAAAGTATAAGAAAACACGAAAGCTGTTCAGGACAAATGGAGAAGAAACATACAAAAGATTTCAGGTCAGGAATTTTGAATGAAAAGTGGTAAACTTCGAGCACAGAAAAACCGTTAAGCTGCAATATTGTTTTCAGTGTCCTCGCAAATACTATTTTAACTTTTATGAGGATGATTGCAGAGCAATCGCTATTGCCTTTTGGAGCCTGGCTAATGGCAATAAGCAACAACAATATCTGAATATGCTTGTTACGAGAAACCGAAGCTTTTACTAGGACATATGCAGATACTTCAAGGAGAAATAAAAATAGAGAGTTTTACCGGTGAAAAACCAAGACTATTTTCAAGTATGCCAATCATTTTTCTTGGCTTCTTTTTAACATATGAGAAACTGTTGTGGAAATATGACAAAGCAGAATGACATCTTTAGTGTTGTGGCAGATGATAAGAGACCTGAAGAAAGCTGGAAGTACATCATAGATCACATTAACTGCTTTATCAGTCAGCCATCTCATTATACCTGTAAAGAAACAACTAGAGGATATTTACCTTCAGATCTGAACCTCTCTAAAATATAGAATATGTTTGTTCAAAAAAGTGAAATTGATAAGGTTTTATCTAAAAAGAAATGGTTCTACACCCATTTTAATATCTTATTCCTTGTACCAAGGAAAGACAAAAATGGCAAATGTAACATTTATGATCAACTCAATAATAGAGAAACACTTAGGGTTGAAAAAGCCCATGGAAAATAATATCGAATAAGGAAAACACTAGAAATATAACAGATCTATAGGTGTATAAGCATGACATTGAAAATAGAAAAGCACATTTAAGGAGTTTGACATGGAGGCTGTGAGGAATTGTCCTGCAATTAACGCTAAAGCTACAAACAAAGATAAGCAGTGTATAATCTTACTGCTTATGATGTGGCAAAAGGACAGGCTGAGAACTATGTGAGGTATGAAGGAATTGCAGGCAGAGGAGCAAATTAGGTTGCCTCTTGTGTTAATGACTATATGAAAAATATAATTATAAATGGTATTGTTATTTCAATATGCCATTTATAATTATTTGATATCCACTGAAGAGCCGGCAAAAGAAAGAGAAGAAAACCTATCAGAAGCACAGAAAGTAATTCTGATACATTTAGCCAGATAAAGCTTTAAAGAGCAACATTGTAAATAATTATTCAGGTAGAAAAAGTGATATTGGTTAATATTAGAGTCATTATTTGAGTACTCTAAATTTGCAATAAACATTTATTGTAAAACATCATGTCTATATAACAATAATTTGAACTTACAACACATAAACAAAACTTATGCTCATATTTTGTTAAGTTGCAGGTTTAAGCTCGCATTGAAATCATATTATGGTGGAGTTAATTGATGCAACAATCATTCCTGAAGTTAGTACATTGCTACTTATAAATTAACCAATAAAATACCTAAGTTTTAAAAATCTTTAATTATTAAGAAAGAAAACCCTATCTCGTACATCCCAATGCATGGTTAGAGTGAAACGAATGTATGTCACCAGCATCTATTTTACTGTTTAAAGACATTAATATGACAATATTTAAAACTAATGTACATAAAATTGATTGGAAAATGCTGGAGTTTACTATTTCAAAAGATGAAATTATTAAAGGGTATTTCAAACATCCAATGAAAGCATCAAAGTAGAAAAAACTTTTTCTTTTCATGATTCTGAAAAGTGAACATTTTGTAGATACGTAAGTTTGACACTAAGCCATTGATTTATAATTTGTTTCTATTGCTCCTTATATGATCTACTATGCTCTTTTTCTTTTCTGTCACCCTCCATGGTTATGCTGTAACATGCCATCCTCTGGTTCCCGAGGTTGCAGGTTCAAATCCAGTAGAGCATAATGGATTTTTTTTGGGCATAAAAATCCTAAGTGTAGCTATCTTTGAAGGGAAGTAAAGTTGGTGGTGCCATGTAAATTTATGGCACATAAAAAATCTCAAGCATGAAAAAGAGACCTCTGAGCAAAGTTTAATTTAAGGAATCCCTAGACGGCATGCACTGATTGCACACATTTATTAACTAGAGGCACTCTACACAAAGTATTTTGATCCTCATTCCAATGTTAGAAAGGCCAGGGAACAAGGGGACCTATTGTGAACTCTGAAAGTTTGATTGATACTTCTCTTAAGATGGTCAGAGGCAAAGACTTGATAAGGGAAAAAACTGTTATAAAAACACAAACCCTCAAATATATATTTATTTATTAAAGTGCTATGTTCATACATAGTTAGGACTGGCCTTAACCCTAGTTAGTTGGCCAGGCCATAACTATTTCACTATACAAAGTTTTATAATATTACATAGCTATTCTTTGTCATCTAAAATCTGATCTAGGTACCATGTTATTCAACTGATCATTTCCATTTCCTCTTTACCTTCTCCTAATTTAGTATCTGCTTCTGATCTTCAAAAATCTTCCCATTTCTTTTTTAATACTTTCTCTCCAATTCTTTATGGCCATACACAGAAGTAAAATGTGATTGGGATAACCTACCCCCCTCCCTCATTCCCCTTAGTTTCCAAACACCAAGTCTAAGCCTTCTCTTTCATGTTTTTTGCAAATTAAAATGTACTTCACCTTCTCTGGGATATTTTTTAGTTTCTTGTAAAATCACCAAAGGCAAATTAACACAAGTGTTGAAGTGGGGCGATGTGATATCAGTGGTGGAAACAAGTGTAACTAAAATGGAAGTGCTAAGTATAGAGGGTTATGAATATTTTGGAAAAAATGGAGTGAAAAAGAAAATTAAAGGTAGGGTCTCAGGGGGAATAGTAGTGTTTATTAGAAGGGAAATAAATTTGGAAGCAGAGGAAATAAAAGGGTATAGGAGCAGAGGGAGTGATGTGGGTCGTATTACAAAGTGAGACAAGAAAGTGTCAAAACTTAGATGTGGGTATGGTACATAATCTGCCAGGGATGTCAGACTTTTATGATGCAAGCTTTTACAGAAAGTTAGAGAAGGCCATGGAAGTTTTGTGTCAGAGGTATGATAAGTTAGATTTCTTGGTAATAGGGGACTTCAATGCAAGGATAGGGAAGAACAATTACATTTAACTGATTTAGAAGATTACCAAACAAAAGAAAATACTTATATAAAGAGGCATTTAAAGACAAAATATGTAATAAAGACGGGAAAAAGTTAATAGAATTTTGTGAAGTTAATAATCTATTAATGTGTAATGGGGCAAGAAGATTAGACACATCTGGGGAGTTAATGTTTGTCAATGGAAGGGGGGTAAATGTAATTGATTTTTATTTATATATATATATATCTCTACCATTTCCCATTAAGAGCAACTTTCAAAACAGTGGGAGTAGTGTAAGGTCTTTGAAAATTACAGAGGGCACACAGAGGAGGGAATTGGGAATTTGAACTCAAGTAGAGGAAAATCTCTAGAGATTAGCCAACTTATTGAGGAGGGAAAAACTGAAGAAGAATGCTGTACCTAGAATGGGAAGTGAAGCTAGCAGGAAAAACAGTGAAAATTAGGAATCAAAGGGAAAATATAAAAAAGGGATGGTATGATGGGGATTGCACTGCAGCAAGAAATGGGGTTGAAAGAGAGTTTAGTAGATGGAAACAATCAGTGGAACTGGCTGAAAAAGAAAGAATGGACTGATAAAACTGGGAAAAAAATCTATGAAGCAGCAAAACAGGATGATAGCAAAATGATGTAGGAGTTGGTAAAAGAAGTGTCGAAGTAGAAGTACTGCAGAACAAAAATGGTCCTAATAAATAGGAGTATTTCAAGAAACTATTAGGTGGAAGTAATTTGCTAATGCAGACAAAAGTACTAGGAGTTCCATAAATGCGTTGAAACACTATACCTGAAAATATTGAGAGTGAGATAACAGAGCAGGTCAAGAAATTAAAAAGTAAGAAAGTAAATGAAATAGAATACCAGGGGAATTCTGGAGGGTGTGATATGAAGATTCCTAAAGAAGGGTAATGTTAGGAAAACTGTTCAATGTGCTTCTCCAGGTATGAAGGTTTCCACAAAATTGGAAACAGGGAGTGATAGTGTCAATTTTTAAAGAAAAAAGGGGAGGTAAATAACCCAAGTAACTACAGAGATATTAGTCTATTATCAGTGACAGGTAAAGTGTTTACGGGGTACTAGCAAAGTGACTGGAGGAAAGGGCAGAGAGAGGTAAGTTATGTGCTCTATAAGGGGGGTTTAGAAAAGGGAAAATCAACAATAGACAATATTTTTATAAGAATAATAGATAAATATCTCAGTAAGAAAAGAGGTAAGGTATATCTTTTTGCAAAACTTGAAAAGGCCATTCAAAGGGATGCACTTTGGCATAAGTTGAGAACGTAATGTTGGCTGATTCTAAACAGCCAAAAACCGGCCAAACCTGGCACATACTTAATGGAAGTTCGTGCATTAATAGATAAAATATTTGTATAAATATTGTATAGACTTATTTGGTATTTGAGTAATCTATATTTATAATAACATGGTGTAGTTGTGAGTGTGTGTATCAGTGTTCTTTCTTTCATTGTTCTGTGGTTCTGTTGTCACAATGCGTGAGCGTGTTGTCTGTGTATTTCCAATGTTGTAAGATATATAAAATATATATGTAGGTAATATTTTAAATTCAAGTATTTTTAGACATGTACAGTTCCCTGACCATGCGACTGTGTGACGCAAACATTGTATTATTGTAAGCTTAATAATAAAATACTACTACTACAACAATTGGTTTAAGGCAGGGTTGTAAATTAAGCCCAATTTGTTTACTGAAGACATACCCCAAGAAATAGCAAAAGAAAATTCACAATACCCAGCAATCAAAAATAAAGATATTCCGGGTTTGCTCTTGCAGATGATCTAGTAGGAGTAGCAATCATAAGTGGAGGTTTAAAGAAAGCAATAAAAGCAACAGAAAAATACTGCATAAAATGGGGTTTAAAAATAAATAAAAATAAATCCAAAATCATGGTATGTAAGAATGGGAATAAACTCAGCAGAGAAGAAAAATGATGGTTAGAGGGGAGTGAATTCAAAGTTGTAAACATGTTTGATTGCTTAGGAGTAAGACTAAATAACAATGCAAAATGGACAAGGAAAAGGAAAAATCAGAAATTAATAGCATAAGGACCTGCTTAAAAAAAAATATCAAATATGAGAATAAATTGGCTAGAAAGAATATATGCAGCAACAGTGGATCAAGAATGGTGCATGGAATAGAGATTTGGGGGACTAGCAAAGGGTGGGGATGTATACATCAAATTCATAGATCATTTTGCAAAATATTGGGATTACCAAGAATAGCTCCTAATGGGGTAGCACTGATTGAATTGGGAACAGCTGGGAGGAAGGGATTAGTGGTCAAATGGATAGTGAAATATTGGAACAGAATCCAATTATTAGAGGAAGGAAATATTGTCAAACTGATTTAGGGCACAAGAATCAGCAAAATGTGAAAGAAATTTAATATGTCAATTAAAAGAAATTGAAGAAGTTGGATTGGGCAAGCTAGCCAATCAACAGACAATAGGTGGACAAAAACAATGTAATAAAGTGAAAGATAGGATAGATGGCATAGAGAAACAAGAAATAATAGGTAGCTTAAGGGATAAGAGTACTTTAATATTATATAGGAGTGTTAATTAAGAATGAGGAAGAGAAAAATACATTGATGTTTGTGAAAAAATGGAAAGAGGGGGTCTGGCATGGGCAAGAACAGGAATAATGTTATTAAAAGGTCTAAAAGTTGAAAAAGATTTATGCCCACTATGTGGCAATGTCGATAACAATTTACACCGCATAATTCAGTGTAAGGAAGCCAAAATGTGTAGAGAGATGATATGGAACAAAAAATTGGAAAAATTATCAGCAGAGATATTGTATCTTAAACTTTTTGGAAACAATAAGAAAGAATTTTGGAAACAACTAGGAAAGTAAGGGAAATTATACAGGGAAAGTAAGAGAGAAATGGGGGAGGAAAATTGTCAAAGAAAGAAAAGATTTTAATAATAGAACTGATGAGGTAATTTATAGAAGAGGTAAATACGTATATGTAGTTCCTTATACAATGACAGTAAACTTTTCTCCCTGACCTCAGAAAATATGATCTGCCTATCTGTATCTTCCATTCTCGATCTCACTTCCCTCCAAAACCTCTTCCAAAGTCCCCCCAGGGGCCTACTACGGTAGGTACGGGTTTGGCGCACCCGGGGTCCCGGGCCAACCTTGACTCCCTCAGTGGGCAACCTCTGAGTGGTGAGAGAGTCACTAGGTCAAAATGCCCACCCACGTGTAGGCCGTGCGTGGAGACCCGTGTCGGTGGAAAGGAATATCCTGGTTGGATGAGGGTTGCGTATCTGAGCCTGGGCCTTCTGTTTTTTCAGGTACGCAACTTAATACACACTTTGGTTTCTGCTTCACCTAAACGGGAGGCTAGGGACTAGCCCACCCCTAGTCAATCGGCCAGGACTAGGTATTATACCGAACTCCAGGGTGAGTTGAACGACGAGCCTGCTATATCCCCTGTGTAGCCCTGGCATCCCAGTGGGGTGATCCCTTGTTGGACTCCGTGGTGGGTGGGGAGCACCGGGGGATGAAAATTAAAATTTAATTTCATGGCAAAATCCAAAAAATCCATTAAATATGGTACTGAGTTCGGAAAAGAAGTAGTCGAGTGTTGTGGTCCTCGCTACTTGATTGTCAATAGAACAGAGGAAGGAAGAAAGTTCTCTAGCGTAAGTCCTTTTGTTATTCAAAAGGATCTTGATAACATTGCTGGTCCTGTAAAATCTTGTATAAGAGCTCGTAATGGCACGCTCCTGGTAGAAGCAGAATCAGCATCCCAGGCAGCAAAAATACTAAAGGCCAAAATGTTAGCTAGCTATCCAGTAAAGGTCGATGTACACAAAAGCTTGAATTCTTCACGCGGTGTGGTAAACACGCGCGCATTGGATGGTTTGACCAGTGAGGAAATTCAAGAAAATCTTGCTCCCCAAGGCGTAACATCTGTGTATCGGGTTCAAAGAAAAGTAAATGGAGAATTCGTGCCTACGCGTACCCTGTTTATTACCTTTGATCGGGTAGATCTCCCACAAAGGATAATGGCAGGGTATGAATCCATTGAGGTAAGACCGTATATACCGAACCCGCTCAGATGTTATAAATGTCAGCGCTTTGGACACACCAGCGAATTCTGCAACGGCGAGTCTACCTGTGTGAACTGTGGCAAAATCTCGCATGACGGAGAATGCACGTCAGCTCCAAAGTGTGTTAACTGTAACGGTGAACATCCATCAAGTTCCCGTAATTGTCCCGGTTTTGCAGAGGAAAAGACGGTCCAGGAGATACGGGTTAAAGAGAAGGTGTCCTTCTTGGAAGCCCGGAAACTCTTGCGAATCCGCCAACCCTCTGTCCCGATGTATGGTACCTATAGCTCAGTTGTAGCTAAATCGGTACAAAGTCGGGAAATCGCAACTCAAACCTGCGATATAAACGGGGTCACGATTGCAGAAAAGATTCTCACAGCCAGCTCACTTCCTAGGCCTTCGACTTCAACATCTAAGTCAGTAGTAACATCTGAAACTGTAAAAAGCGCCAAAATTAAATCGCCGCCAAAGCAATCGACCTCGACCAACAAGTCTGGCAAACTAATAATATATAAAGAACCAGAAAGAAAGTTTAAGAACACCTATGAGAGAACTGACTTCCTCAAACAAAGTGTAAAGCCTATTCCCAAAGCAACAAAGGGAAACAAGAGTCCACGGAGGTCCTCATCTGAGGATTCGACTGGGAAGGACTCAGGCCGGCGACTATCATCTTCGCCGGTCTCTATTTCCAATCGGTTCGAGGTGCTCGAACCGAAATTTTCAATTGGAAAGGGGTCCTCCCAAGTGGAAGAGATGGAGGAAGGTGATACTGCCCTCACTGCCAGAAGGACAGTGACAAAGAGGCAGGACCATCCTCCCGTAGAAGGTGTCCTCCCGACACCTAAAAAGAATAAACTCAACCGACCTCCGCAGCCTTCAAAATAGAAACAACCACAATGTACAACTTATCCCATTATAAAGAACATGGCTATTCTACAATGGAACTTACGTGGAATAAGAACACATCGACCTGAGCTTGAACTGCTGCTTAACCAGAACGATCCTTTGGTCGTATGTTTGCAAGAGACTAAGCTCCGTCCACAAGACAGCTTCAAAATTAAACGCTACACCTCAGTAAGGTGTGATCTATCATCGGAAGAGGGTGTACCTGCGCACGGAGGCACTATGATGCTCATCAGAGATGATATATTCGCGCAATCAGATCATTACAGTCCGACATCCAGTCAGTAGCTGTAAGGATTAAACTGTCACATATCAGATTCACCATTTGTAATATATACCTTCCTCCGAGTGACGACCTCTCGCTCACTGATTTAGGGGATCTAGTTTCTCAATTACCAACACCGTTTCTATTGGTAGGTGATGTAAATGCTCACCATCCACTTTGGGGCTCTCCTCGGGCTTGTGCGAGAGGTAAGTTAATTGCTGATTTCCTGAATAATTCTAATCTAATTCTCCTGAACACCGGAGAACCTACATTTCTTTCTGATGCTTTCAACAGTTTTTCACACTTGGATTTAGCAGTTTGTTCACCACCATTAGCATCTTCCTTACAGTAGAATATCATCTCTGATCTACATTCTAGTGACCACTTTCCATGTCTTATCAGTCTTTTGCCACAAGATACATGTTCCACACGTTTACCTAGATGGCGCATAGATCAAGCCAACTGGAACCTTTACTCCCGGCTGGCTGTCTTTTATTACAACGAGCACGACTCTGTGAATGTTTTAGTGGAGCAGCTCACAAAAAATATTCTTGATGCTGCCAAGCAGTCTATTCCACGTTCGACGACCCAAACCAGTCGTCGATTTCCGGTACCTTGGTGGACTGATGAATGCCATTCGTGCTCGCAGGCGTGCTCTCAGGATTTTCCAACGTCGCCCAACACTGGATAACCTGATTGAGTATAAAAAGATGCGTGCCAAATCTAGGCAGGTTGTTAAGGATAGCAAAAAGACATCATGGAGCAAGTTTGTAGTATCATTCAATCGACATACACCTTCCTCTATCGTATGGGATGTTAAGGCGCGTGGACGGAAAAATGACTCATCCGCAATCGCCGGTCTTAAAACAGCTATAGGAGATGTTGTTGATAAGTTTGACGTGGCCAACACTTTTGGCAGTGCTTTCGTTCAAGTGTCTAGCTCAGAGAATTATTCGCCTGATTTTCTTCCCGTTAAGGCTCAGGTAGAATCGCAAGGTTTCAACTTTCGTTCTAAAAACCTTGAAGATTACAATCGACTCTTCACTATGAGGGAGTTAGACCATGCACTATCACCTTCGCGAAACTCTGCACCAGGTCCTGATGGAATACACGTCCAAATGTTGCAACATCTCTCTCCTGAAGGTAAGGCCTTCCTACTCGAGATCTATTCTTTTCCAGAAAAGTGGCGAGAGGCCACCATCGTACCTATTTTAAAAGCTGGAAAGGACCGTTTTCTTCCATCCAGCTACCGTCCAATTTCCCTCACCAGTTGCCTTTGCAAGATGATGGAACGCATGATCAATGGACGGTTGATATGGTGGCTGGTAACTCATAACCTACTGACCAACACCCAGTGCGGTTTTCGACGACGTCGTTCAGCAGCTGACCAACTTGTCTCGATTTCGACGCAGATAATGAATGGATTCATGAAGAACTGTCAAACCGTTGGGGTGTTCTTTGACCTCGAAAAGGCTTATGATCGTGTTGGCGGGCAGGAATAACACGTTCCTTATACAACTGGAACATACGTGGACGTCTTCCGTTATTCATTCAGGAGTTTATGAGGGACCGCGTTTTCCGAGTAAGGGTCAGCTCGGTTTTATCAAATATTTTTGTTCAAGAGAACGGAGTGCCACAGGGATCGGTACTAAGCGTCACGCTGTTTGCTATAGCAATTAATTCTATCTGGAAATGTGTTCTCCCAGGAGCATCGTCCTGCTTATTCGTAGACGACTTTGCCATCTATTGTACTTCTCAGCGCACACCTTTTTTGGAACGCCGACTGCAGCGGTGTTTAGACAACCTCTCAGAGTGGAGCTCTAAAAATGGTTTTCGCTTCTTTGCTGAGAAATCACTCTGCGTGAACTTCTGGCGCCGCAGGAGGCGATTACCACCTTCGCTGCGGTTTGGCACAGTTTTACTACCATTCGCGGATGAGACGAGATTCCTTGGGTTGATATTCGATAGAAAACTATGTTGGTCACCACATATAGCACAGCTGAAAGCGCGCTGTAACCGTTCTCTGAATATTCTACGGATACTAAGTGGCAAATCTTGGGGAGCGGACCGGACAGTCTTGCTGCGACTTATCGCTCACTGATCCGAGCCAAGTTAGATTACGGATGCATAGTTTATTCTTCGGCAAGATCATCTGTGCTTAGAAGATTAGACGCTGTCCATAATCAGGGTATACGTCTGGTTGTTGGAGCTTTTCCAACCAGTCCAGCAGCCAGCCTTTATGCTGAATCCGTAGAACCCCCTCTGCAGTGTAGACGAGATATTCTATTAACAAATTATGGCTGTGGGCTAAAGTGCATGCCTTCGCATCCAACGTTCACTTCTTTTTTTAACACCGAGCTGGACGAACGTTATAGAAATATCTCAATTTGTCTACGACCCCCAGGTGTTCGCTTCCGAATGCTCCTTCATAAGCACGATATCGTAATGCCTAGAATGTTTCCCAAGGGGGAAAGGGTGCACACACCTTGGTTACTTACAACATCCCACGTAAACCTAGGGATGACGGCATACCGAAAGTCTACAATGCCTTTTTCTAGAATCCGTAGATGTTTTTTAGAATTTTTGTCAAACTACAATGACCAAACTTGTATATATACTGACGGAAGTAATGTACCGTTGGTGTTGGGTGTGCCTTTGTTTATGATACCGAACAATATACATTCGTTCCAAATCTTCTCGGGCTTCTAGCCAGGTAAAAACTTGGCTTGACACCAACGTTTCGAAGAAGTGCATCTTCCTCGTCTTCAGGGTGAAGACGAGGAAGATTCTGGCTAGAAGCCCGAGAAGATTTGGAATTAACACGTCGCCAGGAAAGCTTCAGTTCTTATTTTAATATACATTCGGTTTTCATAGTGGCACATCAATTTTTGGTGCGGAGCTATATGCAATATATCGAGCCATTCTGCACGTTGGCCATCGAAATTTAAGTGACTGCCTTATATTGAGTGATTCCCTGAGTGCACTTCAGAGCCTTGGTGATCTCTATAACTATCATCCTATCGTGCAGCGCATCCAGGATGCCCTCCACGTTTTATATACTTCCGGGGTTAATTTGGAGTGTGCATGGATTCCTAGTCACATTGGCTTGCCGGGGAATGAACTGGCAGATTTGGCAGCAAAGACGGCAACCACCGAGCCCAGTATAAAAATTTCTTGTATAACATCGGAAGACTTTAAGCTTGTTGTGCGCAGGGCGATACGTTCGTGCTGGCACGATGAGTGATCAGCTCACCGCGGAAACAAGCTTAGAGTAGTGAAAGACCTTCCAATAAACTGGGTAACTTCCTCTCGTCATTCTCGACGGGAGGAAGTAGTTTTGGCTCGTTTGCGTATTGGCCACTGCAATTTTACACATAGTTTCCTTTTTAAGAGTGAATCTGCTCCATCGTGTCCGCTTTGTGAAGATTTGTCTGTCCGTCATGTGTTAATTTAGCACATATTCGGGAAGCACTGCAACTGCCGGTAATCTTGCAGAAGTCCTGGCGGACGATAGTCGAGCGGTAGCTAAGATTTTTGAATTTTTGTCGAAGATACCATTCAAATTTCGGATTTAGTTGTTTTTAACCCTGTTTTTGTATTAATTTTAATTTTTTTTCTCTCAAATCACCAATCTATGGCTTTTTCTATGATTACTTTTTACATTCATTTTTAGACTAATCTTTCGTTCTTATTAATAATATTTCTTATTGAGCTTTATCTCTGGCTTTTGCCATGATTTGTTTAATAAGGGCGCTGATGACCTTGTAGTTGAGCGCCCATAAACACTAACCATCATCATCTTCCAAAGTATCATATTTTGACCCAAATATCTCCTAACCTATTTTTACTTCCTCTTAACCCATATGTGCAATGTACATAGTGTATAGAGAAAGTATTGTATTCCACCCAAGAGTTCACCGTAAATATGTTTTGAGATCCCCCGAGTCCGAAAAAAGCATTTTTAGAAAAAGGTCTGAGTCTATGCCCAAAAACAGAAAGACTGTTAACAACCAAACTTGGTATTCAAGGTTAGTGTCTTCCAAGGATGCAACACTAAGATTTTCAAAAAATTCCCCCCCCCCACACCAAACTACCCTTTACCTGGAAAATTTTTTGAAAATTTTGTTTCTCTCAAAAATGGCTCTAACAATTTTGATTAAAATACCAAATATTAAAGATATTCACATCACAAATAAACTGTATATTTTTCAATTTTCTGGGATTAACCTCTTAAGATATCTTTATTCTGGACGAGTTTTGCAGAATTTTGCATAACGGTTAAACCATAAGAGATAGACAAAAACTTACTACACAAAAATTGCAGATATCATTAAAACACATAATTTATGTCATACATGTTTTTGATGTACAAGGACCATTTCTGAGATATTCCTTGTTACTGCTGTAACTTTTCTCAAACAGGAAGAGATGTTTCGTTTCATTTCATTTACAGGCCATGCAAAGTGAGCCAAACTTCAATTGTTTCACATACAACAAACTTATAAAAGATTTGATTATCGATTTGGCCTAGCGCCTTATGTCCCTTCTACTTACAAGGAAGCAAGTAATGAGGTAATTTCTGCTATGTTTACCTTGATTAGCATGTTGTAGATAAAAGAGTAACCTTTTGGAAGGAAAGTTGTTTGTGTAACAGCTAGAGAAAGTCATGTGAATGAAACACATCAGATTTTTAATTACCTGTTCCCTGATTTTCCCCAGCAACCCATTAGATATAGTATCAAACATTCCTCTTTATTTATCAGGCTTTTTCATTAAATATGTATCACGTAACTATTGGACTCAAAATACATTTTTCAGAATTTTCTCCATCGTTAGCCCTGCCACTCTTACCTTACCCAATTCTAATAGAAATGCTGCATTTGCAGCATTAATGGCAACTTCCAAAGTTAATTTAGGGAAACTTCTTAATACTAAATCCACATTATGTCTCATCTATTCCCCAAATTTTCCCTCCATAACTAAAATGAGGTTCAATATATATATAACATTTCTGTATTACTTTCATGGCCATTCTCCCCATAATCATTGCATTTCTTTTCTGTTGATACCCAGATATGGGAACTTGTTGACAAATTTAATTTCTTTTATCTTTTAAATCTTTGTGTAGTTTATTTCCCCTTTTAAACACCTTAATTTTAGTTTTCCTGATTAACCTTCAGAGCACATTTTTTGCAGTATATGTCAATCTCGTCTGTTAAGTCAATCACTAATATCGAACACACGATCATATATCAGCATAGGAATACAAGCATGCTGTAAACAAACAAAATATCAATAAACAGATTAAATAGTACAAGGCTTAATTTACAACCTTGCTTCAGGACTCTCTCTTGTTCCACAGCCCTAATTACTTCTCCCAAACCTCACCGACATAAAATCTGTTCTGATAGTATAACTCCTGTAGAATGCTAACCATATTAGTACTTAAACCCTTGTCTTGAATTTGTACCACAGCACTTCTCTATCCACCCTATCATAAACCTTCTTTAGGTCAATAAATTTAACATACAATCTACCCTTTTTCTTTCCTAATATTTATCTATCATTATTTTAAATATGAACATACTGTTCACTGTCCTTTTCCCTTTCCTTAAGCCTGCTTGGTACTGAGATATCTTTTTGTTTTCTTCAGTGCAATTCAGTGTTCTCTCCACTAACATCCTTGTAAAAATGTCCCCAAAATTGGATAATAATAGCATAATTCCTCTATAATTATCCTAGTTTGTTGCATTCCCTTTCCCTATAAATGGGATGGATGTTAATGGCTACACCCCAACTATCTGGCACCTTCTTTTCTTTTATTACATTTATAAGGCTTGTATGCATGTTAGCCTGTCTGGATTATTTGAAAAACTCTGTAGGTACACCAAATCCTACTAGTTTTTTTTTTTAATTTAGAAATTTGATTGTTAACTTCCTTGTGCTAAAAAGTTCTATCCAACTCTTCCACATAATTATTCAAAACTTCCAAGTTCAGACTAGTTCTATCTCTTGTTTCAGTAGTGAATAAACTCTGAAAATACCTAACCCATTCATTAGGAATTATGTTTACATTTCTACTCCCACTCTACTAGTTCTATCTCTTGTTTCAGTAATGAATAAACTCTGAAAATACCTAACCCATTCATTAGGACTTATGTTTACATTTCTACTCCCACTCTACTAGTTCTATCTCTTGTTTCAGTAATGAATAAACTCTGAAAATACCTAACCCATTCATTAGGACTTATGTTTACATTTCTACTCCCATTTTTCACACATTGGTTAATAAGGTTGCAGATCTGAGACCAACTTTTGCATAATGCCTACTCTTGCTTCTTGTGGTCAAGTAACGATCTCTCTCATGCAATGTATTATAATGCCCCTTTGATAACAAAGACATTGTATAGTATCAATGAACTATGATAATGTCCATATTGAAATTACAGACCCTGTGTATATACAACTGATATGTAGTTATAATATGTGTAACTATGTCCATCTTTGTATATTCGTTAATTAATACATACTTAGACTACTTTGGACAAATGTAAAAAATTGTAAATATGAATTTGTGACAATGTCAGAAACTGTATTGCAGTCTATTGACAATAAAGTTGTTATTATTATTTCTCTCTCTCTCTCTCTCCATTTTACCACTGCCTCTCTTACCATAGTTTCATCCCTCCACACTCTTTGTCAAACAAGTGATCATACACCTTATTTCCTCTATAGTTTATCATTTTATCACCTCTGGCCCAGAATATATTCACAGAACTCTATTGTATCACCACTTTTGCTAAAAGAAATCATTAAATTAATCCTTTACAGGCATAGCTCAGGCATATGCGGCTCCCACATCCCACCCCTCTTTTAAGGGTTCTCTTGTAGCTAATTATCTTAGTTCCAGCTCCACACATATTACACCTCTTCCATTTTCAAAGCTGTCATCACTATGCCAAGACTATCTATATAAATGTAAAAGGTGAACTTGTTCCACATATTTCACTATCTTAAATTCACAAACTTAATACAAATATAACTTTATGTCATTACACAACACACAATCTACCACACACACTGTCCCAAAGCACTTGGAAACATAAATGCATCCATTTCATCTTTCCCCCACATCCATTCAGCATTACAAATTCATTATTCTCACAAAACTGAATTAATTTTAGCCCCACCTTGTCCGTGCTTGCCTAATCCGTATCTTGCTAAATCCATCCCTCCCTCTCTCTCTTCCCACACATTTAATTCCTTGATCTTCAACTCTTTCCTTTAAATCTCCCATTAGTATAAATGCCATCAATGGAAATTCTTTTTTATATTTACTAATTTCTTTCTAGTTGTCGAGAAAGAAGTTTCTAGTTGTGAAATCTGGAGTTCACTGGTAGGTTATACAGTACATGGTTATACATTCCACTCACATATTAGCACACAAATAACCTCCTTAATTTCTGATTTCTTCTCCTTCACTTTACTCCCCAAATGATTTTCCATAGTATACTAGTATACCTAAACCTCCAGAAACTCACCTTTTTATATTACTCCTTGCTCCCCAATAAAATCATATCCCCTGCAAGCTGATATCTTCACTGCTTTCTCAACAAATGCTAACAAAAGCATCTTATTCAACATTTCTCTGACAAAACTGCTATTCAACCTTCTACAATTCCAAAAACCAAGCTTCACAACCTTTCCTTTCCCCCCCTGATCCTATTGTGAACCTGAATGAAATCTAAATACATCCTGTTTGTTCTTCTTGCTCCTCATCATTCTCCAGCTATTACGATGTGTATAGGCATGTGGTACTACCCGTTGTTCCTTCTCCACTGCAGCAACACGTTCACAATGCTCATAAATATCTCCTTCAACTTGCATTAGTTTTCCCATTGGTGTGGATATAATGCTTGATTAGCTTTACCTTGATTCAGCTGGTTTCGTTCTCTACACATTTGACCTTTCTCTCGCCAGCTGGGCTGTCGAAGCCGATTCTCTTTTGTCCGGTGATACTATCCTTTTCTGTGACATCATCTCTCCCTTACCCAAGCATTGGCTCCCATTCTCTCCCCTATGTTTTGAATTATCGCAGTTTTGATCCTGACATTCCATTTCTCGATATAGCTGTAATTTCCAGATTCATTTCCTCTGCTGTTCCTAGGAGCATTTTACCCTCACCACTGGCCGTCAATCCGTAAGTCTAAATTGCACATGTATGCACACTTACTCTCTGCTCTTTCTGTTTTCATCCACTGAGCTCTCTTTAGAGCTTTCTGCTCCACTGATAAATCTGTTAATAAATATATTTGTCCCTTTTAATTTCTTATATCTTTTCAGTGCTTTAACTACTATCACCCTTCTTCCTATATACCTTCCAACTTGAAAGGCTTCAGCAACTTCCCATCCATTTGGGAACCATCTCAAATTATACTTCTAAAATCTCCCTTAATTCCTGAGCGGCCCATGCTTATCTCATCTACTCCTGTTATTACCAGATTGAATTTCCGGTATATTCTTTTAATGGCTTGAACTTCTGTTTGCACATTCCATATTTTAATTTTGATTTCTTTTTTAATTTTTCTCCCCACATCCTTCATTTGTTTTCCTAGCCTTTCTTCCATTCCCTGTAATTTGTTTGAAATTTCTTCACCAAGCCCATTGTCGCCATTAGGCTTGGGATTCATCTCCAGTCCTCCAATAATTAATAATATGCTGACTGGATATACTACTGCAACAATGCTTATTTCCCCATGCTGAACTTTATTCTTGAACAGATTCCATTTCCTTCTACTAAATAGGCCAATTCTTGCTTTGTAGATTTCTATGCCGATTCCCATTACTCTGCTACTTATGTCAACTTCTTCCTGCAGCTCCCACACAAAACAACCGCTCTTCTTCACTACTGGCTTAGCACTTGCTCAAATATTTATGAGCAAATGTTTAAGGCAAAGTATTTATTTCTCTTCATTCAAACTTGAAGCAAAGGCTTTGTTTTGAGATTATTTTTAGGGTGGGGGGAGGGGAGAGGGTGGCAACTTAGGTCAGCAAAGACATTCAATAAAATCAGGGGAATCATAAACAAATAGTACACTGTTCACAGAAACCTGATGTAATAAAGATGTGGGAAAATCTGGGGAAAGCTGACCTAACTTGGTTCATCCTACTACAACCAAATGATGGAAGTGAGCTTTTATTAAACAATAAGTCTTGTTGCATTGAAAATCAAATATCAATAGCAAAAGCTATATCACTGCCTTAATACTACTCAGAAACAATATGCATTCTATTGTGGGAGGTGTGAAATTTCTCACCCGCAAACAAGGGAAAGCCAGCAGATGCCAAACATCTGCTTCAAAAAGTTTTTCTACAAATCTATGTGTTACACAAAAAATGTGCGCATGAACTCTTCAATGCACTCAATTAATGCCTTAAATAATAGGTGAAGGGTTGCAGACTTTAATAAACAATGACAGACAAATTTAAACATAATAATTCAGCTATATAATAATTATAGGGGGCTCACCTATTTTATTTCTTGTATATTAAGTCAATCCTCCTTTCTTTGAGTGCAGCAAACTCACTGTGATGTCCTCATAAAATAGCTTGGTTTCTATTAGCATACACAAAAGCTCCTTCTGGATAAATATATTTGCTAATGATGTCAATCTTCCTTATGATATACTGTTTCTAGTGACAGATTTAATTCTTTTCAAACATGAAAAACTTTTCTGATGATCCATTTGTGGATAGAATGGCTGAAACTAAAGCAAATAACTTGCATGTTTCCTCAAATACATCTTTATTTAAACCACTGCACTGTAGTAACAGACCTGTACACCTCTCGCATGCAAAAAATGCAATTCATTCTTTAAATCATCAATTCTTTGAAATATGTTTGAATACCATCATTGTACGTTTTCAAGCACTGAAAAAGAAAATCTTTAGCATAATTTTCAAATTTTGAGGTATCCACAAGGGCAAGAAATTGTAAATTGTCACAATCCTGAAACCTTACTTTCATTTTCACTAAAATGGAATACAAAATTTCAAAAATGTCTATTCTTTAAATGAGTGTTCAATGTAATTTGCATTTTAGGTATTGAGCAGAATGTTTATGCTTATTTAGAACTTATGTAACAATCTTAAAATCTGAAAATTCTTCCTTATTTATTTCACACATTATGATCAGTGTTAAAAAGTAAACAGGGCCAACAAAATAGTCTTTCTAAATTGGAGCTACTGATGCAGATAACCAAGTTGTTTTGAAATTGACATAGTTTTCCATTCTTTTCCTTTTTCATACAAAGATTTAATGATGTGGTAGGTCTTCCAACTGTTAAGACATCTTTCGTATCTTCATCTTTTCTCCTGGAGAACTGTGTCTCAAGTATATTACAAACTATGTCATTCATTGGATTAATTTCACAAATACAAAAATAATATTCACAGCCACTTGTACACTATCAAGGAACACAAGACAGATAAGATGTATATTCCTTCCCATGGGCACGAAACAAGCATATGCAGTGTAGGTTAAGATATCATATGAGTGACAACACCATCCTTGCACTGCAGTGGAATATTTCTTCCATGCTGACGAGACCATTCTAGCACCTCCATGCTAATGATTATGATTTATACTTTTTGGATCAATTAATAACACCAAACATACATTTACCCACCCCCTTACAAGTTTAACAATGCCAGTAGAATAAAATGGTTGACATGCTGCCATAACAAAAATATAAACAAGAGGAAGAGCCAGCATTTGCCTCTTGTTTTCTCTTCAAACCCAGTAGCAAGCAGGTGTAGAGCGAGAGAAAGCACTCACTTCATCTCTTACCTAGATATGTCTAGCAGACTTGAAAGTCACCTTATCGCTGACAAGGAATAAACAAGTGAAGCAATGCACACAGCAGAAAGAAAATATTACATCAGCTCAGTCTCTAGAACAGTAAGGCTGAGAATTTTCAAATAAATATTAATTTCACTATTCTTTAATTTTTATGTGCAAAGAAGTTGAAGGACCCCTTCACGCCAAAAGCTGCCCCTGCACTAAATGTGATATCGCTCTCCATTTTGAAGAATGAAATCTGTATCCATTTCACCTGGTATATACTGTTGTTTGGTAATAGAACAAAAACTTGAGAATTTCTTAGCTTCTACAAATAAAAGGCAACAAAATATAAAGTGATATTTATTTTATGTTATATACAGAATTGTAGTTAACCTATTAATTACAATGGAAATACAGAGCACCTTAAATGATCAGGGATATGTAAGCCAATGATAAAACCAATGCAGCTAAGCAATGAATAACTCAATTTTAAAAGAGTGCATTTGTTAACTCGCATCAAGTACTGCACGTCATTTTCTAACTTCTTTTTAAGAGATCTTAACCAATTTTAAACTCTGATTCATTTTCATTTTTAACAATGAGTATAAATTATATACATCACAAGAAACTTACTGCAACATTTGGCAGGATAACAGTTTCTATAAGCATGCAAAATATACAGAAATAGAAACAGCTGTTTCTGCAAATAATTTTTACAATAAGTACTTTGCAAGCAACATAGGCACATAAGCTGGCTAACAGTGTTTATGTTACATTAACAATTAAATATAAAGAAGCAATACTTTATAAATGCATAATATCTGAAGGCATTTTCGTTGCAAATATGTTTTATTCTAAGATAGGCCCAAAGTAACTACAGCTACTTATAGAGTGAAAAGAGCTTTGTTTAATTTGATGTATACCCATTATACTCAATAGACACAAGCAATATGTTCAGCTTTTTTAAGCCTGCCACAAATTTAACAAGGTGTTAAACATTTAGCAGTACTGCAGGGAAAACTTTTAATTTCTTGTTGTTGACAGACAAAATATAACCTAGGCTATCAGAATCAGATGACAGAGGTTTATGGTTGGGTTCAAGGAGGTGGACATGGTAGTATGAACATCAAGTAAGATTTTCATAACATAACTGTTTTTTAAATATTCCATGTCACTAGTTTACAATTTCACGTATAATCATCTAATTGACATATCTGAAAGTTTGCAATTCTTCCTTCTTTCCAATGCCAGAATTGTTAACAAAGCTAAACATTGAATGCTCTTTTTGTATATGGTATGGACATCACTACACTTATTGTTTAATATGAAAGAAAGTTTTAGTAAAATTATGCTGTAACACAACATGGATAGAAGAATCATTTTTATAAGAATATATGTGAATTTTTTATGGGTGGGAAAGGTTGTGCGAGTATTTGCATTAGTTCTGGTTCATTCTTTCACCCAGTTTTTTTTTTTTATGGATTTATGAATTGATGCTGACAATGGCATAAGGGAAAATTAATCAACCACACCACCATTGTATTCTCTGTCTGCTTTCATTCATATAGAATAACATGGATAAGATGCTGCATAGTTAACTTTTCTAGGACTTGGATTCATCAGCTATTAAAATAAATTTGAACAAGAAAAGTAACACACAGTAAGGAGCTAAGGAAGAGGTAAGTTACACACTTTACATGAGCCCTCTTTTTAAGTGCTATGTATGTTTGCTGGAAATATTTTATGGCATTTTTTTTTTTACAATTGAGTATTTTACAAATGCCTTCCAATATTCTGCTTACAACTGAAACACAAACATGTTACTTAAAGCACTAATTTCTTGGAAGATAAATCTTATTCTTGTGCTCTTAAAGCTATGTAAATTTTACTTTACTCGTGCATGATTCCATTCTTATCGGCAGTGATTTGAGTTTAGAGTGAATAGTTCTTATTTAGACACATAGCCATTATCTTAGAATACAGGTTTTAGATTCCACATGAATGTAGCTTAACAACTAAGTATATGAAAATACACTTACTTTCAAATTTCTGCTAAGTACATGTAAGATATTGTTAGTGTTTTATATTATTTTAGATGTGGTATGCTTTGATTATATATTTATCTTCATCATCTACAAATATCAAATGTCTCAAATTAATCTGAGTATTACAGCATACATTTAAGTTCAATCTCAAAAGTAAAATGTTTCTTATATTAAACCATTTAATAAAAGATCAGTCTAATACAACTGTCATAGTATAATCTTAAATTCAAAATAATGACTTTTGTAATTGGTTTTCAAACACTTTTCTCAAATGTCCTTTGCACATAAAAAGCTAAAACTACAAAACAATCTTCTTTGGAATTAATGGTATTCCAAAGGTTGTTACATGAGCAGTGAAGTTTTACTTAGGTTGGTGGAGTGGGATTGAAATATTATCAGCAACTACAGAGAGCAGGAAAGTATTCTCATTTGCCTGACACACCTAATATTTAGAAAATATTTAAGTAATGCTTTAATTAAAACTATGATTTTGGGAATAAAATTAATAAAAAATGTTCTAATAAGAAAGGAAAAATCTTTAAAATTAAAATTGATTTAAACAGGGATTGATTAAGATTAATACAGATGATAAAATAATTTTGGTCCTTCTACCTGAAAATGTTAGCCATTTCCTGACTATAAGTAGAATCTATAGACTTAGCAGGCCCATTATTATTGTTGCTTAATTTAGTTCAACTGGCTTTCTGTCATTGGATATCTATTCCATTCTCTTTAAATTTATGTTTTGAGTTTCAGCAGACCAATTTGTTATCAGTGCAACAGAAATGGAACTTGCTGTTGAGTAACACATTTTAATGGTTGACAGTTGTTAATGAACTGAGAGGTGCAATCTTTTAACACCCAATGCAGTTTCTCAATAACTGTTCTTTCACACTAGTTGTGTGTAGGCAGAAGCATTAAATTCAAGTATAAATTAACCCTAACAGATGGTAGTTCCAGAAATTAAAAAGTACTTGCAACATTGCAAGCCAACTATGGGGTATGATATCCAAAATATTTTAGATTACCTCAACGATTTACGGAAAAAGAATTAGTTTAATACACATGCAGGTTCTAAACATGGCATCTCAAGTGGTGAGGACATCAACATCGAGTGGCACTGTGTGGTTTGTGGCACTGAAATTTTAAAATCTGATCCAACTATTGTTTTTTTTAAAATTGGTAAAAATAATTACAAGCAACAATAAATGAAAAATAGCTCTGAATAATTTTGAATTCAACCAGTATAAATCCCTACTCCTTACTAGGTTATACAACATAATCTTTTGTAATTTCTCCATAACCTTGCTTTATGTTTATAAGTCAGAAGGACTAAAATATTTAATCACCTGTAGCAATAACACAGATTTTCAGTTATGTTGCAGTGTAGTTGAAAGTTTCTTCAGGAGTTTGATATGGCTAAGAAGACCAATAATAAATAGCTTGACATCTTGACAGCAGTAGTCTCCTCTCCTAGTTTAAGTACTATGCTTAGGAAATATTCATTAAATTCTTTATGGGACAATTTTATAATGGCTGGAGATTATTTGTGGCAATTTTAAGATTAATATCTGGCAAAAATCCAGGAATTATTAAGCATTGGCGAATGAGTAAAAATCTAATCAGTAAATAATTCAGAAAAAGAGGTAACGTAGATTTGAAACCTAATGAATACAGATGCAGTAATTTTACAATACGGAAATTTCTCTTGAAAAATCTTTAAATTTTATAAATTCTTAATCCTTTTGTATTTTCAGCCTCCTTCACATTCAAATGCCCTTCTGTGTGTCACATCCTGGCAAGTTAATATGGAATTTACAGTTTAATTCTGCTTTTCTGACAAACTAGGTTTTCAGCAACCTTCAGTATTGCAAATGGAGTTTTCATCCAATCTGTTGAAATGTTTAGCAAGTTTTTAAAAGCTCAACAAAGAAATAGTTTGGTGGCTATAGTATTATTTTAAAATTGCATTTGTATATTTTGTTTAAAAGTGGAAAGTATGCTCATTTTCTTTCTGGAACATTATATGAAGCAGATAAAAAGTAACTCTTAGTGAAAAAGACATATTTAAAAATTAATCTTATGCTAATAACTTAAATGTCTAAGATTTCCATAATGAAGACTTTTTTCCTAAATATTCCATAAAGCAGCTTATTTGAACTGATATTTAAAAAATATATGTATTCAGGTAAAGTAATTGAAAATCACAGAATTTAGCACTTTCAGTGGAGGGTTAACTTAAAATATGTTTACAACTCAAGATCCCCCATCTTTAGATATAAATTAACAGAACTACTGTATTTATGGAATTGAGTTTAAGAAAAATCTGTAGAAACATTTCAAATTTGCTGAAATTGTTACTATGTTCCTATGGACAGTCATTGAAAAATTAATAATTTTAGGATTACTTCCAAAATATCTCTAGTAATGGATTTTATCAATTGTAGATTTACCATCTAATTTCTTAAATAATTTCATGAATTTCTGAACATCTCTATTTTACACTTTTTTTCTTCTATATGTCAGCTGTTCAAATTTTCAACAAAGTGCTTGTTGGCCATTCCTGTAGAAGAATTTATAACTCAATTCCTTTCAATAATAACTGATTCTTGTCATACATTTTTGTTTGTAAACTGTTACTGCCCATGAAAATTAAATTCAGAAATCTGAAAATCTAATGCACAGGCAAAGGATATCTGAGAAAACCATAATGCTATTAGAAATGCAAGTAACAAAACTGACTTGGTCAGCAATCAATAGATTCAAAATATTAAATGCAATATCTTAAACTTTGTATCTGCCTACATAGGATATTACATTGTGCTCTATTCGTGTACGACGACAATCGAACTATTCAGTCAACAACATGCAAGTGTTCTGAGGTGGGAATATGAATCACATATTTTATATACTACATATATGCTTGACATAAAACTCAATAATGCTCCACACTGCAATTATGGCACACAAAACAACTCAATTTCTGGAAGCAATAACATAATTTAGGAAGAACTTAGGGAAGATAAACAGGCTAACATCTTCAAGTACAACTACTTCTAAGATGTAAATCCTCACAGACTATGAGCTCCAGATCCTAGACTGCATCTCTGGAGAACTCTATACCTCAAAAAACTACTTAGCATTATAAAATCAATAGTTATTAAACATTTGTATGCATTACATGAACAAGATTATAATTTTTAACACATTTTACAAAGGTTTATAGAAAAAAAAAAAAAATACAACAGTCCTGTATTGTTATATAATAGCTTTTTTATAACCTGAACACTATCTGAAAGGGGTTTTGTTGTCTATGCTGCTTTAATATACACACAACCAGCACTTTCTTGTTGAAAAATTACAAAATGTCCTCTTAAAGTATTGTCTGGGTTCATATAATAAAGTGTTATCACCATAATAATTGAACAGATATATTACCACTATATGGCACACTAATTTGATTCCCTCCAGATGAAGTAAACCAATCCAGGCAATTCAACCACACCATAGTACATTCTAACAGTATTCAAATTAAAATATGTAACCTTTAATTTAAATATTTTTTTCATTAGTCTTGATTTGAGACACAAAATCTGAAATGTTTATTCCAAGCTATAACCTTTGTGCTTATAACCTTTCAAATTAGCTTCTCTTTGTTGGTATCAGAAACAAAGATATGCAGTTGCATAACATAATTCAATGTTAAAGACTTAAAACAAAATAAAATCTTCTCTATTTGATTCTATCACAGAAATGACATAATTGTCTGACATAGAACTTTTGAGATTGTAAATATATTTACTTGTTAGTGACCATACAGTCAAAAACTTTTCAGAAGTTAATTTTTACATGCAGAATTTACTTGCACTGTATCATTAGGTATTTGCAGTTACATCTACTTTTGAACGCATCTCATGAAATTTTTGACATTCATATCCCTTTGTTCCTAAACTTCTGCAGATAAAATACTCATAGAACTTCAGAAAAATCTTCAATTTATAATTTCACATTGGTAAAGCAAATAGCAAAATCACTGCTGCAAACCATTTTTGTGAAGTCATGACAAATTTAATAATTCTATAACATAACTTTAGTAAATGTGAATGTGCTTCCTCTTGGAATTGTTGATATATACATCACATCAAAACAAGATGGATATAAGAGGATTTGTTATATCAAAATAAGAGGATGCATGCTTCAAACTTGAGGCAGGGATGCAGACACTCCCAAAACCTGTCCTGGGTAACTTAAACTATGTTTAATAAATTGCCTAACTTACCACACATATTTGAGACTTTATTATAACTCCATGCTCTGCATTCTTCTTCTTTTTGTAGTGATATATGTTTATGATACATTGGTATTACTTCACTGTTTACATTTCTTAGCGTTACTTTATTTCCAAACTGTATTTCCTTTTTAAGTCACAAAAACAGTTTAAAATTTATTTGATGAGATCTGTGTATGAAATTAGGCTCTTCCTGATCACTATTACAGAACAGGTATATAATTACAAAATTATGGGAGAAAATGACAGCTGAACTGGATACCAATAGTAAATGCATTTAATAAAATCTGAGGCTATGCATTCCATAGACATTCTAATTGTTTGAGATTAAACACACAAGCAATTTAAGATCAATTGCTGATTTATTGCTACAGGAGAGGCTACCTCGTTGCGCTATTAAGAATCTTAATAAAAGTATTTCGTCATTAGCACTGCTGCTGGAGTAACTCAATCTCACATACTCCTTTAGCACAGTTACAAACTAGGCTCTGTCTTGCACAAACCCTCGATTCAGAAAACAAACATTTTATGTTTATAATTGGAATTATTTATTTCCAGATTTTCTCTCCAATTCATCTGATTATCACAATGTCATTAATGGAGAGAAGGAGGCGAAGTAGCTTTTTGTCCTCACATATATAATAGGTTGAATGTTAGGCAGGCGCAGGAAATAAAGCAGCTCTCAATAGTTTGTGCATTATCTTACTATTGGGGCACCTTTTGCTGTACAGTTGTTTTCACCGACGTCACTATTTTAAAAACATAATACCTGACAGAGGCAGCTTTTCTTCCTTTCACATGAAACTTTCATTTATTAATTTTGTTTAGTTGTTATTTAAATTCACTTAATTACTGTAATGCCACTCAGAAAATAAATTCATAATAAAAGCTGCAGTTGAAAAAGGCACTGATAATAACTCTTTACAGCTAAACCATTGTTTGATTAAGCACTACTATGAGTGCAACAAAAAATAAATATTGTACAATTAGGACATCTGCAAATATGGTGACACTATTAATAACTTTAGAATGGTAGGAGTAACTTTGCTTAAATGTCAAGCTGTATGGAATTCGCCTTCTTGAGCATGGCATCATTATTTCAAACACTTGTCTACAAAAGTTTAAAAATAAATGAATGACCAGAAATAGACATTAAATTAGAATAACTTTTATGGCTATATAACTTAAGAATGGGCTTCCTGTGGCTTCATAAATAATACTGGTACTATGGTTGCCAAAACACTCTTACACAAAACACAAAGTTGAATGGTTCAACTGAAGCAAGTAAAGCAAGTAAGACACACTGTAAGGCAGAGTTACTTTGACTTGCAAGGTTCCCTTGACCTAACACCAAAAAACTATTAGTTTTTTTTTCCCCTCCCTTTTTTCTTTTTTCTGAAAGCACTCCTATATAGAGATAATTCTCAATGCTAATAGTTTGGCATAAACCCAATAGTTGGCACTGAAACTTTGGTAAAGTTGTTCTGTGCAGTTTGCAACCTGCTTTTAACTATAATATTACTGCTATTTTCCTGCTGAAAAACATATGTCAAATAACATCCAGTAATAGACCTACAAGTATGAACTAGTATTGATTCTTCATTTAATACACATATTTTAATATTTAAGATCATGTAAGTTGTAGAAGATTATCACCACTGTTGAATGCTTAAACTCAACTTTCAGAAATTAGGGTAGTTGTAGTTACCCATGTAAGTCAAAAGTATCCCCTAATGACAATAACAACTGATGATTACATTATTTTGTAAGTTTGAATGAGGAAACACAAATCCAAACCTGGTTCAAGGCGTTATAAGAAAATTTACTGACAGCACTGGCAGATGTAAGGATTGGGAGGTTATTCAGGACGCAAGCAGCAAAAAAGGCCCACTCTACAACAAAATCCACAAGAAACACAAAATAAATTTGGTAGAACATCTGTTTTTATTAACATAGAGAAGAATGTATTACTGCAATGCATATTAACTGTGAATGGTTGGAGTTTTCCTTTCGATTTGCAGGATTTATGTTTCTTAGCTAAATTGAAGGGCTTATTTCCAAAGTGACTCATCTCCAATTTTAAAAGAATTTGAGCTGAGCATACCAGAGCATTAATAATACCTTCTGTGAAGGTGTAAGTTGTATTAAACGTTCAAAACAACGTAAATGCCAGCATCAGGAGACTTTGAAAGTTTATGTTATTTCCAATGTGACGCATCTTCTAGCTGTGTTTATTTCCAAAAAATCTCATCTCCTCATAGTCAATAGGAACGCTTCAAGTTACTTATAAAAAAAAACTAGGTATTACTGATGATGATCCTGCAATGTCATTTTATAAGCAGGTATTTTCTTGCAGTCATTAGAAGTCAGTTATGATAACAGTGATGCTTAGGTCTATACATTATTTCTAGTGATAGTAAAATGATTGAAATTGGCTGTAATGTTACTTTTATTAGTTTTTAAGGTTTATAAATTGAAAACTTTAATAATTTATGTACACAAAGATTACAATAATTTAAAAGTTAAAATTAATTCTTAGCTAGTAATATTATTTCCAGTTGGAAAAATAAGTTTGGTATTGGCTATCTTTACAGTGTGTGAAGTTTAAATATTTAATCAATTATCTCATCTGGTATGGTATTAAACTAATATTTTGAAGGCTTCTGGTTTACCATTTAGATGTTATGGTGTTTAAATGATAATAAGCATAAGACTGACAGCTATAGAACTTTTATTTTATCAATAATACATATCAACTTCTTCAGATTGCAGTGGACATCTATATAAAGCTTTAGTTTATTGCCAAAATGACTTAACTCCCTGTCATGTGATCCCAGTTCCACCATTCCTACCACTCTGAGATTTTTTTTCGCATATATAGACATATTTGCAAGTATTACTGAATTCCACATGCCAAAAATTAGCCTTCTAAGTTAATATGACAAGGAATTATATGAAATTTGTCTTTTGTGAAAAATGTGATTTCATGGAGATAAGTCACTTTGGAAACAAACCCTTCACCTTGGATAAGGTTGGCGGCATTTGGTTCTACAAATGGAATGGGCCACTAGCCCTATGAACAGGCACAAGGAAATTCTTTCACACAGAACTTGCCTTAATTTGAAGCTTGTAAAGAGGGAGGTGACTGCTGCAAGTTTGAAGGGGTATTTTGACCATCTAAAGTGTCTCTACAAGAAACTGATTCCACAAGAAAGCATATTCAATTATGATGAGACTAATGTAAGTGATGAATCTGGTATAAAATAGTGCTTATTTAAATATGGCACAAAGTATGCAGAAAGAATCCGAGATTCAACTAAGTCATGTACATCTATTATTTCTGTGGGTCCGCATCTGGATCTCTGCTTCTACCTTATGCTGTTTATAAGGTGGAGCATTTTTGGGAAAACTGGATGCAAGGGAGTACCAAGAAGACCAGGTGCAATAGGAGCCATAGTGGATGGTTTGATTCCTGTATCTTCAAGGGTTGGTTCCAGAACACATTCATCCCACTTAAGCACTTCACTACGGAAGGCAAAATTGCACTCATTGGTGACAATTTGTCCAGTCACTTTTCTCCAGACATTCTCAATCTAGTAGCAGAAAACAACATATGCCTCATTTGCATACCAAAATCTGCAACACACACATGCCAGCCTCTGGATGTACTCGTAGCTTTTTATGGCCAGTTAAAAAAAGTGCTGGACAACAAAAAAGATCATAGGTGATTACAAAGGAAGAAAAAGTTTGTGTCATAAACAAATTAAATCTATCACCAAACTTAATGTCAGGCTTTAGAAAATGCGGGATATTGCCTTTTAATCCTGAGGTAGCTATATGCAGTATCCCAGTTTCCAGATGGAGAATGTGTCACCTGCAGTATCAGAATGTGTTAAAGAGATGCTTCAGAACATGAGACATGGAGAAAAATGCCACTAATATAAGGACCAGAATGAAGAAGATCAGTGTTCCTGCAGGAGTAGGCCTTAATGTGAAAGATTATGAATCTACACCAAGGATCACCTTGTTCGAAACTCCTACTGGCACAGGTCAAGGAAAAGGAGGTAGCCTGCTTCCTGTGATGACACCACTATACCAGGTCTGCATGCTTCATACATGGAAACTTCTGACAGTGACTGGGCTGAAGAACAAGATGATGAAGGTGATGTAATGAGCTCTCATTCAAACAATGAAGAAAACTCTGAGCAGTAGTATTGGAAGGTTATTCTGTGATTGTTAGGGCTCCTACAATTAAAAAGGATCAGTTCAGACACTATATAACCAAAGTTGAAAAAGTCTGCACTGAGTAATGTTGTTATGAGGGTAATCCAATAAATAAGTTTCTCTATTTTTTTCTCTGCAAACCACATGTTTTAAAATTAAGTTGGTACTGTAGGAACTTTCATTGGGGTATGGTGGCTATGCTTGGCCTTCAACTGTATGTGCTTGCTCTGCATGTGCTACTAAGGAGCTACTACTTGAAAGCATGTCCGTTTGTGAGCTCTGTTCTGTAATTCCTTTTACATGGTAGAGGTGGCATCATTAACCTGCATGTCATCTGTGGGCTACAGAAAATCCTCAACGATTGGTTCAACATCAATGTTTGGGCAGAGTTTACTGGTGGCCACCAACTTGGATCAGTTCTCTTCCACAATGCCTATATGCAGAAACGTATCAGGACTTTCTGCAAAACTATCTACTTCCATTGCTGAAGAATGTACCTGGGAATACAACAATGTGACTACAGAAAAATGGAGCATCAGCCCACTTCCACATTAACATTTGATGGCTTACTCAATCATTAGACTTGACTCTCTGGAGTGAGGGCATTTGAAAAGCATTGTGTACAGTGAACCTGTTTATGATGTACAGAACCTTCAACAGCATGCCCATGTAGCCTTTGATGATATTCAACACAACCTGGAACACTTGAATGAGTGAGGCAATTCATGATGTTACATTTGAACAAATGCATTGCATTCCATGGAGGATATTTTGAACATCTATTGTGGCATGGATGGGATTCAGGTTCTTGCTGCCATGAGAACACGAAGCAACAAATCTGAAAATTATGGCAAAGTGAGTCTATCTATATGTAGGTATAAGCTTCAACATAAGCCATATAAAATAAGATAAGGTACTCAGCAAAATTGATTACATGCATTTATACACAGAAAACTACCAATAAGAATGTAATTCAATGTCATTTAAGTTATCCTTACAGCTTCTTATAAGTGAGAATTGATGTCAAAAATCAGATATCGGTTTCTAGTATCAAGAAACATTATCCTAATGTTAAGGTGCATTTAAATTGAGAAAAGCACTGAAGTACGTTTACTACCTTTCTTGTCAGTTGTTGAGAGTTCCATGTTTTTACTCCCCACCCCAAGCTGCGTCCTATTCTCGAGTGATCCACAATACTCCCATCTCTATAAAGCATGACACATTTCCTTTTTCAGTATTTTCCAGACTTCCTTGTTCAGACTTTATAGAGTAAGATCCTACTATTGTATAGTTGTCATCATTAAATCTTTGTGATTTGTATACATGTTGTATCTATGGATTATAAAATTAGATGCACTTAAAAACCTGACAAATGAGAGCAGTTGAAGCATGCTGTTATTAAATTAGGGATTGGAATCTCAACTGTATATGATATGAAGAAAAACCAGAAGGTGATTAAAGATTCCTTTTTAAATTTAGTCCTTTCACCTGGGAGGTTCTATGGGACGATGAATGAAAGAAGCAGTGAAATGAAAGTCAAATGACTCTGGGGTCCATAGAACCTTTTAATTTTATTCAACATTTGTCTTCTCAGGGTAAGGGAAAACTCTTATTCAGATAACTCATCCTAATTGAGTTTCAAACTTTAGAATATAATACAAAGATATTAAATTTATTTCATTAAGTATATTTTGCATTAGTGGGTGTATTATATTCTCCTTGATTTTGAGAATTAACTAAGTTTTTATTAATCCAGATGACACACAGAGGTAGTATGATAAACAAAGTTATATTGTATATCTTTTGTGAAATGAGTCTTGCACCAACTTGTGGTTCTGTTTATACATTCAAGAAGAAGTAGATATGTCACACCACACTTCATAAAGTTATGAGATCATAAATAGTATTTGTTCAATTAAATTTATATTACTTGTTAGATATACAGAAAGTGTGCATAAAATTTATATTAGTTTTTTAAATATACAGATAGTGCATTGAAATAAATCATGTACGAGATCTAATATATTGAAAAATATAACTAATGTTAATAAGAACGAATTGAAAAATATCTACATTTGCAGATATGTAAAATATTTAAAAAATAAAGTAGTCTGAATTTTTCAGATCTTCCACAGTTCCACATTGAGAACTGTTGAAAACTATATTTCATATAAATCATTCAGCAAAAGATAAATAATTTAATGATATTTTAATCCTAGAATTTATAAACTTAATATCACAGTCTGGAAAAAAACCTGTAGACTCGAATGTTTAACATAATGACCCTCTCCTACAGCAAGTGACATGCTTATATGGTTTTGTATAAGACTGTCTCTTAACTATGAGTGATTCTTGATTTTGTTCATTACAAAACAGCTTTGTCTCAAATTTTACAGGTATGTTTATTAGACATATATATGTATATATTTACAGCCGCTCTTGTGGCTATCATATAATGCAGAAAACAACTATGCTTATTAGAAGACATTATGTCTTAGTTTGTTGCAAATGCATATAAGGGTGAGCTGCAGAAAGTCATGTTATTCCAGTGAAAGTTGCAACCCAAATCTGCTAAAGGTAGTTCACAACATTTATATGCAATATTGGCAGTGATTAGTAGAAAAGTTATGCAAGTTTGCTTTGTTTTGGTAAAGTTTTACATTAAACATAGTAATATTTGCTGTGCACAAAGAACTGAATTAAATTTCGTATCTCGTAGGAGCCAAAAAAACAACCAACTGAGAGCTAAGTATTTTAAACACAAGATTATCTGAGTTGTGGCAGAGTAAAGTTTGTAATATCATCAAAATTAGATCATTTTCAAATGAATCCACAACAGAGGTATCAAAAACTAAAAACTAAACACAGGTTCACTTAAACAATTTCAAAACAACAGTCCTCCAACTTTGCATTGACATGATCACACAAATATCTTTATAACTGGTTTCAAAAAGTAACGATCTAATAATACAGAGTATGTTATATTACAACATTAACAGTCTGATGAGCCATACAAAGTTTTGGAAATAACCTACCAAGCTTGCCAACACATGCTATTAGATTCTAAAAGTAATAAATGATCTAATAATGTAGAGTATATTATATTACAATATAACAGTAACAGGTATGATGTGTGTTAAACAACATTTTGAAAATAACCTACCACGCTTGCCAACACATGCTATTAGAATCCCTCTAGGTGATCTTTGAAACCAAGGATTTAGTATCTAGATATTGTTAATGGTCTTTTCAGCTACCTCTACAGAGGACTGCAGTAGTGTTTACCTAAAATACATAAACAATCTAAATATGCAATTATTGTTGTTTTTAATTTTGTAAAACAAACTTTCCATCCTTATGACTGGATTGTCAAAGTTTCAAAATATGAAAATCAGCATCAATATGTAGCACAGCTACTGTGGTAAAAAAGTTATTAACTTAGTTTAAAAGCTCCTAAAATTTCTGCTAGGCAGGATAATCTACAGAGTGGACGGAAAGTGTCTCCCTTTTTACTGATTTAGCCTCTGAAGTTTCTTGCAGTGTGGCTGTTAAGAGTCCATTCCTCCCCAATAGATGTGCAAGTTGCAATGCCTTGCTACTTACCTTGAGAATTTGATGCTTCATTGTGTAGGCTTTCTGACATTTGGTTGTGCAATTGTTCCTGTTGTGCTGCATTTCTTTTTGGAGAAGACAGAGGCAACTTCAACATTTCTAAGCTTGATAAGTGTTGACAAAAGTTTTGAATTAATATTTTCTTATGCATTCTTAGGTATTCAAGTAATGAAATTTAATATTGTCATGTTGATATTGTAAGAATGATGCTGCTGCAATTGAATTTTTGTTCTTAGTTTAAAGAATTTACTTACTGTTAATTTATGCATTTTAATTCAGTCTAATTAATGCACAGAGCTAAACTGTAATCTTTATTCTATTTACAGAGTGTGACTGGTAAAATGGGTCCAAACCGGAAACATGTTCGTTCTCAAATTCAAGGACCTCAAACCAATGGGATGTCCAACTCTGATATTGCAATAACTCTCAGTGTTGATCCAAAAACTGTCTGACTTTGGCTTAAGAAAGGAGATGGAAATGTTCAGGATAGCAAGAGAACAGGACGGCGAACAAAGCTAACACCAGACACCAAAAACAAAATAAGGCATATGGTGAAGAACAAAACTGGAGTTGGTACATGTGCAGTTACCAAACGTTTGAACTTCTCAGATAATTATCAGCAGAGAAACAAAACAATCGGTAGAACAACTGTGACAGACTGAATTCAGAGCAATCCTGGGGAAAGCATGCCATCAAAATCCATGCTCTTAGCAAAAAGTATTGCTGATTGTCAGGCGCTTTGTGAGAGGAGGATCTTTGATGGTTTCTGTAAAGAAACTCAAAATGAAGAACAAGATGCACATTTTATTCACTGATGAGTCTGCAGTGCAGCTTTATCCAAAGCCAAATAATTAAAACACACGTATCCACAAAAGTGATCCTCAAAAGATTTTTCCAGCCCAAAGACCAAAATTTGGATTGAAGATCATGGTGGCGGATGGCATCTGTGGTTATGGAAAATCATAGCTGCATATGGTGGAAGCCAAAAAGACTGTCAGTGGCAATACTATCAGGAAAAGATTGTTTCTGTCTATACCAACACAATTCAGGATAGTCTTTTCCCAGATCCAGGTAGTGCTATTTTCATGCTGGTGCACACAGCTCAACAGGTAGAATTTTGAAGAGAGAATTTCCAATTGTTTGGGAGGACTGGCCATAAAACAGTCCAGACCTCAACCCTATGGAACACATATGGACCAGACTACAGGACTCCGTATTCAAGGAACCTCCACCATGCAAAATGGATCAACTTATTGAACGTGTTCAAGAGGAATGGGACTCTATCATACTTGACAAGATTGTGGTGCTCATGGAGTTTTACCAGATGAATGGAAGAATGAAGGATGCCATAAAAAGTACTGAAAAAGTGTGTTATGTGATTCCTACGTGTGTAGAAATGAGTTTTTGTAAAAAAATGTTTAAATAAAGCTATATTTAAAAATGTGAAGGGAGGAACTTTCTCTCCACCCGTATGTAATAGCAAAACTAGTAGCAATATTTCAGACAATCAAATTTAATTGTGCTACTGAGCTCTAGTGATACACCTGTGAAAGGCATTTACCATATTTATCCGAATACAAGACAATGTGTTTTTCTAAAATATTAATGATCAGAACCGGGGGGTCATCTTGCATTCGTGACATAGATATGTTTTCCGAATACCATGCGGTGAAATGGTAAGTTTCAAACTTTGTGGGTACAGCAGTGGCAAAGCCTGGGGGAAACGGTATAGACACTGTCAAGTTCGCGACATATGCGGCAGATTTTGTGAGTTTCATTTCACGCCAAAAATTGGCTATTAACAGACCTCTGAGCATTCTCATTGGAAAAAAAGATTAATCTCCAAGATTGAAATAAAACTAGAGGACTTTCACTTCAGTGGCTTCACGTAATGTATTGGAAGGCAATGGTCAAGCAGAAAGTGCACTTCAGCTCCTCCAGGTATGTTTCCCCTCTTCCTCTCTGCCACCGGCAACGTGAATTTACGCATAAATTCAAATTAGGTAATGTTTTATGACATATATCAAGTATGTTGTCTTAATAGAAAATAACATCCATAATCGTCATTACAACTATGTACTGCCATTGCCACCATCGTCATTGCGCATCCCATACATCTCTGTACTCCCGCTCAAAACACGAATTTACACACAAATTTGATTTAAATGGTGTGTTGCATTAATTGAAAATTGTATCCATAATAGTCATTACAGCTAACCTGCCGCTGTCACCAATAAACACAGACATACTGGTATATTTCCGTTTTCCCTTCTTCACCTCTCTCCTGCTCGCAATATGAATTTCTGCACAAATTCAAATTAAATAAAAATATTGGTAAGTATGTTTCCTAAATAGAAAATCATATCCATCATCGTTGTTAGAGCTTCGCTGCCGCCATCTCTGCCGCCCCGTTTTATCAAATGTATATACCATACATTTCTGTTCTCCCTTCTGTTGTCCAAATACAAAATCATATCCATCATTGTTGTTACAGTTATGTGCCGCTGCCATTATGGTGTACCATTGCACACACCGTTAATTTCTGTACTTCCATACTACCCTTTCCACCAACCACTCAAAATATGAATCTCTGCACAAATTCAAATTAAGCATTTTAAAAAACAAAAAGGGACTTATTCAGCTTAATTGTCTATTAGTTTGTTTAAAATATATGGCAAACTACTAAATTTCATTTAAAAATTAAATTATGAAGATGATATTAGAATTAAGTTCTGAAATTGGGGGGTGTCTTGCATTTGAGGTCATCTTGTATTCGGATAAATATGGTACAGAAAACATATCATTTTGGAACATGTGATCATTTGCGCATTGGAAATGATACAAAACAGTTACTACAATGGTCATGGATGTGGACTCTTTTAACTTGAGTTAAGTGAGTAGTAATTATAAAATATAAAGATTGTTTTATACAGAAGATTTTCAATGAAAGAACCTGATTCAGGCAAGTAATGGTGAACCAAAGTACCTTGCTATTACAGTTACATGTAAAGTTAAGGATGCACTTGACTGTTATTTTGGAACTGGAATGGTTGGAACTTTGTTGAAAAATAACCATTTTTCCAACTAGAGTTCAAAACTTGCTGTATAGAGTTTTACCCTTAGATTTGGACAAATGTGTATATTCTGATTGTGTATTTCCTTAAATTAAATAAATCAGAAAATTATCTAAAGTTTATTCTATATTAAACTAAATTAATAACTTGTGTTACGATTCGAGTGAGGCTTACAGTAAAACTGGTGCAAAATCCTGATTAATAACTGGTAAACTTGCTTCTCAAATTTTGGGATATGTCGATACAAACAAGCATGTTATCATTGAAAGAGTTAACAATGCATCCAGTGTGATTTCTCTTGCAACTAACAGTACTATGTTATGTAGTACTGTTTTCAAATCCATGTGCAGTAGATATCCTATGTGTGTGTGAGTGTGTGTGTGTGTATACATATATGCATGAACAGCATAACTCAAAAACACAGAGCGTGTTAAATATCAAACTAGATATTTTTGTTCAACATCTTCCAAGGATGGGACACAAATATTTTCAAGAAAATCTCCCCACTCCAGACTACCTTTACATAGAATACTTTTATAAAATTTTAATTTTCTCAAAAATGTTTCTATAAATAAGGTATATATTAACATTAAGGCGGAATAGTGACAACCAGCTCACTTAAAATAGAAAAATACAGAAAACATTTCAAAATTCATGATCTGGTCTTTGTGTTTAGTGAGAAAAATATTCTCTTAAACTGTGAGTGCTGCAAGGATTGTTTAGGGTTTTAAAATCTTTATGTCATTTTCTCTTTCATGATATTTAACTGCCAATTTATCCATCTGTTTTGCTTGATGGTCTGAAATGTTTTTAATCTTGTTTCATGTCTTCATTTTGTTTCTCCAATGTAAACCAAATTGCATCCCTAAAATCAATTTTGTAAATGCCTATCTCTGGTTCGTGGGTCCATATTGCTCTGGGTGGCTCGTGGTTGCAGGTTCAAACCTGGACCAGATTGTTGGATTTTAAGTGTGCTTAAAAGTGATAGTTCTTGGTCATTAGATTTATTGGCATGTTAAAGAACTATGGGACAAAATTCTGACACACCGGCAACCTGATATGATCCTGGCAATTGACAGTGCCGTTAACAAATAAAATATTTATTTATTTCCACCATAACTGATCATAGAGCACAGTTTTCAACCATGAGTTAGACTTCAACTGAAGAAGAGGGTGAACATCCTTGAAACATATATTAAACTTCTGTGTTATTTAATATGGTAAGGCATATGTTTAGACATTTTCATATCAAATGAAATGTATATCTTGCTGAACTTTCTGGGAATATCTCTGAAGTCCTCTTCATTCTGGATGACTTTTATATAACTGGTTAACTTTAAAAGATAGACAAAAGCTTACTACACAACAATTGTAGATCTCATCAAAACACACAATTACTGTATTTATCCAAATACAAGACAACCTCAAATGCAAGACGACCCCCATTTTTCAGTACTTAATTTTGGAATTTAGCATATTAATCTACATACAAGATATATAATCTTGTATATAGAAAGAAGACATATTTAAAAGACATGTATAAAAAGAAGAATTTTTAAGTAAAATTTAAAGGTTTGCCATATATTTTGAACAAACTAATGGACACTTAAGCTGATTAAGTCCCTTATTTTTATTTTCTCTAAATGTACTATGTACATAGTATATAGAGAAGGTATTGTATTCCACCCAAAAATTTGATGCAGAGATTTCACCAGAAATACATGTTTTGGACCCCCCTGAATCCAAAAAAAATTTTTGGAAAAAGGTCTGTGTGTGTCTGAGGACAGCTTAGCTCAAAAACAAATAGTATTTAAGTTTGGTAATTTCCAAGGATACGACACAAAGATTTTCAAGAAAATCCCCCCACCCCAAACTACCCTTTACATGTAAAAAAATTTCAAAAATTTTGATTTTCTCAAAAATGGCTGTAACAATTTTTATTAAACTCTCTTATATTTAAGATATTTACATGCCAAATAAAAAAAAAAAAAAAAGAAATATATATATTTTCTGGGAATAGCCTCCAAAGACCTCTTTTATTCTGGATGATTTTTATTGAATTTTTCATAACTGGTAAACTGTAAGATGTAGAGCACAATAAAACACACATTTTATGTCACATACATTTTTGAGATATTCCTTGTTTTTGGTTGCAGCTATAACAACTTTTCTCATAAAGAAATTTGTCAACTCCTGTCCATACAAACAAAGGAACTTCAGTCACATAACAACCAGCTTCTATCACTTTAACCTATAGTCCCTTAATGCTCTTCTACTTGCATGGAGGCAAGTAATAAGACTAATGCTAATTTTTCCTCGATTAGCATGAAGTAAATAGAAGCATAAGCTTTTTAACAATAATTTATTGCAGAGATGTAGAGAAACTCATGTGAATGGAAAAAAAAAGTTTTAATCTGTTTTACTCAATTTGAATTTGCATGGAAATTAATATTTTTAAAAGTTGACAGAGAGGGGCCACGGAAATGTATGATATGGGTGTGACTGTAATGATGATGATGGATATGATTTTGTAATTAGACAACATCTAATGTTTTTACCTAATTTGAATTTGCACAGAAATTTACATTGTGAGTGGGAGAGATGGACAATGGTAATGTATGGTGTGCGATTATAGAATGTGATGACGCAGCAGCGTAGCAGTAACGATGATGATGGATATGATTTTTTTTAATACCTAATTTGAATTTGCTTAGAAATTCACATTATGAGTGGGAGATGGAGAAGTGAGAATGGAAATGTACCGGTATGTCTGTGTTTGGAGTGATTGTGGCAGTTACCTATAATGGTGATTATGGTTATGACAACATACTTTATATAATACATTGTTAAAACATTTTACCTAATTCGAATTTGTGTATAAATTCAAATTTAATTTTTAGAGATAGAGAGGGGAGTATGGAATGTGTGCGATTATACATGACGACAGCTACGGTGGCAGGAGCGTAGCTATAATGAAGATTATGAATGCTATTTTGTTTTAAGACAACATAACTTAGAAGCCCTTTAATTTTATTTTAGTCTTGTAGAGTAACCTGTTTTCCAATGAAAATGCTCATAGATCCATTAACAGCTATTTTTTGGCATGAAATGGGACGCATAAAATCTGCTGCATATGTTGCGACCTTGGTGGTAATCTATACCACTTTCCCCAAGCACCGTCACTGCCGTACCCACAAAGTTTGAAACTTACTTTTTGCCCATATGCTATTCAGAAAGCATATCGTAAATGCAAGACATCCCCCAGTTCTGAAAATTAATGTTTTGGAAAAAACATCCACTTGTACTCAGATAAATACGGTATATCAAAAATGTTTTTTGTGGAGTAAACCAATTCCAAGATATTCTTTGTTATTGGTTTCAATTTTCTAAACTTAAAAGGTTTTTTTGCACATTTTATCAACTCTTATTTCTTCTTTTCTACTATATTTTTCAGACCAAAAGTGAAATGCTACTGCAGATTTGTCTACATACGTGAATCTAATGCTCAAGTGTTCTTTCACCCCAGTTTCCAAATTTCTCTTGTCTTCTCATATAAATATTATTGCTGTCTTAGTAACTCATTTTATAAATTCCTGATTGCTGAGTTTTGGTGTGTTATATCTTTCTTATGGTGATGTAACAAGTTCCAGATATAACTATTTTGAGGAGCCAGTTTTATGTTAAACTCTTAAAAATCATAGACAAGTATACAGTAGCATATCACTTTTGTTCTGAGAATCATAGTATAATGGAAGAAATAAAGTTAATAAAATGTGCAAAGAAACCTTTGGAACCGCATATTTTGAAAGCATCTTCAACACCAAGAAACAGATACTCTTATTAATTTTGAAGTTCCCACAGTGAATAATGCCATCTGTCTGACAAGAATGGTAGAGGTCAGCACAACACCAAGCTGGACAAAAACAACAGTAGCATATCACTTTTTTTCTGAGAATCATAGCATAAAAGAAGAAATAGTGTTGATAAAATATACAAAGAAACCTTTGGAACTGCATATTTGGGAATGCATTTTCAACACCAAGAAACAAGATACTCTTATGAATTTTATTCCCACCATGGATGATGCCATTCTACTGATAAGAAAGGTAGAGCACAGCACAACATCAAGCTGAACACAAACAACTGTTGCAGCTGCAGTCGACCATGGAACTGAAGATAAGATAGAGGTATCCTGAAAGCAGGTCTTCCTGAACATATGGGAAGTGGAGTTAAAATGTAAAAAAAGTTAACTCATTTTTATCAAAACTCAATATCTAAATGTCTTATTTTTTATAAAATTAAACAAAAAAAACAGGATAAACATTCTGGCTCCAATTAGCAAGTTAATATCAACTGAACCAAGATGGTGTTCATTTACTAAAAGTTGTTAGTATTGAATATTGGTTGGTCAGATTTTCTGCAACTTTATAAGCGTTATATTTATTTCTTTAATTTGATAAGAAGTATGAGTTTCAAATGTGTATCATATGAATAATAATGAATAAAGCACTTGATTTTATTTTGTTGCTTAAAACCTTAAAATTTTACAAATGGGTACATCTATCTTTTCAAAACTAAGAACTGTGTTACATAACTGCTACAACAGGGGAAGCTACATTGCATCACAGTGCCCCATCCATCATATCCCTCCTTGAGTTATCTGCCTTTTGCCTTCAAGTTTGAAAACCAATTCTGGACAAAAATAAATCTGGTTCTGAGATATTACTGGTGTTTATATGAATATGTGAAATTAGTAAATACTGTAACATCTCTTTATTACTTCAAATTTGTTGTTTACACCAACTGTTTTTATTCCAAAGCTCTAGCACAATTTTTTTTCTTGTCACTTCTACGCTTATTGACAGCTGACACTGCTCTCTCTAATTCAAGTGAACACTCTGAAGTGCCTTTGAGAACTGAACTCTATGAGCCTGCCAGCTCCAGTTATATACCTTTCCATAATGTAGCAAGAAATTTCCAGCAGCAAGGGCCATTATTGCATGTATACATTACATTTATTATACATGTTACAAAGTGTTACAGGTGTGACATTGCAAGGCTTTGATATAGTGTGCCTGTTCCTCATGTGTCAAATTAAGCACAGCTGCAACAATGAGTGTGGCTACATAAAGAATGCCAACCACACACATGCAACAATTTGGTAGCAAGATATAGGCACCTGCACATGGGTGCATAGTCACATAATGAATGTTTTAAAAAAATAATGTGTTGATTCACATGACTTTCTCTTCACATTCTTTAACGAACTACTCGTGCAAAGCCTATTCATCTATCTAGTAAATGTTAATTGAAATAAACATTTATACAAATAGTTTTATTATGAATTTCCTTGTAGGTACACTGGGAATAGGGAAATATAGTAGGCTTAAACAATAGCCAAATCTTTTACGAGCTGGTCGCTATATGATGGCTTGAAATTCCATTTTATTTGCATGACCAGAAGAAAAACCCTTGTAATTTTTCTTTTGAAGAAAGCAGCTATAAATATTTGAACTTTCACACCAAAATAAGGAATATCTTAAAAAATGTTTAAACTCTACAGACATATTACACATTTTAACGATATCTACTTTGTTGCTGTTTTTTCCCTTTCTTTTTAGTGAGAGTTTTGCTTCTTATAGTTTAATGGTGATTCAAAACTCTCTCCAAATGAAGAGAACTTCAGAGTCTACTCCCAAAAATTCAAAATTAATCAAATTTTATGGAAAAAAAACTTTAAACATACAGTATTTTAACTAAATTCATTAGAGGCATTTTTAAGAAAGTCAAAATGTTTGAAAAATGTTCCATGCAAAGGATAGTTTGGGATGGAAGAATTTTCCTGAAAAAAACCTTTGTGTAACATTCTTAGAAGATGCTGAACTTTAACATATCTTTTATTTTATTTGTATTTACGGAATCTCAAAACTATATTTTCAGTGAAATCTTGGTATCAAATTTATGGATGGAATACAATGCTTGTACTTATTCTAAGTGCATAGAGAAAGTAAAATGTGGTTCCTGAAAATACTCAGGCTAATATGTTAATGTGTTTATTTTTATAATAAATATGTTAGAAACACTAATTATTCTGCATGGCAAATGATTCAGAAGATAAAATTACAAATTTTTAGAAAGCTATGTCATTTCTTAAACTTAATTTATGCTTTCTTTTTTTCTTTCTTGACACAATGACTAACATAATATGTAAAAATTAAGTTTAATTCTTTGATTTCTTGGAACAATAATTTCTCTTCTTTATTGTTTCAATTATGAAATCTGAAAGACATCAATAAAACCGAATTCATGTTTATGCAAAGTATTATTTTTGGAATTATTAATTTAGAAATTTCAGTTCCGATACAACTCTGAACTGAATGACTGTTTTGAAACCAAACTAAATATATTTCATTGCATTTTACAAATTCTTTTTAAGCAGCTTATACTGGACAGCCTAAAATGTTGATTTATGGCTCAATCATGAAAGATTGCACCATTTAGGTTAAGGAAGAAAGGTTAAAAGTATGCCACTGGCTATGAAGATAGCAACCTATGAGATAACAGTGTAGTACATATCCAGAGATGGGAGGGGACCCGTATATATCAACCTGAGCCTGTGAAACTGAACAAGTTTTTAAATTATGAAACTTGGCTGTTTTAGATTAAAGAAAAGCAGAAAAGTAAGAAAAATTGATTAAAGAATATATTTCCTAATAAAAACTTTAAAGATATTCATTCAAATAAACATACAATTTATCATTTTCCTGTATTTATTAACTAATTTCATCTTTTTTTTTCTGTGATGTAACCTATGCCATTTAAAAACAATGCATCAAAGGTTGACTGTACAATTATACTTTGACTCCAACAAATGGTGTAAAGACATCATGCACTAAAAAGCTATAAAAAAATATACAATAAAATAAATAATAATAATAACAATAATAAAAAGACAAGAAACTCACAGGAGAATAATTAACATTATGAAACAAAAATGCAATTAATAAATTTTGTTGTCCTGTTAGTAAAGAATTTGACCAAGTTCATCAAAGTAGATGGAAAGAAGATAGCTAACCATCTAAGATCTGGATCTGATGTTAGTCATAATGGAGATGATGCAAATGAAGTATCATAAACATGCCTTTAAAAAAAAAAAAAAAAAAAAAAAAAAAAAAAAAAAAAAAAAAAAAAAAAAAAGAAGAAGAAGAAGAAGAAGAAGAAGAAGAAGAAGAAGAAGAAGAGAGAGAGGTGATTGTGCATTTAACCAGAACTTTAATTAACATAATGATGTATGAAGATACAAATAAACTATCATAAACATGCCTTTAAAAAAAAAAGTGATTGTGCATTTAACCAGAACTTTAATTAACATAATGATGTTTGCTTTCCATGCAACTCCTTCTCCTCTTTTCATACGCTTTTATTCCATTTTGTGCACCAGTTTTGCTATATATTTGAACACAGATATTGTGAATATTTTCTGGGCTTCTATAAACAGGGTTGAAATGCAGGGCATATCTAGAAAATGTAGAAGATTATGGTAGTTTATTGGAAGTTTGTTCCTACTTACCCTTTCCCTTTTGCTGATTCAAACTTACTTATTGATGTGAAATCAATTAGTTCTCATGAGCTCCTGTTGTTAGTATACTAGGGCACTTACATGTTGAAAATAATCATAGACCATAAAGCAACACTGCACATGGTTGCATTATCATACACCTCACCTATACCATTCATCTATTTCTGGAGAATTAAATTCATTTTGAGAATCTATATTCCCTATGGATATATTAAACAACCCCCACTCAAAGCTGAAGAACACAGGATTGAATCCTATTAATTTAGAGGAAAATTCAGAAACTTAACACAAAATTAGTGTGATTTCTCAATAATGCATAATCTTAGGTACTGCCATGTGTTTTGTTATTTACAATGAGTCACTAATACAGGATTATTATCTAAAAACATCCAACTTTTTGTAAACATTGTAGCAACTCTTAATTCCAAAGGAACACTAATTTAGAAAAATAATTACCTTTATAATAATATTAGTGACTTTGTGTATCCTGATGAAGAAAGAACTGCTAACTGTAGCTGGTTTAAGGTACTAATGTTTATATTCCATTACATCTCAAAGAATTACAACTTTCAAGTGTTAAGAATAACATGACCTTCAATTCTCAACTCACCCAATGCAGCATCAGGTGATGCCTGGTTCCTTCTTCTTATTCTTCACAGATTTTGAATTACTTTTGCTGAAAAAGAACCTTTTGCTGCCTCTGGAACTTTCAGTGCTGCCATAGCTGGCATGTTCAGGAGGAAACATTACAGGCGTACTGGTACAGCTACCTAAACTAGCAAGGGGTATTAGTTCACCCTTCGTCTGTGAATCTTTACTGAAACTATCCAGTGTTGTAGAGCTCTTAGTTATGAGACAAGCGCCGTCATCTGTATTCACTTCAATGCCAACCTCCTCGAAACTACCATCAGGTTCTAATGAACTTACATCGTAATTACTTGATGTAATATCATTAAGTGCTCTGTCTGTGTTGCTGTCTACAAGGGAATTATTTGGAGGATACTGAGGAATTATTGTGCAATTATTGCGAGAAAGCTCAGACTTTGTATTACTAATGTTGGTGGAGTCATCTTCCGAATTACATGTGCTACTGAGGACCTCTAGGTTGTCCACACTGGAAGCATTGCCATTTATCAAATTGCTTGAATCAACACCAACTTCGTCCACAATTTTAGTTTTCATATGTTCAACATTTTCACATGACGAATTAAGTATAACGGACTGTTCTTCAATCATGCCAAAATACTCGTGAACACAGTCATCCTCATGTTCAGTAGAAATAATTTGATTATCATTTCTAAGTAAAAATGGGTTGATTTTGAGATCTGTGTTTCCTATCTGTGTTAGAAGTTGTGTGGACTCAGCACCTACAATAAAATCTGATTCATTATCAGTCAAACTTATATTTGTATCATTATTATTTATGATTATTTCTCTATTGTTATTATTTCTATAAAGCACATGTGATTTGTTACAATTTAGTTGTATACCTGGAGGTGTGGGTGGAGTTATGATTTCTCTATGTACATTAGTTCCCATGCCAACCTCAGGAGTGTTACTGTTGTCTTCCTGTTGGGCCGATTGTCACTTGCCCCTGACCCTTGCCTGAGACATGGCAGATGGGGACCCACGTCCAAGACCCATTTCGCTGAGACGTCTGTGTTGATATGTGAGAGGCGCAGTAAGACGTGAATCAAGTCTCTTGTAATGCTCGTTGAAGTCCAGTCGGAAGCTCAGCAACTGCAAGCTCACATCCGTTTGGCTTGCCAGAGAAAGCAGGAATTTCTTCACAGTGTCCTGAGAAGCAAATAGTATGAGTAATTATACATCCACATCAACCAATTATATTTAATTTTCTAGTGCTAAAGATTGATATATCAGCCACAGTACAATAATCTTGGTATGAACCAAGATATTTGTTTTAGGACATGCACAGTGAGAAATTCTTTTTCTTTTTGTATAACTTCATTAATATATTGTTATTGCTGATTTTTCATCTGCTTGTATTTGACGGATTTGGGGGATTCTTTAAACTGAATTTGTAATTTCTTTTTGCTTTTTTCCAACATAAATCTTATCATAGTTTGCACAAACAATTTGGTGGATGTTGGAATTTTTATTGTGTGGGATTTTATCTCTTAGTGAAGCATGGAGTATGTTTTATATGCTAAATCTGATATAGGAGTGAAGATTATGTTATGTTTTCTGAACATCATCTTGAATTTATAGTCTATCTCCCTAGGAAGATGTGAATATTTTGTGTATCATTTGTTCTTCCTATAGCTCTGAGATGATTGAAGCATATGCACAAACAAATATCTACGTTACATTTTGAGAAATTTGAGTTAACAGAAAAAAAATTGTTATATGAGTCTTTTTTTTTTTTTTTTTTAGCTTAACGTCCTTTAACCTATTTGGTCATATCGGACAATGAATGAAACTGGCGGAATGATGCTCAAATGATCTCGGGGTGCATGGACTTAAAGTTACTCAACATTCGTCTTCCAAGGATAAGGGAAAACCCCGAAAAAAAAAAAAAAAAAAAACCTTGTCCAGGTAAGCGAGATTCGAACTCATGACCTGTTGAATGTGGGACAGACATGCTACCACCACACTACCCAGACGGGCTATTATGTGTCTTGTTTGTGTATTTGTAGGTACTTTAAGAAATCTCAATAGATGGCATTGGTATTTCCGAAACTGTAAAGCAAAATGCACTTTAAAAATCATGGAACAAAAATCTGTTACATCACATCACTACATTTTCATCAAGAGGTTGTTCAAATCTTTTTAGCTTTTTATTACTTTGCTTATTTAGTTTCTCATTGAACAGTGGTGATGCAATCAGATGATAGGTGTTTATAATCTACTCTTATTGCTAAGGAATGTACACAGGTAGAAAAACAGATGCAGTTACGTGTTGGTTTATGGTATTAAAGTCTATGTTATGTCATAGTGCTCAGCTCTGTCCAACAGACAACAATCACCTGTACTGCAGTTTTGCTCAATATATGGAAAATGCAATATATGCATTTGTTCAGCTTATAACTCAACTGACTTCTCCCTTTTAATTTGTTGAACATTTCTGTATTGCATTTCCGTGAAACATTGTTCATTATGTGAAGTATATGTTGGTACTCTTTCCTATATTCTGTTTTGCTGAGATGGAGTGGAGGGAGTGCTAAGCAGCCTGTATAGGGTCATTCCATGTCAAATCAAAGTCCTCAACCTGCCCTACTTACGACTGATTTGAAAATTTGTGAGTTGGTAGTCCTGGACTAGTTAAAGTGCCAATTTTTACATTTTCCCCAAGTTTAGTTTTTTTCATGATAAAATTTAATACTAACAAAAATAGCCTTTTGGTAAACGCATGCACCACTTGTATTTACACACCTCATGTATGTCTCAAGATAAACTTACCAAATGTTATGGAACAACTCTAAAGGCATGTTTCAATTTTATGAGTACTTCATAATTCACTTTTGTCACAAAACATATGTACTGTATATATCCGAATATAACAAGGTTTTTCCCCCAAAATGTTAATGTTCAGTGGGGGTCATCTTGCATTTGCAATATATGTTTTCCAAATACCACACAGAAAAAGGTAAGTTTCAAATTTCATGAGCATGACAATGGCAAAGTCTGGGGGAAATGGTAGATTACCACCAAGGTTGTGGTGTATGTGGCAGATTTTGTATGCTTCATTTCGCACCAAAAATTTAGCTGTGAATAGGCCTATGAACATTTTCATTGGAAAAAAGACTACTTTTCAAGACTAAAATAAAATCAGAGGACTTCCTTTCATATCAGTGGTTGCACACAATGTTGTATTGGAAGTCAACAGACATGATGAAAGAGAAAGGTTACCTGCCGTCATACATACAAATATACAGGTACATTTCCATTTTCCACTGTGCGGCCTGAAATGTAAACTTACGTGCAAATTTGAATTAGGTTAAACATCTAGCTTTATATTATACTAAGTATGTTGTCTTAATACAAAATAGCATCCATAATTGTCATTACAGCAATGTTACATTTTACCATCACGCATGTTCCATGCATTCCTAAACTTCCCTCTCCATCTCTCCCACACAAAACATGAATTTACATGGAAATTCAAATTAGGTAAAACGTTTTACAATATAATACAATAAGTATGTTGCCTTATTAGAAAATAGCACCCATAATTGTCGTTCTGTTGACGAAGCCCATGTCATGAAACGTGATCTAAACGATGAATAAAAAAAATTATTATAAATTATTATTATTACAGCTAAGCTGCTGCCACCACCACCACCACCACCATTACGTTTTACCATTGCACATATCCCATACCTCTCTGCACTCCCCTTTCATCTCTCCTGCTCAAAACTGAATTTATACTCAAATTCAAATTAAGTAAAATGTTTTACGGTATATTACTTCCAGTACGTTATCTTAAATGAAAATCGTCATTACAGCTAAGCTACTGTCGTCACCACCAAACGCAAAGATACTGGTACAATTCTGCTTTCTCTCTCTCCTGCTTGTGATGTGGATTTTTGCACAAATTCAACTTAGGTAAAATTTTCTATGATATGTTATATTAAGTATGTGGTCTAAATAGAAAATCATATCCATCAACTGTGACATACTATAGCACACATACATTTCCTTTCTCCTCTCTCTATATCTTGCTCAAATTCATATTCCACCCAAATTCATATTAACAGAGGAAAGAAAGAAAGAAAAAAAAAAAAGGACTTGGCTTAAATGTTCCTCAGTTTGTTCAAAATATATGGCAACATTTAAATTGTATTTAAAAATAAATTATATCTTCTTTTTATGTAGATATGATGATATGCTATAATTCCAAAATTAAGTTATGAAAAGTGGGTGTTGTCTTGCATTCAAATAAATTTAGTATATAAATAATTGGAAGAGAAATCAATTGAAGCAGCAGCAAAATTCTAAAAGGAATGGGGACTAAGAATAAATACTCAGGTATAAAAATAATATTTAAAAATGGAAGTAAGCTATGTAATAATGAAAAATGATGTTGGAAGGGGACAGAAATTAAGGTAGTTAATAAATTTGACTTTTGGGTGTTTGGCTTAGTGCAAATGGACCAGAGGGGGAGCAAAAAAAGAAAGCTTTAGCAAAAGGAAGGTTGACTTTGAAAGCTATTAGTACCAGAAATGCATATAAAGCAGTTGGATAAAATATAGATGACAGTATAAGAGGCTAAAATTATATTTGGAGTAGAAATATGAGGCATTAAGGAGGACTGGCATAATATAAATTTGATTCACAGGAATTTTTGTAAACAAATTTTGGGGCTACCTAGAAGCTTGCCAAATGGGTTTGCATAAGCTATAGGGAGAAAAATAAAAATAATGACAAGAACCCTGAAACATTGGTTTAAGATCAAGAATTTGGAAGAGAAGAACATTGTGAAACATTATCGTTGTCTTCTAGAGGGGAAGAAACACTTGGGTTAATTGAATTAACGAAGTCATGGAAAAATTCATGGTATAGTGTGGTGGGATAGAGGGAGCAAGGAAAGTGGATTTTGGAAAGAATTGATATGGAAAAGTGGGAGATATTAGGTAGTTTGAGCAACAAAAAGTTAACTGAGTATACAGGGAGCAAAAGAAAATATGGGGTGGAGAGAATTATATAGATATAGGTGACAAATGCATGAGGGAAGGATCTGCATGGGCCTGAAAAAATGTAATGGAGTTGAAAGGTTCAAGAGGAGGTTCAAATATAGAGGAATGCAAGACAGCTACTGGCATGTAATTCTGGAATGTGAAGAAACTAAAGAAATGAGAGTAAAATTGCATATTGAGAAGTGGGCTAATTTACCAATAGAGATAAGGGGAAAGCTAGGTACAAAAACTTATTAGTTTCGGGATTTTCTAGGCAAGGTTAAAAGAAATTGATTGCAGAAAATAAAATAAATGGGGATCTACATTGGCTAGAAACATAAATAAATATTGAGATGGAGGCCAACTGTAAATGTAAATTGGCCTGATAGTTGAATAACTACAACATTAAAACTATTCAGGACACTTGCTTAAACAGCAACTCGGGAGGAATCACTAGTATTTTGAATGTATGAATAAATTTATTTCACTTCCAACATATATAACTGTAATAGCTTAAATCAAAGTTTTCATAATTTTTTAACAGTGGTCTTGTTCTGTTGCACAATTTCAGCTGATTGAGATTGCATAGCAATTGCATAGCAACCACAGAGCAATCACCGAGTCAACCTTGAGCTGTAAATTGTGTGATGGTAATCCTGGCAATTCCAATGAATTTAGGAATTCAGTTAAGATAATTGACGACTTCATTTGGATTGGTAATTCGAATCAATTAACTTAAATAAATGCATTTGTCCATCAATTTTACTCTGAACTTTTATATTCATATCATCTACATTCTTATTAGTTGCTGCTAAAATGGCTCGCTCGCTCAACCAAGCATAGTTTTTGTAATTTTCACCAATATTTGGGAACACTTTCGCTATTAATTCTTCCTTTAACGTTGTGAAGTGACAAAAATTTGGTAGAAAAGAAATGAGGCCAGTAGAAGTGTCGACAGGAATGTTTCCATTGCCAATGTCTAATAATTGCTTTTGCATCTGAAAAGAGCAATGAAGCACACTTAAGCATATATATAGTTGGTATTCAAAAAGGAAGAAGTCACTTGGGGTGTATTTACCCACTGAATGCTGATACAGGTGGTACCAGGTTCCCTGCATGCTTGCGGGCACCCCCGGTTACAACGGCTTCAAACCAGGCAACAGCAAATTAGCTGAACCAAGAAAAGGATGCTGCTCCTAAAAAATGCAACCATTGAAGGAACCTAACTAGTCTACTCCTTAACGTCACCTGAAACCACACAAAAATTACCATACCTAAACCATCCTTCCTTCATTCCTATAGTTAAGTCCATACACCTAGCTCACCACGAGTCTACCAGATCTCGTACGGATGGAGGACAGATCTCGTATGGATGGAGGACGAAGTCAGCGTACCCATAAGGTAGTGTGGAAAGGATGACATATGCAGTTAACAGCGTGGGTAAGCAAGGAAGCCATTGGCATAATAATAGTAATGACAGTGCTTCCCTAGTGTGGCGGGTTAACGCTGAAATAGGTAATGAATTACATTAAGGAGAAAGTCACTTAGTATTCATGCTTCTTCCGAATCTCTTTCTTTCCTTTACTCCTGTTTTCCACCTCTTTCTTAATTTTCTTCTGTGTCAAAACAGCCTTTTTTAAGGCTAATAATGACACAACTAAAGAGCAAGTAGATCTGGTTGGGCAATTGATAAGTTTCTATTTGATGACAGCTTTATGTATTAATTTTATCCATTTAACCCAAAATATTACTTGATCAAATGTATTGAGAGCACTGCAATTGCAGTATGATGGTGACAGGAGTATCTTCATGTTCTGGTGAAATCACCTTTAGCTACATTATGTGCCACATAACCTCAGAATACCAACATCTGCAATAGGAAGTTATCCTAAATACAGTTAATACATAAAAATGGATTTTAATTTCATTGCTGTGTTGTATCATTGTCACGATAAACTGGTGCATTACCTTAATGGGGGGAGGGGGGAATAGAGCAGTACTAATGTCATCTAGCGGCAAATAAATAACTACTTACTCTAGGTGTTTGACACTGCAAAGCTTCTTTGCTTCTTTATTTTAAACAATAAGAGTACGGAAAGGGCAATTAATACATAAAAATGTATTTGAATTTCACTGCTGCATTGTGTCATTGTCTCGATAAACTGTGCGTTACTTTAACATTGAATGATGGAGTGAGGGGGAAGGAATAGACATCTACTACTGCCATTTAGCAACAAATAACAATGGTAACACTGCCATCTATTAGTCGATTGCGTTCCCTTGGTAGTGTATGCTAATTCATATAATGAGACTTTAAAAATTTTCCTGTATGATTTTTAAAAATTTTCTTTTTCGCAAACCTTGTCATGACAATAACAAATACAGCAAAGAAAGAAAGAAAGAAAGAAAGAAAGAAAGAAAGAAAAAAAAAAGAGAGAGAGAAGAAAAGGTGCAGTTGTTCAGAAGTTATGTGCGTACATACATTTCAGCGATTCATTTTTACTTTCTCTATACGCACTATGTACATAGTGTATAGAGAAGGTATAGCTCCACCAAAAAATTCAATACCGAGATTTCACCGGAAACACATGTTTTAGGGTCCCCTGTATCCAAAAAAAAAAAGTATTTTCAGAAAAAGGTCCTTGTGTCCATGTGTCTGTGAACATGATAACTCAAAAACGAAAAGTCTGTAAAATACCAAACTTGGTATTTGAGTTTAGTATCTTCCAGGGATGCGACACAAAGATTTTGAGAAAAATCCCGCCTTTACATGGAACTTTTTTTGAAAATTTTGATTTTCTAAAAAATGGCTCTAACGGTTTTGATTAAAATATCGTATATTAAAGATATTTACCTGACAAATAAAATGTATATTTTGAATTTTCTGGGAATAGCCTCTGAAGACACTTTATTCTGGGTCAATTTTACAGAATTTTGCATAACTGCTAAACCGTAAGAGATGGACAAAAACTTACCACACAGAAAATGTAGAGCACTTTAAAACACACAATTTATGTTATATACATATTTTTCGTGGAGTTGATTATTTTTGAGATATTCCTTGTTATTGGTTTCAGTTATAAAAAACATACTTTTCTCATACAGGACTTTGTGAACTCGTGTCCATACAAACAAAGGAACTTAGCCACATAGCAACCAGCTTTTGACCATCACTTTAACCTATGGTACCCCCTTATTTTGCTTCTACTTACAAGGAAGCAAGTAATAAGACTATTTCTGCTAATTTTTTCTCGATTAGCAGAAGTAAATAGAACCATAAGCTTTTTAACAATAATTTATTGCAGAGTTGTAGAGAAAGTCATGTGAATGGAACACATCAGATTTTTATATATATAGATTCCAATTTTCCTAATAATATTGCTATAACAATTGCATTTAACACTTGAAGCAATACTTTTCCATGCCTCTGGAAGAAGTTTCTAAACTACAATTATCACACATTAAAGTCTTATGTACATACACATTACAATTGTAAGCACAGTTCACAATTTACCAAACAATATCATTGTGTCAAATGAACTTCAGATGAAATACAAACCATCTCCATAATAAAACAAGTAACTTACATAAAACTAGTTAAGAATATGTACTAGAAAGAAAAGTGCACTCTACTATTTCATCTGTGCACGAAAGACAAATAAAAATACTTTGAAAAACAATACAATATCTGAAGTAAAAAAATACAATGAGCTACAAAAGGAACTGTTCGACATGATGACCTGAACATCCCTGCAGAGATTGCATCTACGAAGTATAATGCTGTAAGACCACAGTAGCTGAAGTGGTTAAAACAACATAACACTTACACAGACAAAAGCAAAGTACTGCTGTTTGAATCCTAGCAACAGCAGAGGTTTCTTTTATTTATTCTACTGCTAAAACAATAGTTTAGCTTTTATGTATCAAAGCTCACATTACGAGATCTGGAACATTTGTAATTTTGTACCAATTGAGTGTTGGAGCGAAATATGGTTGGCATATTTGCACATGCCTGTGTTTAATGTGTAACTTCCAGAAGCTTCATTATTCTATGTCTGTTATTGTTCAGTGTTGTATTGAGTAGAACGTTGTGTCTCACAGTCTGCAAATTTCAAGATGGCATAGTTAGAGGAGCAATGTGTGTGCATTAAATTTTGTGTGAAACTCAAAAGAGACACACCAAATAATGCCTTCGGTGATGAGTGCTTAAGCCATACTTGGTGTTACGAATAGTTCACACGGTTTAAAAATGGCTGGATGGAAGTTAAAGATGATCCTGGTACAGGAAGCCCTTCAACATCTACTGAGGATTCTCATGTCAGGAATGCCAATGAAATTGTGTATACCAATCAAGGACTGACTGCCCAAAAGATTGCAGAATATTGTTTATTTCAGTTGGATCATTGTGTTGACAAGTTTGTCCCATGGCTCATGAGTCAAGACCAGAAAGATGCTTTGGAATCTGTGCAGAGCTTTTGGACCACACAAATGAGAACAAGATATTCCTTAAGAGAATCATAACTGGTAATTAGACATGGGTCTACAGTTATGATGTTGAGACCTAGGTTCAATCTTCACAATGGGTTGGGAAAGGTTCTCCAAGACCAAAAAACGCTTGTCAGGTCAAATGTCAAAGTCTTGCTGATAGTTTTCTTTGACTTTGAAGGATTAGTTAATCATGAATTCATGCCACAGGGTTAATAGATGGAACTATCGGGAGTGCCATTGATAGTACTATCAATGCCTGCAAGAAAATGTGAAAAGGAAAGGGCCTGAAATTGGTGAGATGATTCATGGCTCTTACATCACATAACACATCTGCACATTCATCCCTATTGGGTGTGACTATGCACAAAAAATGATATCACTGTGTTGCATTATCCTCCGTACTCTTCAAACCTGCCCCCTGTGAACTTTTTTTTATTTCCAAAGTTGAAGACCCCATTGAAAGGATGAAGATGTGCAACAATAGACAAGAGAAAAGAAAATTCGCAGACAGCACTTTGCATGATCCAAAAAGAGGTGTACCAAGACTGCTTGCAGAAGTGGAAACAGCATTGGGAGCAGTATATCAATTGTGGAGGCGTGTATTTTAAAGACTATGCACACTGAATAAAAGTTAAGCATAGAAAATGGAATTTTTTTAACAGACCTCTTACATAAATATTTTCAACAAACTTAATTGCTTTATTAAAATAATCTATGCAGGTTTCTTGACAAACAAATACTGCATTGAATATTGAACACTATATATATTCAGTCTTTGGAAAGTAATTTGTCCCCTGGAATATTTATCATGTTGACTTCATAATGTAAACTAAACATATTAGTGTGAGTCAAATTGTTTTTTGGCAAAAATAACAAAATTAAAAAAACTAAACAATGAAAACTTCAGATAGAGGTGCATCTTACTATCATGGGAATTGATGACCAACTCTATGCTGACTCACCCACCAATATGTTAATAGCGGACCACTCTAGCTAACTGCTATGATCTGAAATCAACCGAACGGCATGCCCCCCTAAAAGAATAACCAATTTGCCAAAATTCAAAGTCCAATAACTTCAAATATTGTATTGGTTTTGCACCAATACTGCATTCCTTGATTACTGGCATACAAATGAGGCATTCTGAATGAAAATAGGACACAAAACATAGTACTTAATAGTAGGTATAATCTATATTAGCATTACCTGGATACTAAGAACTTATGATAGTTAAGTTACCGTTAAGATATTATCTCTTAAATGGAACATACCAGCTGATTAACTGGATGCAAACCAAAGCAGTTGGAGAATTTAATGTCATACAAATCCTAGCTATGGTATTTAACTTTTTTAACTGGCTCTAGCAATTACTAGCGATAGTTGATAAAAAATTCTTCCCAGTCTTAGATTCAGTCAAGACAAAATACCTGTTTCTTTTCCCATTTTTCTAACTTTTTGAATCACATGCTCAGAAGTAGAAAACTCCTTAATTTTATTTTTACTGCAGTTTTTAAAATTGTAGCTTTCTCACTTTTGTCTGAATTTCAAAATGTTTTAATCAGGACTCAAAGGGCCTGGCACACCCATACCTCAGAACAAATCTCAAGTACTTTTTCTTTCAGTACTTCAATTTATTGTAATTGTTATTTTTTATACCGGGTGCAAGAAGAATAAGTGCAAACATTTGCATCGGCATTTAGGGACAATATGATGATCCAGTTTTTGCAGTTTTTTTCGGGAATTTTGTTCATGAGGAAAATTTCATAAAGGTTTTAGGATGGCTATTATTTCCTATCTTAGATTATAGTTGTTTACGTTACAGATCACATAGTTGACCCTCCTCTGCCCTTTGTCCTGCCCAACTATAGGTGGAGTGATGCATGTAAACACAGCAGGCATAGCTCAGGCCCAGTCAAAACACATTTGACCCTGAAATATGTATTGTTCTCTACTAAATATAAAATTATTGGTTCTTATTCACCTCCCACCCTGTATATCTTCTCTTTCAACCTTTCTTGTTTGCTAGTGGACTCATCTAGTTTAACAAGACTGGTTTTTGTTGCATATATAGCTGTTATTCATCACCCGGTTCATTCTCTGCAACATCTTGTACACTTTCAGGTTCATTGGCTTGTACTTTTATTTGTTTGCATCACGTATGACACATCTATGTTTTTTTTTTTTTTTTTAAAATTTGATGATTAACTTACTGTTCATCCATGAAATAACTCCTTAAATTATTACTGTAATTAGTATGCCCTGTTTTCTTGAAAGGATTCCAGCAAAGAAATAACTTAAAAACATGATTTATTTTAATCATTACATCATTGACACAAGAATGTTTTGAACTGGCCAAGCAAAATTCACATGGGTTCATTTTTATGAGGCCTAGTCACTCGCCCCACTCCAAGACATTTTCAGAGATACTTTAATGTATAATTCATAATCTTTATATGCCAATTTTAGGTTGGCCACCTTATCCAAGTCTTTATGTTTGACTAGCCCATGAGATGTCTCAAGTCATAATGTGATTCAGAATGCAGGGCTTTAATCTGTAGGTCCTGTCATTTTTCCACCCTAATCATCACCCTACTACTGGAGGTAACTGATACTAGAACCTCCAGCTAATAAATGGGTCTAACCATCTCTTGGTGGAATTAGATTTTCTTAAAGGTCAGTAAGGAATATATGAGCAGCATTGAAACAAAAACAAAACAAATAATAATAATAATAAAATCACTATATGCAGCAGTTTTCTTGGATGAGAAATGTAAATTGGATTGCTTTGTCCTTAACACAATGGAGTTCCTGTAGTTTCTTTGGAAGCATTGCAGAAACTCATCTGCATATCTTAGCCAGCACTTGCAATTAAAGAGAAAGGGGGTAGTCATAATATTGAATTACCACCTGCAGATGTATTCAGCAGTACATCATATATATATGCACACCACATAAGAAAAATAACAGCAATTAGTTGTTTAGAAGCAGAGGGTGTTATTGCTCTAAAAATTAGCATTTTAAATATGAGGGTGGTATAAACCATACCAACTCAGATACCATTGCAGTTATACTCTTGTTTTATTTACCATCAGTAGGGCTCGGATTTTTAGGTAAATACATATTTTGTTTACGCCCCAATATGAACTTGAGACTGAGTTTAATGTTCTGGATATGTACACTAGACCAATCATTTTAAATTTTATTGCACATAAAAATGCACATTTTCTGATTTTTTTATATAAATAAGTATTTTTCGTATATTCAATAAATTACACAAAAACTGCATAAAGGAAACCTTTTTAAAATAATTTTCACATTATTTCATAAAATCATAAAAGCAACAGAAGAATTATTTTTAACAAATCACTATCCACTTCTGTAATGCTCAATTACACATGCTAGATGAGGTAATTTGTTGTTAATTATTGGATGAACTGATATGTCAAGTATGGTATAACTTCAGTTTGAAGAAAATATAAACATCCTGCTTTTCTTAGTTGCACGAGCTTGCAAAATAACAGGAATTCCTTCACTGCCATATGCTTGAAATAAATAAACACCTGTTATCGCTTCACCAGTTATTGCTGCTAGTATAGACACTGATACTGGTTAAACTGGATAGTCATTTGTCATTTGTGAAGCCGCAAAGTTTAGACAATCTTTCAGTTGTGCTGGGAAGTTACTTATTGACAGTTTTGACTTCACAGTGGATTAAACATACCCAGAGTGAAAAGTAATGCAAGATATCGCGTGCAACAATATGCTGAAGAATTTAAGGATATTTTCAGTTCTGATGGTAAAACCCTGTATTGTCAGCCATGTGGTAAAGTTATAATGACAAACCAACATTTAAGTGGTCACAAACATAAGGCAACTATTTTGCACTTTACAAAAAAAAAAAATAAATAAATAAATTAATTAATTAATTATTAATTATCCAGTGTCAAGTACTTCAGCAGGGCCTTCTAAATTTTCAGTGTATTGTGAGAAAATGCAAGGAAGTGTTCAAAAATAAGAGGATTTAACATTAGGTGAAGCGCTTATCTTGTAAACCTAAATTTGCTTGTGTAGGCATATTCTAAAAAAAAGTTTAAATTCACTGCACTAATCAGGAATCAAATTCAGAAAAATTTCAATATTCCTAACTTCAATATCATTGATGTTCAATAATTTTTAAGCAATTCAAGTAGTTCAGGATGTGGGGGGGGGGGGACTGAATGTTCTTTCTCGTCCTGCAGCACAACATTTTTAAAAATACAATACAAGGAAGTGTTCGAAAATAATTAACATAATACGAATTTAACTAATGTATAAAATTTAAGATGTGTTCGATGGGCAACATGAAGAAATTATAGATGTGAGTGACAATCCATGTTATAATTGTACTAGACTTACTTCTTGTAACGTGGAGCAATCATTTTCAAAATTTAAGGTACTTCTTCATGACAATCGTGAGTCTTTCGGGATAGAAAACTTGAGTAAGCATGTGGTCGTATATTATAACTCTACAGTATTTGGTGATCAATCCTAGGAATGATGTATGGTGAGTACCACATACATTTCTATTAGATCAGTCATTGATATCTTTAAAAAAAAAAAAAAAAATTGTTTTGGCACATATTTTTAACATTTTTAATGCATAAAAAATAAATATTTCCCAAGTTTTAGCACCTAAAAATCCAAGCCCTAATCATGAGTTATCATTTGTTGTAAAAGGTAAAGTGCTTACCTGATAAGTGTCACTGGTAGATTTGAGCTTGATTGCAACAGATGGAATAAACTTGTGTTGGAAGTCCTGTATCTGCTGATTCTGAAGTTGCTCTTCTTCCTCTGTGATGCCAAATTCTCCAAACTCTCCTCTTTCCTCAATGTCTGTCTCTTGCTGTGCTCTCAGCTCCAACTCAGACAGAGCTCGGTCATGAAGCTTACCTTCCAGTTCTTGCAGCTGAAGGATGAACTTGTATACATGGTCCAAATGACTTGCCAATTCCTGTCATAATCAACATACAACTATTGACTACAATCGAACTCCACATCAATTTTATGTAATAATTTAAATCATCCAACAGGTAAAACACATTCTATGCCTCAAGCTTCATTATGTTCCATACCATTGTATGGAACACTTTCTGGGGCTTTATTTCATGAAGTATGTCAATCTTCCTTTACACACTGCAATCCTATGATTTACAAGTAACATTCTATTTCATAACAATGAAGTCAAGTTTTACAAATCACATTCCTACAAAGAAGTTTCCATTCTTGTTTCATAAAGCTTTCTCCAAAAACACACTTTCTGTAAACCAACAAATTCTGTAAGTCTAATCTAGAGCATTACTGAGTCAAATTTAAACAGTTCAAAGTATGTTAGCCCACTATTTTGTCAAAATGGGAAGTATACTTAATAAAACATACAAATATACCTACAGAATTAAATATCTAAAAGACAATCCACATAACAAAAATGCCAATAAGTTATGGATTTTAAAATACTGCCAGTTGATGATATAGTCCATTCTGATCCAAATAATCAGATGCAGCATTCAACCAAAAGATCAGGGCAATCATCCCTATAGCGTGACATCCTATGACAGCTCCGCTCTAAGAATATATGGCAATGTAAACAGAAATCACATGTATGAGTGCAAAGCCATTGGCTGGTTCAACCTTGCAACCCTTGTTGAAGAAAAATATAGTTTTTAATTGTATTTCAAATTATATTTGCTGCAACAAATATAAAAATACTACTTTATTACAAATACAACCGTCAGTCTCAAAATGTATTGTTTCATAAATGTAAGAGTAATTGCATGCATAATTGTATGTGCATACTGCACTTGCATAGTTAAGAGGAAGTGTAACATTCAGTTTGTACATAGCAGCTTCCATACAAATTGTGAAACTTCCTTGAGAGAAAACATTAAAAAGTGTGATAAAACATATGCAATTGTTTGCTTTTTACAAGTTGTGCGAAAAGTATCCTGGCAATTGAACATGGCCAATTTATCAGCTGACTTAATTAGTGTTTCAATGCCAAGCTTAGCAGTGAAATAGTGAAAACAGGCCAGCTCTCAGTCCCTGGAAAAACAAGTTTGTAATGGAAGGTGAATGTTGGTTGAGCAGTTGGCAGTGAAGCCATTCGCTCTCTTCCATTCCAATATTTTGATGTCATATTATCATGTCAACTCAAGGTTGGGCAGCGCAGTAGATGGTTTCCATCCATATCTTCTTTAATTGGGCGGCGCAGTAGATGGTTTCCATCCATATCTTCTTTAAGTGTATAGAAAGGACACAGAGGAGATCTCACTATACCAATCCTGAATAAATGTTTATTGAGACAGTCATGGCCTGTTAGGAGTCTAAAAATTGCTACAGAGGATTTTCTTGGTAATGTAGTGATTCTGGTCATGTTATTACATACATTTTCCCATGGTTTTCCTTTTGTTTGTAATACATTATCTTCTTTAATTTTGTTATTATATGTTGATATAATGATTCTTTTGATAGAGTGATAACTTATTGGACCAGATGAATTTGATGTAATTTATGTAATTTACTACCTTTATGGAAGGTGAATGTGATGAATTTCTTAAAAGTGCTATTTGTCACAAGGACGTAGCTTCATTGGGGGTGCTACAAGCTGTAAACAGTGATCCTGATTTACCATACTTTAAGAAAATGAGTGCCCACACTATTCTTCACGATATGAAGTTTAAGTTTGTAAGTAGAAACAGAAAAATAGTGCTAGGAATTCCTTGACTAACTCTTGATTTTGGGGGGTAATGATACAACATTTGAGCTACTAGGTAAGTGGTAGAGAAAGCAATAAAATATTAACAACTGTATCACTTAGTAGCATGACAACATGTAACTGACAAGACAACCTAGAATTGAACCTAACAGTAAGCAACAAGATAACACATGTAAACATCTGCAAATTACTAAACAATGCTGTTCTCAATCTACACAGCATGCACATGCTGACCACATGGTTGCTACAATGGTGCAACCACTCCCTCTGTGCTGGCAGAGTAATGCTTTGTTTACATCAACGTATCTCAGAAATATTATATGTAGAAATATTTCCACATTACCAAGAAAATCTGCAGTAGCAACCTTCATACTAACCGAACCTGACTGTTTACAAAAATACTTACACAGATTTCACAGATTTGGCATAGCAGAGAGTCCTATATGTCTTTTCTGTAACTTAAATGAAGAAATGGATCGTAATCATTTTCTACATTGTCCAACTTTTACAGAAGATTACAACCTCCCAGCTATATATTGGGGTGGAAGAAAATGAATGATTTCATTATCAAGCATTTAACATTAGATACCAAGCAACCAAAAAACATATCTTAGAATTGTACTGGTATACATGAGCATCAGTTGACACATTGATAACAATTGAGGACAAACATCCTCAAAATAGGTTCAAATTTAAATCAGTGCGCATGTTGTTGTTGTTTTAAGTGTTTTATTCAGCATGCCCCATTGTTACTTAGCACTACATACTTTATTATTTGGTTACACATTAAAAATATCTTGTATGCTCTGAATATTTAAGAGTAATACATAATTTGTTTCCTTGTCTTATCTTAAATTACAATTTATCAGAATCTATTGATTTAATACATTTTAGAAGATATTAAAATATTTGTCTACTAAATTTTCATTGGATATTGGCCAATTTCCTTCCAAATTATCAATATTTTTTATCATTGCTTCTGATCTTTGAGTAGTTTACAGTTATAACTTATATGGTTAATAGATTATTGATCTTCATTGGATAAACATTGAACTGACAATTATTTAAAATTTTTATAAACTGTTTTTATAGTTTTCCTAGAGAAAGTTAAGAATGCTATTTTCTGAATAGTTGTGCACTTTTATATTGTAATCTTATTTTCATTGATGGTAAAAGTGATTTTCACATGTTTCCTTTTGTTAAATCTAACCCCATACTTCTCAAGTCCAGTGTGTGTCCCAAATTGTGTCTGCCACCTTTAATTCAAATGAACATGCGAATAAATGCCCAAGAAAAAATTGCTTTGGGTGAGCCTTACCAGATGTCTGGAAACTTCCTTGGCAATAGGTTTGAGAAAAATTTTGAGAAAATTTTGCCTTAGTTGTCGAGATTATGTAAAAAGGAACTGCTAGGCCCACAGAGGTCAGTAATGACAACTTTCGGAGGGTTCAGTTCAATTATGTCAGAGAGACGCTGAGCGTCAAGGAAATGAATAAAGAATTTAGGAGCAATTGGAAAAGCCATCGGTCCCTAGGCTTATGAATTGCTACAACAAGAAGGAAAAATGCTAGGATGGTATAATAAGGAAATTATAAAACAACACAAAGAAGTAGACACTGCCAGTATTATCGATTACACTTAAAACAAAAACACTATTACACTATTGGTAATACGTAAAACAAAAGTACCAGCAACAGTAGCCATCATTCAAGCTGTGGGATGCATGATGCTGCCCACATCACCTCCCCATATTGGCTGGGATAACACCTGCAGTTAGGTTGACAGTCCAAGGCCCCTAAGGGTTGTGGCAGCACAAGATTATATATTTATACCTTTCCTTCCTACCCTTTCAAGTTCTGCCACACTAACTCTTATGAACATTTTGGTAAACCTAGAACTTTTTTACAAAACATCCTGTGTATCACATCTATCTTTAACCATTACTTTGATGTTTCCCAGATTGCTACTCTATGTACAGTTGAACCTGATTTATATGTATATCAAGGGAATGAGGGAAGATTGCTTGTAACTCAGAATTACTTACAACTGAGATTTTGATAATGCATTATACATATTTAAAAAAAAAAAAAAAAGGCTCTACTGTGGGCCTACATGTGCAAAATTTTACAAATAACAAAGATATGTATGAAGAAAACATTATTTTGAAGTTGGTCCTGCTTTAAAGAAATCAGTTAATTTACCTTGTTTCACTTTTCTTGCACTAAGTGCATAAACCTCATTTTGCAAACTTATTAATGAATTTAGAGCTTTTTCATTACCACTTTTAGTGCTGATGTAACGTCTACACACATATTTATTGCACTTAACACTTCACTCACCTTAGGTATTTCAAGATTTGAGTTGTCTTCCACATTACTGTCAGTGTCGTTTGAAGCTGGTCCACTTTCTTGATCACCACCATGGTTTTGGCACACATCAGCAATAATCTCATCCTGTAGATCCCCACACACAGCTAAATTGTCATCAAAATGCACAAAGGTATCGAAACTTGCACCTTCCACTAGAGCTAGCTCATTTATAGACATATCATCACCATCATCAGAGACAGCCTCTTCCTGTAAGACACCACATTTAATGAAGCAGTGTTTGATTGAGGATGATGACACCTGCTTCCAGGCAGCCAAAATAAATTCCATGGCTCGCAGTAAGTTAATGGTAAGATTTTAATTTCCTGTATCAGTCAGTGTTATAAGTTATTAAATGTTGAACCAGCATTTTTCTATAATGAACTTTGAAATTTGCAATGATGCCCAAATCAAGTGGCTGTAGATGACTATCACAGTTAGGGAAAAATTCCACTCAACATTTTCCAAAATTATTTGAGGTGGATGTGCTGTACATTGATCCATAAAAAGAAGGATCTTCTTCTGTCTCTTTTTCATTTTAAAGTCCAGTTTCTTTAACCACTGTTCCATTAAAATCATAGTCATCCAAGACTTCCTATTGGGTTCATATTCATATTCCGTAGGTTTTATTTTTACACCCTTAAAACACCTCGGATTCCTGGATTTTCCTATCCTATTTGTCTGGTCTATCTACATTGGTGGCAAGAACTGTTATGCAAATTTTACTTTTCTTCCCTCCATGGCATAAGTCACCCTTTTCAGCTAATGTCTTGCTGGGAAGGAGATTGTAGAATAGGCCAGTCTCATCACAGTTGTAGATGTTTTGAGGCTGATAATCCCTTATGATTCCTGGTAGAACCTCTTTCTTCCAGTGTTGAATCGTGATATCATCCACAGCATTCGACTTGCCGCTATTTTCCCTGTGATTCCATGACGATCTTTAAAGCCTTGCAACCATTCTGATGAAGCCTTGAAATCAATCGTGATGTTCATTATTTTAGCTAAATCTATCGCTTTTGCTTTCAGCATGTCCCCACTGATTGGTAGAACTGCAGTCCATTTCTGCTGGAACTATGTGAAAAGTGCCGTTTCCAAATCAGCACATTTCCCTTCCTGCTGACAGCTGCATTTTGTTGATTTGGCACCCAAATTTAAAAATTCATCCAAAATAACATTTTTGTTACTGATGACTGTGCATAGCATGGAGTAAGTAATTCCTTAGTCTGGAGCAATTTGGGTTTTGGTTTTGTGTGGATTAAGCTCCACCTCTCATATGAATTTCACTTTCTGATCTAGCGTATATTTCCTTTTTCTGTTCTCCATGGCTGCTCATTATAATTACATAAAACTCAGTTGTATTTCACTGAAATTTAATACGAATAACAGCAAATTACATATAAATGCATTACGTATAAATAAAGTTCTTTAACATGCATCTAAATTACATTTTGCCGGGACCTACAAAAATTTGCATATAAATGTGAATTACTTACAACTGGGTTACGTATAAAACAGGTTCAACTGTATCATTTTTGACTCCACGACTGCTTTGTATAATCTCTCTAGCCCAAACTTGTGATGGAACTTGGCACAAACATCTAATAGCTTTCATTAATAATTTACCTTTCATTTATACATATCGAACAATTAACTTTTTGTTAATACTCTTTGGTAGTGACAGATCAATTGCAGCATCTATTAATGGATCCCCACATTGTGAGTACAAAAACTTTTTGTGTCCCTTATATCAGCAGTTTCCATTCTCTGTCAGATTAGACATTTTTTCATTATTCAGGACCAAAATGTTTTGGAATGATTTTTCATACCAGTCAGTTTTGTTATTTGTTTTTTTGAACTTTGAAGTTGTGATATAGCACCTCTATCTAATCTAATTAATTGTGATCTAAGTTGAAAACTATTAAATGAAGAAAGAGAAAAAAAAAAAAATCCTTTCCAAGGATAACTGAGCTGAAGACTGTGACAGCTTTTGATGCTGTCTGAATGTATATAATGTCAAATATGAAACAAATCTTTGAAGAAGGTACTGTCCAAAATAATTTTCTTCAGACTGTTAAAGGCATTTATTTATAATTTAATCCATAGTTTATTTATTTTGTCATCTTACAATATTCGATCATGTTCAGAAGATCGCTGTTTGCCATTTCTAGCCATTTATATTCATTTTTATTTGATGAAAAGTAGGCAATTTTTCAATTAAAGCCGTACAGTTTTCATTACAGTTTTGCAACCCATCTTAAATGACTTACACTACTTTCTATGCACTTGCTATAGGTGCTTTTTGAAGTTTAAACTTTTTTACTAGACTTTTACACAATGCCATATCTCAAATATAATTTACCTATGATTTTCAGATACTGAAGTTTTTTGTGGATATCCTTATATGTCTGTCAAAGATAAAACCTTTAAAAATCCATGATAAAAAATACATATTTGGGTGAAAATTCTGAGTTATACTGACCATTCCCAAGCAAACTTATAGATATATCATTACCTTTTAATGAACTCAAGATTTTCCGATACTGTTTACGTTAGGGCCAAATGCGGTACACAGAGGCTTTTTATTTTTCACAAAATTACACTGTTTGTATTACACTAAAGTGGCTCAATAACATTATTTTTGATATTCACTATTCTCCATTGGTATGTGGTGCCACTGGGTACTAACACCAAGATAAGATGGAAGTAATACCGCATACTATTAAATTAAATGAAAATCTGGTGGGTATAAAAACTTTTTTTAAAACTTTAAGAGATAAGGAAAAATATCTCAGCAGACATACATTTTTTGAATCTTTGCCTACAACATCAGGTCACCCCAAATTTTGTCAAAATATACATAAAATATGACAATAACAACAAGTATCAAAGATTTGCAGATAAAACAGTAATAGATACTGAAATGAACAAACATATGCAAACTTACATAGTTTAGAAGCTACAACTGTACGACCTACACTTAGTGTTAATGCAAAAGTTAAGGCATAAAGCTTGGGAAAATTTACACTCAATATTTCTTGCCAATCGAAACAGGAAAAATGAGTAGGAAAACGCTTATCCTAAAGAAACAACTAGAAAATATTTGTAAAACAAAGAATAAAAATAAATCAATCCAAAATAAGACAGCTCCCGAAAACTACGAAAATTCATCCAAAAAAAAAAACCTTCAGCAATCTCAGTTAACCATACTCAACAAAGGTATAAAACCGTGTGTTGATTATTGCAACGAAACAGAAAACTTAGTAGCAGATATAGAAATAGCCACCTAAAGGAAGTAGAAGAAAAAAAAAAGAGAAAGAAAAGAAAGAAAGAGGATCAAGTAGATTCAAGAATAAAAAGAAAAAATCCACACGAGAAAATCAAAATCCTTAACTTTGAAACCAGTTATATACACAAAATCAGTCAAAGGCTACCAAATAGTAATAGTAATTCAAGAAGACTACAACCCAAAATTAGAAACAGCACAAAGCAATCCAGAATATCGAGAAATAGCTAATCCACTAAGTAAAAGTATAAAGACATCAAATCGTAAAACTATAACAGAAAAACAAAAATCCAAATTAAAGCCACATCTATGAACTTTACCCAGATTATAAACTCTACCCAGAATACAAAATGAGACCCCATAGTAGATAATATCAATGCACCCACATATGAACTATCCAAATGGCTCACATAGAAATTTAACTCCTTCCCAAAATTCAATAGTAAAAGTGTATCAAATTCATTGAAAGATTTCAGTATTTCACCTACAGATAAGGTAGTATCCTCTGATGTTACCTCCCTATTTCCCAGCATACCCATAGACAAACTCTAAAAACCTTTAAAACTTGGCTGCAAAGCATAAAAGTATCGATAGAGGAAACAGAAGATCTTGTTCAGCTAACCAATTCATGTATAAGATGGAACTACTTTACATTCAAAAATAAATGTTACCAACAAACAACAGAACTAGCAATGGGGAATCCACTATCACCATTCCTAGCCGACTTATACATGAGTAATTTTAAGACATACACTGAGTCGTTCCTGTGTATATACAAAATGGTATAGGTATGTAGATGACATCATAGTTCCAGAGAAACTTGTATATGATGTACCCAATCACCTCAACTTGCAAAACAAATCTATTCAGTTCACCATACAGACCAAACAGGAAGGATGCCTACCATTCCTGGACGTCAAAATAATAAGAACAGAAATACATTACCTTAGACCAACGGTTCCCAACCAGTGTCCCCCGGCACCCTAGATTGGCTAAGGGGGTGCCGCGAGATATTGAGATAAACAAAAAAAATACCTTCTACTGAAGCCTTAAGTCTTGTAAGGTCTTGAAATAAAATAAGTCAAATCAATTACTCTCATGCACGGCAGATGGTGATAGTGGTCAATTCATTTCAATAATTCAGTTATACTAGTATCCCACAGATGGCATTACAGCTATACCCTGCCGAACATTCCCGAGACTACTCGCTTCCTCATGAACATTCCCGAGACTTCGACAGATGAATATATAAAAGTGTACGCCGCTTGGCACTTTCAGTTGTCTTCCTTGCATTGATTCACAGTGTTTAGCTATGGATAAGTTCATTGTTAAACGTAAATGCCAGGACAGTGAAAGTGAACAGTCGGCTCCTACTGCTTGCTTTAAGAAGCCAAATCTTACAGTTTCTCCCGGACCGTCGAATTCACCACATAAAGAAGACAAACAAAAGAAAAGAACATACCAGGATAGTTACTTAGCGTATGGATTTAAGTGGAATAACGAGGAAAACCCTATCCCTGTGTGTTTAGTTTGTGGCGAAACACTTAGCAACGAGGCCATGGTACCTAGCAAACTGAAGCGGCATCTTACAACAAAGCATCCTAGTGTGTCACAGAAAAGTGTAAGGTATTTTTCACATATATTAGAAGGGGAGAAGAAAACAGCTGTGCGAATGGTAAAGAGAATGACGATAGGTGATACTGCTCTTGAAGCCTCATTTAAAGTAGCAGAACTGATAGCTAAAAAAAAGAAACCTTATACTCTTGGAGAGGAAATCATTGGCCCTGCATGTCAAGTTATAGTTTCAACAATACTTGGCAAAGGAGCAGCTAATCAAATTTCGAAAGTTCCTCTGTCCAACAACACAATCAGCTGCAGGATATCTGAAATGTCATGCAATATCAACGAACAAGTCACGGAGAAAATAAAAACTTATAGAACATTTGCTTTGCAAGTAGATGAGAGTCTCGATATTGGTGACAAACCGCAACTCCTTGGTTTTATCAGATATATTGATGAAAAAGATATTAGTGAACAGTTTCTATTCTGTAGACCGCTGGAGACTACAACCACAGGCCAGGATATTTTCGTTTCTATTAATTCCTATCTCAATGACCATGATCTTTCATGGAAAGACTGTTGTGGTATATGTATATGGTGCACCATCTATGTCTGGGAAAATTAAAGGTTTTACTGCCAGAGCTCTCAATGAAAATCCATCCATTATTATAACTCACTGTTTGCTGAAGTGTTTAACCAAGTTGTGAAAATGGTGAACTATATGAAGTCTCGACCTTTAAAGTGCAGAATTTTTGAACAGTTATGTCGCGCAACAGATAATTACTTCACACAGAAGTAAGATGGTTGTCGTGGGGTCATGTATTGAACCGGCTTCTCGAACTTAAAGAACAGCTAAAAACTTTTTTTAAGGATGAAAATCAAGACACATTTCATGAGCTCTTACTAAGTGATTCTTGGTGTTTTGAACTGTCGTATCTGGCAGATATTTTTCATAAGCTGAATGAACTGAATGTTTCGATGCAGGGTCGACATGAAACAATAATCTCCTCAATCAATAAAATGAAAGGTTTTAAAAGAAAACTTAGTTCTTGGAAATCTGCAGTTCAAAAAGGAGATTTGTCGAACTTTCCATCTCTTCTTAATGTGGCAGGAGATAGAGTTCTGGGTAAACTGAAAGACCGCATTTGTGATCACTTATCAAGATTGCAAGATACAATAGATGCGTACTTTCCAACTATTTTCACTACGAATCTCGACTGGGTTGTCTCACCATTTGATTTCACAGATAGTGCAGAGGAAATAGATTTCACTGCTTGCGAACGAGATGAATTTATTGATCTTTACGCTGATTCCACACTCAAATGTAAGTTCACCAAGAGTGAGGCGTCGGTGGCTAGTTTTTGGCTTCAACGGAGAGAGGAGTACTCTAACCTAATGAAGAAAGCAATTAACGCACTTTTGCCCTTTTCAACATCCTATCTATGCGAGCAAGCCTTCTCTGCTATGGTGACAATAAAATGCAAAGCAAGAAATAGACTGAATAACCTTGAGGATGATTTGCGTGTTTCACTGTCAACTGTAAGACCCGACACCACATATCTGTGCTCTAAGCATCAATCACAAGTTTCACATTAGTCATTAATCAAACAAAATTTATTGATGTATTTTTACTCAGTGATTGTAGTAAAGTTTACTGTATTATGTTATGGGGTATGTTATTATTATATAATATTTCAATAAATTAACATATTAAGCTTAATTTTCTTTTAATTCAAGGAAGGGTGCCCCTGGTGTTTAATGTTATTCCCAAGGGTGCCGTGAACTTCAAAAGGTTGGGAAACACTGCCTTAGACAATCCACATGTACAGATAACTGCAAAAAGCTTGATAGCTACAATCCCTCAACAAACAAATATGCAGGCCTGAATAGATTAGTATATCTTCCCATGGAGAATAGTAAATACCAAGAAGAATACCAAAAGATACTACACATGGTTACCAATGACGACTTCCAAAAAGTGCAGTAGACAAGAAAATAGATATAACAACAATTTTGATGAAAGGGTGTTTTGGAACAGTGATACGTATGAATAGAATATTTAAACTGAGTTGGATTTGTAACGCTTAAGTATCACTTACATATAGTTTTGTCAGATCAGTTTCGAAGCCATGTGGGCTTCATTTTCAATGGTTTCCAACTGAATTTCTACAGGATGTTCTATGTTGAGGTGTGATGGTCCCTAGTGGCTGAGTGATGAACCTCCACAGTATATTTTGTGGTGGCAATTCAAAGTTGAATATGTGGCATTGGTTTTTAATGATGTGGATTTTTTCCCAGACATCAAGCTCTGCTACATATCTGGCGGGTTTTACAATGTGTATGTTAGGTACTATTTCATGGTTAGTAGAACAAAAGTGGTGTGCAACGGCTGATTTGTCAATTTGTTTGTATTTTACTGTTCTCAAGTGTTCTTTTAAGTCTTGTTTCAAGGTGTCTTTTTGTTTTGCCAATGTAAAATTTATTGCAATCTGCACAATTTATTCTGTAGATTCCTGAATTTTTGTGTTCTGGGATTTGGTCCTTTAAGTTGTTGCAGAGCTGAAATTATTTTGGGGGCAAGTGTGATTTTATGTTCTTTGAATATTTTTTTGAAACTTGTGGTGTAGTTTTGAGTGGTAAGTGAACTTTTGAAGCAAGGTTTATCTATTAGTGGGCTCAATTTTGTGGTGTCTGTGATTAATTTCCATTATTTGAATTTTTTTATTTGTTTTTATCTATTACTTTTTGGTTAAAGTCATTGTTTGTTTTGCTGTGTACATTATGTGTTCGTATTCTCTGTTGTATTCTTCATTTTTTAATGGTACGTAGACCAGTCTATGGGTGAGGCTATTTAATACTGCATGTTTGTGCGCTATAGGATTGTGGCCATAATTCTTACATAGTTGTTCGAGTGTGTGGGTTTGTGATAGATACCAAAGGTTAATTTGTTACTTTCTCTGATTTTCATATCTAGTAATAGAAGGTAGTTGACTTTTTCAACTTCTATCATGAACTGTATTGTTTTCTGTTGTATGTTAAGCAATTTTAGGGAATCCTGTAAGAAACGTTTGGGGACTATGGCAAAGATGTCATCAGCATGTCTATGCCATGTTTTGAAGATGTGTGGCAATGCTGAGGTTGTGTGTTTTCAAGTAGCTGATGTGAATAGATGTCTGGGAGAAGATCTACATCATGAAGAAAAAGAGCCATATCATGAATTTTAATTTACCACTATACAGTAACCTTTGAAGTTCATAGATGCCTCCACAAGTAATAAACCACCACCCTCATCGTTGACGCTAACGAACCAAGATTTAGTCGGAATTAAGGGTAGAAAATGGGAACAAGTGTTCCAAAACTGGTCCCAGTAATTACTAAGTGATGTTTGTGTTACAAAAACTGACTTAAATTCTTTTGATTTAATTTAATCACATCATTGTCACAAACCTTTTTTTGTATATCTGCAAGATTTCAAATACTATTCGTCCACCTACTGGGTAATGGTAGGGTTTTTATTATTGATATGTTGGTTTACCTGATAAAAGGTAAACTGTTTCCATCCAATAACATTCCCTTTCCAATTACATAATGCCTTTTCAGTAGCTTTCTATTTTGGTTAATAAATTTATATTTTATATATACGTGGCTAACTAGCTATTTTCAAGATATAATTTAATTTGTATGGACTCTTTTCTCAGGAGATTAGTACTAGGAGTAACTTGGTACTGAATAAACACATTGTATTTCACTCTCGAACTTTGAGCAACAAAAATTCAATTAATTTAATAAATCGATAACATAATAATTACAATACACTCTATCGATATAATTTATAAATCAATGGAGTTTTTCTTAATAGCATGTTTAATTTGCACGTTGGATTCTCTAATTATTGATTTAAATTCCTTTACACAACATTCTCATATTTCACAATTTACAGGTTCAATTAGGTCCACCAATTTAACACATATCTTCTTAAGTGAATGTATTCCTTTAAGAGATTAGTTATTCTCTTAATTTATGCAATATGCCATTGTGAAATTAAATGAAATTACACATAGGTATGTACATTTCTTCTTCTTTCTTATCCATCCCTAAGCAAACTTTTTAAACAAAATCAAGAGGCTACATATTCCTAATGCATTTGTTCTTTCCTTAAGTAAAAAGATTATAAGCATTCATATACATTCGTTCATCGTTCATAATTTTATATACATAGAACATCCTTCTTTTTTAACTACCAATACCACAAATCACAGCTAATTACACAAAATTGCATGGTTACACAATAACTTGTTATACAATAACTTTCTGTTGCAGTAAGTAGTAGAGGAACTAAAGAATTAGTAATGCAGAGGTTTCACTAAACAGGTGATACAATTTATATTTACCAATCTCTCTTAACAGCATCCCTCTCCATTTCTAACAACTGGCATAAATGAATATACAATACCTGTGAATTGGCATCCAAGAGAGCACCAGCTTTAACAGTCTGTAGAAAATGCTCATGGGCTGCTATTATGTCGTCTAGTGATTCTGCCTGTTGCACCTTCTTAATTAGCACATCCCATGAACATTCTAGCACCTCAAACAGGATATAATACTGCATCTGGTGGATGAAGTGCACCATTTCAGATGTTAACAGGTGCACCTGTTGAAGTACTGGCCGAAGCTCTAAGGATTTAACACAAAAATCTCAAATCACATCATTGCAAGAGCAAATAACTGTAACACATTGTGGGCTTCAGGAAGGCTTAGATTATGCCATCTATATTCTCCCAAAATGTTATGAAGAGAGGCTATAATTTACAGATTTTGTAATTTGCTACTAACTTGTGTTTGCCCAATAAAAGATGTCAAGTCTGTGCAAGAACTGCAAAAGAACAACCTATGTCTTTTCCTATTACTTTGATCTAATTTTGTATTCCGCTTTACTAGAACTGACAACTTATTTTATTCAGGGTGTCCAGGAAAAAGAAAAAAACATATTCAGAATAAATTACAATAATTGTGTCTCTTACTGGTTGTATGCTCAATAAGAGAAAGTCGGAAGTTTTGTTTATGTTCAAATACATTCTGATATGAGTGCCATTTGGCATATATCTGAATTGCTTGTCCAGGTTAGGAGTGTCATTGTAGGTTAATGGAGATTGGTCTCTTCTGTTTGAATTCATTTCACTATTTCAAGCAGTCACAAAACATACTTATCATACACCATATGATGTACATCTTCTGATGACAATAGAACTCCTGTAAAAATTAGATTACATTGCAAGAAAAAAATCTAACATCAACAAATCTTTGGAAAATGCATAGTGTGAATCAGAACTCTGTAATAATAAAGTCTTAAACATGAGCAATATAGAGTAGCCTCATAACATAACCGCAGATTTTTCATACTTTTTAAAGAACAATGTATTTATTTTTTAATGAGTGAATATACTTATCAGCAACTTCTCAATATTAAATTTACAGAATATATATGCAATAGTTATTACTAATAACACTCACAATTTTCCAATTTGTAAATCCCTACTAATTAACTTAAAGTGACAATTCAGCTCCACTATTAAAGCACCAATGGAATGGCTGAGGTTAGGCAATTTCAACCAATTGTGGTCATCCGACTGGAGCAATATTGTCAAAAAATCTTGTCCAACTGATGTTCATTTCTTTAAATCTTATCGCACCTGACGTTCGAATGTTTAATCTCCTTCTTGGTATTTGGTAATACGGTGACAATCCAGGCAGCCAACCTTCACCTTTAATAACTGTCACTTCCACAACTGCACTTTCAACTAATTCAGTTACAATGTTTATTTGAAGCTTTATTCAGTTCATAATGTATTTAGTTCAAAAAAAGGAGTGAAAATAACAATTATTTGTATTTCTTATATATGATATGAAAGCAATAACCTTAAATAAAATAATTGTTCCCTATTTCTATTGTTGCTATTGATATTCGTACATTGAGTGTAGATACAGTCGGCCATATCATAATTCAGGAGGCAAAGAAGAAAGAAAGAAAAAAGAAGGAAAAAAAGTTGGCAAATAAACCTTGTCGAATGCATCATCTACCATTTGAGAACTAATGTATCACAATCATAACCTGATAAGATCTCCCTTCTTATGTATATTATAAATTATTAATAGTCTATTTCGCTGAATTGTCTTATCAAATATAACTCGTGTTTTCATCTCTTAGGACAATTCACTCCTGTTGCTTTGCTCTGGTTGTGAATTATCGACAAGATTAAAACATTCACGGTATTACTTATGAAAATATTTATTTGCTTACTTTGTTTATTATTTAATGCTTTACTTATGGAGTTTATTTTTTCTTTAATTCATTATACATAACACAAATTGTATGCAGTTTTTATTTATATCTATACTATTATTTTATTATCAGAGGTATGTGAGGGATAATCCAAAACCACTTGCATTATTTTGATAATTCCAAGTCCAGTCACAAGTCACAGGTTATACATTTGGCCAATGCCAAAAATTTGAAAACTGGGGTTAAGGATTGCTTTTTCATATTCATGTTATCAAATTTCAAGATCTGTTTCATTAAATATGGATATTAGAGGTTACTTTTGGCACTTTATGGCAAAAATGGGAAAATTTTTAATGATTTCTAGCCCAAAGGGGTAAATACAAAGAGGTTCAATATAATTCAAAATCGTCTCGGGCTTCTAACCAGGTAAAAACTTGGCTTGATACCAACGTTTCGAAGAAGTGCATCTTCCTCGTCTTCAGGGTGAACTGATGGATTGCGCTTGCGGAGACTGGTATTTATAAGAGCTGGAATGAAGCTAACATCTGATTGGTTCGCATGATATTGTGGCCATGTTGTAACTGGTATTTAAGATGACTGAGACATGGGCATGGACTTCGTAGAAAACTATTTTTAGCAGTTATACGGCTAATGTTTTGTGTTTGAGCACGGACGGACCTCCTAGAAAACAAGTCTTGGAAGACTGCAGGTAGAGGATTAGGTGTAAAGGCTCTTTAACATCAGTGTCCATGCTGAACTTAGTTGTAGGCCAGAATCGCAATTTAGATTATTTGTTACAGATGAGATGACTAAAGCTTCTTTTACTCTCTTTCCCAGTAGTTCGAACACTTTAAATAAATGGCGTGTTATTTATGGACGCTCTTTAACTGCAGTGGTTCTCAGCGTCCCATTCTAAATTGGGCGAGAAAGACTGCTTAATTTTGCTCAGAGGCCTCTCTATCAGGCTTGAGGTTCTTTTACGTGCCGTAAATCTATGACATGGGACCAACAGCTTTACTTCCCTTCCGAAGGAAGCCATGCTAAGGATTTTTATACCCGAAAAAATCCATCGTCCTCTGCAGGTTTGAACCAGTGACCTTGGGTATATGAAGTCAGCATGGTAACCATTACCTCGAACACTTTGCCACTATCTTGGTGTTGGTAAAGTTAGCTCTGTGGCTTTGTTCTATGCAGTGTTCAGCCAGTCCAGATTTTTCGGGTTGCATAAGCCTTATTGATCTTTGGTGTTCAGAAACGCGTGTGGCAATAGTGCGTCCTGTTTGGCCAATGTACGTTGCGCTGCATTCGAAAGGAATGTGGTAAACACCAGGTACTCTTAAAGCTAAATTATCTTTAACTGGCCTGACCAAATTTTTTATTTTAGGTGGTGGCTTCTGAATGGTTTTGACATTATATTTGTAGAGTAGTCTACTAATCTTTTCCGAAAAATTGCAGGTAAACAGTACATAGGCTATGGCGGCTGGCTTGTCTTTTTGTTGAGTGTTCTTGCTGGGGTTTCTTTTTTTGTCCGGCTCTTTTCAACGCAGACGTGATGTCTGGCTGAATATCCATTTTGTTGGAGTGTGAATTTTAGGTGTTGAGATTCAGTTTGCAGGTTATCTGGATCTGATACAGAAACTGCTCTATGTGCCAATGTGTTGAGAATGCCCATTCGTTGTGATTTATGGTGGAAGCTGTTTGCGCTGAGATAAAGATCCGTGTGTGTAGGTTTTCAGTAAACGGCATGACCAAGAGTTCTGTCTGCTTTTCTAGTAACCAGAATATCCAGAAAAGGGAGGGAAGCAATTTTCTCAACTTCCATTGTGAACTGTATTTGTGATCTGAGGCTATTTAAGTGTGCAAGAAAATCTGGAAGAGTGTGCAGTCCATGCAGCCAAATTATAAATGTATCATCTACATACCTGAAAAAATGTGTAGGCTTTAATGGGGCTGTGTTAAGCATTTCATGCTCCAGAAACTCCATATAGAAGTTGGCAATAGCTGGTGACAGAGGAGAGCCCATGGCAACACCGTCTGTCTACTCGTAGTAGGTGTTGTCATACAGAAAATAAGTGGAAGTAAGTGTGTGACTAAACAGTGCAGTAATACCAGGTGGAAAGTGTTCTGACAGTAGTTGTATTGTTTCCGCAAGGGGAACTCTGGTGAAGAGAGATACCACATCAAAACTAACTAGCAGTTCCGATGGCTTCACTTTGATGCTGTCAAGAACCTCAGCGAAGTGCATAGAGTTCTTCACATGGTGTACACACTTACCTACTATTGGTTGCAGCAGATTTGCCAGATGACGAGCTAGGCGATAGGTAGGGCTACCAATAGCGTCCACTATGGGCCTTAGAGGTATCCCAGACTTATGGATCTTTGGGAGACCATATAATCTGGGAGGTATGGAGGCAGATGGTGAGACCGTCTTCTGAACATCAGGAGGAAGGCTGGACTTCTTAATTAGTCTTTCTACAAAGTTGGTAGGATCCTTTTTAATGGTTTTGTATGCAGGATCATCCAGCAGTTGTTGAACCTTTTCTTGGTACTGCACGGAAGAGAGGAGTACCGTGGCGTTCCCTTTTTCTGCTGGTAAAACAACCAAGTTGTCGTTTTTTCGAAGGGAATGTAGGGCCTTACTTTCTTCTCGGGTGATGTTTGAAGTAGGTAGGGTTGCCTTTTTGTATGCTCTTGCTACCTCACGGCATATTTCTTCTGCACTAGCTGATGGAAGTTGACAAATGGCGGCTTCAATAGAACTGATGGTGTCTGCCACTGATATTTGCCTAGGCATGGGAGCGAAGTTGAGCCCTAGTTTTGGCTAGAACGGAGGTGGTAGGTTCTTCTAGCTGGAGATTGGTAAGGTTGTAGATGATACGATTGATGTCCAATGGTGGTACGGGTTCATTTTGCTCAGATAGACTTGCAAATTTCTTGGTTTGTCGCTTAGTGCATCGCAATAGAGCAGCATTGCATTGTGCAAAAGATGATTGGTCAACTCTGTCCCAATCTAGAGATGAAAGCTTGCTAGAAAGAATCCAAAAGGATTCCAGTAGCTTCTGATCAACGATAGACAGTTCATGACAGGTATGCTTGATTCGTTCCCTTACCAGGGCTAAGCTGGCACATTTAAGTATTTTAGATGTTGAGGCATTTCTCACTGGGTAACGAAGTCTCACAAACTTGGGCAAAATTTCTTTGTCTCAGTACCTGGATAAGAATGCCAAGAAGCTGAGTAATTTACCTTTCTTTTCGCGTAGGTCTTGATGTTTCTTAATTGCCTGGTAAATTTCTTTCCCATAAAGGAAATAAGAACTGAAGCTTTCCTGCTTCCTTGATTTTTGGTTAGAACCCCGAGAAGATTTTGATTAATACGTTGCCAGGAAAGCTTCAGTTCTCATTTTAGGTTTAATATATTTTAAAATTGAATTACTTTAGAGAGGTTTTATATTCATATTTCATTAAAGTTTTATCATGCGATATTTGGCAGATGTGCCTCGTCAATATGTTCATAGTGCAATGGTTATTTTGCTGAAAATAGTGCCCTATTTTGTTGTAAACATATATTAAATTATTATGGTTATTTCCTATTACTTTCATCATTTCAACTAATTTTTTATATGTTGTGTACTAGCGTTGGTTACCCATGTGCAAAGTTATACATGCCTCACATAAACATGATTGGTGCAACAAAGGTTCTTCAGGCCATTGGCCAAAGTACAGATCAATCAATGCATGTGAAAGATTGATGTACGAGTGATGATGAACTCTCTTCTCCCATTGGCTGCAGTTATCTAGAGGTGTAATAGCATCAACAGGAGCATAAGAGATCCTGTTCCTTGCTGAAGTAAAAAAACTGCCCTCCATCTATATAGTGGTGATGCAATTATCTTTGTTACCATGCTTGATACCAGCAGGAATAGATCTTGTACAGATCTCTTTGGAGATGCACATGAAGAGTGAGTGTTGGTACCATCTGCTTTTGGTAACAACAAATAACTGCAAAATACTCATTTCAGGTCAAAATCTAAGGTAACTCAGGTTATATCTGACAGTAATATTTCTGTTGCGTGCACTAACCTGAATTCTATGAGCAGCTTAATGAATTAGCCTTTCTTTAGTACACTATGTACATGGTACGTATAGAGAAAGTAAAAATAGAAAACAGGTATATGTTGTCGCTTAAGTTTTGTAGTGCTTTTGAGCTTGGTTTAAAAGAACATGATAATACTGAATCATCTGGAAACGTGACATGTTTTTAGAACTAACTGATAAGTAATATTGATAGTGCTGTGAAGGAACACATGGACTTGAACCATATTTTCAAAGGGACTTCTAAAACCATCCAGAATGAATCACTGGATTGCATTTTACAAGTTTGTCATGAAGTGATTTGGAGGAAATGAAAGAAGCTAACTTTATTGCTGTTATGGTAGCCGTTATGAAACCATAGATATTTCTCATCAGTCTCAGCTTATATTAAGGTTTAAAAAGTTTTCCGTATGAGTGATTTTAGAAGTTTTTCAAACCTGAGGGTCAAAACATAGAGACAATTTTGAAAGCATATTGAAAGTGCTTGATGAATTATTCAGACAAACCTCAATTCATTGCCCAAACCTATGAAGGAGGATCAGCAATGAGTGGTGCAGTTGGAGGAGTACAAGCCACAGTCCAATCTCAATTTCCAAATACACAATGCATTCAATGCTATGCATATTATCAGTTAAATTAAGTAATGGAACATGCAGCTACGCAGAGTAATATTTCTTCTTAATCTCTCAGCTTTTCTTGCTTTTTTCTCAAAATCCTGCAGCATTTAACCACCTGAGTGGCTAAATGAGTTCCTGGTGATTCTGCAAAGGTGGAATTTTAGATCCAGAATTGTTAATGTAGTTTTTGAAAATCAGAAATAATTGCTATAGTGTTTTTCAAAGTTTGAAAAATCTTCCCACGATAAAGTTTGTCTGGAAGCAAATGGACTTCAGTGTTACTTAGAAGATTGAGAATTCCTGTCATGGTTAAAATTCTTTCATAGAATGCCTCATGTTGATATACTTTATAATCAGCTGCTGACAAGATCAACTAAGGTATCTTCATTCATTCAGTGCAACTATGATATTTGAGAGGCAGCCAAAAGTACATTTATGTTTTCACTTGAATCAATGAACAAACACCAGAAGGTAGAGTCTCTGAAAATAGACATTGGTATGTGATTGCATTATTGAGGAAGCTACACTTAATTTTCAGTCCTTGAGTCATCTTGATGAAGCAAAGCTGTTGAAGTGAAACAATGATTATTACATCCCCAATAACCACTGCTGAGCCAGAAAGATGCCTTTCATGCTTAAAACACGTAAGAACGTTTTTGAGAAACACAATGTCATAAGATAGTCTTACTGCTCTAGCAATGTTGTCCCTGGAGAAGAGTGTTGCATCTAAAATGCAGAGATTAACACAATCATTGATAAGTTCTGCAATAGGAAGGAGCGCCATATGGATTTCATAATTTGCCATTAGGTAAGATTATACCAAAAAATGTGTACACATTGTATGGTACTGTAGCTCACACATTATTTGGTCACCAGGCATGATTGATTTTTGGTATGATTTTGACAAAACTGGGTACTTGATGTTTGGAGGAATTCAGTAACAGTGACGGTCCCGTCACTGGACCCGTGAGGTTGAAAATGAAAGCATAGGCTTTCGAAACTAGTCCCTCATAATAAAACTGGGTACATTTGCAGTTCAGAAACTGATCAGCTACCCTTAGATTCAAACTGTTTTTAATGTCTAACAAAGAAATTAACATTATTTGGCCTTATCTACATGAAACAATATATTTTACACTTACCAAATGAAAACTAAAATTACTTTACAACTGTAAAAATAACCCTTACCATATTTTCAACCCCTTATATAGAGATCTACACTGTTTAAACCTCAGAGTCAAAATATTGTACAATTATATAATATTGGTAAAAATCATAGGTTACATAATAACTTCCAAAAACCATCTAGTCCTTAATTTGAATATATAATATTTAAAATATATAATATTTAAAAACTACTCTTACTTTATTTTCAATCTCTTATAAATAAAATCACACTGCTTGGTCAAAAAGGGCACAAATAGGCACTTGGACTACACTGTTTGGCGAAAACCTTAGATTATCATATAGCTTAAAACAATCTATTCTTCCTCATATTTTGTCAGTTTGGGTGGCTCTGTTAGTTGTTTAAGTGTTGACCACCTGATACCAAGGTTGCAGTTTCTCAAATCCAACCAGATTGATGGCTTTTAAGTGTGCTTAAAAGTGACACACTGTCAGTAAGTTTACTGGTTTTCAAAGAACTCCCATAGCACAAAACTCTGCACACTCTCTGCTGATATGATCTGGCAGTTGGTAGCATTGTTAACAAATTATTTATATTATATTTTTTAACCACTTATATACAAATTCACACTATTTGACCAATCTGAACAAAATTTTGGGCATTTATGTGAGAGATACAAGTGCACATTATAGACTAATTACAACTTTCAAAAAGCATCTTGATCCTTATTTTCAACCTCATGCTTATAGAATATGCATAAAACACCATTAAATTTCAAGTTATGAATTACAGAAATGTTAATAAGGATTACAAGCCCTTGTACATGATTATTAAATATTGGAGTTAAAAAAGATCATACTTGCAAATAAGGCCCTGACTTTTAATTAAGAATGCCATGGGATAACAAATAGTAGTTGTTACTCCACAGAATATGCATGTAAAATAAGACTAATGCCATGGCTATTCCATACTAAAGTATCATATACGTAAATGGTTACCAATTAGTAATTAAGACACAGCAACACAAAAAAAGAATCAAATCTGTTTGTAAATATACATGCAATACAAAAAATGTTAATAACTATTATTTATGAAAGTTTGATTTTGATTTGATTTATTTACTTTGTGCTTATGGTGTAATCAATTTCATTAGTAGCACATGCTAAATAATTGTATAAAGAAAAACATTTTTAGAATCCAATAAAGGTGGTAAGGGGTAAAGAGGAGGATTTTAAAGGAAGGTAAACAAAATTAATTTGTCATGAGTTTAAAAAGCTACCCATTCTGCGTTGGGCAGCCAGCTAGTAAATGAACCTTGTACTCCTCATGCTGCTACGTTCATATGACATCATCATCATTTTCATTCTCATTGTTATTTTCTTTCTTCCTTTGACACTTTTTTACTTTCTCTAGCATGTATGTACAATGTACATAATAATACAGAATTGTATTCCACCCAAAAATTCAATAGCAAAATTTCACCAGAAATATGTATGTTTTGAAACCCCTAAATCCAAAATAAAGTATTTTAGAAACATGTCCAGTGTGTATGTCATTGAGTAACATAGCTCAAAAACAAAAGTTCAGTTAAATAGAAAACTTGGTAGAGAAAGTCTTGTGAATGGAACACAATTTTTTTTTCTTACCTTATCAAGGTATTTTCCAAGTTCTTTACACATTTGTCTGAACTTCTTCAGATTCAAAATGTTCCTCCTCTTATTTTATTTGGAGTAAGATTTCCCACTCATTTAAGAAGTGTTTTCAAAAGTTTTTTTTTTTTTTTTAACAAAAATGTAAAGTACTATCTGCTTCTTTACATATTGATTTTCCCTTTAACAGATTGTTTATCCCATTTAGTCATATTACACCTGTTCTATACCATGACAATTTTTTCTTCCTATTTTGTTGAAAATTTAAATACAATTTTCCCCTCCCAATCATTTTTAATTGTTCCATAACATTTGATACATTCTTTGTTCTTCTCCCATTCCAAAATCTTGTCCTCATTCTTTCCTTCTCAAACCATTTTAATTAGTGATAGATGGTGCTTAATGCATTATATTTCAAATTTTCCTCTAATTCTTTCTTGTTCTATATGGGTGTTATTAAGCCAGTTTAATTTTACTTCATAGAGCAGCCACTGGACTAAATATTTAAGCTGATTTAAATTTGCACCAGAGCTAATCTACTTTATTAGTAATGAGAAGCATATGCATAGATCAGGCTGTTCCAGCTTGGGTGTATGCCAATACAGCTGCAAGTAACTCACGACTTACAGGGTTCTACCTGCAACATCAACATCCAATATGGCATAGCATTGAGGGCAAGCTATCATTATGACTGAATCAAGATTTGGAAATGAAGTGACAGGATGCAAGTACCCTAGTATAACCACACCCCTCCAGCTCTGCTCCGAGTTTTGTGGTAGAATACCACGTGTGCTCTTACTCAAATGAGTCAAGTTGAAACAGCCTGGCATAGATCATTAAAAGTGAATTAAAACCAATGAGTTTCTCTTATTAAATATCTCATTGCAAACACTAAATACATCAAGCTTGTGCAATGTGATTTCTTCTTTTCCAATCCCCATCCCAGCCATACTGCATTTATATACTGAAAGTAATGAATCAATATGTTTAATATCTGCATAAAACTTATCATAATAACAGAGAAAATTATAGAAAATAAAAAATTATCACAAAAGAAAACTGAAACACAATTTGCCTCCTAACTTTATGAATTATTTACCTGGGAGTTTCCGAAGCCACTTAGAAGAAGTCATTTGCCTCTTCCACATCTGTGATAAGATCCATTCCATCCGCTTTGCTTTCCACAATGCAAAGAAGAGTGTTAGGTATGAAGTTGTGTCATTTGAAAAAATCTAAAACAAACAAGATGCCACCTGAAATTAGAATTTTCTTTTATATTGTAGTTTAATAACGTTTTTACATACAATATTTTATAACATTAGTATACAAATCATACTATAGCATTTCCAGTCCAAGAATGGGTCTGCAAATAAACAATGCTCATAGTATGAATCTACAAATGTTATTTCGTGAACGCATGGGAGAGCTACTTCTTTCTCCCCTATTGTTTATTTTAGAGAGCTCAAGAAATTGGCATCATTATTTCCCAATTTTATATTAACCATCATCATCACTATCTTTCATCACTAAGTGTTAAATATATTGCTTGATAAAGAAACTAAATTTACTAATGTAGGCACTAACTCGAGAATGGATAGGAAATATAATGAAACATATTTTATTACTGTAGAAAGCACCTAAATTATGGAGAGTCTCATTGCTTAAGAAAAGGCTGGGCTACTTCACACTTTGCCTAAAATACTGCATGTCAATTCCTTTTCTTTTTCAGGATTTTCCTACCTGCTTAAATTCCTTGTGTTAGAAACAGCATTGACAGACACATCGGTTGCTTCCAATGTTTAAGGATGGGAAAATTTTGTTTAAGCACTAACACTGTAAAACATAATCATGAAAACATAGTGGGAATATATTTTGGACATCCAAAAATGGCACAATTTGCAGATTTTAAATTGCAAAAGTTGGGTAAACTATCTTAAGGGAGATTTTCTTACAATATGAGATTTATTCAGGAAAAAATGAAAAAAATTTGATTTACAGTTAGTTTACTAGGTGATGGATTCAAGTTTGGGCAGTATAATACTATAAATACGTTCCAGAAGCATAAGTATGTATGTAACAGTTGGTTGGTTATTTTGCAATGTATTCAGACACTGGTAACACTGTGTCCAATTTCCTCAATACACTTTGAATCAAGTGTTGACATATTAGCAATGCATTACTATGGTATTTTGAATTAGTCCTGGTGATAATTTTTGTAAATTATGATTTATGATTCTTCTACCAATTTTGACTTTTTAATGTCTTTCTTTATTTGATTCACCAAAGGTCACCACAACTCATGCAGGCCTAACAAGGTCATGAATTATATTCTTTCTTCTTTTTGTGAGAATCAGTAATCTACTCCAATTCTGTTCTCACTACTTGAGTTAATGGCAGTGTTTGATACAGTAAGCAAACTATTATATACAGAAAGATGTTTGATCCATTGCTGTTTTTCCTCAATGCATTTATTACTCGTCTGGACATAATACATATGTTACTTTCTTGGCATCACTTCTTGAACTATCAGCACACTCAGCTGTGGTAACAAACAGATAAACCTGTTTAGGCCAAAAAAAATTTCAGTTTAAACAGTGTTGTACACGTCGTTTTGATTCTTGATAGTCAAGTTAGTTCACATGTTTTTACACACTTGCATATTGCTATTGCTTGCTCTCATGTGTATAATTTTAAATTTCTTCTGTTACTGAAGCAAACTACCAGATGGTAGCAGTCTTTTCTCAGTATTATACTATTAAATATAAACATTCTTACAAGCATACTTCCAGACTTTATGGGAAATAGGGAAATGATTCTGGTTAAAGAAAACTTACCTGGGCCAACTGGGAATTGAACCTGGACCACTTGACCGCAGAGGCAGCCAGACAATTGTTGTTAATAGCAAAACTATTTTACATTACAGGAGCTGATGGTGAAATTTGAGCCCAGGGACATTTTCCACTGGATGAAACTTGACTACCTATTTTTCTGATGTTGCCCAGAAAAACTTTGGCCCAGATTAATGGTTTTTAAGAATGCTTAAATGTGACAGTCCCATGTCAATAGATTTACCAGCATATGAAAGAACTCATGCAGGATGAAATGTTGGCACACTGGCATTACAGATACACTCCTGGAATTGGGGAAATTATTTGAAGAACGAATATAGTAACAAATCCAGTTGGTCCAATGCTGCACTTTCTCATTTTTGGCATGTCTGTGATGAATGATTTATGCAGCTAGATGTAGGATACAATGTTTTGAAGACCAATATTAAGGAAGCAGCAATAAATAAGGAGATAATTGCTGCCAAAGAGGAGTGAATACCCAATATTTGTTAAGAAAAGTATCAAGGCACAATGGGTTCCTCATCCAATGTTGATTCTGAGAATGCCTTTTCCTGAAAATTACTTCTCAGATTCATGCACTAATTAAGGCACAAAATGTTGAAATAATGCTGGGAAAATATTTTGGGAAATGACATTGCATTACAAATGTTAAAAGAGCATTCATTGCAACTAGCTATAGTTTAGTTTTATTTAGTATTAATTTTTAGGACATTAAACTCAAATATTAAAACCACCACAAATTATTTAACAATTTTATTTACTGCTTTCCATATACATGAGCTTTTTATATCAAATTTTTTTACCGTCATGCATGACTTTTTTAAGAATTTTATTAACTGTTTCGTGATAACCCATTGAGAAATAACACCAAAAGTTCTAAAAAGTAAAACAAAATTTTCCTGTCCCTACCAAAGTTAAGTTCATGATATCCTTAGCAATAAGGCTCAAACAGAAAGTATAGCAGTAAAACCTCATTAATCCGGACCCCTTTAAACCAGATTTCACTTAATCCGGACAAGTATCCTTAAAACAAAAATCTGCAAATTGCTAACTTAAATTATAGTACTGCACTAAGTCAAACTTACTGAAATTATCCATTTTATTTGTTGAACAGAATTTATGTTAAATTAATCTAGGCAATCGAAAATAAAACTATACTGCCCTAAATCAGTGTTAAAAAGTAAAAAAACATTTTAGTTTGGCTATTAAAGCTAAAGAAATGTATGTAAAGAAATGGCAACATGACGTCTCACTTCAAGATATGCACAAAAATTGCTTAAAATAGCGTGTTTATGCCAAGTAACAAAAATATGTAACAAAAACAATGCATTATTATGTATAAAAGAGCTAAGAATTCGTGTTTAGGAAAGCATATTATGTATATAAAACACAAATAATCTCATAATACGAGAGAAGAAGGAGAACAAAAGAGAATGAGATACCGGATGCTGTAATTTGTTTAAGCATGTAACAAAGCATAAAAACAAAGCTAAACAAATAATTAATTTACAAAAGTTAGTTATTTGTAAGATCATTATTAAGTAGATTATTCAGATACATTAATTTTAATTACTAGGAGCACATAAAAATATAAATTGTAAATGTATTTCGCAAAATGTGGAACAAGGAAATCTGTCATCCCCATGGTGACATGCAGATTACAACAGTAAAAACAATGATCTTCAACTTTATAAGGTTCCGGTGCACTGTCCCCATATAGAGAAGGCGAAGCTACAGCGCTAAGAGTTCATCTTGGAAGTGGAGATCTATATTACAGCAATTGTGTATAAAATATTCTATTTTACTAAATATCACCAATGATTTATGTAAGTACATATTAGAAAGCAAATATTGGGAACAGTTTTCTCTAGATAGAAACCAGTTTAAGTCGCCTGCCTTAATTCACCGCTTTGTTACAACAGTCTATACAAATAAAAGTTTTAAACACCAAGATATATTTTAAATTCATTCTCTCCTAAAAGAAATCCTACTATCCAAGCAAGAAGATTAAGATTCTTTTACTCACCGACTATACCTAGCAAACACTTAATGGATAACGCAGTCGAGCTGTGGAAGGAAATATATACAACTTCAACGCGGAGAATAAGCTTGTAACAGTCTCAACAATCAAGTCTGGCAGTAAACGGTAATTCCAGTTTCGCCAACCACAAGCGTGAACAACATTATATCCAGCGGCAAATTTAAACTTATATAAAGTTTAAATAACTACCCCACCGAGGGTCGATGACGAGAGTTCCTGAGATGCACAGCAGCCCGAATCAACTTGAGACTACAAGCTACACAGAAGACAAAGCTCCCTCACCCCATTTTGCATAGACTGTACAATAGGAATTTCTTAGGAATACCAGGAATATAAGTGAGTTGGTAACACTACATCACTGAAAATTCCACTTACTTGGACGCATTTCGGGAATAGGGTATTGTTGGAGAATTGTTGATAATGGGAACATTATCAAGCGCATCCAAGTAAGTGAAATTTTCAGTGATGTAGTGTTACCATTACCAACTCATTTATTATATGACTATGCATCATAGTTGCTAGCTTCTATTCCCTCAAATTAGTTGCCCTCCGTGGTGTAATGGTCACGAGTTCAAACCCGGCGGAGGACAATGGATTTTTTCAGCACATAAAAGAACCTCAAGCCTGATAGAGAGGCCTCTGAGCAAAATTAAGCGGTCTTTCAAGCCCAATTTAGAATGGGATGCTGAGAACTACAGTAGTTAAAGAGTGTCCATAAATAACATGCCATTTACATTTTTCCCTCAAATTAGTGAATACCAGGAATACATTAGTGACAATGGTACATTAGGCTGCCCTCCTTCCCACGCCCTTGCTGTATCTGCAATAGGGCTTGCAACTCTTGTCAGAAGGTTTAGTTTAACACTTGCCTTTCTCAATCATTAAGCTAAAGAAACAAATCGAGTGCATAATGTTCGGGGAATGTAAGCATAAATCGCTTACAATACACGAGAAACTGAAAATTATCGAAAGGCTTGAAAATGGTGCTACTGTTCGTGTGTATGTGCAGAATATGGAATTGCAAAACAAACAGTTTTGGATATAAAAAAGAAAAAGGGTGAACTCTTATAATTTTTTATTAAATGTGATGTAAATGAGGAAAATTGTCAGGTCAAACGAATGTGACAGCCAGCTGAACAAAAGTTAAAAGATGTGACATATAAGTGGTATGAACAATTTCTACAAGTGGAATTGAAGTGAAAGGTGTTGAAATTCAAGCTGCCGCCAAACGTTTTGCAAAACAACTTGGTATTAAGGTTCAAGCTGGTTATACAGATTCAAGTGTCATAATATAGTGAACAAAAAATAAAGTGGAGAGAGCTAAGTGCTGAAATGTCAGCTGTTGAACCATTTAGAAAAAAACTAAAATCTGTCTTTCAAGCAGAAAAGTTAGATTTGTCTCAAGTGAATAATGTCCATGAGACAGGTCTATTTTGGCGCACCTTGCTCGAGAACATACGAGCCTCCAAATCCTTAAAAAATATGCCTGGACAAAAAATTTGCAAAGAATGCGTTTCTGCATTATTATGTGCGAATGCAGATGGAAGCCATATTTTACAGCCAGTTGTTTAGGTAAAAGTAAACAATCAAGGGTTATTGAGAATGTAATGTGCACATTGCCTGTGCATTACTACAATTCAAAAAATGCATGGCTTACGGCAGACATCACTCATGATTGGTTTCACAACCATGCTGTACCTGCAATAAGGTACCAAGAAAATAAGAACCAAAATGATGTGAAAGCCATAATCCTATTAGATAAGGCACCTGTGGATCCAGATGCAAAGAAACTGTGTAGTGCCAGTGCAAATGGTAAGATCAAATGTGTATTCTTGCCACCTAATACAACTTCCCTGGACCAAGGCATTATCTATACTGTAAAGCAGTTGTGCAGAAAGAAATTCCTATGTGAAGTTTTCACCTCTGGACGGTGAAGATAACTGGGTGGAAAAGACACTCCAGAATATAAAATTGTATAATCTAAGATTCATGATTTTAAATTTTGCAAGTGCAGTAATCAACATTTTGAACTCTATATTGACTAATGCACAGAAGAAACTTTTGTATGATGACAGTGTTGAATTAATTACCAATGCAATTGAATCAAATGACTTTCACCAAACACTTGTTGCAGGTGGCAAGAAAGCTGTCACAGTAGACGAGATCGAAGACTGGCTTGATGGAAATGAAGATGATCCAGGCCATCATATCATGACTGACGAAGAAATTGTGGAAAATGTAAGCAATGCAAGCAACACTAGTAGCGAATCTGAGGCTCAGGATGTGGATTTCGGAAAGTTGAAAGTGAAATTAAGTGAGGTTAAACAGCATCTGAATTGTGTAATAGACTTTGTTGATAAAACTGACAATAAAAAGATTTCTACATACTACCATCATATGAGGAGTCTTTGTGATCTCATTGTGAAAGAGATGTGTGATAGACCACAAAAAAAAATTTGATAGTTTCTTCAAACCAAACAAATAAAGATTGTGTAATTAAAATCAGGTGGGCCTATTGTATTTTACATTCTAATAAAATTATACAATACTCTTAATTTCATTCACAATTTTTCTCCATGCTGTTTATTTCAGTTAATCCAGACAACATTGAACCCCAATTGGTGCAGATTAATGAGGTTTTGCTGTACATCCAACATATTGTTTTTTCACCACTTGGAATGGCTTTGCCATCTGTATATTTAATTACACTTCTCTGATCTGACTCCAATAAACAATGTGGGATACCCTGGCTGCAGGGCCACAATAATAAATAGAAGCTAAAAATTAAATAATCATTAAAATACTATGTCTATTCATCATCATTATTATCATCTGAAGTACCAAAAGATAAAAAATCTGGTACAGATGTTTTCCAACTATGTTTATTCATTTGCAAGGTATGCTTCAGCACAGATTGAACATTTGTTTACATTGACCCTTTCTTGGACAGGATTGAGTATAGTCACATTTGCACAATCAATTTTTTTAAAGTTGACTATTATTTCAAATGTGCAGTAAAAAGCAGGTTTTGCAAATATAATTTTTCTTTTACACCATAATCATCTGAACTGAAGCAATGAAAGCAAAAAGCTTAATCAAAAAAGCGAGTAAAACCCTCAGTTTAATAGCAATGGCAGTACACAAGAGTTTTCACCTTTTCTAACTAGACATTTATTCACAACTGTCTTATTGTATAAATGTTCACTGACTTTGCACTGTTATCTGTGCATCACAGTTGGCCTTATTACAATACTTCCAGCAGAAATTTTATTTATCTTCTTCTTCTCCTTCCTCTTAATCTTATTTTTTTATAGAGGGGGATAAATTTCATTTTTTGCGAAGTCATACGCTGAGGGAATCTTCAAAGGTGACAAATTTGAATGCATGTGGTATAAAAATTAGCTTTGAGTCGCACAAATTAAAAAAAAAAAACTTCATCAACAGATACATCCAGTCTCGACTGCCAAACCATCTCTTGTCAATGGTTATTAGCAGTTGATGAAACAGCTCTTGAAACAAGGTATATTAATTTAAACAGTTGAAATATATGTGTGTAAACTTTTCCATTTATAACATTGATTAATTACTTCACTGTCCTGTTTCCGTATGTATATATTTAAAAAGAAACTGGACAATTCTGTCTCATTGAATAATCATAAATTATTAAATATTTTGCTTATTCACTCCTATTTAATAGTTTCATATTACAATTTATCTGTATACTTACTGTTCCAATTGGTCCTGCTACATGATAGGTAAGGGCAAATACATCCCACCCAGTTTCACCAGCAGAGTGTTCAAACAACTGTACATCGAGACGCTTCAGAATGTCTGAGTCTTCAAATTGTGCATTGGTGGCTCTGACAGCAGATTCCAGAATACCAGATAGATTGTGCGGATATAACTGATTGGATGGTTTTAGTAACTCAGGTCTGTTAATGCAAAAACAATGCTGTATAAATACACAATTTGTTAAAATGTAACTAAGAGCTTCAGTTTTCTTTATTTAAATAATTACACTGAGAGCATCAAAAATAATCTGCAACATTTCAAGCACACAACATAATACTGTTATATATTTGTGACAATACCACAACCAATGCAGAGGAATCCGCTGAGATATGCATGAGCATTTATAGTATTTTTTATTCTTTTGTGTAGGTTAAATAATTGTTCTCCCTTTAGAAATATATAATTTTTTTTTTATGAAGTGCTGCACTAAATTATTAATATTTAAAATTAGTATGAGGGCTGTTCACTAAAGAATGATCATAATTTTTTTGAATACATATCTTTACTTACCCTCATACTATATGCACATTATCATAATCAGCATCCAGCCTGTTTCATGGATATGTGGCCTTTTGTGCCTGATATTGACTTCAATGTTTTCAGGACATCCCTGTAGTATTGTCCAGGTACTGATGTGTGTGCAGGTAGAACATGCTGGTAACTATTCCATGAATATCAAAAAATGAGATGACCATAACTTTCCCAGCAGAAGCAACCATTTTTGCTTTTTGGGGGATTGGTGATGAAGGAGATGTTCCACACTGAGCTTTGCTGTTTGCTCTCAGGATCAAAATGATGTAGCCACGTTTCATCAGCAATGATTACTTTCGAAAGAAACTCCAGATCTTCCTCTGTTATCACTTCATCTGCATGCAGACCTGCACCCAAATTTCCTTTTGTTTGGGAATCAATACTGTTGGAACCCATTGCACACAAACACGTTCCATGTGCAAATTTTCTGTTACCATTGTGTCAGTGGCACCCAGTGAATTTTTCAGTATTTCAGAAAGTGTTCTTAAGATTATTCGTCAGTCCTCTCTCACAATGACAGCAGCTGTGTTAATGTTTTTTTCCATAAGAGCAGTAAGTGAAGCACCTCTCATAGCCAGGAATCAGGAGTACCAACAGTGATACTACTACAGCGTGTTTGCTACACATTAAGCTAACAGAATATCACAAGATTAAATTTTAGTATGAGAAATTATGATCATAAAAAATTATAATCATTCTTTATTGAACACCTCTTGTATATTATTTTACTTAAAATTTAATTCTTAATCATTACAAGCAGAAAAAGCGACTTAACAATGCATATGTTTTGCTTAGTAGTTCCAACTTTTAAAGAACTGCTTTTTTGTGCTCAAATATTTATTTTGACAAGGTCTGTTTAATAGAATGGGCCATACTTTTTGAAAATATGTTTGGATATAAATCATTCATCTGATAAAAGTAGTTGTAATCTTTTTTATGCAAAACTACTCATCTTACCATAAGAGACATTTGAGAAGATCTCTGGTATTGTAGAGAACCTTAGGACCAAAAACGTGCATATTTCAATGTTAATGATTATACTGTAAACTTTTTAAAGCAATTACTATACCTAACAATAAACTTTTTCTACTCATTTATTCTTTTGCTATTAGTCTTCAAAAGTGTAGGTGTGAGATTTCATTGAAATTTTCAAAGCAAAGTGGATCAGAAAGTCACATGCTAAAACTACTTCTGTACATTAACGCTGTCTAACATTAAAAGCCATGCTAATTACAGTTTCAAACAATATCAGTATATAAATTTTATAACCTTTCCTTTGACAAGCACTTATAACATAGGCTTGAGCTTGGGTTGGCATGTACTAATGCACATACATCCTTAAAAAGAACAAATTTTTGAGACATAGCTTGTTTTGATTCTACTTGCCTCTGCAGTTGATTTACATTTACTTCCCTGTACACAAGCCTTTAGCTTCATTCTGTCACCATATCATGATATGTGCTGAAGTTGAATGGCACACATCTATCATGAGAACTACCGAAGTTTGAGTCCAAACCCTACTTCAGATAACACTATTACACATGGTAATAAAATCTCTAGCTACCGCCATTTCAGATTAGCATTTCTGGATACGTCACTGTATTATAGCAATATATTAAAGAAATGTGCAGTGTATGGCTGTCCATATGGGAATGTTAAAATTTGCAAAAACTGTTGGAGTGATGAACATATGCAAAACTTCAGGAAACTTCTCAAACATGTCTGCATTTTGCAATTTTATGAGAGAATTTTACATTTCCACTGAATAATGACTCACCTACCTGTTTTATTGTGATTTTATTTATTATACATTTTATAGCTAATCATTATCTGTGAACAGTGAATGTAGATAGCTATTTCTTTTCCTGGAAAACTTAAGTATGCGGTTTTACAATTGTGCAGTGAACATAGCTTAGCATCACATGGTAAGTACACATGTGTTCGTGGAAGAATACATTATGGCTTAAGAACAATTTTAATGAGAGTGTTTCAAAATAAATGGTGGGTTATTTATAGATGCTCTTTAATTACTATGGTTCTCAGTGACCCATTCTATACTGGGCGTGAAAGACCGCTTAATTTTGCTCAGAGGCCTCTCTATCAGGCTTGAGGTTCTTTTATGTGCCATAAATCTATGACATGGGACCAACAGCTTTACTTCCCTTCCAAAGGAAGCCATGATAAGATTTGTACACCCGAAAAGATCCATTGTCCTCTGCCGGGTTTGAACCTGTGACCTTGGGTATATAAAGTTAGCATGGTAACCATTACACAACGGAGGGCAATGAAAGGGTGCTTTGGAACAGTGTTATGTATGAATAGAATAGAATATTTCTGAGTTGGGTTTGTAAGTGTTACAAACCCAACTCAAGGAATATTCTACATTATGATTTGTTTACATCACCAGTGAAGTAAGGACAGATAATAGAGGGTTTAGAAATTGTCCACATTTTTACTTATGAAATGACCAGAATGTTTTGAGGGATTTTGATTAAATAAAGTCAGCAATGATGGTACTAGAAATCATGATGCAATTAAACATAAAACTGACTAGTAAATAAAATCTAAGTTTAAAATTATACTTCACACTTTTATTGTACACATTGTCACGCTCGTTACCTATTGCTTTCTTTATATTTCAGCAACAAAGCTCTCTATCAGAAGCAATGCTTCTCTTGAGATTGACAAGTTATGTAAGTGAAAACATGCTGATTACAGCTAGAGAATTTTCAGATGTTTCAAAACCTACAGCATGCAAAGCCACCAAAATTGTTTCACAACATTTTAATACACTTTTTGCATCATAATTTTTCTATTTGGTTTCTCTTACTCCATGGCTATTTCTAAGGACATAATTTTTAGTAAATCACAATAATATAAAATTTGTTAATATAGTTTTAAAAAAGGTCAACATTAATTTTGCAGTGTTCTCTCTGTAATTACTAACATTTACTCCTGTTATTAAATAAGGAATGTTTTATAGCGAAACATAATTCAATAATTATTAATTAATGAGTTGCACTCTTAACTTCATAAGGTTTCTTACCTAGAAACATGTTTTCAATGGCCATTGCAAGCATCTTCAAGCTGATAATGAAGATGCTGGCATCAGGCTTGAAGATGCTGGCAATGAGCGGCGAAAATATGTTTCTAGGTAAGAAACCTTAAAGTGAAGTTAGAGTGCGACTCATTAATTAATAATTATCTATTCCTGTGATTAAATGTGAATTTTAACTCAACTGTGAATAAACAATTACAATATACCACAAAATTAATAATCCATTGCAACATTTCCCATTGTGATATACTGTAGCAAGAACACTGGTAGGATGAGTAGGGTTATTGTCATTGTATTATTCAGAGCACTAGGTGCTGTCGATGTACCAAAGTGTTGCGTGCGTGGGTGCGCGGGTGCGCGCACGTGCGTGGGTGCGTGCATGCGTGTGTGTGTGTGTGTGTGTGTGTGTGTGTGTGTGTGTGTGTGTGTGTGTGTGTGTGTGTGTGTGTGTGTGTGTGTGCATCTGCTAGAAAATGTGAACTTACAGATATGTTGTCAAGTCATTGTACAACTTTTCCAGAAACATAAAATTATATATTATATAAGACATTGCTACTGATAATGCACATTATATGGGAAAGTGTGTGCAAACATTAAGAAGGCTGATTTCCAATGAACTTGCTCATGATTATTGTGCACATAAGCTGGATTCTTTAGCTGGAATCTGGGGAAAACCTACATACTTAATGACAATGCCGCGGCCGCCACCATCATAATCCTCCCTTTCTTTTCTTTCTGAACCAATGGCTTGGAAATGATTTCATGAAATGGAAAGTTAACATTCACAACTGTACCACATAAGCTAAACATGCAATTGGGAATAGGAGCAACAACAATTTACAGTAGATGATACTGGCATCACTGTGTAATATACACCCAAGAACATTTGCAGATTGAGAACAACTGCCGCATACGTTCTTTAAACCATTTTATCATTTATTTAAATTTGTTCTTGATTTACACAAAAACCATGTACAAACTGCTTTAAATATTGTTTTAGAAATTTAAGTTTTCATTTAGTTAAGGTAAGTGAAAACTAATTTTTTTACTCATTTTGACATGTTCATTCCCACCATCAGGAGTGTAACTGGGCTGTGTTGTTGGTACATGTTGTGTGGTATTTTACCATGGTGGTATCTTGTGGTGATAAAATATACTTACAAAGGGCACTTGGTAACAGCAAATCAAAATTGTTGGCTGCGTTACACCATTGTATATTTGGCTGGTATGATTAATGTGATATTTAGTTTGGTTTTGTTGGTTGTGTGAAACTGCTGATTTGTCTATTTGTATTTTAAACATCTATAATACAAACAAATTGGCAGTTTTATACCATTTCTGGACAACCATCAAACTGGCCAGATATGTCCTCACAGTTAATGAATTTTGATTTGCCTCCACCAAGTTCCTCTAGAAGTGAGTTTCATCAGAACAAGATGCCACCATGATAGAACCACCAAAACACCATCATGGGTTAGTTGGACACCTTTTGATGATGGGAACAATTTCTCAAAATATGTCAAAGTGAGTAAAATCAGTGATGTCAGTGTTACTATTTCCAACTTAGTTTGTAATTCAATACACACACTCTGTTTCTAGCTTCTCTTTATTTACTAAGTTTTTGTGCCTTTTTACTCTTTAATGTGTAAAAATGGAGTCCTGACCAGCATAAACGATACATAATCCCCTTCCCAGTGCCATAAAAATGCAGAAAAGTATTATGCTTTAACACTAAAACAAAGACTTTCTTGTAGGTGCAGTGCTTTTACTGCAGTAAAGGAATATCTACAACTTAAATATCCATATACAGGATGAGTCAGAACACCACCAAATAACTTCAAGGCGAGATTCAGGAGTTATAATTGAATATTTTCTGATGGGGAATATATGTCCGTAAAGGTCTTGATATCGCAATAAAGGATATAAAAGTTTTTCAAATGCAGTGTCGGGTTAGATGAAATTTTGTCTCACAAATTCCCATTCCCCTTTTGGCATGGGAATATTGCTTTTATCCTGTTTTTAATATTGTTTATATCTCCATTAACCAAATTTTGTTACTTAAATGGTAATGGATTCTGTCGCATGTTATACTGCACTTTGTAGTTCTGGTTATAGGACCTCAAGTATCAGCATATACTAAGTGCTTATTGGAAGGATATTTATTTTTACAGCCTATTGTATACATGTTCCATTTTACTTACCCAGAACTAGCAGACATGCATTAGGTTTATAGTGCTGCTTGGGAAAATGCAAACAGGGCACAAGATCTTTATGCTGAGCTTTATCCAATGATACATTTACCTCGTCTTAGCACCTTTATTGCCATACATCAAGGGCTGCAAGAAACAGGAACTTTCCAAATGCAAATCCATCATTCAGGAGTCCAAAGAAATGTAAGAACAGTGGTTCTAGAACAGGAGGTTCTTGGCGAGGTCCATTATTCTCTGTCAACAAGCATAAGAGCAATAGCACATGCTATGCATACAAGCCCCAGTCTTCAGTTACAAGAATCTGTACGAACAGCACTTACATCCATATAATTTTGCTCGAGTTGAAGCACTATGGACAGATGAGTTTTTCTCCCGGCTACAGTTTGTCCAGAGGTTTCTTCATAAATGAATTGATCAATCGAGATTTCCTATACCCATATTGTGGATGGACAAGAAATTTTTAGATGAGGGCATGTTTAAAACACCTAAGTCACATTTAGGCACAGGAAAACCCTAGAATTACATATTACCAACATTGATTTGTAGTGACACATTCATAGGATCCTATTTACTACCTCCATGTTTGATGGGTCACATTTACCTACAGTTTTTACAACATACTTTTGGTAGATGTCCCTTTAGGAATACACCAGTTAATGTGGCTCTAAGGTGCATCTGCACATTATTCCGGTGATGTAAGAGATTTCCTAAGGGTAATGTATCCTAATTGCTAGATCGGTAAGGAACATCAATATCATGGCCAGTACATTCTTAAGATCTAACTCCTTTGGATTGTTTCCTTTGGGGACATGTGAAAATTATACCAACAATACTAATATTTGCATACATTATTGACGGTAACATGTATTATAAATCAGTTAAAAGGTTTGACCTATTTCAGAGCACATGAATTTGGTTTCATATTATTAAATCAAGATTTACAAGAGACTTAGACTTTTGTATTGTTGTATTGTTTAAGATTAAAGATACCTGCTACTCTTATTTCAGAACTCTCATATTTTCTTGTAAACAAAATGTTTGTCAATCTTTTTGGCAGAATTTCATCTAACCCAATGCAAAAACTTTAATGCCCTCTAGCTTGATAACCAGACATTTATTTTCATACATTCCAAGTAAGGAAAAATAAAATGCTCAATTATACCCCCTGTATCTTGACTTAAAATTATTTAGATTTATTCTGACTCACTCTGTATATCATTGTATTAACTTAACTATCTCGTATCATATCCTTCTTTCTCAGTTATATCTAGCCATTATACACTGTAAATATGTTGATATCTAAACTTACTGACCTAATGATGTTATTCTTTGTAACATAATGTATAAATTTAAATTTTGACTTATCCTCTAGCAAAATACAATGTATAGAATTGATTTTAAAGGACTAATAAATTGTTCTGCATTGAATTTTATGACAGTCATTTTCACTGATACATACTCAAGCAGTTCCATCAGATGACGAATGAAATCTCCTTGACCAAGAAGTAAATAGCGCCTCAGTGCTTGTAAGTGATCCAGGAACTTGTACTGTCCAGTCAGGACATCCAACACACGACGAGATGTCTCTAGATATGCTGTGTCCATCATTGCATGGAGATCTCTATTTTTGTCTGTCATAAATAATGCCTCAACTGCAAAATACAATAATTCCACTTTGAAATTAAGAAAAAGTAGATGGCATTAAAGCAAGCAGATCAACACTTTAATAAACTTACCACTTGTGCTCTCCAGTGTGCGTTTCAGCAAATCTCTGCCCTTCAGTGGTGTGTGATCACGACAAACCTCTCTTAGAAAGTTAATGCTTTTTCCTGTGGCAAGAATCTTTCTTGCTTGTGCCAAAGAAATGAAGCTTGGCACCATCGATTCCCTGAGACAAAACACAAATTCTAACATCAGTTGTACTACACACCTTAAAAATATTTTAATTAGGTGGAGGTTTTATAAAATCAACAGATTTGTCTCACAGATATACCTTGGACTATTTACAGGATTATTTTAATATCTTGACTTATGTCCTTAAAAACTGACATTTTTATTAAAGACTAAATTTTATATTAAGGGTATAATGGGTGAAATTTCTAAACCTTGCAGTTTTAATTTAAATGTTTTCAAAATTTTGTTGCATACTACTCTAACAATTATTAGGATCTATTTCAACAATTGGTCTTAAGCAATCATTGCAATAAACAGACACGTATTGCAATGAATGGAACTTCATGGTGAACCAGGAAAAGATTAAAATTATTGTATTTAAGAAAGGGACAAAATTGAGCAAGTATGAAAAGTGGAAGAAAGAAGGTAAAGAATATAAAGTGGTCAGAGATTGTATGTATTTAGGATTCAAAATTGATGGGGGAGGAAAATGGGAAAAACAGAAAAAGTTAGCTTTGGTAAAAGGGGAAGGAGCATTGACAGCAATTAGAGGTTGCAAATATAAAATACCAGATATAAATGTCAACTGGCTAGAAAGAATATATAATATGGTAGTAGAAGCAAGAATGCTATATGGAATTGAAATATGGAGACTACATAATGGTTGGGAAGTTGTAGATACGTGCATAAGATGCTCTGCAGAGAAGTATTAGCTCCGCCAAATGCAACAGTAAAGGAATTTGCTCAACCTGAAATAGGACGAGTGAGAAGGAAAGGTGTGATTATGGAGTGAGCTCTTATATAGAATGCTAAAGTTAGATGAAAGCAACTTGTTAAGGCAATGCTTAGAATATCAAGAAAAGAATTTGAGGAAAAATGGATGGAGTTATTTAATACAAACTAATTTAGAAAATAGTGGATTGGGGGAAATTTGGAGAAAGAGGGAAAACATTACAATGATTTCTGGAAAGGAGCTAGGAGGAGATTTGAAGATATATAGAAATACAAAAAATTGTTCCAACAATATATGGGGAAAAAAGATCATTAGAAACATATATACAAATAAAACACACATGGGAAAGAGAAATGTATGTGACAAATTAAATAAAAAACGAAGGGAGAGTATTGCTTGGGTACGAGTGGGTGTGTGGAGACTAAAGGGTGTGAGAAAAGGACTCCAACAGAATCAATGCCCAATATGTGGTGAAAAGGAAAATATAGAACATATTGTTTATTACTAAAGGGTCAGAGCTTTGGAGGAAATAGTGTACAAATTGTAAATGGCTGAAAATGACAGAAAGATAGCCTTAATCAAACATTTTATTAAGGATAGCAAAAGGGTAAGTGAGTATTTGGCTACAGTAAAAAAGAAATGTATGTGGTCAGCAAAAAGAGAAGTAGATGACACATAAGTTTATAGGTTGTATTAAGAAATGTTGAGCATGACTGTTGTACACTCTTGTTCTTCTTATCATCATCATCATCATCATCACTATTTTATGATTAAAATAAATGTGCTAGATTATAAGGAAAACTTGGTTAGGAATATGGCCTGGGCTGATGTATAGCCATATTCCTTGTATGGGTAGTTAGTATAAATAAATGCATAAAAATATTTTAGAGTATGAGGCAATCTGTACAATATCTGGATCACTATGTGTGACCAATAAAAGGATCTATTATTTGCCATTTACACAGGAATGCTAACTGCACATTCTAAACACTATAAATATATACCTCAGGAAAAACTAATACTCACAGAACACAATATTTATCATGCCACAATCGATCTCCTTTAACATCTAAATTGGCAGCAATGAAAAATTCTCCATAAGGATCTTCAAGCTCCCCATCTAGGATCCAGTGACTCAACATTACATACATAGGCCTGCATACCTGCAAATAAATATTGTTATTTTACAACAGTTCACTGTAAACAAAAGCAGCTTATACATATATCCCAATTCAGACAAACAGCATCTGTGCCGAAAAATCCAGGAAGCCCTGCAACAACACTTTATCAACCAGATGATATTAATTTCATTGTCAGTATGCATGAATTCAGTTTCATAAGCCCCAATGATCCATATTCCCCTATATCAAATACAGAGTTGTAAATATTTCTGAAGCTCAATTCTCTAATTTCATTGCCCTTAATGACAAAGAGCTTTAAGTAAATTATTTGTTGTTGTTCATTTAAGTTCATTTTTTTATTATTATTACTATTATCCCTACTATTAATATTATTAATGATAATAATAATAATAATAATAATAATAATAATAATAATGAATTGGAATAGATACCTTGTGAAGCTCAGTTAATAGTAATGCACTACGAGTTATTTTACACAAGGCTTCATTAAGACTGTTAAGAGGATCGGCTGATAAATCCTGGGCCTATCAATGAAAACAGCATTAAAAAAAAACATTTTTTTTTCTTTTGCTTTATTTCTCAACATTATCTCCATAAAGGCTAATATATTTCTTATATCGGTGATCTAGTTTAATTAAACCATCTCTGAAGTGCGATTTATCAAGGTCCTCAAAATAGCTGTTTACCGCATCAATGACCTCCTCATTGCTGTCAAATCTTTGTCCTCCAAGAAATTTTTTGAGGTTTGGGAATAGGTAGTAGTCACTGGGTGCTAGATCTGATGAATAGCGTGGATGTTCAAGCAATTCTAACCTTAATTCGCACATTTTTTCCATTGTAATGACTGAACGATGGTTCGGAGCATTGTCATGTTGAAACAATATTTTTTTTTTTGTTGTCAAATGAGGTCTATTTCTTTTTACCTCACCACTCAAACATTGCAGTAGTCATTAGTGTTACTTTTACCTTTTCCAAGTAATCAATAAACTTAATTCCCTGTGCATTCCAGAAAACACTTGCCATAACCTTGTTAGCTGATAAAATTGACTTTGCCTTTTTTGGAGTTGGTTCAACTGATGCAATTCACTGTTTTGACTATGATTTACTTTCTGGAGTGCAGTGATGTATCCAAGTTTCATCCATGGTAATAAGATGTCTAAAAAATTTACTGGGATTTTTACAGTAGAGCCTCACCTTCTTAACAGTTTTTCTTTGCAACTTTTGATCACCTGTCAAAAAACATGCACCCATCTTGCACAGACCCTGTGAAAGCCCAAAACATTACTTAAAATATTACCTGCAAGTTCTTTTGATATGTTTACAACCTCTGCTATTTCAAACAACTTTAATCTGTAGTCTTCCCGTAATAAACAATATTTTTTCAATAATCATGTTTTCTGTTTATATAGCTGATATGCTAAACTCCAAAATTAAGTTCTGAAAAATCTGATGGTTCCATTCACCTGACTTTCTCTACATCTCTGCAACAAATTATTCATAAAACGCTTAGACTTCTATTTACTTCATGCTAATCAAGAAAAATATAGCAGAACTAGACTTATTACTTGCTTCCTTGTAAGTGGAGCCGAAATAAAGTGATACTCAAAAGCTGGTTGCTATGTTACTGAAGTTCCTTTGTATGGACAGGATTTGACAAATTCTCATATGAGAAAAGTATGCTTTTTAAAGGTGAAATCAAAAACAAGGAATAAAATATATGTTTCCGGTGAAATCTTGGTATCAAATATGAGTGCAATACCTTCTCTATACACTATGTACATAGTACATATAGAGAAAGTAAAACTGGGGGCTGTCTTGTATTTGGATAAATATAGTAACATGATTCCAAAGTATTGTGCTTATGATCTGATTGCACTTTTCACTACGAATGGGGCCTAACCCTCTACATCAGTTCCTGAATGTTGGGAACTGAAATGGACAACAGAGGTAGTGATTTTTTAGGTGTAATACTAACAAATAATAGGGGTGGGAAGCACATGGCAGGAAGGTGAAGCTAGGCATATCTTGAATGTGTCATTGTATTGCCTTAAATGGAAATTTTCTTTACTTGGTTTTCAAATTCATTATTTATATGTGATTTTCATGTTTTTGGCAATTATTTCAGCCACAGCATAGTTTACATGGGGCACTATTTATATTAGTCATTGAAAATTACTTTATTGTTTTTCAAAATATTCATCTTTATGATCAATACCCTTTTGCATGCGATTGAACCATTTGTCATAGCATTTTCTCCAATCTGCTTGAGACACCTCCAAAACATGTTTTTGAACCCATCAACAGCTTCTTCTGCTGACGAAAATTGTTGTCCAGCATTTTATTCTTAATGTTCAGGACAAAAAGAAGTCATTGGATGCCAAATCAGGACTGTATGGCAGATGAGTCATCAATTAAATTTTTTTAGTGTTCGGTTTTAGACGAGATGTGTGAGTGCTCTTGTTGTCATGATGGATGATTCAATGGAACTTATTTGTTTTCCTTATTTCATAGAAAACTTTCGGCAAACAAATGATTGTGTACCATTCAGAATTAATAGTTATATGTTCCTCTAAAGGCACTGTCGACACATAACCTGCTTTTCTGGGAAAAACAAGGCAACCAATTGTTTCAAAGTGCTTTGAGTGCAAACAACTTCTGTTGGATTTGGTTCATCTTCAAACACAACTGCTATTTATGTTCCGGCCGATATGCATAGATCCATGATTCATCACCTGTTACAATCTTATATATGTCTTTTGAAGCCCCACCATTGAATTTCGTGAACATTTGTGGCATCAACTGACACAAGCATCCTTATGAGATTGTGTCAAATTATGTGGGATCTAACAAGAGCAACCCTTTTATACAGCTAAATGATCATGCAATATTTTATACATGCTGGTGGAACTAATGCCTAGGTTGCCTATATCTCACAATATGTGGCATGACAATGTTGCATCAGTTTTCACACATCATCAATGTTTTCTGGCACAACAAATGATTTTGGATGACCTTCACAAATTTCGTCACTTAGCGAATGGCGGCTACAATTAAACTTGTTATACCAGTAAAGGAATTTAAAATAAGAACTGAAGCTTTCCTGGCAACGTATTAATTCAAAATCTTCTCGGGCTTCTAGCCAGGTAAAAACATACAAACATAAAAACATAAAAACCATACATCTTTTAAATATGCATCCTTTGTGTCAAAATTATATTTTAACTCTGAATACCCTTGCTTCATTTGATAATTATTTCTCCCCACAGATGATGCACTGAGGGCATGGATGTTGCTCTCCTCCAATCCACTTGAAACCGAATGGTAAATATGCTTCTTGTTACTGCATTTTAAGATTTACTCACAAATACGGAAATCTGCAAAGTACTGGTAAGAGCAAAAGTTTTATTTTCAACACTAAAGTTTGCTTTTTATCACAAACAGATCCATTTTATTTACAATTAAATTTTTGGCTTATGCATAAAAATACAAGACTCAATTAAAATACTCTCAACTGGTCAATGTGTTTTATCTACATAGAAATCTTAATCGTTATTACCGCTCATAAGACAACCATTATTAGCACAAACAAAATATTTTTTATAAATCCTTTTTATTGAACATACAATTTTGGATTCAGGGGGGCTCAAAATAATATTTACAGTGAAACTTCATCAAATTTTTGGGTGGAGTGCAATACTTCCCCTACATACTATACACAGTAGAGAAAATAAAAATGTATTTTTTTAATGGTGGCTATGAATACAATATTTCTACTCCAATCCCAGCATATGAAGTTAAAGAGTGTTTTACAGACTTTACGTTTTAACTCCACTTTTCTAAATATGAGTACAGGTTTCTAAATACAGGAAGCTTACTGATCCCAGAAGGAATTTGATTGTGTCTCTGATGACAGGGTCTCCATGCTGCAAGAAACCATGTACACATGATGCCAATGCTCCACCCTTTCTGTCTTTGCAGGCATTGGCCACTGCAACCAAACACTTCATGCGCGCCTGGGGCTCCATAGTCCAAACAGCAAGCCTTCGGAGTGTGAGACCCTCATGTCGAGACTGTGGCTGCTCCTCACTGAGTGGTGAGTCCACCAACATATCTAGCTGCTGTTGTATCTGGAAACCAGAAGTTATTTGGAGTAAATTTCTCATTAAATGTAGTCCTCTCATTACAATTTTTTCAGCTGCCCTTTTAATTAGTAGAGTAGTATTATAATAATGATTTTGTAGTTGTTGATAATGATTATAAATTGTATAAACTTACCAATTTATAACATCTTTAAGGGCCAAATAACAAGCTAATTTTCTTTCTTTCTTAAGGCTGTTAAGACTGTTTGCTAAAATTAATATTTGTTGTTTTTAAGGCAAATAATTTATTATTATTAACAAACATTTAGCTTTGCTAAAAGTTCTTTATGAACTATTTTTAAATGCAGGTTATAAAAGTACACTCTATTTTTACTTTTCCTACCACGTGTAGTGAACCAGATTAATGTTTAATCTAACAAAATATACAGGCTGTTTCAAAACAACACCAAATGAAAGTAGCAGTCAATTAGCTTAAACTTCGACTTGTCTGAAACTTGATATTGCAGCTTTCAAACTCTTCTACTTAAAGTTTTGTGTATGTTTAAAAATTGCACACATTTGGGATTAGGCAGTGAAAGTTGTCATACGCCAGTTAACAACCTCAGAACATGTTATATGAAACACATAACAAAACCCATATGCTACGTTTTCCATTACTAAGATGACCAGTGCCGCGCCAGCATGCCTATCAAACAACCTCTACACCATGCAACTGGGACCTTCACTACCAACCAGCATCTCTCTTGGAGTGGGCCAGGCATGTGCCATTTGGTTATGTATGACTGCCCAATTCATGGTGATTTTATGGCAGTTTTTGTATGTGCCGAATTTAGAGCTGAAAATTATGTTCACATATCATGTACAATATGACCAACAAGGTCCACATCTTGTTTTGAAACACCCTGTATAATACTATTAAAGGAATAGTACTGAGTCATGAGTGACTGGAGGTTAGCATACAGTGGCATGTGAGCCATGGATGGAGAAAGCTATCAACTGTCTATACATCAAAGCATCAAGTGAATTATTTGTAGCAGTTAATTACTTTATTTGTAACCAGATGTTGAGTCAATAATGACGTTTGTTAAACTGGTGTAGAAATGGGATATTTATGCCGAGATGGAGATGAAAAGTTTGCTGGCCGAAATGAAGGGATTTTTTTTTGGTAGTGTTTAACGCTTTTATTGCTCTGGCACTGCAAGTGATGACACTGATGATACATGAAGATGGAGCCCCGGTGGAATGAGATGGCAGGGGAAACCAGAGAAGCCAGAACCCAGAAAATACCCGCCCCTGCGCCGCTTTGTCCACTACAAAGATGGATGAGAAACTGAAAACTAAAATGGAGAAAATGAAAAACAGAGTGGAGAAGATGATGGAGGAGAGGATGGTGTCCAGCATAAGAAAAATGGAATTGAAAAAATGTAACTCAGCAAGTAGAAGATGGAAAATTAAAATGGAGTAGGCAATGCAGAACATGAAGACACAATTAACGACCAAAATCAACAGGACTGGCCAGCGTAGAGAAAAACATGGAAGATGAAGGATTAAGGAATTTGACCAACATGTTAACACCCTGGAGTGGGTCAAAGAACATGTTAATGCCCTGGAAGACCTTGGGAAATATTTTAATGCCCTGGAGAAAAGAGTCGAAAATAACGCCAAGCAACTAAATACCATGATGGAAAAGATGCTGGGTGGAAGGTTAAAAGAGTTGAAAGTTGATATACGTTACAAGACATAATATCCATGTGTGTCAAGCCACTCAAGTATGATAGTTGGTCTTCTGCCAACAGTTTGCCACCATATCCGAGACCAGCCAACAATATCCTTGTGGTCAGAGGAAGCTGTGCAGCTGATAGTAAGCCTCCAGTGACAGGCGGCAGAAGTACTGAATGTGATCCTGATGTCGGCAAAGTCCAGGGAGATCGGCAAGATCTCAATCAGTCCCTTTCCACAAATAATGTATTGCAAATACTGTAAGAGTATTATATTTTGTTACTTTTTGAAGTTTTAACTCAATAGCAGCTTAAAATTTACAGATATAAAATTTTTGCAAAAGGAATAATAATAAAAATAAAGCAAATACCCGATTTGTGAGATTATTTGGATATGACCATAAACTGTTGGTCCCTTTGACTCTATTACAACCGTTTTCGACTGTGCATATATGACTATAATTAAACAGGCAAGGAATATTATGGATAAAGAAACTTCATTTATTCACACATTAAGTATGGAATTACTCTTTGGGAAAATATCACAGAAACAGAAAAAAAAAAAAAAAAAAAAAAAAAAAAAATCTGATGTGTTCCATTCACATGTCTTTCTCTACCTATTCTATAACCAATTATTATGAACATTACTAAAGACTATTTTTTTTTATCTGCACTATGCTAATCAAGATAAATGTTACCAGAAATGATGTTATTACTTAGCTCCTTCTAAGGAAAAGGGAAATGCATTAGGCTAAAGCGGTAGTCAAACCTTTTAAAAGCTGTTCTTTTTCATGGCCAGGAGTAAAACAAACGAGAGATGAAACAGATAAGGGCTCTCCTTTTAGAAAATTAAGTGTTTTAAAATTGAAACCAATAATAATTTAAAAAAAAAAAAAAAAACCAACAACAACTATGACATACATTGCGTATTTTAATTTTTCTTGGTTCTGATTTGAATTCATTTATATTTTATTTGAAAAATAAAATTAGGATATACATTTTAATTGCCATATATATGTGTTTAACATATGGCATTTTAATAAAAATTGTTCAAACCAGAGAAATAGAACATTTTGATAAATTCCACGTAGAGGGTATTTGGGTGGCAGTATTACCTAAAAATCATTTCATATCCTTGGAAGGCCCTGAGCTTATATGACAACTTTGATATCTATGCAACTTTTCATTTTTAAATTATGCTGTACACATAAACACGTACACCCACACACATAGAGATACACTCTGACTTTTTCTAAAAATGCTTTCTTTTTGGATTCAGGGGTACTCAAAACATGGATTTCTGGTTCAATTTCAGTATCAAATTTATGGAAGGCATACAAAACCTTCTCTACCTATGTACATTGTACATTTGTGTTAGAGAAAGCAATGCATATTATTTCCATTTTAATCATTTAGTTATTTACCAACACAACACATATGGACGTATCTCACAGTAACAAAAAGTTTAAAAATTATAGCCATTGTTTTAGGGCAAATATAAGACAAAATACAGCTGAACTTGCTGGTAGTATAAAAGTTAAACTAGAACAAATAACAGAAACAACGCTGTTATTTTGCATCTTATAGTTGCAATAGGAGTGTAGCTCATAGAGAGAGAGTATGTGAGTGAGTGAGAGTGAGGTAGAGGGAGTGAGGGTTGTGTGAGTGAGTGTGTGTGGGGGGGGGGTTGTATGCGTGCATGCCTAATGCTTAGGGTTCGGTAACCAACCCATTCTCCTTCTTGCTTCCCAATATTTAGAGGACAAGTCTAGATACAAAATTAATTATTCAAAGAGTAATAATGATCCATATTCACTTCTTTTTAATTACATAACAGAATGTTGGAGATGGTAGTAATCCAATTTTACTTAAATGTTTGCTAAGACTGTTCAGTGTTAAGCTGAAAGTGGCAACAGCTATTTTTCGACACAGTTCAGGTATTAGTTTCAGGCTTTTTATAGATATTTCTCCTTGGAGTTAATATATTTGTAGTTAATTTAGAGATATTACCATTATTGGTTTTCTTCCTATTGGTACATTTAACTGACTCTAGTGTTATGTTATTTTGTATTTTGGTTCCTTGTTTTTGCTCTGATATCTGCTTTGTCATTATCACTCAATCTACAATGTACAGGAATTCATTGGAAGATTATGCTCTTTTATAATCTTTTTATTTGACTAAATGATCAGTTTCTACAATGTACAGGAATTCATTGGAATACTATGCTCTTTTTCAATATTTTTATTTGTTTAACTAAACAATGAATTTCTATTATTTTTGGATCCTGAGTTAACATCATTGCTTGTTGAATTGAATTAATTAAAGTGGTACTGTTAACACACACTTCACTTACTTTTATTGAGTAGGACAATTGTTTCGTGGACCGTTACCCGCAACAACTAAAATGGCGATCCAAGAGGTAAGCAATTCAATATCTTACAACACTGATTTTGGACAATCCAACAAGAAAGTTAGAAAAAATCTACATTCATAAATACCGCCACAGATTGATGAACATGGAGTTCCCCCCTAAGGATTGCTTAACAAGTCTCATCGCCCACCCAACAGATGTCACCACAACCACAACTTGGAATCCAAACCCAAGCAGTAGTGGTTCAACAGCTGAGGATGCGGGCAATGGTCTGCAAAACAATTGTCCTACTCAATAAAAGTAAGTGGAGTGTGTGTTAACAGTACCACTTTAATTAATTCAATTTGATGATGCCTCCACTGTAAGCAGCTTCAAAATTATACATCATTGCTTGTGTTTGAGTTCTACAGTTTCATGAAATTGAATGTTTAATGAAATTACAATATTTTTGCATTTTTGTGATCAAACAACACATATTTAAGAAGTGTAGACCATATCAATTTTTCGATCAAAATTTTATTTTCCATCCTACATTTTTGTACGTGGTGGCACATGAATATGTGACATATTTTAATAGTGATTACAATTTGTGTCTCTAGTTATATTTCATTCAAATTTCATTGCAAGGTGTTTTGTTTCATGGAAATGTCGATAGAGGCATGTTGCTGTAATATCACAAGTGCCTTGTTTCGCAGTTAGCATGCCAGGCCTAAATGTGTGCCACAGTTTGGAACAGTTATTGTGTTCTTATGCTCATGATGTCACCACAGGAGCATGCCGAATCACCAAGTGGTGTGCTAGCAGCATTTTGCAGTATACAACATAATTGTCATCATCATCAACTCTTCATGGTTTAGAATTCTCCTGTTCTGGCCTCATATTTCTTCCCATCTTTTTTACTAAACTTCCTATTGTTCTATAGCCTGAAGGTTATATGACTGTAATGGAATGCGATAGTTATCCATTCTTTGTAAATGACTTTACCATTTTTCTCTATTTATTTGTATTTTTTCTTTTAATAAAAACATGTCTAATTCTCTCCTTATGTCTTTATTTTCTAATAAGATCTTGTCTGGTAGATCCTTTTATTGCTCAGAGATATTTCATTTCTGCCGCTTGTATTCGGCTCCAATCTTTCTCTTTAAGTATCCATGTCACCGAACCATATAGTAAAACCAGAACAGATACTGGCTTAAAATATTTTAGATTTGTATCCTTTCAGGTTTTTCTTTTCAAGGCAAGAGCAATTATTTCACAAATATATTGGAGCTTACTCACTTTATTACTTATTTCTTAATTGTTTGTTTTAAAGATAACATTGCAGCCCAAGTAATTAAATTTTCATACCTGTTCTAACACACTATTATTTAACATACCTATCTTCAACCTTTCTAATTGTTTTCCTATAAATGCCATAACCTTTGATTTTTCCTACTGATATGCTTAAATTATAATCCTGTATCTATTTTTGTAACTTGTGCATGCTTATTTGCAGCTTATCCTCTCTGTTTTGTATTAACGTCATATCATTTATGAAGAGTAGCATATTTAACACACTTTTACTTATTTTTATTTTGAATGGTATTTCACCTTTTAATTTTCTAAGAATATTATCCATGTAAATGTTAATGACAGCGGAGCAAAACTACATCCTAGTCTTAAACCATTATTAAGTACCATATCTTGTGATAATCGTCCATTTCCTAGAACTATTTTATTTTTGTTTCTTGATATATGTTCCTGAGTGCATCTATCAATTGTTTTGGATATCTTTTTACCTTTTTTACATTGTGTGCATAGTGTATAGAGAAGGTATTGCAAAAATTTGATACTGTGATTTCACTGGAAATAGATGATTTAGGGTCTCCAGTATCAAAAAAAAAATCTGATGTGTTCCATTCACATGACTTCTTCACATTGCTGTAACAAATTATTGTTATAAAGAATATTCTTCCATCTATTTATTTATATTAGCAGAAATTGTCTTAATTACTTGCTTCCTTGCAAGTAGAATGGAAATAAGGAATAATCTAGGCTAAAACAATGGTCAAATCTCTTAAAAGCTGGTTGCCATGTCGTTGAAATCAGTTTCTATACAACTTTCCATATGAGAAAAATTTAAGTATTTTAAATCTGAAATAAAGAACAAGGAATAATCTCAAAAATGTAAATTCCACAACAAAAAAATGTATATTACATAAATTGACTGTTTTAACACAATCTAAATTTTTTTCTATCCCTTACGGTTTACCAGTTACACAAAATCCAAAATTCATTCAGAATAAAGAGATCTTTAGAGGCTATTCCTAGAAAATTCAAGATGTACATTTTATTTGCCATATAAATATATTTAATATATGGTATTTTAATCAAAATTGGAGTGCCATTTTTGAGAAAATCAAAAATTTTCAACCTTTGTCCATGTAACGGGTAGTTTGGGGTGAAGGGATATTTCTCAAAACCTTCATGTCACATCCCTGGAAGATACTAATCTTAAATATTAAGTTTGGCGTTACCAACTTTTTTTTTTTTTTTTTTTTTTTTTTTTTTTTTTTTTTTGGGGTTATCATGACATACACACCCATGCAAGCACTCATCCCCCCCCCACACACACGTTTTCTAAAAATGCTTGTTTTGGATGCAGGGGACCCTAAAACATAAATTTCTGGTGAAATCTTGGTATCAAATTTATGGGTGGAATGCAGTACCTTCTCTATATTTGTTGCCCTTCGTGGTGTAATGATTACCATGCTAACTTCATATACCCAAGGTTGCGGGTTCAAACCCAGCGGAGGACGTTGGATTTTTTCGGGCGTAAAAATCCTTAGCATGGCTTCCTTCGGAAGGGAAGTAAAGCAGTTAGTCCCGTGTTGTAGATTTACGGCACGCAAAAGAACCTCAAGCCTGATAAAGGTCTCTGAGCAAAATTTAGCAGTCTTTCACGCCAGTATAGAATGGGACGCTGAGAACCATAGCAGTTAAAGAGCATCCATGAATATCACGCCATTTCCATTTTCCTTCTCTATGCACTATGTACATAATATGTGCAGAGAAAATAAAATGGTATTACAAAATACACTTAGGATAATAGAGAAAGCATTCGTAAATATCAATTTTTAAAAATTATATGGTTATAATGGTTCTTTGAATGTACATATATGAAAGCATAAAAATACTGCATTTCACAAAAAGGAGCACAAAAACAGCAATGTACATAATTACTACCTAAGAAACAATAATTTATATTTTACATCTACATTTAGACATATTTTAAGTAATCAAAATGTAAGAGGTATGCAGGAAGCAACCATTTAATAAACTACCTATAGAAATACAAATTATTAAAAATACAAGTGTACATTAAGTGGTAAAAAAGAACTTATTAGAAAATGCTTTTATAGCCCAGCAGAATGAAAATTGAATAACACAAGGTTGACTGAGTTAAAAATATGCATATACATATCCTTTGTATTAAAGGATGAATAAAATCGGTTAAGTTGACTATATATTGATTTGTATAAAAGTACCTTATATGCATTCTCTTTAAAAGAATAAAAAAACATAAAATATGAGATTTCAGAAATTAGTATAAAACAATACCCAGTTTAAAAGTTTGAGCCCTTGAAAATTTAAAATAAATTATATGAGTATTAGTTGTACAGGAATAACTTGTAAGTTAGGATTCCATAATTTTGGAATTAAGCATATCTTCTATGCATATAAAAGAAGACATAACAACTTAATTCTTAAATCAAATTTAAAGTGTGCCACATATATTTTAAATTGAAGAACGTTAAGCTGATAATGTACAAATATGTGTGCTTAGGGACATGGGAAATGTACAGCTAAACCTCTCTCTTTCTTTTGACAATTGGTTATCAATACATTAAGCGTATCTATGTGAAAAGAAATCCTCTGGGTTTTTTTTATTTATTTATTTATTTGTTATCATTCCGACTACAAGGGCATATGTGACACCATTAGATTATTATTAAAATTTTAAAACAAGTACATGTTAGTAACTGAAATAATATAAAACACCTATAATATTAACAGAAAAACAGTGAATTACAATAACAACAGAAATTAATAGTAAGTAATTGTAAAATACACAGTCACAAAAAGGTAAACTAGATAATATTAGCACTGAAATTCAAACAAAGCTAATTAATTATAAACCATTAATCAGTTTAAATTAGATTTTATCAAGTCAGTCAGTCCTATGTCTCTTATTACTTCTTGGTATGTGGATATGCTTGAATATATTCTACAGCTCCTTGGAGTTCCTCGTTGATGCTATGGATTTTCCTGTAGTGGACATAGTGCTTGCAGCAGCAGATGATGTGTTCAACTATTAATGTGGTGTTGCAGTAAGAGCACTCGGGGAGTTGATCCTATGTAAAGAGGTGTACGTGTGTAAGTCTTGTATGGCCAAATTAGAGTTTTGTAATTAGAACTTGATTTTTCCTGATAAGGGAAGTATATGGAAGCAGGGTAGTGGAATTATTCCATACATTATGAGTTTGCTGTTTTGTAAAGAGGTCCAGTGAAGTTTCCACTGGTTTTTATTGTGGTGCTTCATGAACATGAGCATGTCTGAATGGGGGATTTATAAGTTTGCTTTGGCCATAGAATCGGAAGCTGCTTGTTTGGCTACAGAGTCAGCCAATTTGTTTCCAGTAATGCCTTTGTGAGAGGGAATCCAGATGAATGACCTTTTTCTAGAACAAATTGTAGAAGACAATATATTTGAACTATACTGTGATGAGAGAAGCGGTCTTGAAGAGCTTGAAGTGTACTTATAGTATCTGAGAGAATAATGAACTTGTGCTGAGGAGACAGGATATAGTATAATGCTTCTTTAATTGCCATAAGTTTGCAGGAAAAAACAGAATTCAGGTAAGCAGAGGGAAAGAATATGAGAAGTACTAGTTGTAATGGCACAGCCACATCCCTGAGTAGTTTTGAACTGTCTGTAAACAACTTATGGCCCTGATGGTACTGAGCCAGAAATTCGTTGAGGAGCTGGTTATATATGATACATTAGTTTTTTTTTTTTTACTTTCTCTACATGTACTATGTACATAGTGCATAGAGAATGCATTGCATTCCACCCAAAAATCTGATAGCAAGTTTTCACTGGAAATACATGTTTTAGAGTCTCCTGTACCCCAAAAAAGCATTTTTGGAAAAAGGCCTGCATGTATGCATGTGCGTGCGTGGGTACATGTGCATGTCTGTGAACACTAATTCATAAACAAAAAATTGGTAAAATACCAAACTTGGTATTTAAGTTGTGTATCTTCCAGGGATGTGACACAAAGATTTTGAGAAACATCCCCCTACCCCAAACTACCCTTTACATGGAAAATTTATTTGAAAATTTTGATTTTCTCACAAATGGCTCTAACAATTTTGATTAAAATACTGTATATTCAATATATTTATACAGCAAATAATATGTATATCTTGAATTTTTGGGATTAGCCTCTTAAGACCTCTTTATTCTTAATGAATTTTGTGGAATTCTGTGTAACTGGTAACTGTAAGAGATAGACAGAAACTTAGAACACAAAAAATGTAGATCATGCTTAAACACACAATTTATGTCAAATACGTCCCCCCCCCCCCCCTGGAATTGACCATTTCTGAGATATTGCTTGTTATTTGCTTCAGATTTAAAATACTTAGATTTTTCTCTCACGGAAAGTTGTAAACTCCTGGCACTGCATAGAAACGGATTTCAATCACACGGCAACCAGTGTTTAAAAGATTTTACTATCACTCTAACCTAGTGTATTCCCTTATTTCCCTTCTACTTACAAGGAAGCAAAAGCAAGTAATTAAGACAATTTTTGCTATTGTTTATCCTGATTATCATAAAGTAGATAGAAGAATATGCTCTTTAATAATAATTTGTTACAGCGATGTACAGAAAGTCATGTGGTGGAACACATCAAATTTTTTATACTCTTACTAAAGCCCAAATTGATGTCTGGAAGCTGTGTCTTTCAGTGTGGATTTTCCAATGTAGTTAATATGCCCATTATAAGGGGAAGTGAAATAGTAACAGAAACATGTTGTAGTCTACCAGTGAAGGTTAATGGACTACATTGAGGCATAGAATGAGAGAATGAGAGTTGAAGGCTATAAGGAATAATGTACCATTGAGCAATGACCCTTGGGGAACGCCATTGATTACATGAAAGTTGTTTGACAGAACTCCATTTACTTGGACTTGAATTTGTCTGTTGTATTATAAGTTATGAATGAAGTAGATTATGTTTCCAGACATTCCTTGTTCTAGTAGTATTCTTAGGACTCGAGTTTTCCCAACATGTCATAAACCTTTTCAATATCAAGACTGACTAGACAGATATGTTGCCTATAGTGAAATGTCAGTTTCAAGTGATATGAGAGTATACAACGTAGAGTGATGATGTCGCAAATCATGATGGACAGGGCTAAAAAACGTTCTCTCTCTAAGGTCCATCTCAGACAAACACCTTGGAATATATTACCTAGACTCACCGCTGGAACTGGTGCTAATTGAAATTGGTGAGTGGCAAACATACTTTCTGCCGTATGTTCAGTACGCTTAAAAGTGAGATGATTAGGGTTTAATAATTAACACGGTGCACTTCTATGCTGTATAACTGTACCAACCACCAGAAAAATGATTCCTAGATCACTTTCCATCAGTAAGAATAAATTGTAACATTTGCATTCCAAATTCATTCTGATTTATTCTCGTTGGTTTCCTCCGTCACTAAGCGAATGATAATTTATTTTAGGTTCCTAATACATAGACTAGAATTATTGAGTAAGCTGTCAGATGCTCTGAGACGTAACAAATTTGTGCCATCGAAATGAAAAATTGAATAAAGGCAAGATGATACTAAACCCTGACACAGTTCCTTCAGTATTTAGTTTCCCTTCTCATCTGACAAAGCTAATGAAAACACTAATTTCATTCTTATAGCGATTTTGTATATGTTTCATTAGCATAGAAGGCAGTGCTAAAATATTAGATTCAAAATTATAATTTGTCCTAAATAAAAAAAAAAAAAAAAATACCCAAAATCTCGATTAAGTTAATTTTTCAAATCTGTAATTTCAGACTGAATCACAATCCCACAGGGTGCAAAAAGGAATTTTGCAAAAGTGTTATAACATAAAGAATATTAATAATAGATTCTAATTTTAGATTTGTCTATAAATTATTTCAGGAAGCACAGATCATACTCTCCTGTTATGCACATATTAATATACCTATCTTATCTAACTCAAATATACCACAAATACTGATAGAAAATGTTTACTTAACATTTTGAATATAGTTTACTGAAGAGGAATACAGATACCTAATTTCACTGTAATGTACCTAATTTTATACTGTACATACCATCTCTGAAAATCCAATATTGTACATTTTTTTCTGCTGAATCATTTTATTTATTTACATACCGCCTTAGGTAATATCATTGTATTACCATTTTGACCTTCATATTTGAGCTGTACATTAAAACTGTATTTCTCGATTAACTTAACACACATTCAGTATCGCATTCAATTTCCAGGCTCTTGAGGGTGGGGAATAAGAATAGCTTCATCAGTCTAGAATCGAACCCAGCATATTTTACATTTTTAATTCAGCATTTTGACCACTTTACTGTAGACACTCTCTTAACAAACCCTCTATATAATTCTTGTTGACGACTTTGTGCTTTAAAGTAAAAAGCAGAAAATATACATGGAATCAGAGAAGAAACTGAGAAAACGGAATTAAACTTGAATTATGCCCTCTGTGATGCTTACATCCTGTTTGTAGTAAAACACTTTAAACGCAGGTATGCGATATTCAAATTCAACAATAGTATTTACTTCTGTTTTGTTCAGTTGTGGGATGAAATTCCATCTAGACAATGAAGTGATTTTATTCAACTCCCAACAGAACATTCAAAATCTAATCCCTGTGCATAGATGCTGACGATCATAAAGAACGTGTTGTCGCAATTATTTCCTACTCAGGTAGCCTTATGACTTAATTATAGCTGTTTTAAGTTTCTCTGTTTTCCCATTACAAACAATGTATTGCGTGCGACCTAGGGAGTCTCTTGCCCTCCACCAGACTTCTTCATATTAAGACAGCGTTTCTGGTCTGCACAGCTAGGCGGGTAGGGGTTTGATCTCAGACGATTATTTACCATCTTCTCTAGTAGCTCATATTGTACAAGTACAATTGGGGAAGATGGAGTTCTGAGTTAGGCTTTGAATGGATGTGACAATGGATTTATGCCACTGAATCAGGAAAAATATGCTTTGTCCAGACATGGTTATATATTGCAAGTAAATATGACATGGCTACAAGAGGCAGATTTCGTAAAAAATCATAAGGTATATTATCGGGCCCAGGACTGCTGTTTTTAGAGCTTCAGTCATTTCCTTTGAACTAATTAGATCACTATAAGGGTGTTTGCAAGTATGGGATGTATCTGCATCCACATTCCCATCAGGCGTGAGATTTTATAGAAAGAAATTTTGGATCATAGTTATCACTGGAACATTTAGCAAAGATTTTTTGTTGTTTTTAATAATGTTTCTAGCTAAGCTCTTGATTTCATACAAGAAATCCTATTTTCCACTGTGGAGATTTTTTATATACACGAAACACTTTATATTTAGCAACTGCAGCCAATTTGCAGTCCTCATTCCACCATGGAACAGTTTTCTTACAATGACCAGCATCTTCTTTGGAACATGGCAATTAGCTGTACTCTTAGGGTGAAAGTAAACTGATCAACAATTGACTGGATGGTAAGATTAAAGAAGTCATAGATTTACGGCACGTAAAAGAACCTCAAGACTGATAGGAGGTCTCTGAGCAAAATTAAGCGGTCTGTCACCCTCAATTTAGAATGGGACCCTGAGAACCATGGCAGGTAAAGAGCGTCCATAAATAACACACCATTTATTTAATGTTGCTTGAGGAGTTGTATAATTATCATAGTGAGTAGGTTCAGTAAGATTTAGAACAAAATCAAATTTGTCTGCTAGGGAGGTAATTATTTTATCCCTGGGGTTTGGCCACCCCATATTGTGTTATGGCATTATGATGATTGCTTGTTCTTTCTTTGGTGGTGTCTGAGCTGCAGATGCACAGCTGATTGGGTTAACATTGTAGCTGTAGGATATGTTAAAACAGTAGATAAAGGTGAACAGCTGCTGTACAATAATAAATAGTTTAGGTAATTGTTTTATTAGTTCTCGCAGTTCTTGGGCATCTATTTCTTGACTGTTGGGCAAGTATATATTGTCACACCCATATCATGCTTACCGTGGTTTTAATGAATGTTCAAGTTGGCAATGTCGCAACATTATAATTATAAATTACAATGCTACCACATCCTGATATGCAATATCATAAGAGATATTTATAACCATTTACTAGGACTAGCTAGAAGATTTTTAGATTTAAGTTTCATCTATTGGATCTCTTGAATTTTACAATTTATCAAGGCTCGCTAGTAGCTTTTCTTCCACTTTGGAGCTTCTTGTTTTCATGCTTCTGAATACAACTTCCTAATGGTATGTGCAAAGGATTCAATGTTTCAGTAATTTGCAGGGCAATAGGAAGTATATCATTTGTCCTCACTGTGTTTTCATAAAAGCTGAGTGTAATTCACAGCATAGTTTTCTGAGCCAGAATTATTTATTTCCTTAATTGGAACCAACACCAATACTAATCTATCACCAACAGATGCTATGACATCAGTTTTCTTTTGTTTTTTGGGTGGCTGTTTATTTTGTGGTGTACCTCTTCTACTTGAAGTTTTATCAGACAAATCAGTCAATGAAACATTGGCGTTATTAAATGACAACAGACCATTGCCATCAGTAGTGGCTCTAGAGGTGGACATAAGCCTCTTAACCCCAGTACATAACTCAAGTAGAGTTTTAACTACAGCCAGCTCTTGGTCAGTCGTAGCAGAGGTTTCTGTTATGAGACTACCAATTCCTGGGAGGAAGTAGCCTTAGGAGGAAATTTTGGTAGGTCAAAGCTCACTTCTATAACTAGGGAAGGGCCACTATTTACAATACTCTCAGCAGACACTGACATGGTATGGCGAACTATACCAGAAGTACCGGCAGGTAAGTCAGCACTGCAAAATTTTGCAAGATGCCCCTCTTGTTTACATACAAAACACATGGGTGTGTCAGAAGATGCATAAACCCAGGATGTTGGGCCTTCAGTTTATTTGTATACTTGGGGGAAGCTTTCTGTAATTATCTAGATGTACATGCGTTTGGCATGTGAAACTAAAAATGTGAGAAAAACCACATTCAGAGATTCCTGCTCTTAGGTAGGTTATGGATGACATGGCTTCACGTCCCACTCAATCAGTTGTTTTTCTATAATATGGTTTGGAATAGCAGGGAAATGTGAACAAAATGAGACTTTTATTCTGAGCTATTAAGGGCCTCAGTTGGAGTTGAACATTGTTTATAATAATTGTGGAGTGCATAGTTGATATTTCTTCTACTACTATAGTGTTTGCAAGGAACATGCATACATGCACATTGGAAATGCGAGAAGCAAGTCTAATAACTGTAGGTTGTTTAAGTTTACTTATGAATATGTAGTCTTTGATAGTTAACCCATCATGAGATTCGACAACGATTGCTTGTCCTTTCTTTAGTGATGTCTGAGCTATAGAAGCATAGCTGATTGGTTCTGTGGTTAACATTGTAGCTGTAGGATATCTTAAAACTGTAGATAAAGGTGAACAGCTGTACTCAGCAGTGTTATGAAAATATGCTAACCCACTAATTTGTTTTATTGAGATGGCAAACCAATTTTAAATAAGATTCTGTAGTTAGCACACAAGAAGCTTGTAAAAATTGCTATTTGCATTAGTTCATCATTAGTTTCCTAGCATTCCCACAAAAAAAAACTCCCGGAACCTCTCAGAAAATGGCTACACACCACAGACCTACATATTTCAGAAACAGAAGATTTGATCAAACTCACCAACCTATGCATAAAATAGTCAGCTTTCACTTTTAACAACCACATATATCAGTAAGTCACAGGCCTAGCTATGGGAAACCCACTTTCCCCATTCCTGGCAGAACTGTTTATGGGTGCATTTGAGACACACATTACCAAAGCCTTCCCACAGATTTTTAAAACTTGGTACAGATATGTATATGAGATTTTCGCCATAGTCCCAGGAAAACTAGCACTAGATGCCTTAAAACTCCTCAACCTACAGGAACCTAAAATAAAATTAACTATAGAAAGAGAAAATGATGACTGCATCCCATTTCTAGATCTAAATATATTCAAAAAGAATAACAAAATAGAATTTGGAATACACAGGAAAGCCATACACAACAACTATATAAAAAGAAATAGCTTCAACCCAATTCCACACCAATTTGCAGTGTTCAATAGTCTAGCTTTCAGACTAGTTAATGTTCCTCTCGATCCCACTGAATATAAAAAAGAATATAACTACATTCTAAACACAGTGGTAGACAATGGTTTCAATACCTCCACCATCATCAAAAAGATCAATAAATACAAAAGACAGAAATACATCAGAGAAATTACCACCTTAACCCATAAAGAAAAATCTCCCAAATTTCACAAAATCACATACAACCCACAACAAGTTCTAAAAAGTATTCAAGAAACTCAACATCAAACAAGCACTGATAAATAAATACAGTGTAAAAAAACTCCTGGGCTCCTCTCTAAAGGACAAAATACCCTGGAGAAAAAAATCAGGAATTTATGCAATTGAATGTCAAGACTGCAACATGAAATACATTGGGAAGACAATAAGAAATCTTGAAATGCAACAAAGAATGTAGAAGACACATCAAGTCAAAACAGTTGGAAAAATCTGCAGTTGCTCATCACTTTTGGGAATAATGCCAAGAAATTAACCCTTGAAAGAACTTTCGAATCCGTTTGAATTATCAGCATGGGAGAAAATCTACATTCATAAATACTACCACACATTGATGAACATGGAGGTCCCCCCCTAATGATTGCTAAACCTATCTCATCGCCCGCCTAACAGATGTCACCGCAACTAACACACCTACAACTAACACACCTACAACTAACACACCTACACCAAGCAGTAGTGGTTCACCAGCTGAGGTTGTGGGCAACGGTCTGCAAAACAATTGTCCTGCACAATAAAAGTAAAAGAAATGTGAATTAATACTTATTACATTATTTAATTCAGTTCTTCATTTGCTTAGTATACTATAAACACAAATACATGAGTTGGTGCACACAAATATTCAGTAATTTAGCAAAATTGCCAGAGTAACTGAAAGTGTGTTTATAACACATTCCAAGGCCTCCTCTAACTACTCCTTTAGTTTAATTTTAGTCCTAGAGAGAAATGTTTTTTCCAATAAGAATGCTTATAAATTCTCTAGGTCCATTAGCAGCTGATATTATGGTTTAAAATGAAACACTTAATCTGCCTCATACGCCATGACCTTAGTAGTAATCTATAATATTTTTTCATGCTTGGCTACTACCATACCCATGAAGCTTGAGCTTATTTTTCCCCTCTATGATATTCGTAATAAACATATACTGCGAATGACACACAACTCCCAGTTCTCAACATTAATATTTTGGGAAAAAACCATTGTCTTGTATTTGGTTAAATATGAAATAATTTATGCCTCCTAAAGGTCCAATGTTTATTCACTATCACTAGATTTCTGAGAAATAAGCTGAGGCAATATTTTAAAAGGTGAATGAGCAGTTTATTGAGAAAATATGATACCATATTTATCCAAATACAAAATAAGTTTTTTTTCTCAAAATATTAATGTTCAGAACTGGGGGATCGTCTTGCATTTGCAATATATGCTTTTCGAATACCATAGGAGAAAAAAGTAAGTTTCAAACTTTGTGGTTATGACAGTGGCGAAGCCTGAGGGGAATGGATAGATTAATGCCAAGGTCGCAAAATATGCGCCAGATTTTGTGTGTTCCATTTTGTGCCAAAAATTAGCTGTTTATAGGCCTATGAGTATTTTCATAAGATTACTCTCTGAGAGTAAAATAAAATTAGAGGACTTCTAAGTATATTGTCTTAACAGAAAATTAATGTTTTGTCGATACAGCTACGCTCCCAACCTAGCTGTAAAGGTCAACCACACACATTTCATACATTTCTGTACTCGGTATCTCCTGTCCAAAATATGAATTTATGCACAAATTCAAATTAGGTAAAATGTTTTGTGATACATTATGTTAAGTATGTTGTCTTTATTGAAAATCATATCCATAATCATCATTACAACTAAGCTGCCGCCATCACCACCAAACACAGACATAGTGGTACATTACGTTCTCTCTTCTCTGTCTCTCTCACTTGCAATGTAAATTTTTGTGCAAATTCAATTTAGGTAAAAATAGTGCAAAATGTGTTATAGAATGGATATGAATATTTATTTTCCCAAATTTTACAAATTATTATACATTTCCGTAGATTTTTATCTCTCCACTAAGTTGCTGTTTACCTTGGGGCCCAATAGGCTTAAACCCTGTAGTTGCCAAGCTATTGGGCTCTACTATATCTTAAATCTAATACTTACTACTTCTTAGTGTTTAATTTTCATCTTCATCCTGCTTACTAATTTTCCTTATTCATTTGGCTCTCACTCTACCCAAAAAGTTACCAATTTCAATTAGTTTCTCCTGGATTTTACATTCATTAACTTTCTTGCTTGGATTTCTTTTGGTAACCTTGTCCATTCCTTTTTCCCTATCCTCTCCCTAAGCATTCTAGTTCCTTCATATTCTAAAACTATATGCCATTCTTTATCTTTCAAATGACACTTTTGGGCATTTCTCTATCACTCTCTCTTCTCTAGCCTTTCAATTTCACCACCCCTGTTCTAACCCAAGCAAAGCCTTCTCTTGCTGCTTTATCACAAATATCAATGTTTCAGAACACTTTTCTCTCTCTATACCATGCCAATGAGATTTTTGAACTTGCTATTATTTCTTGTCTTTCAATATCCTCCATTCTTAACCTAATTTCTTTCCAGAACCCATTGTGTAGTGATTCCCTACCTTTCCACAAATCACCAAAGCCAATTTGTAAAATAATTTCCTTTATCTTATTTAGCCACGAATCTTTTTGATTTAGGCGTTCCTGTAATACCAAACAATGATGTACAATATTCTGTCCCTTTAATTTTCTAATTCTCACCCAATACTTTAACACTCTTTCCATAATTTTCCCTCTAGCTCCCATTCTGCCTAATTCTGCTAGTGCCACTCCATTTGGTGATTCTCTTGGCAATCCCAGGGTTTGTTTGAAAAAATGTCTATGGAGCATATCCATGATTGTGCCCCCTTCCTCCAAACCCTATAATTCTACCCCATAGAGCATTTTTGCCTCCCTACAGCTACAAAAACTCTCTCTAGCCATTTTGTTTGCATTCCTAGTAATTTATCTAAGCAAGCTTTGATAGTTTTAACGCAATTTCACCTTTAGCCAGTACCATTCTCTTTTGCTCATTCCAACTATGTTTACTACTTAGTCGTACGCCCAAATAATCAAATTTGTTGCTCACCTCAACCTCCCTTCCTTGCCAATAACATTTTTTCATCTTTCGTTAACTTGTTGGCTTTTTAAAATACCATAATTTTTGTTTTACTTTCATTAATTATTAGACTGCATTTGTTACAGAATTTATCTATTGCTTCTATTGACGTATCTATTCCCAAACTAGATATAGTTCCTGCTGCTAAATCATCTGCAAATAGCAAGCCAAGTATGAAACTTAGAATGACTTCGATAGATATTAGGTTTCTTAACATGTGCCTAAAAAACAAAGTGTGCCCAAAATTTGTGAAGAAAATTGTTAAATCAACAGAAACAGTCATGAGTAACTAGCAATTAAAAAAACAATAATTGAAATTGAAAAATGCAAACACTATAGTAAGATAGTAGACATTAACGAAAAATTATATGTTAAACACATGTACCTTACCAAGTAATTAGGTAACGCAACGTGGAATTGGCTAGAACAAAGATCATTTGAGGTTATAAATGGACAAGTAAAAAATCTAAAGTGTAAAAAAAGAGAATCAGGCAACTCTGTTACAAACATTTTGGGTGCAAAAAACAAAAGAAACAGAAACCAGTGTCAGAACAGAATAATGTAGTGAATCTTTTTAAATTTCCATTTAATCAAGTGGTTATGGATTTCTCAAATAAAGGCTTAAAAAGGTGTGTGAGTTATTCATCCAATGTAGAAGACTACATAATAGATGTAGAAACTGCCAGCATAGGGTTAAATAAGATAAAGAAGGGCATAATAAGCAGCACAGGCAAAGAGAAACAAAGTAAAACTCATGAGAAGATAATTAGTTCACTGAACCAAAAAGATGTAGTTTAATGGATAAAGGAAAGAAGATTGCCATTTTAGCTGAACAAGATTGGAATACTAGCATGCTATAATTACTAAGTACAGATGAATTTATGGAAATGAAATAATATTTACTTAACATTTGCATAAAAATAGTCAATGAAGCATTGATGAACAGCTGCATAATACATAAAACAGAACATAAGCTGAAACCAAACAACCCTATCTTATCCTGATATATGGTGGACTTTGAGACAGTGATGTGTTTTAACAATTTGAAATTTAGTTGAGTCGATTTTGTAAGTCGACCAAAGGAATTGACAATGGAAGCACATGGCTTCTGAAACATGTTTTCCGAAATAAAAAAGTAAGTGATGTAGTGTTACAAAATCGACTCAACTAAATTTCAAACCCCATCTTAGCTTGCATTTATGGGTCACCTAAAATTCACAAACCCGGAAAGTGCTTGAGACCGATAATAAATAGCATAGATACACCTTCTTACTAGCTTGCAAAATGGTTATGTAATCGATTTAGGGTGGTCCCAAAATTTGAAAGCCGCAGTATTACCAATTCCCTTGAGCTAATTGAGAAGATCAAAGATGTTAAAGTAGAGCTGATAAACTGGTATCATTTGATGTTAAATCTCTCTGTCCCAGAAAAATTTTTGATAGGGCTACAAAAATGGTTTAAACACATTGATTTGGAAGAGAATGTGATACAAGAATATGTTAAATTAACAGAAATTTGTATACAGCACTCTTACTTCACATTCCAAGATAAATTTTATAAGCAACAGTCTGGATTAGCTATGGGCAATCCATTGTCATCATTTTTAAACAATCTCTACATGAGTCAATTTGAAACCCACATTACCATGCTTTCCCTATCATCTTTAAAACTTACTACAGATACATGGACAACATATTTGCCATAGTAAATCACAAACATACCACAGATGCCTTTAAACTTTTGAATTTGTAGTAGACTACCATAAACTTCACTTTAGAAATTGAAACTGACAACACATTACCATTCCTAGATTTGAAAATCACTAGAAACTAGGAAAGACTCACATACCGACAATTACATAAAAGCAGAGGGTTTTAATCCTATGTCACATAAACATGCAATAATCAACAGCATACAGGATAACGATTGTTCCATTGAACCAAAGAGAATACAATATGGAATATACAGAAATAGTAAGAACAGCATAGAAAAATGGTTTCACCCAACAGCTTCTCAACCAAAAACTTAAAGAGGTTTAAAAAAACTGAGAAATATAAAGGAAACTACAACAATACTAGCAATTAAAGAGAAGAAAGCATTCAGAAGATTCACATATGATCAATGGGCCGCCCATAAATTTAAAAAAATCTTTAGAGTTGAACATCATGCTAGCACCCAGAAACAGCTACAGCATCAAAAATCTGATCAAGCATCCTAAAAAAGAAAATACATCTCCAGAAAAGAAATCAGGTATATATAAAATTAGTTGCAGGGACTGTAAGGCTGTATACATTGGACAGACAAAACAAAACATAGACACACATCTTAAAAAACATTTTAAAAACATAATAAAGAAATGGATAAATCAGCCATTGCCATGCATTTTTGGGAGAAAAAGCACAATATTAAAAATGAAACTTGTCTTCTAAAATCTGTAAATAAGTCTACATAAAAAAATTTAGAGGAAACTTCATGAATTTTGATTTGCCAGCTGAAGTCAACATTCTTTTGAAACTCGTAGAGTCAACACCAGACGCTGCCAATAGCCAAAACCAAGATGTTTCCAGAAGTCCCACCATTCAGCCATAGCTGAGGATACCTTCAAGCAAGATGAAACAATTTTCCTAAAGGAAAACAAGGTTTGTGAAGCATAAATGTGTTTATGTCGAATGAATGTTAATCACAATTTCTTTATTGTTAATTATTGGCATACCCTTATTCTTCACTCTAATTGTGTCGAGAATATCATCTATAATCAGATTAAACAATACAGGACTCAACTTACAACCTTGCCTTAGTCCAATATTGTTTTGAAAGCTTTTGGTTACTTTGTTATATGCATTTTATACAGAACTCATTATCTGATTATACTCTTTGTAAAACCCTTATAAAACTGGTGCTCATTCTTGTTTTGCTCAATTTGTACCAAAATGCTTTGTAATTTATTGTATTGAAGGCCTTTTCGAGATCAATTCAACACATATACTCTACCCCTCTCATTTTATAAATATTTAGTTACCATTGTGTTTATTACAAAAAATATTATCCAATGTTCTCTTATCTTGTCTAAAACCTGCTTGGAAATCTCATCTTCTGCCTACTTTTGCACTCTTTCTGGCAAAACCTCAGTGTAAATCTTACCTAGCACAGATAATAAACTATAATTTACTAGGTTATCTAGCTCCCCCTTATTCTTAAATATTGGCACTACTACTATTGCTTTCCTCTAACTGCTTGGAACATTACCTCCTTCAAATACTTTGTTTAGAATTCTCACTAATAAACTACTTTCATTATTGTTCCATGCCTTCCAAAATTCCCCTGGAATCCCATCTATATTACATGCTTTGTTTCTTTTCAATATTTTTCTTTGTCCTCTTACTTCCTCTATTCCTATCTGACTATCTAGTTGCTGTATATCTCCTATTTTCTCTAATTCTTAATACTTTGTCCCCTCTCTTCCAGTCCTAGAAGGTTATCAAAGTATCTGCGCTATACTTCTGAGCTTATGTTACTTTGATTGGTGTTTGGAAGAATTTAGGAACAGTGACGGTCAAATTATATGTTGTATTAATTTGTTGAGTTGGTTTTTTAACACTACGTCACTTACATTTTTACTATAGGAGACTAGTTTCGAAAGCCTATGCTTTCATTTTCAACCTCACGGATCCAACTGCCATTGCTGGCTGCGTTTGCTTGTGCTCTCTTCTCTGGTGGCGAAATGTTGAACTTCTTAACTAAGCTGTCTACTGGCGGGATTTCAAAGTTTATTAGGTGATCTTTGTTTTTCCATATGAGGACGTTTTCCCAGGTTGTGAGTTCATTGCGGCCTGACATGGTTTTTAGCAATTTTGGATTTGGATCTAGATTGTGGTTTTCTTTCCAGAAGTGAAATGCTACTGCAAAAAAATAAATCGGATGATAAGGACCAAATTGTTTTTGTATAATTTATTTTTGCTGCCTCATAGATTTTCTGACTAATTGTTTTCCCCCATTCCTTCTTTTTAGCTTCCATTACATGTTTGTATCTCCATCTTCCAATTATAAAATTCTCTTTCTCTTGGGTTTCCCCTGTTTGTCTCCATTTCCTTAACTCCCTTAGAATTCTCTTCTTTGCCTTTCTGCACTCCTCTTCATACGCACCCCTCCTAGTATTTACTTTGTCTTTCACACTCATTTTTCCTCACACTCATGTTTCATTAATTCCTCTAGCTTTACTACTGCTTCCTCAATTTTATTTTCTTTCAGCATCTCCTCTATGCTTCTTACCCTTAACTTTTTGAATGGTTTCTCAGCTCCTTCAAAAATGATTCTGCTTCCTCATTCCTCCATTTATGCTTTTGAATTGTTAATCCTTTCTGCTCAGAGCATCTTCCCTTTTCCTTATTTATACCTCTGAATTCTGCCCTTAATGGAAAATGATTACCAGAACTAGCTATATTCAGCACCTCGAAATTCTTACAGTATTCGTTTAAATCTGATGAGTATAAAATATTATCTATCACACTCTGACCATTTCTATTAATAAAAGTACACTGGCCTAAGTCATCTTTTCCTTTCATAAAACACATCAACAGATCAAATTCCCAACAAAATTCTATCAGTTTCTTGTCTTCATTATTATTAATATACTTTTCTTTGCTTCTTCTATCCACTTCTTTTCTTAACCCAGCATCTATTTAAAAATCTATTAACTGCATTTGTGATACCCCCAAACTCTTGCATTGAAATCTCCCAATATTATAAAACCTTTATATACCCCCCTGCTTGATATCTCTTCCATGTTCTGTCTTAGTTCATTTAAATAATTGTGGGTCATAAAATTGTCAGATTATACACTATTACCATACATACACTTTCCCTCTCCCATACTCCACTTAGCACACAACCACAAAACTGCTTTTTCACCTAGGTCGTTGAACACTTTCACTTTAATTTGTCTACCTTTTTTTACTAATAAACCTACTCCACCTTAGCTTCTTCTTTATCTTTCCTTTTGGTATCACATTTCCCATTGAAGTCCAATTCCCTGAGATCCACCTCATTACCTCTTGACAACCAAATTTCTCCACCCCTATCACATCAGCTAAGTTTAAGATTTGCAAAATTTCTCCATTCCTCACTTTCTCCCACAAACCTTCAATATTCCAGGATATAACCCCCAGTTCCTTTGCCTATACAGATCCCTTTCTCTCAAAGGTGAATTTCTACAATCTAGTCTTACTCCTGGTTAACCTTTTCATTTCTGATGTCTCCCCCTCATTGTCCATCACTTGCATAATGCTCCCTCCATTTGTCAATATAATACTGAGACCGGTATATCTTTCCATACATTGACTGTTCCCAAGGCCATTCTCCTTGTGTCTTCCATCCGCTGTTTCTCTGACACACTTTGCTTGCTTGTTTGTTTGGTGGTGCATATATCTGCCCTCCCCTCCTGCTTGATGACTGCTTAGTGACATATGCCTCTCAAAGCTGATGATGTGCTAAGTGGCATATTTCCCTCACCTCCACTGTGCTCCACTCCTCTTCTCGTATTGTGTTACAAGAATTGTATTCTCTGTGGCTGTCTGTCTCCATTATCTCTGCCGACGTTCATTGTTACTGCAACACAGGTCTCATATTTAGCTGATGCAATCTAGACCTCTGACAAAAGCAATTTCTCCTTTGACTCTTGAATTCTTCATTTCTTGTAGTAGCGTGTTTCTAATTTCCCTCTCCTTTTTATCATAATCTTGATCAATAAACATTCTTGTTTCCTTTAGCTTTCTAGTATTTCATAAAATTGTCCATTTTATTTTCATTGTAGCACATCTGACTATTACCAGCCTTGGGTACCGGCCTTTTCTACCAACTCACAATATATCACTTATTTCCCACCTGTTTTTAATCTCAGTTTATCTTTCAAAATTTCTTTAATTTGATCCCAAACTCTTTTCTCTCTAGATTCTTCACCTCAAAAAATTATCATGTCCATTTTTCTTCTTCTGTATTCGGCTTTTTCCAAGTATATAATTCTTTGCTTGCATTCTGTTAATTCCCTGTTCACTTCACTTTCAAATCTTCCCTTCATTTTTCTTAAAATTTTCCATCCATCTTCTCATCAATTTTCTTTTCCATGCATTTTATATTTGCATTTATTATGTCTTCTGTGATTCCATTTAGCATGACCATAATATTTTGTTCAATCTCCGATCCAGGATTTTGCTCGACTCCAGTGATGATTAGCAGTACCAATAAAATGAATATGAACCAGGACAAAATCACCGATCGCTTTTCCGATTCTCCAGCTCCCAGACTTAAACTGGATCTATACACTTCAATATTTATTCCCATCTTGACTTTCGGGAGCACGAGTAAACATGTCCATCTCTCATTGCCTTCCATCAGCAACTCTTCTGTTATAGTATGTTGTCTAATTAGTAAATCATATCCATCATCATTGTTACAGCTACACTGCCACCACCATCGCCTTCATGTTCCATCATCACACACATACCATGCATTTCTGTTCTTCCTTCTCTGTCTCACAATGTGAATTTCTGTGCAAATTCAAATTAGGTAAGAACATTAAATGTTGTCTAAATACAAAATCATATCCATCATTATCGTTACGCTGCACCATCACGTTGTACCCCATCACCGGAATCAGAAGCTATGCGTTGATAACCCTCACCTCTTAAATTCCTTTATCAAAGAAACTAAAATGAGAACACGCCAGATGGATGTTAACTTGGTATTAGATGACAATCTGAAAAAAGCGCATAACAGACGCAGGAAAGGTATCCACTGGGAACTAAACGAAAGAGTGGAGAGTATAGAGTATGCAGATGATGTATGTATGATGGCACATAGATTCTCAGAAATTAACAATAAACCACTAGATTTACACAGATTTGTATCCGCAGCAGGATTACACATAAACAGAGAGAAAACTAAAGCTATTAGAATATACAGTAAAACAGGCACTAAAATCATACTAGGGAATATGGAATTTGAAGAGATTTGTGAATTTTCCTATTTGGGTAGCGTCATATCTAAAAACGGAGGATCAGATGAAGATGTCAATGATAGAATTAGAAAAGCAAAATCTGTTTTTACACAGCTATCCTCCTATGAAACTCAAAACAAATATCCCTAAAATTGAAAGTTAGAATATTTATTATGAATGTGAAATCTGTCTTATTATATGGATGTGATACTTGGAAAGTTACTAGCTCAATTGTTAAGAAATTACAAGTGTTTAATAATAGATGTCTAAGAATAATCATGGCAATATGGTGGCCAAGGACTATTGCAAATAAGGACCTGTGGAAAATAACCAACAGGAAATTAGGAAAGAGGTGAAATATAGGAAATGGAAATGAATCGGACACGTGATGAGGAGAGAAGATAGTAGTATAGCTAAAATGGCTTTTGATTGGAACCCCCAAGGATCAATTAGGAGATCAGGTAGACCAAGAATTACATGACACAGCACAGTTAAGAAAGAGACAGAAGTTTCAGGAAAGAGCTGGAAGGAAATTGTGGTATTGTCAAAAAACAGAATAGGCTGGCATGTGTTCATTAAGGCCCTATGCTTCCCAGAGGACTTTATTACTTCTACCATGTTGTACCAAAACACACCCATACTGTAAATTCCTGTACTTCCCTCTCTGCTAACTGCTCAAAGTGAATTTCTGCCCAAATTCAAATTCAGTAAAAAAGAAATACATATACATATGACAAACTTTTAAATTTCATATTTTTATGTCTTTCATATGAAGATGATGCCCTAACTTATCCAAAATTCAAAATTAAGTTCTGAAAAATGGGAGTCCTCTTGCATTCAAGGTCGTCTTGTATTCAGATATATACACTAATTCTTTTTTTAACATCTGTATCCTTGATGTTTACCTGTGCTTGTAGAACAGCCACCAGACGATAATGTTCTGTCAACTCCTCTCTTAAAGCTGCAATTAAACTGTTTGCTATCAGTCCTTGAGGTTTGCTCAAGGAGGCATTTTCACAAATCTGCCTCACTTGGTTGTGCAACCAGCCCAATTCTGCTAGCCTCAGGACATACTGCCGCACTGAACACTTCAGTCTTACCTGTAAATATATGCATCTGTAAAACTTTGGCTTGGTCATACTAGATAAATACCCAATGATCTGAAAGACAATTCTGTTATTGAGCCATAAAACTTTTAAAATCCTCATATAAATCTGTAAAACCACCTCATGGAATAATACATATTCTGAAGAACAAGGACCATATATTGAATTTTTAACATATCTCTCCTCAAGAGCAATTCAGCAAAATATTCATCATCTCACCAAATCTACAAGATGTACGACTTTCCTCATTGGATGGCAGCATGTCTTTGCAGAAAAAAAACTTTAAGATCTCAGAGTTTCTCCAGTTAAAATAGAACTGACGATGATTTTATAAAAGTAGCTGTACACAAATTTCTTTGCACCTGCCTCTGTAGTATGGGGATAACATCATTCAAGAGGTCTCAGATTGCGTTCTGTTAAGGGTGGGTTAGCTGGAAAAGGATTTTCTGAGGTTTTCCTCATCCTGTGAAGACAAGGTCATTTGAGCATCATCTCACCAATTTCATTCATCATCCAATAGGACCTTCCAAGTTAAAGTATAAAAAATATGGAACTAGGGGCATGAGCTTCATACATTCTTATTTACAAGGAGCAGTTGCCACACTGATGTCACAGATTGAGCTGAAAGTTTTATAGTGAAATTACATTGAAAACAAAAACACTATCTTGGCTTTCTCTCACATAAGAAGTTATAATAGCTGACTTTAGTGCTGTCTTCTGCTCAATGATCAGCTGCTTTGCACTGATAATGAACTTTGATTGCTTAATGACTACAAGTATCTGCATACAAGATCACACTAAAGATAACCCACAGCCAAAAGTTCATTTAGTGAGGAGAATATTGTTGCAGTTGTATTTCTTTTTTCCCCTTAGTGATTCGTACCTCTAAGGGGGAGGGGGGGGGGGACTGAAGATATAAAATTGCTCATTTTTGTAAAAAAAATGTAAATGGCGTGTTATTTATGGACGCTTTTTAACTGCTGTGGTTCTCAGCGTCCCATTCTAAATTGGGCATGAAAGACCGCTTAATTTTGATCAGATTAATTTCTATCAGACTTGAGGTTCTTTTACATGCCGTAAATCCACGACGCGGGACCAACGGCTTTACTTCCCTTCCGAAGGAAGCCATGCTAAGGATTTTTACACCTGAAAAAATCCATTGTCCTCCGCCAAGTTTGAACCCGCGACCTTGGGTATATGAAGTTAGCATGGCATTTTTGTAAGTTTCCTGTTTAATGTTTATTAAACATCAATAAATACAAGGAATTAAATATCATTATTAGATCATTCTAATTTGTAAATAACTTTTTTCTTGTAAACTTGGGCTCATGGGAAAGCCGAGACACAAATATTTTTATTTTTTATTTACTTCCACTAAAAAAATTCTATCTCAATCTGTAACATCAATGTGACAATGGCCACATGCTAGATTCTTTCCTGAAATTCTTGGGCATGAGTGAAGAGCAGAAAATGCCAATTTATCCACCTACAGGATAAATGGAACTAATTCTACACAACACTTGTAAGAGGGGAAGTCCAGGAGGAGCTTCAGAGCAAAGCAAAAAAGGCATCACCATGATTTAACAAAGATATCTGAATTTTAAGAATTATTTATCATCATAAATAAAGGTATGAAATAATTCTTAGTTTTGTCATGAGCTTACTTTCATCTTAGTGTGTGTTGATATATTTTTTCTCATATTTTTACATTAACTTTATGATAAAGATATCTATGCGATAAGAGAAAATTGTGGTCATATTTTAAAACCAGGACAAAAACCTAAGATTTTGACACATAATTTTCCCCATATTAATGATATAATTTTAAGAGAAATATATAGTTTTCACTACAGGTATTGGGCAATGCGCTAAGATTATTTACCTGGGCATTGACTTAGTGGATATCTAATACAAAGTTTTATTAATATTATTGGGACATGTAACACTATTATTATAATTGTTTATTGTTATTGTTATTAGTAGTATTGTTGGTAGTGGTAACAGTAGTACTGGTATTAGCAAGAAAACAAAGATGTACTAGATACAAAAGAAAACACAGGTTCAGAACATGGAAAGAGAATAGCCTGGGCTTATGATAGCCATATTGTTTGTATAGGTACTTAACACAATCAAATAAAATGTAAAGTTTCAGTTACTGACCCCAGTACATTAACCTCTTAATAAATGACACACTGGTGTAAAAAGAAAAACATATTTAAACTTCTGCTTTCTTAAACTCCGAGTCTTGATTGGCTGCATCATTAACATATTCAATGTTAGCTTTATCCCTGATTGGAATTTAGTTTTATTTGATAGTTGAATGCTTCCAGAAGCTCATGATGGCTCGAAAAACAACATAACTCTCCAAGTTAACGGTAAGGCTTCTATTTATTATTTTTTCATCGTAATCACCCTCATCATATAGAAACTAATGTAATGTACACACAATTAGTTGTTACCAGGAGATACCTCTTTCATTAGTGTCTTATTGCATGTAGGAATTATCTTTAACAACCCCTTTTCGTTTCCTTCTTGTAAGTTAAGCGTGTATCATGTGCGAAACTCCAGTACCTCTGAAGCTATGCCAATTCCCTCAGAATCATTTTCCAGTGATATCTGTTGGTTGCTGGTTTTTGGTCCAGGCAGTTATGAGGTTAGAGGTGTAATAATGCATTCCCTGATGATACTGGGGTGTTGCTACAATGCCAGTTTTGGGGCAGCATTCCCAAGCATTATCATCAAACATTTTTAAAAATTTCCAATTACTTTAATTCTGCAGGGCCTATAATTCTTTTTAAATAAAGAAGCAGACAAACCTTAGGGTCCAGTTTGTAGCCTTGGGTCCTTGGACACAGTTTAAGGTATTTACCATCAATTCCTTGAAACGCATAGATCAATTCTTGCAGAAGTTGAGATTCAGATATTTCCGTGCCAACTGTAACATGCAAAAAGAAAATGAAAAAAATGTCGCTATAAAGTTACATAAAATCTAAATTATAATATGTAAAATTACTTTTTAATAAAAGAATTCACAGAAAGCACTGCAAATAATTCAGGTTAAATTGTGAGATTAACCAAAGATTGTTTATGTCAACATTTCATTTGATGTTCTTGTGAGGTCCAAGAATGATAATGCCTGGTGGCACAATGTCATCTGAAAACTTACACTGACTGACTGATGTCTGCCTTGCAATGCGTACATCAGATGATAGTGGGCTTATCATTGCCTGATTCCCAGGTGTCCTTCGAATAAGATTCTCTCTGCTTCCTTGATGCCAAGAATCTGTAAAAAAAAAAAAAAAAAAAGAAAAGAAAAGAAAAAAACACAAAGATTTCTTGTTTTTATAAAACATTTTATCTGAAACACAGAAATTTTCAAGAAGAAGAAATCACCAATTCAAAATTGGTAAATCATAAATGATAATGTATGAGATGGTTTGAAAATTAAGTCCAAAACTTATGAATTTTCCAAATCATACAGTTTCAGAAGTAATCTCTTATTCAACATCAAAATAGAAAACTGCTTCACAGAGCAGATCCCATAGATGACAATCTAACACAGAGCTTTAAAAGTGCTATCCTGCAAGAGTAAACAACTTTGAGGGAACATGTTGCAAAAGAGCCAATGTCAGAATATGGATACCTAGTTTCTAAATTGATCTGAACCAGGGCTAAATTGTTGTTTTAATAAAATGATTTGAGTGGCTCAGTTGATTAGGGCTTGCCATTTGATATCAAGATCGAGGGTTAAAACCTGGCCCAGATCAATGGCTTTTAAGTGCACCTAAAATCAAGAGCCCTATGTCAGTACATTTATTGGCATGTAAAAGTACTCCTGTTGGATGAAATTCCGGCAGTACTGATATGATCCTGACAATTGAACAGCAAATGATTTTAAAAATGACTTCAATAAACTAAAGAATGTAATGAACTTTAAATGAAACTACATTCTTAGTGTACAACAACACATTATAGAATCTAATTACTTGTATGTAAAAAAGAGCTTTGTATCAGTATTTCATTTGTGACCAATATAGGTTTTAAAACAATATGTTTATTTCTTCTCCAAAAAACAAAAAAACAAAGAGAAAAGCAAAAAAACTAGCATGCAGTTTATACAAACATTTTGTATGACTTTTGTCAAATACTATTTATCACAGATACCCAAGTTTAAATAATGCTAAATTCAAACAAAAGAAGTTAGTGATAATGGATATATTTTGAAAGTTATCACTCCAATCCTCAGTTCACCCGCTACTTATTGTTAGGCATGTAGTAGAGAAAGTAAAATATGCAAACTCCTCATAGTTGTTACAATAATTATCATCTCAAATTACTAATTGGTTTTTAATACCTTGTAGATGAAATTTGATGTTTCATTTTTTCAAAAAGGTTTTGAAAGAAAAGTTTCTATGCAATGGAATTTTGAAAAATGTGTCATATTATACACAGTACTCCCCTAATGATAAAAGTATTAAAATATAATCATAATATTATGCACAGCTTATAGTCACTGGCAATAAAGTCATTTTCATTTGATCAATTCTTATGTTCTGAACAAAAAAGCAAAATCAAACAAACCACTTTGAGAATTTTTGAAAATCTGCAAATTTAATGGTTTCTAAAATTGAATCTTGAAACACTAGTCTGTAATTTGCAGAACTAACAAACACCATCCCCATTGTGTGAGAATTTACTGATTCCAAAATTTAATTTGTCATGCATTAATTTACAACACACCATTTACAAATGGGCATTTAAGACTAATTTAAGTTTGTTTGGACTACAGCTTCTATACAGAAAGCCTTTTCATATTTATTATTTTTATTGATATTTTGGCTCAATAAACTCACTGTTAATAGGAACTGTTTAATATATCACAACACATTTCATATATGTGACCCAATGGGGGTAGGGGGGTTCCATCTGATTACACATGGGACCTGAGCTTCAAAAATATGATTTCTTGTACTATATCATTGACACAAATTGTGAATTTTCTTTATTTTTTTCCTCCATTGCTAAATGTTTAAAGTAAATAAAACCAGAAGAAATTTCACAGAGGAAAAGTATGTCATTTTTAAAATCCTTTCCTTGTTAGACATTATTTACGTAACTAGAATGTCTGCTGACAGATAATACACTCAGAGCATTTAGTTATATCTCAAGCATAAGAGATCTATCTCACTGGCAACTTGAATCTGACACCTATAATCTATCCATCCTTACTTCACCAGCAATGTTATCAAACCAAAATGTATTCTTCCGCAAGCATGTATGATGCCAAGCTTGGTTCATCTATCGTACAGTTGTAAACTAGCATATCTGCATTTCACTACTTTGACAGGTACACCGAAAATTATTAAAGCTATAAAATGTATAATAAATAAATCACAAATAAACAAGTAGGCGATTTGCTATTCAATACTAAATGTGAAATTCTCCCATAAGATTACAAAATGCAGACATGTTCAAAATCTTTTCGGGCTTCTAGCCAGGTAAAAACTTGGCTTGACACCAACGTTTCGAAGAAGTGCATCTTCCTTGTCTTCAGGGTAAACTGATGGTTTGAGCTTGCGGAGACTGGTATTTATAAGAGCTGGGATGAAGCTAACATCTGATTGGTTCGCGTGATATTATGGCCTGGTATTTAAGATGACTGAGACATGGGCACGGACTTCGTAGAAAACTATTTATAGCAGTTATTCGGCTAATGTTTTGTGTTTGAGCACGCACCTGAAGACGAGGAAGATGCACTTCTTCGAAACGTTGGTGTCAAGCCAAGTTTTTACCTGGCTAGAAGCCCGAGAAAATTTTGAATTAATACGTCGCCAGGAAAGCTTCAGTTCTTAATACAGACATGTTGTTTTGGAAGTTTGTTAAAGTGTTGCATACATTCATCACATGAACCAGGACAAACATATGCTCCACATTTCTTTAATATACTGGAGCCCAAGTGCAAGGCCTCGAGAAAGAGGTCTCTCAGTTTTCATCAACACCATCTTCTTTCATATACTGCCATAATACAATGACCTACCCAGAAGAGCTAATCTGACAGATAAAAGTGGTTCCACTCCTTCAAGGTTCGAGTCATTTGTTGCAGTTGCACACAAACTCTTCACGAAGGCCATGGTCTGAATCATTAACTGGATTGATAATTAATTAACAAAAATGTTCACCATTCCTTTCAAATCCTATTTTGTTTGCTCTTCCCTAACTGAGTGATTTTCACTTCATTTTTTGGCTGTCAGTTGTTAAAAAGTGATTGCACAAGACTTCATTTAAAAGTTTTGCACACTTATGCTGCTTTCAGAAACACCATTCAATGCCATAGCCAGGATTTGAGCAACTAGAAGGAAACCAGAAGATCCACGGTTCAAATCCCAGCTATGGTATTGAATTTTTCAGTCTGATTCTACCCCTCCAACTTATGTCCTAAACACGACTGGCTTGGAAGAAACAATTCACATTGATTGACCTAATAGTTGGTTAACTATAAAGCCTGGGACAAGTACTTATGGAGTTTGTAAGTCACCACTGAGGTATGACATCTCAAAAAATAACTTGAGATCTCATTGTGGTTTACTGGAGAAAATGCAAGTCAGTTGCAGAATATAATGTCATACTGGCATGATGCTATGATAGCTCTGTGGTTAGAGCAATTGGACTGAAACCAGAAGATTCATTGTTCAGTCCACACTGGTGGACTAGCAAATTTCATTAATCTAAGAATACTGTCCAATGCAAGAGTAGGATCATTAAGAACAATTCTTTTCACACCACTTTTTAAGGTTTATACTGGCTTATGTTTCTTTATACCACTATTACTCTCCACGCTCTCCATGTGCTGAATGGAAACATCTGTTACGATGAACTACACAATGCACGCACATTATTACATAAAGGAATAATGATTACATTCACCTTGTTTTATTTCTTAATCATTCTTACTGTGTTATTTAGACAACATTGCATGGAGAATGTTCAAATCTCACCTAAGGCATTACATTTTTCAGCCGGTTTTAAACAGTAAAATTTTGGAATATTATTTACATTTTCATTACATTTCTATTTTTTAATAGAAACAGTGCTAGCAGTTAATAGTGTATAATTTTACATTCTATAAATATTCATGTCTAATGGCTCATGAGAATAACCATAACATCAGTATATTGTGTGTGCTAATTTAAACTTTGAAATTAAAAAAGCCATTGAAAAACTGGATAATCTACATCAACATTTGGGGAGTTTTACATTATATTTTGATTATTTTTTAATGTTATTGTACAATTAGCAAACATTTCAAAATGTAAAAAGGAAACGTCAACAAGTGTCAAATATCTCATCAGTGCAAGTGTTAAAGTTAGACTATAATGCACTGTGTATTTTTGCTACACTTTTGCATTTAAAGCTTTCTTACAATTTTTTTTACACATTTATTTTAAACACACGCATTTCTTCAATAAGAGGGAAGTTTCATAATCTTTAGTTCAGTTATCATAATAAAAATTCTTGAATGTGATGATGTACTTATGCATGAGTGGATGGAAGGCTACCTGTGCTGTTACTTGTCCTCATTGGAATCTGAAAACCCGATTCTGGTGTGCTTGAATGTGACGATGGCAGCAGCTTAGGTAAACCAAACAGTGGAGAATCCTGCAAACATAGAAAAATGTGTCAGGATGACATTTAGAATTCACTTATTCTTATGTCACAGTTGAGAGTGCTTGTTTCCTGTTATGGTGTACATATATTAGCATACACTTTCTAATAGTTCCTCCAATGCAGAAGTGTAGCTAGGGAGAAGTTTTAGAGGTTGAAATGTCCCCTTCCTAAAAAAAGAAAGTAAATTGGAGTGCAAAGCTAACAGTGGAGTAGTGCAGAAGTTTGCCAAAGCAGCTTTCATAGTTCAGAAGAAGGGAATAATAAGCATAGCATGGCAACAAAAGACATTACAAAAGCAGAAATGATGGAGCTGAAGTTTGCAGGAAATATTAGAGCAAAGTATAGGAAGGGAAAAAAACAAAAGAAAGAGGAAAGCACGTCAGAAATGGGAAGAAATAATGGAAATGTAAAATATCAGAAGGGTGAACAAAATGAAGGATGTGAGCAGAAGGTACAACTTGATAATATCAGGGACAGAAGAAAAGATGAGAAGAGATGCAATACAAGATATATGACAGCTATATGGCAGTAAACCAGGGATGGAGAGGATCAACTCAAAATATGTGACACATTTACATTTGGAAAGAGAGTCAAGATAAGCCACACAAAAACATTGAAAGGAAGGACATATATATATATATATATCAACAGCAACACAAGTTATGAACAAAAAGAACAACTAAGTAGAGTAATAGAAAAAAGAAGAGAAATTCAGTCAAGGAAAAGTGGCAAACTATGGCTTGGTGGTAAAATGATAGAAGAAACATTTATGAAAGAGGTGAAGCAGGGAACAGTAATGATGACAAATGCAAAAACACAAGGAGTAATGATCCGAAAAATGAAAGTGAAAGATGTTGCAAAACTGATGCTTAAGAAAACAACAGCATGTAACAATGGGGAAGAAGAGAGGACAAATTACACAGAACAGCAAGTAGGGGAGAAGCAGGACAACAGATTAGTAGATCAAGAACAAAAAGAAAAGCAAGATAGTACAACCAAAGAGGCATGAAAGGTGGACTGAGGGTACTAGAGAAAATAATAACAAAGAGAAAACTGCATAGGAGTAGAATATGAAACATTTCAATGGGAGGATAAAGACACTGAGAAACAGAGGGTGTGTTTTATGGGGGGAGGGGGGGGGGAGTGAGCCAGTTATGCAAGATAAAAGTGTGGAAAGATGAAGTGGTCAATGGGACATGAAGAAAAAGATTGTGTGTGTGAGCGCGCGCATCCACGCGCAACAAGGAAATAGGCATGACACGGAAGACACTAGGTAGAACAAATAAGAAGAAATACTGTATTTATCCAAATACAAGACAATGTTTTTTACCAAAATATTAATGTTCAGAACTCGGAGTCGTCTTGCATTCACGATATATGATTTCGGAATACCACATGGGGAAAAAGTAAGTTCACACTTCACAGGTACAGCAATGGCGACGCCTGAGGGAATTGATATACATTACCGCTAAGGTTGCGATGTATGCAGCAGGTTTTGAGCATTTCATTTCGTGCTGAAAATTATCTGTTAAGGAGCCTATGAGCATTCTCATTGGAAAAAAGATTACTCTCCAAGACTAAAATTACAGGACTTCCTTTCACATTGCCGGTTGCATGTAATGTTGTGTTGGAAGTCAAACAGAAAGAGCTGCATATTTTTCCTCCTTGGGCTACACGTTCAATTGATTTTATGTGCAAATTCAAACTGGGTAAAACATCTTACGATATTATTAAGTATGTTGTCTTAACAGAAAATAGCATCCATAAATAATCATTGTTACAGCTATGCTGCCACCACCACCGCCATCACGTTTTATCACTGCATATACTGAACATTTTGTTCTCCCTTCTCCATCTCTCCCATTTGAATTTCTGTGTAAATTAGATAAAAACATTTACGATGTGTTGTATTTAATATGTTGACTAAATACAAAATCACATTCATCATCGTTGTTACAGTTACGCTACTGCTAATGCCACATTCTATAATCGTATATACTGTAGATTTCAATCTCCCTTATCCGTCTCTACTGCTCGCAATGTGAATTTCTGTGCAAATTCAAATTAGGTAAAAGCATTTATGATGCGTCATATTAAGTATGTTGTATAAATACAAAATCATATCCATTATCATCGTTACAGTTACGCAACTGCCACATACAAGCACACCTATACCACACATTTTCATAGTCCCCTCTTTGGCAAGTGAATTTCCATGTAAATTCAAATTAAGCACAATAAATAAATAAATAAATAAATAAATAATTAAGGGACTTAGTAAGCAACTAGCTTAAGTGTCCATTAGTTTCTTCAAAATATATGGCAAACCTTTAAATTTCATTTAAAAATTCTCTTTATATACCTGTCTTTTAAACATGTCTTATATAGATGTTAAGTTAAATTCCAAAATTAAGTTCAGAAAAATGGGGGTCATCTTGCATTTGAGGTCATCTTGTATTCGGATAAATATAGTAGATAGAAAAGGGGATGGCGTTAAGTACTAAAGCAAGTGCAGCATGAACAAGATAAAGAAAAGGGGAAAGATAAGTGAAAAGTGATTAGTGATTAGAGATGAGAAAACAAAAAAGGAAAAATTGAAAGTCAAAGAAAGATTCAAGTAAGATTAGAGTAGGAAGTAAAAGAATAAAGTTGAACATAAAATATAAGAAACAGGATGAAAAAATTAGAAAAGCAGAAAAGGGAATGAAGGGAATTCAAATGGAGACAGCAAATACAAAGGAAAGGAGGGTACACAAAATTCTGAAAAAATTTGTAATTAGTTTCTAAAATATATAAAGGGCTGTCAAATGACAGAAGAGCAAGTTTCTGAAGTCAAAGAGCAGCTAAAATTATGTATCATTTGTACTAAATTCATTTCAATAGCAAAATCCTAATTTTAATTCTAATTGCTACACTTTAATCTGTGAAAAAAAAAAAAGATCCTTACACATTACTCCTCTCCCTTTATATTTTTCTGGCTATCCACTTTTCCTGTCCATCTGAGATCATTAGTGAAGGGGCAATACCATTCTATATGGCACTCAAACACGAATGAACATCTTTCTTTTTATAAAACATAAATGCAGAATATACTAAACCAAATTTACAAATAGAATGTGCAAGAGTGACACTGAACATTTTTAGAATGCCAAGTTTATAAAAACAAATGAAATTTGCTTATTTCTGAAAGTTACATCTAAAGTTTTGAAATTCATTGCCATACAGTTTCATCAATTTGCACAACTATTACTTAAAGATTTTGTGTTTGCCCAAAAATTAATTTGACTAGATATATTTTTGAGCTTTGATTTTTTTGATTTTGACTCATTATTAATGTCTAAACAAAGTGAAGATCAGCCTAGAAATGCATTTGGCAAAGAAGCCCCATCTAAGACAACTATTTATAATTGGTACAGCAAATTCAAAACACTTATGAATTTATTCAGGTGACACTGAGCATTAGTATGAGTCTAATCCAGAAATTTTACCTGAGTTAGATGTGAGAAAACTTTTGTTGATGGATTTCACATCAACTGATCCCAATCAAAAACACCAACAAATTAATTAGTGCAGAAAAACTCTGGAAAAATTCCATACAACATTTCAAATTTGATTCAAAGTATTGTAACTGGTGATGAAGCTTGGAATTACTGTTATGATGAAAAGAAACTCATTTGGCTCAGTGGATCTTTCGAACAGAACAGGGTCTACAAATGTCTAATGAATTCGCAGTGCAGGTATGAAGAAATAAGTACTAATAAATACCGTAAATAACAATTTGCATATTACTAATTGTAATATTAATATTATAGTTATAATACACATGGGAATAATAATATACATAGAACTAAAGCTAATAAAAGAACAACTGAATGTAACCCATTTATAGTGGAGTGACATTTTACAACTACCACATACTGTAAGAGCTAATCAAGGTGTAATCTTTAAAAACAATAATTAAGTAAATACCTAATAGGAAAATGTTTATACTGTATAGATGAAGTGTAATTTAGGTAGTTTATATAATTTGACTTGTTGTATCACATTAATGCTATTGTTATATGACTTTTAAGACTGATTATATAAACTGTTATTCTTATCCTACTTGTTTGACGATGCTTGAAACACATTCAATTGTGTATGTGGGCAAATAAACATTATTATTGTTATTATCACAAGGATGGTTTGATAAATCTGGTATATTTCCATGAAAGAATGGAAAAATTTTGTTGAGGTTTTATGGTTGGTAAGATTGATTATAAAAAGGACCGTAAAAAAACTTCAATGTGTACAGCATACAGTTGACAGCCATCTGAATTGGTCAACATGATTGAAAATAGAGAAAGTTTTGTGCTGTTATTAAACCTTTTCATTTGATGGGTTGGGCTGACGCACAAAAGGAAAACAGATTTGGATGAAGTTCATGTGATTCTGCACTATCATTGAAGACCATTTACTTTTGGATTAACGAGTTTAAACATGGTTGAACAAACATCGAAGACCAAGTGCGCTTCAGCTGTCCAGTTGAGGTTGCCACACAGGAAGATATTAACAAAATCCATAATATGGTAATGCAAGACCGCCAAATAAAAATTTGTGAGATTGCTGTACGCATCTCAACTGAGTGCATAACATCCTGCACGGAGAATTGGCTATGAAGAATCTCTGTGCAAGGGGGTGCTGTAATTGCTCACAGTTAAACAATAGTGTATCCAGAACAACATTTCAACACAATGTCTGATAATGTTTGATCGCAAACCGCAAGACTTTTTGCTCTGATTTGTGACTGTTGATGAAACTTGGATCCATCATTACACATCACTCAAAACATACGACAAAGGCTGGTGATGGTCACTGTTTTTTAGGATTCCCAAGGATAATGCTCATAGATTACTTGGAAAAAGAAGAACCATAACTAGACCCTATTATGCTTCATAGTTGGATCATTTGAAAGTTGCATTGGCTGAAAAAAGACCAAAGTTGGCACACAAAAAAGTGTTTTTTCACTAAGATAATGAATGCACTGTCCCACACATCAGCAATAACAATGGCAAAAAGTGCATAAGTTTGCAGAGTTTCAAAGAACCAATTTTTCTGGTGGGATGAAAAAGCTGGAGGATCTCTGAACCAAGTGTGTATCCCTCACAGGAGACTATGTAGAGAAGTAAGGTCAGTTATTTTCTTGCTTTTTTCTCATATTACAAGATGGTTGCTAGCTTTTTTTTTTCTGAAATACCCATATTCTACTATAGCATTAGCAGATAAGTAGATGTACTGTTACTGCCAGTTGGCATACATATGTCTGTTTACTGCAAATGTTTGAAAAAGTTTGTGAAACATTCCCAAAAGAAAAATAATTTTACATCATGACAATGCATCGTCACATAAGCAAAACAACTGAGAGGTTGGCACCATGGACCACCTACCATATAGGCCATGCCTTGTAATTTCTTTTTGTTTCCAAATATTAAAGATATTATACATGGAATCACTTTTTCGTCATCAGATGAAGCAATATCACATTATAAAAACTTTATTTCTGAAGTACTTATTGCTTCAAGGACTGGTTTCATGAAATGCAAAACTTTACCGATGTTAGAGGAGGATACAATAAAAATCATTTAAATTTTTTAAAACTAATCCTTGTTTGATTTCCCAAAAATGTTCAGTGTCACTCTCATACACAACAGTAATCGTGTCTTGCCAGTCTTGTTGCAATTTTTTAGTAAATAACAATGTAAAACACACACCAGTTTGTAGCTGTTAGCATTTGCATATAATTGGTTATTGGTAGAGGATCAGGAATGTGAAGCCAATAGATTAGCTATCCTTTCTGACCATGCTATTCATAAGTGTTTAGCACATCAAGGAGGATAGGTACACAGTAGCATTGCTCCCAAACTTTAATCAATTTTCATATTACCTATATACAGCGGCGGCTGTTGTGTAGGAGCACAAAAGCACATGAACCTCCAAAATTTCTTAGTGCATCTCCTTTTTCTCTTTCAGGAAACATTTAATAAAATGCGCTATTCGGTGCCACTTGTTTAAATATACCGCACTCTGCTCTCTTCAGATTGAACATAGCCGAGAACCTGAGTATGTGGCAACAACGCTTGTAGCACAGGCCTCATGTGCTAGCATATTACTAATGTTTAGCAGCTCTGCGCTTGCGCGGCCAACAAAAGAGCTTGGAATTTTACAGCCAGAAATGAGTACATTGCGACCGTGCACATTAACACCTCCAGGGTTCTGTTTATCAGCGGGAGGGGCTGCTATCTTTGAGATTTAGTCGAAACTATCCGGAAGTGCAACTGCAGTTTTTGTGAGAGGCATTATTTTTCTTAGTAATTCGCATTTTATGCGAGAGTTAAGCTTAAGAGAGAGTTATGCAGTTCAAAACAGAAAACAACCTCAACAAAGGAACTTTTCCGCAACTAACCGAGCTACTGTAGGTTGTTATCATTGCGACCATGACTACATCAGAACCAGAAATATGCTTTTCCACAATAAAAAGAATTAAAATCTTTACTAGAGGTACGATGGGTGAAGACCGACTTTCAGCACAGGCAATGCTTGCTATTGAGAAGAAACTGGTCAACAGCATAAAATACTTTAATCACTGAGTGATAGAAAAGTTTGCACATTTGAAGAACCAGCGCGTGGGATTTCTGTACAAATAAATTTGATGTTAATTGCGTAATTTACACAATATAAATATTATTCACTGTAAATACCATTCTTCACATGAACTGCATCAAAGGTGTTCACTCCTTCATCACCACATATTGCTGTTAACTCTCGGAGACTAAGAAATTTAACATCTTTACAATACTGGGTGGATGACGATTTGTGTAACAAATTTAAAATTTTTGTTATTAGGCACTATCATTGTTTCTAATATTACTGTATTTGATGTTGCGGTGACAGCGGTAGCAGTAGCGGCAGCAGCTGCGGCGGTGGCAAATTGCTGATTTTGTGAACACCTAAATTTTTAACCACGAGCCACCACTGCCTATATCAACACATGGCAATATCTCACTGCTAACAAAAATTCTGTCAACAAGCACAGGCAAAACTCAATTTATCATTCCAAACCATCATTTTCCCCACATTTATCACTCAGTTCCAGTCTATTTACATTATAACTTCAGTACCAAACAAATTTTATTCTTCAAAAACTGGAGCAGCAATCTTAATTTCCAAGTAGTTCCTAATACTTTTGGAGTGATCTGTACCAATCGGAATGAGGAATTCAAACATGTTCGCTCCCAATGGGCAATGCTTAGATGAACCAAAATAGCAGGTGTTGTCATTTTTGATGTTTTCGTGGTTAGTGGATGAGAGTGAAGCAGCTATATTACTTACCAAATGTTATTATGTTAATAGCCAGGTTTAAAAAGAATGAATTAATGTCATTTGTCATATTTTATTTCTCACCCTTAATGTATTATTAATTTGTTAGATTCAGGGCATATTCAGTGGGTTAGCTAGGCTACTTGCCCCATTAAATTTGTGACGAAAGAAGTTCTATTGAATTTATATATAACAAAGAATTTATTCCTAATCTGTTGGCTGTTTGCATTCTAGCCTGTTGTTATGGCATAAAATGGGTTCCTTGCAATGAAACTTGATTCTGTTCACAATGTATTGTAGCCTGCCTTCTCAGCAGGAAAGGCATCTAAAAAGCAAACTTTTGGGACTACTAATAAAGAAGCTGAAACCTTCTCAGTGTAGACCCAACTGATAGGCACAAGATCTCAAATTTAAAGGAGTACAAGAACAGAAAATCAAAAAAGGGATATTATTAAATAAGCTTTTTGTAATTTAGAACATCTATCACCTCCCACTGAAAAGGGGGATATTCAATTAAACAAGATAGAGGAGAACTGGAAAGAGTTAAAAGCTAAATGTGAAATAGAGATCACAAGTCTAAGGAAACATGACATGACACTGCTAAAAATAATATAGCGTTAAAGAAAAATAATTCAACTTTAAAAGGTCTCTATTTAAATCCCCTCCTCTATGCAAGGGGAAGCAAAATTATTATGATTAACTACTATCCGCTTGTACTCAGTTTATTACTCAAAATAGTTCTAACTAAATGTGAAGTGGAAGATAAAGCAGGGGCATCATCCTTAAGGGTTCTGTCTAGGAAAAAGCTATTAAATACAAAAAAATTGACATGGTCTGCACTTCATAGGTGAGAGCAGTTTCTATAGTATATTATGTAAGTTTTTGAAAATAATATTGAATGGCCTAGTTGTAATATTATCATCCAGTAATTGTTTTTAAAAGGAGACATTTCTTTGAATTACGCATGATAATTTTAATATTTTGCTTTTTAATTACTTTACCAGCAAATTTGATGATCAGTTCTTTTCATTTTAAACAATATTTTGATGCAGCACAGTTTTAACTTATGTGCCCTATGGTGGCGACATTCAAGTATAATTAGACAAACACTACACTCCTTACGAAGGTTCTATCTATTAATTTGAATATTCGTTTCCTGCTCTGTGATTATAACATTGTTTGCATTTAAATGGTATGTGTATTTTTGAGCATGTCTAACTTGCACAGATCTCCTGCAATACAACTACCATCTGTGCGGTGACGTCAGAAGTCTCGCAACCAATAGCTACAGTTTTCCTTAAAACTGGCCAAATGGCTCCCCTGGTCAACTACATTAGTCATGTAGAATTCATAAAGGAGATATTCATTTGTTATTAACCAGGGAAAAATAAGAAGCAACAATGTTTATTAATAAACCACTATGGAGACAGTGACTCAACAATGTAAAGGAAAAAAAAATGTTTCTCTCATACTGTTAGCTGCTGCCCAGATAAGTTTAGAGTTGGGTAAGTGCAGTTTATTGTGATCAGGAAGCATCTTAACATAAAATAATAGTAACACATTTGTGATGGACTGCTGCAAATACATCATACATGTGAAATTCAGTGTACATGAAGTGTACAACAAGATGAGAGAAGCAGCATGTTTTTGTGATGAGGGTGATGGCAGTGAAGAAAAGAGGGAAGATGGTGCAACAGTAGAGACAGTATCAACTTTTGCTGAATCTTTGAGTGCATATATGACATTTTAAGGCTTATCTATAATCATGACTGAATAAAGCAATCAGTACAATGTGAACATGGAAAATTCATTGTTTTGCATGAAAATAAAAGCAAATAAGTAAATGTTTATTAAAAACGTTTTTAAAAGAACGCGACAGACATGTAAAATTTATGCAAAAAATTGATGTTTGCAAAATATTGGTTGTATGTTTTGTGCATAATTTGTAAACTTCCCGTATCCATCATTTTCTAGCATTCATACCTTTCTTTTCTCTCTCTTTGAAAACAAGAGATTGAGGTTTGACTACATAATACTGTTAAAAAAAATTCATCTTCTGTATTGAATTCCGTTGATAAACCCCATTTAATGACGCCATGAATGATTATTCAAAGCACCTAGCCAATAGCAGTAACAGCAAATATATCACACACTCCTCTGTCAGATAATCCTAAGCAAGCCATATCCACCCGTCAGAATAGAAATTGTTAAGCCTGGGGAATGTTTACTGATAGATGGCTATCACCAGCTCAAGACAACTCTGATCTGTATGTGACTAAAGCTCAGAGAACACAGGACATGCAATTTTCACATTTGGTAACACAACCATGGGATACAGAAAGGTAAAAGCCCGAGCGCAGAGAAACCTCAGGAGGCATCCTCCCTCACCAGTAGCAAGTTCAACCCCCAACACATCATCAACTTGGAACAAACCCTGGTATCACAGCATCCATGTGTCCTTTAAAACCTTATCATCAACTTATAAGCTGATAAGAATGTAGAATGTAACATGATATACTAATAACTTATATGTAAATACTTCAAGCTTGTACAAGTGAAGCAATATTAATAACTTAAAATGAGAAGGAGATTAATTTTTTTAATAAAGGTTTAAAAATCAATGTAAAGTTTTCAAAAAACACAGATGATTATGTGGCAGATATTGAAATTGCCAATCAGGAAAATATTAAATTATTGGTTAAAGAAAAAGCCAATACAATATTACAGAATTTGAATAAAAACCATTCTAAATAAATCACAATAAACAAATTATTAAATCACTGAAAGAAAAGCTTATAAAGGTAACAGCATTGTAATTTTAGATATATTGAATGCATTGACAGAATGACTTTTACTTCAAGGTGAAGATTACAAAAAATTGATAACAGCCCATTAAAATCATGTTTTTCAACTTTTAATAAAACTCTTAATGAAGTGAAAATTATTCCAAGTAAAGACAAAAAAATATAAAACTCAGTAATCCAATTTTACCTAGAATTTATGATCTTCCCATGCCTGGAAATAAAATGAGACCTATTGTAAATTACATAAATTCAGCACTTATAACCTAGCTAAATGGTCAAATAAAAAATTCAGTTATTTTGAAAAATTTGTGAGCTTAAGTATTAAGTATTAAGTAGAAAATATAAACAATACTGTATTGTTTGCTAATAATAAACTTGTTTCTTTCAATGTAACTGCTTATTTCTTAATGATTCTAGAGAACAACTTTTGAAAATATTGTTAAGTTCTATAGAATTAAACGAAGATTTTTTTAACCTTAGAAATGTTTGTTTGGACCAAAATTTGTTCAGTTTTAATACAAGTTCTATCAAAAAACTTCTGGTTTAACAATGAGTAGTCTACTTTCACCTTTCCTTGCTAATCTTTTATGAGCTTCTGAAATACAGTCACTAAAGCATTCTCTCTAATTTTTAAAAATGGATAGATGATATTTTTGCTATCGTTCCTGATAAACATGTAAATGATGCTTTAAAACTTTTAAAATTTACAAGATAAAGCTATAAAATTCATATCGGAAATTGAAAATTATAGCTACTTCCCTTTCTTAGAGTTAAAAATAACAAAATATAACAATAAATTGAATTTTGGAATTTATAGAAAGCCAACTCATATTGATAATTATATAAAAAAAATAACAGCTTTAATCCTTTTTCACTAGTTTGCTTTGTTAATAGTTTAATTGAATTTTGGAATTTATAGAAAGCCAACTCATATTGATAATTATATAAAAAAATAACAGCTTTAATCCTTTTTCACTAGTTTGCTTTGTTAATAGTTTAATTTATAGGTTAATTTACCCCTTAATAAAGATGAATTCAGTAAAGAATAAAAATACATTATCATGACTGCTTTAATTAATGGTTTCATGCTGATTTTATAAATAGAAAAATTGAGAAGTTTATTATCGGAAAGCTGTTAAGGAGGTATAATATTGGTTCCTCAAAATAAATACAAAATAAAAAGTGTATTAGGCTTTTAGAAAAATAACAAAATTTCAAAAAACTAAAAATCTGGCTTGTATCAATTAAATTGTGACCTTGTTTACATTGGTAAGACTTAACATTGTTTAGAAACCAGAGTTAAGGAGCACTCTAGAAGTATTAAATACAAACAGATTGATAAATCAGCTAAACTGGCACATTATTTTTGGAGACTAAAACATGAAGTAAATACAGAAGTTAAATTGATAAAACACCTAAATGGACCCAAAGCAAAGATATGCTCCTACCTGAAGAGATGTCTTCTGTGATACTGAGGAACTGGAATCACTGGAACTTGAAGCAATGAGATCTAATACAGACTGGGATGAACTGGAACTGCTGACTTGAGGCTTTTCACTCATGTTCATAAGAAATAGTAACACTGCTTGCCGGTTCTTCATGGGTAACTGAAAAAATAGCATTGTTGCTTGTTCACAGTTGCAAGAAAGCAAAGCAAATCAAATCACCCAGTGATTGGTAATTGCTTAATCTGTGATCAGTTTGATTTTTCAGTGATTTGCACAAATGCTAATCAGTAATCAGTAAATGTTCATCAACTGACTGCCAAAATACATTTTAGAACTGCTGTCAGCAGAGGATACTCTTTCTTTGTTTATTTAAAGCTTGAGTAGAAAATCTGTTGATTGCGAGTTTAAAATAGATGAAAATTAATTGTTGTATAAGGTCTGCATGGGATCCAGTTCTAATCACCCAACAAACACTTGATTTGTGAATAACCTGAAGGCTCCCAATACCAAAAGATCTCAGTCTGATCAGCAGCTGATTTATTACACAGAGCAGATAGGTTTGATTAGTTTGTCTTGTCAAACTTTCTTTAATGCTTGAAAGTAAAAATGCACAGGAGTTCATACTTAAACTATATGTCTGTTCAAATTTCCTTACATCATATCATACAAAGAACAATTCTTTTCTCTCTCTGAAATGTCTTCTTAAATATCAGATTTTCATATTATTTGAGGATTTCATCAGAAGAAACCATTATTTTGGCTTTAGACAGCAACACAATCAAAAGCAATATGTTAGCTTATCTTAATTATGGGTTAATTTTATATGTATTCCAATTCTAAAAACCCCAGAAGAAAAGCTCTTAACATAAAGTTTCAAAATCACCTACAACAAAATCAGTCCATTTTCTATTTTTTTTTCATCCGAAAATAATTTTATAATGTAACATTTTGTATTGTATTATATCTTTCATAGAAAAATATACATACTGCAATCAATTTTTTCTGATTTATCTTGTAATCGCATTCAAATATAATAGAAATTTGTCTGGGTATATTTAATTAATAAATATATTTTTGAATCCAGCTTACCAGATAATTGGTTGCGCTGGTGCTGGTGCAGTACATTGATTTTCCTTTCATAGAAGATTACATTTAATATCTATATATTTTTATGCTGATATTTTGAAATTCTTCTCAATTTATATAAAATCTTCAATATCAAGCATACAAACTTAAGAGAGTTGCAATACTATCTCATTACAAAGTAGCTATAAAATCATAGTATCTGACATAACAGTCAAAAGCCTTAATGTCACAGAATATGGTAAAACCATAAAACAATTTAAATAAAAAAGTAGCACTACAATGAATACCAGCACACTGTAGAGAAGAAGTTAAAAAAATTAGCCTTTTGGGGTGGGGGGAGGCAAGAAAGGTAGCAAAATTATTAGAAATCATCTAGTCTTCTGTCCTATCACTGTATCAAAATAATAATTACATTTACAAACAATAATTAACTTAAAGGATATATCATATCACAGGTAAGCAGAAAAATCTCTAGAATTAGTACACCTCAAGAAAATCCCAAGTGTCAATTTTTATATTACTAACAGACCAAGACTGTCACAATAAACATCTGCATCTAATTGGCTTGTAGAATGTCCCATATTCCCTTCCTGTGAATTCAGAGAAAACTTGGCAAGATACTTGTTTTATTTTCTTCTTGAGGGTGTACAAGTTATTTTTTTTAACAAAATGCTGCTAACATATAGGCCAAATGAAAACACAAATTCCCTGACATGCCCCATCGAAAGCAATATGTTTTTGAAGACACAGGCTATGAAATATCTTACATACCGCATAGTTACAAATTACACATTTGATGCATATGCAATAAGATTTGAATTATCTTTGCTAAAGTGAAACCACCACTCCTTTATTTAGGTAACACACATCACTTTACAGGCGATCTTAACTAGCCGCACATTATCGCCAACACTTTGGTATTTACCTTGGCAACTGAAAGAATCCTCCCACTCCAAAAAAATGTATTCAGGTTATTTTGCCCAGAGCTTCCCATACATGAGACACAGAGGTTACCATTTGAATCATCCTGTACGGTGGAACAACTATTATTTCTGCTTACACAAGAGGTTCAAAACTCATAAACAAATAATGCATGCATATGCTGCATCACTATACAAATGTTAGGGGTATGAATGCACAGACTTAAGGATGTCCTCTAATTGTTAAACTGAAACTTTAATTCCTCTTCCATTCTGCTTTCTAACAAATTCTTCTAATACTTAAAAACTTAAATGCATCAACAGTTTGTTTGCAGCTGTCAGCATTCCTGTGACTTTTACTATTGAAATTACCATAGTTAGGCAGGGTTTTAAAGATGAATTTATTTATATCTTTACCATTTGTTGCTAATTTGGGCAAGTCGACTGAATAAATTTGTGGGGGTGCGTTTGGCACTAACAGGTTTAGAGGTCAGGTATGTTGGCATAATAAATACCTACCTCACCACCTCCATGTGGCATGTCTGTCAATGCCTCAGTTGTGTTAATGTGCATATAATTTGAAACGGAGCATTCAGAGCTATTGTAGTTTTTTCAAATCAGGAATATGCTGCTTGCATATGGCAAAACTAAATGGAATGCATGTGAAGCCCAATGTTTGTATAGGGATAAGTTTCCTAACAGAAGAATTCCATGTTCAAGATCATTCACTGCAATATTTCAGCAAGTGCAAGAGTCAAATTTTTACTTCAGGAGACTTCAGAAGAGCAAGGGGTACCAAGAAGAGGTTTCTGCTATTGACAAATCTTTGCACACGTGTGTTTGAAACAGCACTAGATATTGGCAGAACACCAAAGAGAGTAGTATAAAACTGATTTGAAAAGATTTGATGCTTGCATAAATTCTACATCTACTCTATCTATCTTGTTCTTCAACTATTATATCTAATTGCTATTTAATTTCTTTAATAGCATAAGTAGTATATAATTTGTTTTACTATCCATAATGCACCAGAAAAAGTTATTTAAAATTTGCATTTCAGTACTTTTTATTTCAATGACAATAAATTATGTTTTTGCATGTGTATCCTTTCACACAACTCCCTCATGTGCACATTAGCTAAGCTTTTGGAGGCTAGCTCAGAAAGCATAAAAGAAAGCCAACCCTCCCTTTATTATCTGCAGTAGCTGGCAAGGCAATAATCACAGACAGACATAAGGCACAACAGTTTGCATGCACTGTTCCCTGATCTAATTTAACCTAACTATTAAAGGCATTGGTGTGAACACAATGTAGCAAACGCAACATTAGTACACAAAATATTTGCCTCTTTAGTCCTACTCCCTTGCAATACCAAGCAAATAATATATTTAATTATTTCCTCTCCTATTCACAGTAGCTACATTTTTCACATAGATATTCTTAATTCTTCATATTTTAGTCCACATCACAGAAAATATATGCATTCATACTCCTAGACCATATGTACTGGTTAGTTGTTTATTCTTTGAATAAAATATAAATAATGCCATAGCAGTGGATGTGGCAAGAATGGCTTGCTTCTAAATTTACATGCCACCTAAAGTACCATCCCAAATGATGGCCAAAAACCCAGTTTATAATTGATAAGACAGTAATGAAGACATACAATAAGTGAATGTGTGCAGTTTCTCTACATTTTAAAATGAATCAAAGCCTTCTACTTCCAGGAGAAACTATATATTAAATATGTAAGAGTTAATTTTTTTAATTATGAAATGGTTGACAGCCCCAAGTCCATAGAAGAAAATACTGGCCACAGACCCAATAGGTAACTACTTCCAAACATATAAATTGTGTGTTATGCAACCATTTGCAGTAGAGTCATTTTGTAAGATTATAAGCTAGTAAAGAGACATAATACTTACTCCTTGCAACTTCCTGTGAAGATCAGTAAATGCATATACATCTTTCTCCGATCTAATCTGTGATAGTTTCTTCTTGATGTGCTCTGTGATATAGAATTCATCCTGGACTTTAGTACTTGCAATGGGTGCTTTGCTTAATACATTCACAGCTAGTTTCAGCAGGCGGGCTATCTCCTCTGCAAGGTAAAACAACCCAATAATAATAATAATAATAATAATTTGTTTATGAACCATCAAAAATGTTAAAGAAATATGGGCAATTATCATAAATAAAACAAGATAATGGCATAAAATGGTAAGCATCCAGTTGGATCAAAATAGTTTTAAATATTAATACATTAGAACAAATAAATAATTTTAATTACTTAGGCGGAATAATAATAATAATAATAATAATAATAATAATAATAATAATAATAATAATATGCTTAAGATTTAAACAAAAAAAGCAAATAAATTTCAATATATCTGTTGGTCATTATTAAGAACATTAAAAAGAAAATTTAAAATTGACTAGGTAACGACCCTACCAACATTGATATATGGAAGTGAAGAATGGGTAAATAAAAAGGATTAGGATAAAATACAGTCAAAATGAGATACCAATGAGTTACAGCCAAAATGAGATACCAAAGAGCAATTAAGGTATATAGAGTAAAATCTTGTGTGTTACACTCACATGACTTTCTCTAGCTGCTCTTCAAACAAACTTCTTACAAAAGATTATTCATCTTTCTACCCAATGCTAATCGAGATAAACATTAGCAGAATCTTCGAAGTTCTCTTGGGATTCCAGTCAGGTAAGGCACCAATGTTTCAGGAGCATACATTGTTCCCGTCTTCAGAGTTACTGAATGAATTGCATGATGTGGTCTTATCTATATTAATACATATCTATAGTAATAAAACCACATCAGTTCAATTCATTCAGTAACTCTGAAGATGGGAACAATGTATGCTCCCGAAACATTGGTGCCTCACCATATCTACATCTGGCTGGAAGCCCGAGAGAGCCTTGAAGATTTACTCCGCCAGAAAGCTACAGCTCTTATTAGCAGAATATTCTTATTATTTAGTCCCTTATAAATAGTAGAGCACTAAAGGAATGCACTATGTTAAATTGGTAGTCAAATGTTTTAAAGCTATTGTTATGTGATAGTCATTGCAAATAGCTTCTTTACTTGGCCAGGAGTAGAACAAAAGAAAAATGGACACTTCCTCTCAGAGAAAAGTATGAGTGCTTTACAATTGAAACTAATAACAAGGAATATCTGAAAAACTGTGAATTCCACGAAAAAAATGTAAATGACATAAATTGTGTATTTGAAGATCTATAATTTTGTGTAGTAAGTTTTTCTCTATCTCTTATGTTTACTAGTTATGCAAAATTCAACGAGAATAAACAGGTTTTCGTAAGTTCTTCCCAGAAAATTCAAGATATACATTTTATTTTTATTTGCAATGGAAATGGCTTTAATATGTGGTAGTTTAATCAAAATCATTAGAGCCATTTAAAAAAAACAACACAATTTTCCATGTAAAGGGTAGTTTGAGGGAAAGGGATTTTCTTGAAAATGTTCGTCGCATCCTTCACGTATGCACGCACACACACACACACACACACACTCACTGACACTCATACACTTACTGACACACACAATTTTTCTAAAAAAAATATTTTTTTTTTGTTTCAGAAAGTCTTGGAACATATTTTTGGTCAAACCTCTAAATAAAATTGAGTGGAATACCATACCTTCTCTAACTACTATATACATTGTATATGTGTTAGAGAAAGTAGACATTCTGTGTGAAAAGTGGTTTTATTGGAAGTATTTGCTTGCACAATTTTTGCATAGTTTTGTTAAACAGTATTTTGGTTCAGTAATGAATTTGGCAATTTTTTGTTTTTGAATTACGTAAGTTGTTCTCTCTCACATTTCTTCTAAAAATGCATTTTTTAGGAGATTCAGTGGGCCTACAAATGTGTTTTCTGTACCTAACTCACAATATCAAATTTTGGTGCATATACTTATAATAGGTAAATTGTAAGTTTAAAATCTTATTTAATACTTTGTATGTTGTTTTAACTTTAATTATATTTGTAGCTAGCATTTAAGTGTGAACATTTTTAAGATGAAAGCTGCATTGAGGAATGGCAGTGAGAGACAGGCTGATTGTGTGATGAATTTGGAAACAATTTTACAATAGAATTATGATATACCATTATGTTTCAAATATATACAATGCTTTTTAACATTATTTGATAAAAATAAATATAAAACATTCAGTAGAGGGGAGAATTGCCTCTGTGAAGTCTGGAATTTATATTATAAATTTATATATTATTATTGTTATTATCATCGTAATCAACTTAATCACATCAAGGATTAAGACTTACTCATGTTCTGGCCTCATATTTCTCTCCATCTCCTTGTAGGTTTTCCTAACAATTCTTCTTTCAATCGGCTGGTACTTAAAATTTATTTTAGGGAAGTGACTTTTAATTCATTCTTTGTATTTAGTTGTTGTATTCATTGGCTTCTATATTCAGTTATTTTTTCATAAATAGGAAAAATATTTAATTTGTTCCTTATTTCTTAATTTTTCTTTTCTCTAGCCCCATATGTACAATGTACATAGTGGATAGAGCAGGTATTGTATTCCACCCAAAATTTGTTACTAAGATTTCACCAGAAATATGTGTCTTAGGGCTCTCTAAATAAAAAAAAAGTATTTTCAGAAAAAGATTCATGCGGGTGTGTGTGTGTGTGTGTGTGTGTGTGTGTGTGTGTGGGGGGGGGGTGCACGCGTGTGTATACGTGTGTGCATGCGTGTGTGTGTGTGGGGTGTTTGCATGTGTGGTTTTTTTTTTTTTTTTTGGTATAACATTAATAATTTCTAATAATATCTGTCAAAGAATCGGTCAAGACTAAATTTTGCCTGTCATACAACTTGAAAATCTGTCAAATTGGTAATCTTGTGCACATTGCTCTTTTTATCTTTTTTTTTAACATGCTTCTTACTATGATAATAGTATCGAACTGACAAGCAGTCCCTAACATAAATGGTATCATACAGTTAATGAATGTTGTTTATAAATCCTTCCTAAAACACATTGCTCCCTGTACTATCAGCAAACCACTCAGAGCTATCTGTTTCTGTGGATACACATTATTACAGCATGTCTTTCATCTGAATATTTCAAATTCCCCACCTGAGCTGGTATTTTCACAAAAAATAATAGTTGCCATGACTTATGCCCTATCCCTCGTATTTTAAAAATTCAAATTTACTCATTCTATTTCATTACTTCTTTATACTTACTAGATTTTACTGCAATTCTTTTTATAATGTATGTGTCTGCCTGAGAGACTCTGAATGAGCCAGTTCAGTCCAATTTGCTTATCGTGCTCACACTACTGGGTCTAGCAGTTTTTCTTGTGTTAGGTACTTCCTTGAATTTAATGATAATGGAAAGTGACAAAAAGTTCAACATTGAATCTAGCATTGATGAATGTTGCACAGCTGCTGGGATCATTAGCACCCTGAGTATTTAGTGTTACAATTCAATTCTTAGTGTTTTATTCCTACTATTTGCTTTGCTGTTTGTACATTCAGAAGAAATCTGAATGAGCCATTTTTGAGAAAATCAAAATTTTTGAAGATGTTTCCATGAAAAGGGTACTTTAGGGTTGTGAGGATTTTCCTGAAAATGTTTGTGTTGCAGTCTTAGCAGATATTGAACTTAACTATCAAGTTTGGTATTAACCGACTTTTTGTATTTAGCTAATGCTCAGACATGGACCCTTTTCTAAAAATGCTTTTTTTTTTCTTTTTTTTTTGGATTCAGGGGACCCTAAAACATGTATTTCCAGTGATATCTCATATAAAACTTGTTGGTAGAATGCAATACTTTCTCTACCTATGTACTATACACGAAGTAGAGAGTAAAAAAATATGTGTTCCATTCACATGGCTTTCTCTATCTATCCTAAGACAAATATTTACAAAAGTTTATTCTTTATCTATTTCATGCTAATGTTTATCTTATTCCATGCTTCCTTGTAAATAGAGGAGAAATAAGGGAATGCACCAAGCTAACTGATAGTTAATCTTTTATAAGCTGGTTGCTATGTGACTGCCATTTGATTCTCCTTGTAAGGACAGGAATAAAACAAAAGAAACAGAAATGGTAAATTCCTGTTTGAGAAAAGTTTTAAGCATTTTAAAACTGATAACAAGGAATATCTCAGTAGTGGTTAACTCTACAAAAAAGATATGTATACGACAAATTGTGTATTATAATGAGATCTACATTCTCTCTTCTTTTTTTTTTCTTTTGCATATTAAGTTTATACAGTTTACAAAAGTTATCCAGAATGAAGAGATCTTAAGAGGCTATTCCCATAAAATTCTGTATAAACATTTTATTTGCCATGTAAATATCTTTTAATTTAACCATTAGAGCCATTTTTGAGAAAATCAAAAATTTTGAAAAATTTTCCTTGTAAAGGTTAGTTTGTGGTTAGGGAGGTTTTCTTGAAAATCTTCATTTTGCATCCTTAACCCATTCAAGGATACCCAATAATGGAAGTGAGATATTAAAACAAATTTTCCTTTGGGTCACAAACCTCCAACCATACACTATGGTCAACTCTCACATATGTCTTACACTACACGGTCATTCAAACACATAATAGCTGCAGTATTATCTGATTTATGATCTTATAATGCTACGTAATTGTATGAGTGAATATTTTTTTATAAAAAAGTAAAATGTATATATCTGTATTCAATTGAAGCATGCCAATTGCTTTACTTGGGCCCTCCCCATTCTTTTCCATAGTTACTCTTGAGTGTAGAACATACATTTTGACTGAATTTGATCCCAAGTTCCTCGGTTTGATGGGTTAGCCATTCCTATTGTGCCTTAGATCACATGATCATAACTCCAGATGTTGAGGTTTGCATTATTTAATAGTTATCTGATGTTATCCTTTGGTAAAATGGTTCATTTAACAATCATGCACAGGATATCATAACATGTCTATATCACCAAAGGGGTTAAAAGATGCTCAATCTGATGTTATCCTTTGGTAAAATGGATTATTTAACAATCATGCACAGGATATCATAACATGTCTATATCACCAAAGGGGTTAAAAGATGCTCATTTTAATTATCTAGTTTGATATTTAACTCAGACAACATTTTCATAAAAATGCTGATTCTAGACGGAAGAGACCCTAAAAGGTGTATTTCCAGTGAAATTCCGGTATCAACTTTTTGGATGGAATGCAATACCTTTTTCTACCTATCTACTTTGTACTAAGCAGAAAAAATATAAATAGGTTAAAAAAAACATTACTTGATAACATAATCTACATGTTAAGATTTGAATTGAAAATTCAACTGGTTATTTATACAGAAACAAAAATCAACATTTCCACAATTAAAAAAAAAAAAAAAATCCAGAAAAGGATGAATTAGGTAGCCACATATTTCATCTGATCTACATAGATTTAGCTTTATATTCAATTAATAACATTCTGACTTCTAATTTTGCAATTGCAAACTGAAATTCTTCCATTCAATCTACACACATATATATTCAATATAAATATCTTACTACAATCTCTGCTTGATTCATAAACCAGAGTTACTATTTCTATTGGCAGCTCTTTCAACAAAATCTTTTAACAACAGTTTGTCTTCTGGGTGTATTGTATTGTTACCACTTGTTTCCTCTAAAATGCACTACTTAGAAGACATACCTTATTAGTATTATACATACTGATTTTTATAAAAGTTTCTGTGACATTTTATGGGCATATTTTGCGTGTGTATATATATATATATATATATATAATTCACTAATTTTACTTTGTGATTGAAGTGGTTGGCAGTTGCAGGTGGATAGATATTCAGCATTCACGTGTTCAATTCTATATTTGGTCAGTCTGTTTTGTTCATCTCTGATTGAAAAATAGGTAGGTAATTATGATTAAATAGTGCTTTGCATTACAGAAAGTGGAAACATGGGTGTTTGGAAAGGTAAAAACACACTTTAAACCTCAATGCTACAGCTGGAATTTGAACTACAAATCTTCGGCTTTCATTGCCATTACTCTAATCAACTGAGCACTATGACAACATTCCAGCAAAACATTAAATTCTCCAATTGATTAGCATTTTTCCCAAGAAACCACAAAGTATTCTCAAATTAATTTCTGAGATACGAAATGGCTTACATTTTGTATCTTTTCTTAAAATCTTGTCAGTACTTTATGTCTCGCATTTCATATTATTAGGTCAATCAATGTTGATTGTTCTTCCACACAAGAAGAACAATAAATTAAAGATTTTCAGTAATGTTGCCAAAGGCTGCGGTATTTATTGCAAAATATTGCTAAACAGTACTAACTTTAGAAAAACACTGAAAAAATATGGAGTTTGATTATCCAGTTAATGGAACCAATGCTGCTAGAAGACTGATGTAGTGCAGTATTTCCTTCACTGTACAATGCCAGGGGAACGCACCAGGTTAATGAAATCAATGCTATTAGATGGCAGCAGTAGTGCAATATTTTATTTTACTGCCATACAATGCCAAGTAAATGTACCTGGTTAATGGAGTCAATGCTGCTTGATGGCAGCAGTGCACTATTTTCTTTTATCGCCATATAATGAGTTTGAATCTTTAATGGAATAAATGTGAAATAATGGTGAGAAAATAGTTAAGTATACTGCAGGATCTGCATGAGCAATAGTTGCTGAAAGAGGTGAATATGCTGTTCGTCCTTAAAATACCCCAGGACGATTAAATCAAAAGGTTACTTTTAACCCAAGACTAGGAATTGTTCATGAATGGAGTATGTCTTCAGATGCAATTAGAATTTGTGTTAATACCTCTGTTTATACTAAATCTGACAATTGTAAAAAAATGAAGAACATTGTTTATAATTAATGCATAAAAATGCATTTTCATGTTCAAACTATAGTCCCCTTACTATTATTTAAAATAAAGAAATAAAAATCTGATGATTTACAATCACATGACTTTCTCTACATCTCTGTAACAAATTATTGTTAAAAAGCTTATTCTTCTATCTACATCATTCTAATCAACATCAACATTAGCAGAAATTGTTCTTATAGTTGGTCCCTTGCAAGTAGAAGGGAAAAAATCTAATGTGTTCCATTCACATGTCCTCTAGCTGTTCGGCAAACAAACCTTTTATTCAAATCATTAATCTGTTACCTACATCATGCTAATCATAAGTAGAATTAGTCTTATTACTTGTAGAAGGGAAATAAGAAAATGCACAGGCTAAAGCAATAGTATCATCCTTTAAAAGCTAGTCGCTATATGAAATAATTGAAATTCCAATCTCTTTGGTTGCCAGGAGTAAAACCCAAAAGTTTAAGAGGCTAAAATTGTAACCAATTATCCAGAATATCTCAAAAATGGTTAACTCTACAAAAAAATGTATATAACATAAATTCTGTGTTTTAGTGAGATCTACATTTTTTGTGCAGTATGTTTTTGTCTACCTCTTATGGTTTACAAGTTAATACAAAAGACATACAGAATGTAGAGGTTTTCAGAGGCTATTCCCAGAAAATTCAAGACATAAATTTAATTTGCCATATAAATATCTTAAAATTTACGAGAGTTAATCAAAATCACTAAGAGCCATTTTTGAGAAAATAAAAATTTCCATGTAAACGGTAGTTGAATTGGGAGGATTTTCTTGAAAATCTTCGTGCCACATCCTTAGAAGATACCGAATCTAATTACTGCCTTTTCGTTTTTGAGTTATGCTATCCACAAACACATGCAGTCCTTTTTTTTTTTTTTTTTTAAATGCTTTTTTAAGCTCTTGAGACCTCAAAACTTATATTTTCGGTGAAATCTCGACCTAATTTTTTTGTGTTGTACAGTCTAATTTTTTTGTGTTGTACAGTCATGGAAGAAATGATTGAGTGCAGTAACCTTTCAAAGTGTCGCTTCGGCCACATGGAAGCACACAAAGTTACACAAGCTGGGTTTACACGTGCACTTGCTACAAAACAGGCTTTTAAACAGCGAGATAAGACATAGTTTATTGCTTTATAACATAAATTGGCAACCAGAGACCGATCCAAACAATTGTTTTTTGCTAACATGAACAGAAACACTAAAAAATAAGCCAAACCTTGATAGTTGAGCTGTCCACTACAGTTCTTTATAAACAGGGAAAAGAGTACTCAGAGTAGAAATCGCTCAGTCCTAACGTGATCCGTTTGAAACTCAATGTGATACCTAGCTTATGTTCGAGCCAAGTAACCAACATATTTTTTTTTCTATTATTTTGTTTTTTAGTTCATATTAGTACTCTTTACAGCCAATGTAGATTACATTATATAGATCATTCACTCTGTGAAATGTGAAATCTTTAATTTGCTGTTCTAGCAAACTAGAAAACAAAGAAAACCACTGAAAACTGATCTCTGGTTGCTCTTAGAAAAGGCTAATAAAAGAAGAGAAAACAAATTGTAATACTTTGTGTGGTCCCCATTATTTGCTATCACTACATGGAATTCACTAATGTTTGAAAATAAGTAATATCTTCTGTTAGTGAATCCCAAGTGTCACACCAGAGTCATGTAGCATTATTCAATCTGAGACCTCGAGAAAGCCTCAGCTTTACTTTTGCCCAAACATGTTCAATTGGGTTGAGATCTGCTGACTTTGTAGGCCACAGTATGTGCTCTTAGATATTTGTGTGCTTCGAAAATCACTTTTGAACTTTGGTCGACTTGTGGACAGAATGATTATCCTGTTGGAATTTAATAATACCTTCAGGACAATGCTCTTGGGCAGATAGAAGCTGAACATGTTCTAGAATTTCAAATATGCAACTATTGCAACATTTATCAAGGAAATTCTGCAGGAGAAACATGAGTATGGCAAAATAATGATATCAAATCAAAATAGAGATAACTCAAACTGAAGTAATTAAACAGAAAAAAGAACATCATGATCTCATTGTCTCTTGAAGTAATTCTTCCAGCAATTGCAAGAAACATAATTATATGTAACGGGAAGTAGGAGTTTTTAGTTGGTGAAAATCCAACTCCCACACAAAGTGGTGTCTTTGAAACATTTTCCCGTTATAAAAAAAAAAAAAAAAAAAAAAACACTCCTTGCACGAGTGGCCAAATAGTGCATATCATATCGAGTACTGCTAGGCATGTAAACAAACACAGTCGAATTGACATCTGCAGTAGAACGTAGCTTCGTCAGAGAAACTACTTTGCTCCAATCAAAGTGTCAATTTTGTGGGCTTCAGTTAGCACTTCCTTTACTGCCGCGCATCTACGCTGAATTCCAGCACCTTTACAGCGGTTGCTAAGCGTCCTTGCACTACCCAGGAATAAAGATAAAGCTTGCATTCAGTGGCCGACATAAACGGATCTCTTTCGACCTCTGCCATGAGTGACCTGTCTTCATTCTCGGTAGATATACACAGGCCATCAGTGCTCTTGCAGCAACCTGTCCCTCTTCTTTGCCCACCTCCTTGCAGTTGACTGTGGAACACCACAAATGCTACCTGCTCTGGTAGCTGTATAACCCTGTGAAACCAGAACATTTAACAACGGCCTCTGCCATTGCTAAAGTATGAATGAGACCGTCGCTGTAGCAGTGATTGAGGACCTCTTTCGGTGACTAATGAAACTAAGCACAAACCAACACAGAAAGAAACATGATAATGACAAAGGAATCAAGCTTATCACCAGTAATTGTAAACTTGGGCTATTATACATAATATATATCTGCATATTATCTAATACTCAAATTATAACTAATAAAGCGGAAATTCTGTATTAATATAAGTTAAGAATGTGAAATAGAAAATATGATAGAAGAAGCAACATAAATGGGAGAGAAAAAATGTATGCTGTTGTAGAGGTTTGAACTTAGGTTTGTAATTTTCAAAGTGCTTGCCTTACCTCTAAACTATTTGTTTGGGGTAAAAGGAGTCTACTGTCACATTCATATATGCACTATAATACTATTCATTGTTGTTATGATAACATGAATCATTTATTGTATTCAGGATACTTCATGCCTTCTGAATCAGCTCATTGGTTGATTCAGTTGATTGGGAATTGGTTGTTCCACCTATATGTATAACTACCAATGAACATAGCATTAGGTAGAAACACTTTTGGGTTTGTTTACTAATTGGCTAAAGAATAATGGGTAGCATGGCGCTTGTGGTCGCATTCTTTATCAGGAACCAATACAACTGTGAGACATAGTACAAGACACAGCTTGCTAATGTGTTCGACAGGTGATAACATATGTTACAAACACTGCTAGACAAGTCTAGCTGCATATCAGAAATAGCAACCAGTGTAAACCTCACTGCGATATGAAGTGCGACTTTGAAATATTCTGCTCTCAGAGTGTGCTCAATCATTTTTTCCATGACTGTACAGTACTTTCACTAGCTACTATGCAATATGTGCATATGTGCTAGAGAAAGTAAAATAAAGTCAATAGCGAAATCTTAAAGCTGTCAAAATATGATGGGTTGACCAGGAGCACGAATAACGAATAACAAAATCCCATTTGAGGAAAGTATATGTACTTTAAAAAAATCTGATTATTCCATTTACATGGCTTTCTCTACATCGCTGTAACAAATTATTTTATTTTAAGCATTTTCTTCTGACTGTATAGCAGAAATTGTCTTAGTTACTTGCTTCTTTGTAAGTAGAAGGAAAATAAGGGAATACACTAGGCTAAAGTGATAGTCTTTTAAAAGCTGGTTGCATGTGGTTGAAATTCATTTCTATGCGGGGCAGGAGTTTACAACTTTTTGTGTGAGACAAGAATCTGAAACGAATAACAAGAAATATCTCAGAAATGGTCCATTCCATGAAAAAAAAAATGTATATGACATAAATTGTGTGTTTTAACGTGATCTATATTTTTTTACAGTAAGTTTTTGTCTATCTCTTACAGTTTACCAGCTACACAAAATTCAGCAAATTTCATTCACAATAAAGTGCTCTTCAGATGCCATTCCCTGAAAATTCAAGATAGACATTTTATTTGTCATACAAATATTTTTAACATATGGTCTTTTAATCGAAATCATTAGAGCCATTTTTGAGAAAATCAAAATTTTCAAAATTTTTTGTATGTAAAGGATAGTTTGAGGTGGGGAGATTTTCCTCAAAATCTTTGTGTCCCATCCCTGGAAGATAATAAACTTAAATACCAAGTTTGGTATTTTACAAACTTTTCGTTTTTGAGTTATCGGTTCGCTGACATACGGCCACACACAGACACACAGACCTTTTTCCAAAAATTCTTTTTTTGGATACAGGGGACCCTAAAACGTATATTTCTGGTGAAATCTCTGTATCAAATTTTTGGGTGGAACACAATACCTTCTCTATACATGTACAGAGAAAGTAAAAATATACACCTTCCAAACAAAAAGGATCTTTTCGTTGATTTAATTGTTTTTTCACACAAGCCATGTGTAGGACAGGAGTCGGATAGCCATAGCCAAGATTTGAACCACAGATCTCCCGGTCTTTACTGGTTGCTCTACCACTGAGCTACCATGGCAACATGCTGGTACAGCATTAAATTTCTCAAATGACTCAATGTTTCCTAGTTTCCTACAAGGTGATCTCAATGACATACTCTAATGACAATTGCTGTAAGTACTTTAAGTCCCAGGATTCATAGTATAGCCACTATATGGTCAAATGTTGTCCCAAAGCTTAAAATGAATAAATTATAATGTGTTTAAACTACCTAAATTCTGTCTCAGTGACTCAATTGGTGAGGCACTGGTCTTCCAAACCCAAGGTCAAGATTAAAATCCAGCCCAGAGTCTTTAAGTGTAATTAAAAGTGACAGCCCCATGTCAGTGAATTTTCTGGCATGTAAAAGACTGTTGTGGGACAAAATTTTAGCACCCTGACAGGCTGATATGAACAGGCAATTAAGGGTCATTAACAAATATTTAAAAAAATTATCAATAATTTCTCTTGGAAGCCGAAAATGGCAGAGATGTGCCAGGTCCCAGATAGTACAGGATTTAAGGTTGACCTACATATTGCAGAATTGTAGTTATAATTTGCCTTCTCCCAGCATTCCCAGTGAACACTACTATAGGTGGGGAAACTTGTACTGTGTGGTACTTGAACAACCTAAAGATGATTTCATCAGAATATAACCCCTTCCTGCCTTTTGATGGCTGTAGTCAACGACGATACAATACAATCAAATATTTACAAACTCCTAATGCATATCTTGAGTATGTGCAAGTTTTCCCACATTCCTATGGTTATAATGATAAAATAGTACATGTTTTCCAATGCATTTCAGTGGGTTTCTTTTTTGTGTGTTTGTGTGTGTGCGTGCAAAGATTGCGTGCCTGACATCTCACAGCAAATGCAACATCCTGGGCAATATTACTAAATTTTCTTGCCTTCAATTATTTACTAAACGACCAACCTAAAATAGAAATGCTTTGAATTTGGACCAATCACAGCTATTTATCCTGTCTATCACCTCGAGGTGTAATTTTTTCCCGCTTAGTGAAGGCAACTGGGAAAAAAAGTTCTAGAACATAGGGAGCACCAGAAACACAACCAACACAAGCAATAAACTTGAGCAAGAAAAATATGGCATCACCACATTCCCAACAGCACCATCTTATATATTTTATATTTCTTGTGTTTATTCTCTTCTTATCCTACCCAAATCCACATTTCACAAATCTACAAGATATCTCACCACACAATGTTCAACAAACAACAGAGACAGATTCATCACATTCACACACATAGTGGCCCAATTCAATTGGTAAAGCGTGAGCATAAAATACATGCAAATGAAAAAAACAACTGCAAAATACTAAATATCCATGAAATGATTGCGAAAGCATTAAGGATATAACAAATGTCATAACAAAATATTGCAAATACTCTATACAAAAGATCACATTATGGAGTTTTAGATGGGGTGATCCCTGAGCTATGCTTTGTCCTCATTCCACAGTTGCAGCCTTCCACACCTCACCTTTTATAAAATATTTCTCAGCTAAATTTTGCAACTTGGAGGCCTCAACGCTCAGCTACAGTTACATGCACAAAGTATTGGAGATCACCCCACATAATTTTGAAAACATGTATTGTAAATCTTTTGAAATTTAGTTAATCTCTACCCATTTAATTTAATCTGCAGCTGGAGCATATAAAAATGAATGAAAACAAAAAGCCACTGATTCTAAAACCCAGCTCATATGATAAACAGTTCATTACCTTCAATGTCTGTACCTCTCTTTAGAAAAACTCCAGCCATTTCAACATTCAATTTACAGGTTATTTATCTGGAGCCTAATGCATTTTCTCGAAAATCTTTAATGACATCCATTTGCAATAGATTAGGTAAAGAGTGGTTTATAGACAATACCTACTGTGTTAACAGCAGCGGACATTATGAATATCAAATAATTTTCTGCATCTTAGATGTACTAGATCTCAAATATCTTTGCTGTACAGACTTTGAAACATTTTACTTTGTAAATGCAATGCATTGTATTCGTAATTACCAACTTGCTTCCGTTAAAGCAACCCTGGCATCCAGTACTCCTATTGTGGTTTTGTTTTCAGTTTGTTTTTGAAACAAACGTATTTACTTACCCTTTCTTTTCCCTGATATATGCAAACATAACTTCTGAAGTAGTATGCCCATACGTGAAGGCTCCGAATTGTTTCTGGACATCTCCACACACGTTTATGTTGAAGATTTTCTTTCCTATTATATTTACTTAGCATTCATTTTGTTCACACCCATCAATTAAATAACATCCCGCCTCATCTCTGACATTTGCAATTTCGTAAACACGCTTAAAAATAGATGGCGGTACTACATTACTACATTGTAGCCAACATGAGCACAAATAAATTCAAATATGTTACAAATACCATTTAATTGTTTAGTTTCAAATTTCACAACTATACAATTACAAATTACATCGAAAAAAAAGTCGGTAACGAACACATCTGGAGTAACTATTGTTTAAGTTAGTTTTCCAAGGCAATGTCACTGTGAATCGTTATAACCGACAATTGCTAAATCAAGGCTTTAATAATTTCAAAAACAAACAGGAACAGGGATTGATAGCTTGTCTCTGCACACATAATCGCGTATTACCTCAGTGAAATCAGTGTTATGAAAATAATATGTAGACAATGAAGTTCTGGATAGGAAAATATTCTGTTGAGCTGTCCAAAATTATCGAAGAATTGGAATTTTATGCCTTGACCCTAACCCCCGTCCCCCGCCCCAGCCAACCACCCGACACTCAAAAGGAAAAGCTGGAGTTACGTTTTATCAATGATTTTTACACTCACTCAGCGTCTCAGCATTACAACTTCATTTATTCCACACATGTATGCATATTACTTCAGATTGGCCAGTTCTAGTTACGAATTCCTTTATTTATTTATTTATTTATTTATTTATTTATTTATTTATTTATTTATTTATTTTCTTGAACTGTCCTTTATGAGCTAATATCGGGACGCGCCGTGGCCGAGTAGTCAGACCACTGGCCTCTCACCTAGACGGCCCGGATTTGATCCCAAGCGACCGCATGTGGTATTTGTGGTAGACAAAGCGACGCAGGGGCGGGTATTCTCCGGGTTCTTTGATTTTCCCCGCCATTACATTACACCGTATCATTAATGTATCATCATGATCGCCTGCGGTGCCAGAGCAGTAAAAGCGGGCGTTAAACACTACCAAAAAAGTCACCTAATAACCACCCAGGGCAGTACACAAGCACAGTTATTGGTGGCTTGCAACAAAGATTTACAGGATATTTCTAATGGCACTAAACACAATGTACAAGGGGCGTTCAATAAGTAATGCAACACATTTTTTTTCTCTCGGTCAATTTCGGTTGAAAATTTTGAAATTTTGTGCACGGCATCTTTAAATATTCCCGCTTTAACTCATACAGTTTCATTAATTTCCGATTGGTGGCAGTGCATTAACTAGCATTCAAAATGGCGTCTGTATCGGAGGTCCACATCAAATGAAGATCTACTTCAACTATTGAGTTTCTTTTAGCAGAAAACCAGAGCATCACATTTTTTTTTTTTTTTTTTTTTTTTTTGGTAGTGTTTAACGCCTGCTTTAACTACTAATGGCACCGCAGGCGGCAGAGCATCACAGCAGCGGCGGCTGCTGTGTAGGAACACAAGAGCACGTGAACCTCCATTATTTCTTAGTGAATCTCCTTTTTCTCTTTCAGGAAACATTTAATAAAATGAGCTATCCCGTGCCACCTGTTTAAATATACCGCGCTCTGCTCTCTTCGGATTGATCATAGCCAGAACCTGAGTATGTGACAACAACGCTTGTAGCACAGATCTCGTGTGCTAGTGTATAACTAACGTTTAGAAGCTCTGCGCATGCGCGGGCAACAAAGCAGCTTGGAATTTTACAGCCAGAAATGAGTACAGTGCGACTGTGCACTTTCGTTCTCATTAACACCTCTAGGGTTCTGTTTATCGGCGGGAGATGCTGCTATCTTTGAGATTTAGTTGATTCAATACGGAAGTGCAACTGCAGTCTTTGTGAGACGCGCTATTTTTCTTAGTAATTTGCATTTTATGCGAGAGTTAAGCTAACGAAAGAGTTAAGCAGTTCATAACGGAAAACAACTCAACGAAGAAACTTTTGTGCAATTAACCGAGCTACAGAAGATTGTTATCACTAACCCCATGACTACGTCAGAACCAGATATATGCTTTTCCACAATAAAGGATTCAGCACTGGCAATGCCTGCTATGAGAAGAAATTGGTCAATAGCATAAAAGACTCTAATCACCGAGTGATAGAAAAGTTTGCACATTTGAAAAACCGGCGCGTGGAATTTCTGTACAAATAAATTTGGTGTTAATTGCGTAATTCAAACAATGTAAATTTTATTCATTGCAAATAGCATTCTTCATATGAACTGCATCAAAGGACTTCATCCGTTCATCACCTCATGTTGCTGTTAACTCTCGGAGACTAAGAAATTCAACATCTTTACAATACTGGGTGGGTGAGTATTTGTGTAACAAATTTATAATTCTTGTTATTAGACTCTATCATTGTTTCTAATATTACTGCATTTGATTTTGCGGCGACGGTGGTAGCAGTAGCGGCTGCGGCAGTGGTAAATTGCTGATTTTGTAAACACCTAAAGTTTTAATCCACGAGCCGCCACTGCATCACAAGTATTCATAGGCGCCTGCAGAATGTCTACGGAGACATGGCAGTGGACAAAAGTAGGGTGAGTCGTTGGTCGAGGCATCTTAACCCTTTCAATCCTGAATTAGTATTAATGATAAAAAAAATTCAGATTACCACAAAATCTATTAGATAATGGACAACGGAAATGTTATAAATAGGTTTTAATGATTTTCACTCATAGATTAATATATAAAGGTTGTTCCTATACACCAACATTGGGCAATAACGTCAATATTTCTACGAGGGCCGTTCAGAAAGTAGCCTCCGGTTGATTGCAAGAAATTCACCAAGTTAAATAAAAATATTTTAATATATACATCTTACAACTACATCTTTGCACTATTTTTCTACATAGTTTCCATAACGATTGAGGCACTTATCGTATCTGTTCACAAGCTTTGAAATTCCTTCTGCATAAAAATTACCCGCTTGTGTCTGGAGCCAGCCTGTGACCGCATCTTTGAGCTCTTCGTCGTCATCAAACCGCTGGGACCCGAGCCATTTCTTCATATGCATGAAGAGGTGATAATCGCTTGGCGCCAGATCTGGGCTGTAAGGTGGATGGTTGACAACGTCCCACTTGAAGGACTCAAGAAGGGCTGTTGTTCTGCGAGCAGAGTGAGGACGGGCGTTATCGTGCAAAAAAACGATACCGGAAGTCAGCATACCACGGCGTTTGTTCTGTATAGCCCGTCGTAATTGTTTTAGTGTTTCACAGTACACGTCTTGATTAATGGTCGTCGCACGTTCCATGAATTCAACCAACAACACCCCTTTTGCATCCCAAAACACCGTTGCCATCAATTTTCGGGCAGAAAAATCTTGTCGGGCTTTTATTGGTTTGGTAGGCGAATTTGAATGTGCCCACATCTTTGATTGTTCTTTTGCCTCAGGGTTCACGTACTTAATCCAGGTTTCGTCCCCGGTCACGATTCTGTTTAACAATGGTTCACCTTCGGCCTCATAACGTGACAGCAAGTCTAATGCAGAGGCCATTCTCTGAGTTTTGTGGTGGTCGGTAAGAATTTTGGTCACCCATCGTGCACAGAACTTACGGTAACCCAATCTTGCTGTCACTATCTCGTACAAGAGAGTCTTAGAAATCTGTGGAAAATCAGTAGACAACTCCGACATTGTGAAACGTCGGTTTTCACGAACTTTTGCATCAACTGTCTGAACGAGTTCGTCCGTGACCAATGATGGTCTACCACTCCTCTCTTCATCATGAACGTTTTCTCGTCCACTTTTAAATAAACGTACCCATTCACGGACCACTCCTTCACTCATAACTCTTGGTCCGTACACGGCACAAAACTCACGATGAATAGCTGCTGCAGAATATCCTTTGGCTGTAAAAAACCTTATAACAGCACGCACTTCACATTTGACGGGGTTTTCTATAGCAGTACATATTTCAAACGGCCACAAACACTAAACTAGCGCAGGTACGACTTTCACTCGACCACGGCTTGATGCCGACTGACCTGCTGAGTGCGTGAATGCACAGATGGCGTCGCTACTCCCCCCACTACCCGCACTGTGACCGATCGGAGGATACTTTCTGAACGGCCCTCGTATATTTAAACGAGAAATGTTTTATTAACATTTTCTTTATGAAACATAGTTTTAGTGTAATATAAACATATCTTAGGCTACCCTCTGTTTAGAAACTCAAAATGTAACATTATTTGGAAAACTAGTTCACAGCATGACTACCATATTATTTGTGGTGCCGTATATAAAAACAGTTTTTGCATTTGGTCAAACATAACTCAACTTCACATTTTGAGCAAGCTGTTCTAGAGAATACAGTTGAACAATTCTTGCACCATCTCTTTTTTTCTGATAGAACTAGCCAATAGCCTGTAGCGCCAAAGCGGACATCATCAATAGACCTTACAATAATTATACGTTGCTTCTTTTCTGTTGCAGTTTCTCAACACTTGGCATTCCTTGCTTCCTTCCTGTTTGTTTTCCTGCAGATACAAGACCATGAGCAATTTTGGTCTGAAAGTCCAGGAGTACCTTCTCCGGTTTTCCCCCTTTTGGACCATGTGCTTTTTGTACCATTTTGTGGAACGAAAATCAGTTCTATATAGTTCTGTAAACATATCTTCTAGGTTTACAACACGCAAATTGTGGTTGTGCTGCTTCACAATATTAGCACGATTTACACCTATGTGATTTTTATCCCTTTGGCTCCAACGCTACAACATTATAGGAAATAAATTGTACTGATATGTTGTCAAACCATCTCAGCAATACAATGTTGCTGTCCTTTTTCACTCTGTAGTCGAAAGAAGCTCTTCCTTCTTTCTTTAAATACTTCAGTGGACATCTTCCAATACGATATGACCGAATAGTGCCCACACATGGCATTCCTTTCTGTATTCAGGGCTCTTACTAGAGTTAAAGATGAGAACCAAATATCAAAACAAATTTTGAAATTTAGATTTTCAGGAAGATTTTCTGAAACTACCAGGAGACAAATCTTCTTTCACAGGATTTGTTAAATAGTCTTCCAGTTGCTTTCATTACCAGAAAATTCTGTTTTTTTCCATATGAATTTTTATGAATGTATTTTCTGAATATATTACAAAAGAAAAACAGTCAGCAAATGCAAAATCAAGGGAGATTCACGGTTTTTGCTTAGTTTCTGTGTCATATTCTTTAGCTCTTTTTTTGTTCTTTTCTATTTGCTGTGCCTCCACGGCTGCTACACTGTTCATTTTCTGTGGTGAACTCTTCCCCTTTCCTATGAATTTACAAATTATTTGAAATTTTAGTTTCCTGGTTGCTGAAATGGCTTTCAGGTTCATTTTCATCAAAAGAAGAAACTCCACTAAATTCACCATCAGGTACTAAAATCAGCTTGAGTATCTCTTCATCAAAAAGGGATTTATTTATTTTGTTTATATTACTTAATCCTAGAAATAAAATAAAACACTGTCGAAACATGCTTGTCACATGACTAAATCTTAGGTTATGTAGCACAGTATTTTGCGGGGAAGTTCCTGTTGTAGCCATTTGGCAGCAACCTATTTTAAACCCCACTAATTATTTATTACAGTTGATTAGTGGATTATTTAATTAATATAACGTAACTTAAGAGCTTCTATTATATTAAAAACCTCTACTTACAGGTTTAGATGTAATTATATTTACATCAAAGGCGTTATATGTAGTAGTTGTTACATGTAGTAGCTGTTCCATTATGTATGGTTATACATGTACAACCATGTGAATCACATGAGATGACATCCTTTTTACAAACTACTATTGCTATCTGTAGGTGTATTCATCAACTAAATGCATTGTAGCCAAATGGCAGCTGCAAGAAAATGTTCTGAATTGGGAAATGTCCACTTAAGACCACCTTTAATATCATGTTTGCCATTTGGCTATCATAGGACTGAAGGGGATAATCACAAAAAGGTGAAGTCAACATGACTGATCTCTCGCGTGCCGGCCGGCCGTACAGTCCCAGAATACTATTCTAAGAATAGAGACAATACAGAAAGGAAACTCAACTGTAATCCGTGCGCCAAAATTCAGTGCGCATGAGCGAATTCTGCCATGTTGGGACCGAGTAAGCATTTATGTTGTTGAAGTTACATACTTCGTAACATGCATTTTCCTAATGTTATTAATTGTATATTTCAGCTACTGGGATTATATATTACTAAATGGTTATATCATACTCCGTGCAAGTTAGAATATTTGTTGACTTTTGAAGCTTTACTCCTCTAATAATGAAGACAAAAGGCGGCCAATGGTGCTCAGCACCTAACACGAAAAAAGTACAAATACAACTAATAAGGTAAAGAAACATGGAAGGTCTCCTGTAAAGTTACCAATGTGGTTTATTATGTGTTTGCATTAAGCTTCAGTTTTGCATATATATATATATATATATATATATATATATATATATATATATATATATATATATATATTTATTTATAAGAGGACTGATTCATTCTGTCTAATCATATTTACTTCCCATTCTGACCCAAAATCTTAAGCTTTTTTTTGGTTATTTTATTAAATAAAACTTGTCAGCCCATTGAATCACTTGGTTGTTTACTCCTTCCTGCACATTTTCCCAACCAAAATTGCATGTTGCTAGGGTTTGTTATTTAGATAAGAATGGCGAACAAAACAGTCAAAAAATCTGATGTGTTTAATTCACATGACTTTCTCTAGCTATTCCGCAATCAAACTTTCCTTACAACAGATTATTCTTTTATCTACATCCTGTTAATCAAGATAAAAATTATCAAAATTGCTATTATTAGTTGCTTCTTTGTAATTAGAAAGGAAATAAGAGAATACACAGTCTAAAGCGCTAGTCAAATCCTTTAAAAGCCAGTCGCTATGTAAAACCATTGACATTTGGTTCTCTTTGCTTGGTAGGAGTGACTTCTCGTTTGAGAAAATGTTATAAACTGAAACAAAGAACTCGCAATATTTTTAAAATGGTTTGTATGTTTTAATAACATCTGCCTTTTTGCTTTCTCTAGCCTGTACGTACAATGTACATAGTGGATAGAGAAGGTACTGTATTCCACCCAAATATTCCATGACAAGATTTCACGGCAATATGTGTTTTCAAGTCCCCTAAATTTGAAAAGAAAAAAAAAAAAAAAAAAAAAAAAAAAAAAGCATTCTTAGAAAAATCCACATTTGTATGTCTGTGGACTGCATAGCTCAAAAACGAAAAGTCAAACTTGGTATTTCAGTTAAGTATTTTCAAAGAATACGACACGAAAATGTTCCAGAAAATCCTCCCCTCAAATTACTCTTTACATGGATCATTTTTACAAAATTTTTAGTTTCTCAAAAGTGGATCTAACGATTTTGATTAAATCACTGTGTATTTCAGATATTCACATTACAAAAAAATGAATATTTTGAATTTTCTGGGAAACGGCTCTGAAGAATTCTTTATTCTGGTTGAGATTTGAAGGATTTTGCGTTAGGGTTAAACTGTAAGATATAGGAAAACACTTACTACTTAACAATATAAATGTCGTTAAAACACCTAATTTATGTTATATGCGTTTTTGTGTAGAGCTGACCGTTTCTGAAATATTCCTTGTTATTTATTTCAATTTTAAATTAATTAACTTTTCTCCAATGGGACCATGGATAGCAAACAGAACATATTGTTTTACATTACGACCAGCTTTTAAAATATTTGATTATCACTTCAGCCTAACATATTCCCTTATTTCCCTTCTACTTATAAGGAAGCAAGTAATAAGATAATTTCTAATAATGTTTATCCTGATTAGCATGACACAGATAAAAGAATAACCTTTAATAAGAAAATTTTGTTTTTGGAAAACCTAGAGAAAGTTATGTGAATGGAACACATCACATTTTTATGTAGTACGTTTTTGTCCATTTCTTTCGGTTTACCAGTCATACAAAAGTTATACAAAAGTTATATAAAATTCATCCAGAATAGAGAGATGCACAGAAGCTATTCCCGGAAAATTCATGTTATACATTTCCTTCGTTATAAAAATATCTTAAACAAATTACATTTTAAACAAAACCTTAAGAGAGAGAGAGAGAGAGAGAGAGAGAGAGAGAGAGAGATAAAAATCTTATTACACAGAAAATGTAGATAAAGCCCACAATTTGTCATGGAGTTAAGCATTTTCGAGATACCCCTTGTTATTGTATAAAATGTTTCAAATGCATACACATTTTCTTTCGTGGGAATTACAATTCAGACGTTTTTGTTTTCTTTGTTCAAGTTTATGAAAATATAATGGGGTTTCAAAGCATTTCATAGCTGCTGGCATCGAAAATATTTGACTGTCGTTTATACCTATAAAGAAATGCGCAATTAAAATGTAGCTGTATTAACAAGAAACAGAAGAATAAGCTGTGGTATAAATAGTTTGTAGACGACCGAATATGTTGTCTTGCGCAGTACATCGCTTCATGTACATCAAAGGTGGCGCCCTCTAGTTTCTTTTCTGCATACTCTCTACTCTGTAGTAGTGTTGTGACTCCTACAATGGTGGAACGTGAAGTGGACTCTTTATTCGAGATGATCCACGGATCAGAATCAAAACCTCGATGCTCAGCTTGGCGCTTCTGTTGGTAGTGCTGACACACTTATCCACAGTTTGATGTACTCAAATAGTTGTTCTCGCTGGGTTCATCGATGCCTGACGACCATAAAGCTTACAGAAGGAATATCTGTGCGAAAAAGCTTGCTCGCTATGAAACTGAGGATTTTTGTCAAAACATATCACAGGCGATAAAATATGGCTTCATCACTTCGAACCCGAAAAAAAAAAACGACATTCCATGGAGTGACACCACAACAACTCTCCTTCGAATAAAAAGTTCAAAGGCGCACCCTCAGCTGGTAAAGTCATGCTTAGGGTTTTCCGGGACTCCGAAGTGGTTATTCTGTTCTTGTCCTCCCTCATGGTGAAACCATCAACTCTGAAGTGTATTGTGCTACTCTAAGGAAATTGAAGAAACGACTTCAGCGTGTTCGTAACCCCATAAAAACAAACGAACTAATTCGTATGATAACGCAAGACCTCACACAAGTCTGCGCGCCCGAGAGCTCACAAAATTTCAGTGGAATATTCTTTCTCGTCCACCCTAAAGCCCGGATCTCTCACTTCCGACTTCCACCTTTTTGGCCCAATGAAGAATGCATTCCACGGGAAGCTCTACATGGATGATATGGAAGTTATTGATCAGCAAGACGTAGCTGCCAACATAGACCAGTAGAGTTGTACCGTGACGGTATACAGGCTCTCCCACCAAGGTGGGGTGAGGCTGTAACATTAAGGGAGATTATGATGAAAATTGAATTTTGTAGCCAAAACATTGGGGAATAGCACACTGTATTTGAATCCTGAATAAAATCAATCTGCTTTAATAACAATAATAATAATAATAATAATAATAATACTAATTATAAAATGTCCCGCGTACGTGCATAGTATATAGAGAAATACATACTTTGAGGACCCTCAATAACAAAATAGTATTTTTAGAAACATGTATATGTGTGTATGTGAATAGCATAACTAGAAAACGAAAGGTTGGATAAATACCAAAATTAGCATTCATGGTTAGTATTTTCCAAAGTTGTGATACAAATACCTTTCAGAAAATCTTTCCACCCCAACATCTCCTAATATTTTTAATTTTGTTATTTGGTCAAAAAATACTATAACGATTTTGATTTAAAAAAAACATGGATTAAAGATATTTATATGTGACACAAAATGCATATCTTGAATTTTCTGGGAATAGCCTGTCAGTTCTCCTTCGTTAGAAAACAATCGTATATAACTCGTAAAAGTTGCTGTTATACGAAAACACCCTACCAAAAACGTAGGTCCAATTCTTTAAAGCATAACATTTTAAATAACATTTTTATGGCCTCAGGCATTTCCGAGATATCTGCTATAAATGATTAGATTTGTTCAAACTTTTTATAGCCTATTAGTATAGCGTATTGGACAATTAATGAAATCGTTGAAGTGAGACTAAAATGAACCCGGGGCCCATGATGCTTAAAATTACTTGACATTCGTCTTCTAAGAATAAGGGAAAAGCCCGTTAAATTCTTATCCGACAAACTCATCCTAACCGAGATTCGAACTCGGGACCTCTTGAATGTGGTGCAGATACGCTTTCCCTACACTAAGGAGGCGGGATTCAATACTTTTGTCATGCTTTTTAAGTCCCATCGAGATTCACCTGTTTCTCCAGACCACAGGAAAATCGTAGGCCACCAAACATTTCGTCCATTTCTGAAATATTTGGTTTAAAGATCCTGTAAATAAATACTGTGCTATTCCATTTGTATGAGTGGCTATTTCCATTTCTGCTTGTCAAGGTATTTAAAAGACCACCACATTTCAATATAGGATAGAATAGGAAGGGCATTTAAGGTTTTTACCCTAGGCTGTTTTAGGGAAATTTCCCTCTTCAACCGCATGTTATTTTTGTTACTTTGTTGATTTTGTGGGCGGCTCGTGTGTTCGGACTGGCAGGCACTATCTTTGTCCCCCCTTTATTTATAATACAGTTTGTTTTATATTTCGCAATGTTAATCTAATGCATAACGTAATTAATATTGATAAACAATGTTGAGTTAAAATCACGCATTTATCGAGTTAGTTATTACCTATGTTCAGCTGTAATTATTGTAGAAATATAATAAAGTTATCTCCTCTAATTGATCAAAATCGTTATTATTAAGTTGGAAGCATTACCAGCAGTTTTTATTATTATTCTTGTCTTAACAAACGACAGAAAACTATTAAATTGTGCTTAATGTATGCCATGGCGGTTTAATATTACCAGTAGCCGTAGATGTTTTATGTTCTACTTTAGTGTTATCCGATACTATTCAGTTTTAGTCTCAAATTGTAACAGGTAAAGTATTAATAAGGCACACTCTCCTAGAATTTGAGTAATACATTTTGAAAATAAACGTGAACAACTCAGCAAACAAATTTTAAGGAAATGGCTCCTCATAATATAGATTTTTATATAACTGTCTATTTTAAATCTATAAAAGATACCGAGTAATATACAGTAGATTTTATACTTCTGTACCTCATTTTAAAGCAACATATATCGTCTCTAATCCAGAATTGTAACTTAACGTTTACTGGTTGGCGTTAAAGATAGTAATATTAAATTTAGTTACACAGATTAAGTGTCTTACAACAGCTCTGTCGCCCTCCATGATGTAATGTTTACCAAGCTAACTTCATAGACCCAAGGTCGCGGGCTCAAACCCGGCGGAGGAGGATGGATTTTTTCGGGCGTAAAAATCCTTAGCATGACTTCCTTCGGAAGAGCATGACTTCCTTCGGAAGGAAAGTAAAGTCGTAGGTCACGTGTCGTAGATTTACGGCACGTAAAAGAACCTCAAGCCTGATTAAGAAACCTCTGAGCAAAATTAAGCGATCTTTCACGCTCAGCATAGAATGGGATGCTGAGAACCAAATCAGTTAAAGAGCGACCATAAATAAAACTCCATTTTTTTTTTTTTTTTTTTTTTTTTTTTTTTTTTTTTTTTACTATATCTCCAATGGCACAACCGTTAGTTCGGTTGATTATCTTAATTTTCATGATGTTAAGCAGTATAGGTGTGCTCGATCACAATATCAATTATGAGGACCAATTCTTGCACAAAAAGAACAAAATAAAATACTATCAAAGTTAAAAATATAACTATTCCTTCTTTTCCTAATGGACGACGGAGGAATACACTGGATCTAAACTTATTTTACGGTACTCTATATTCCGTTCTTTTAAGGTATACTGGGTCATCTGTACTGTTGTAATTTATTCAATATATCTTTGAATCGAAGTTCATATATTTCGAGTTTTTACTTTTAGTTTCAGGTAAAGCGAGGCCAATGGGCTCTGGAGGAATATGCAGTAACCCTATTATGACCGTTGTGTGGTTCATTCTAATGTTTGTGTGTTTTTTCCTCATTGCCTTCTGGTGTTCTGGGTTGTATGTACTTCTTTACTGCCTGACACAGTGCTGTTCAGCCCTCAGCGTGAGTTATATCTTATATTTATTAGAGTATATTATTTATTTCAGACGAAATCAATTCAGTTCCGGAAATAGTGTTAAATTTTTCACCCCGTTTCTACCTTTCCAACCTTAACCTACTCGCAGTCAGTTAACGCTCAATTGGCACTTATGAGGGTGGATTGAAAAGTCTGGTAAATCTCAACGAAATAGTGGGAGATTTTATTAAGCGTTATCCTTAGCAAGTATGAATCTTAAATAGATTTAATTAAAAACAAATGTTTTCGAGCATGTACATATTCCTTTTGTACATCATTTTAATTTTCACCCGATTTATAAAGACAAGATCACTAGATGGTAACAGTGTTGCGGAAAGCCCATGTCATCTAGGAACATCTTTCCATCATTTCAGATAAAACAAACCAGCTCATGCCCATCCTGGGAACCGAAAAAGAAAAATTGAGATTAATGACATGAATTTAAAGAAAATCCCCCCTCCCAAAAATTGTTAAATAATAGCGTCGGTGTGATTATTCTCTAGCTTATGCTTTCAGGCACTGTAAATACAGCGCTAGTCTAGGAAGTACATATCTGTTAACAGCCTTCATAATTCAATACTGTATAAAGGTATTGCAGTTTGCTGATTACCTTTCCAGTAAAGACACTTCAGTTTTATCGGAACTGTACAAGATCTAATACAATGATATGTCTATGTACATATATACACGAACTAGCTTTAAAATATTAAATTTCCTAGCTCTGTAGTTGTATATATGTAATTTATATAAGTTATAAAAAAAAAAAAAAAAAAAAAAAAAGCGTAGGTTGAAAGAATACTCCTGGTTTAACATTTGTCTCAGAAATACAAGCAACCGTACTTGAATTGTAGATCTCAAACATTAACTAGCAATGTCATAGAGCTGGGATGTCATCAGAAGCATAGCCGAGATTTCAGGGGCTGGAACCCCCTTGCTGAAATATTAAAAAGTAATAGTAAAATCAAATTTTAATGGGTTTGGACGCCCCTTCTAAAATATTTAAAAAGAGGTAGCAAAATCTAACTTTAATTTGCAATTCAATTTATTACTTCCATGTAAACATCTATATGTTGTGGATTCGTTAGATACAACAATTAAATTCCCCGCGCTTAAATTCCTCCACATTATAAAATGCATTAAGTACCTCTTCAGTGCTTCCATAGTTACACAGTTATTTTTAACAGCTTTACTAGTTTCAGGTAGCTTCTTATAACGTTTTTTCCCTATGTTTTTACTTTCTCTATACGCACTATATACATAGTGTATAGAGAAGGTATTGCATTGCACCCAAAAATTCGATACCGAGATTTCACCGGAAATATATGTTTTGAGAACCCCCCTGAATAATAAAAAAAAAAAAAAAAAAGCATTTTTAGAAAAATATCCGCGTGAGTGTCTGTCTGTGTAAGTGTCTGTGGGCAGAATAGCTCAAAAACGAAAAGACCGTTAAAAACCAAACTTTGTATTTAAGTTTGGTATCTTCCAAGGATGCGTCAAGGGGATTTTCAAGAAAATTCCCCCACCCTCAACTACCTTTGACATTGATTTTTTTCTCGAAAAATTTGATTTATTCAAAAATAGCTCTAACGATTATGATTGAAATATCTTATATTTAAGATATTTACATGACAAATAAAATGTATATCTTGAATTTTCTCGGAATAGCCTCTAAAGACCTCGTTATTCTGGATGATTTTTTGCTTAACTGGTAAACCGCTAGAGATAGACAACAACTTACCACACAAAAAATGTATAGCACATTAAAACACACAATTTATGTTATATTCATTTTTTGTGGGGTTGTTCGTTTTTCAAATATTCCTTGTTTTTGGTTTCAGATTTGAAAAACATATTTTTCTCATCAGGAAGTTGTCAAATCCTGTCCATACAGACAAACGAACTTAAGTCACATAGCAACCAGCTTTTGACTTTTACTTTAACCTATGGTACTCCTTTATTTCGCTTCCACCTTCATGGGGGTATGTAATAAGACTATTTCTGCTAATTTTTTTTTCCATATTAGCATGAAGTAAATAGAAGCATAAGCTTTTTAACGATAATTTGTTGCAGAGATGTAGAGAAAGTCATGTGAATAAACACATCAGATTTTTTATACGTCTGCTTAACATGCCAAGTACTCATCGGAAGTAATCGGATAAATATGAATTCATAACAATAATAATAACAACAACAATTTGTAGTTGTATAAATTCTGTATGGTCACAAAAACGCCACTCTTTTTGCGGCCACATAAAGGGATCGTAACACCGTAACACCTTCATAGTTGCACCTAAATTTTCCTTTCGACTTTTTACGTATAGTTCAAAAACATTTATTGAGTATGCTTTTAGGACCTGCTTTTTGATTGTTTTCTTTTTCCTGCAGCTCACAATCCAAATGGATAACACACTTTTTCATGTTTATAGGCATATGGCGTAAAGGTTCTTATTCTTCTTTGCTATAGCGTCTCATGACCAAGGTAAATCACTAGATGAAGTTCTAATTGTTTTACACACTTGCTAAGATTGTTTAACGCAACACTGCACATCACATCTTTTTCGTTAGTAGTGGTAAAAATTGACCATGGTCGATTCTTCTCCCAGGACGTTGAATAGTTATTTCCTATCGTACTGTCATTCTTTGATGACATAGTTTCACTTTCGTCATGGCTTATAACTTTACTTCTATCTTCATTAAAAGGCAAATACTCTACTTCCGCAATCGCATCATCACTTCTATTCTTTTTACTTTTGTTTTCCTCGCATATTTTCACTTATCACCTTGATCACTTATCACGTGAACATGACACGCAGCTGTTACATCAAAAGAAAATATCCCCGAATTGACTCTATATTCCGCATTTGCAGTTCAACAATGATTTTATAACAGATAAGAGACCAATCCGTCGATAAAGTCTAACAATCAGCGTTAAAAGAAAAACGAAGCGCTGGAAATTATCATTAGTTTTATTTTTAAACATTGTGGAAAAGGGTGAAATATTGAAATGTTCGTACATTTTGCGTACGAGCGGAGGCTTTATTCATACATCGTAAAGCTGAGTTCTCGTATGTGTACGTGTGAATGGCGACCCTGATTTACAGTTTCTATCACTGCAGTCATTCCAGCTCAGGCGATATGTAGGCGACAATAAAAAGCGAATGCAATATTTCCAAATGATCATTGCCATTTTAGTTTATATTCATAAACTTTAATGCTTTACTTTCTAATGAAAAAATCTTCAAACGAAAATATTTTAGTATTGTATGTTTCGCTGTTAAGACTGGTTGTAATAAACAGTCCCCTCAGGGATATTTTAGTGGGGAGAAATTCTTGGTACAAAATCATCTGCGAGGATGGGGGGGGGGGATCCTACACATCCCCCTCCGGGATTTCGCACACTGGCTGCAGGGATGTAGTATCCTCTTTCGGGAGTCCTGATTCCACCACCGCTTCGAAAGATCTCTCAGGGTCCCCAAAAGGGACTTCTGGTTGTTTTAAACTACATATCCAATGTTGTTTCCACAGCTAGCAAGCCCCCCCCCCCCCCCAAGGTTGTCAGATATCTCAGAGGCTCCATTGATGACTCAATCTCCCATGTACCATGCAACCTTTTGGCATGGGTCGTCTAATATCTTAGGGTTAGGGAGTTGGTTCGCGGCCTCCTGTTGGTTATTTGGAGACAGACCTGAATGGATGGGTTAGTAGTCAACTGACTCAGGTCCCAGCTATCGTCTGGTACTCACCCAAGATCCAGCATTAAGGGCTTGCAGGCCACCAGTAAGTGACTAAATGGAAAGGGTGATTAGTATGAATTGACATTTTAATTGACTTCTCTAGAATATATTGTTCTTAGAACTACAAATACATAAGATTGAATAATAGCTACTGCTATTTCTAAAGTTAGAAGTAGAATTTGTTTAATAACAAGTAGAGGTAAAAGATACATTATTATTGTTTTACCGGAGCCACTCCTGAGGCTCCCTACTGTGGCTATATACATGGAAGTCAACTAATTGCATGTAAACTACTGAAGCTTTAAATCAAAGTGAATATAGAAAATATAAAGATAGTACCTAACCCAATGGTTAGAGCATTACAAATCTTATTGCATAAATAAAATGCAGAGATAAATTATAAAAATGCAGATAATCTAAACTTAAAGGAGACAAATTGAAGAACTCAAAGCAGCTCTCAGAAAAAGCAAAAATAGGACAGTAATGGGCCAAGACAGATAAAATATGGAGCTGTTTAAGTATGGAGGAATTCTACTAGATCTCCAACTCCTACTTTTTTTATTATAAAATGTTTAAAAGACAAAATTCTGAGAAAATTTCTTACTGTCCAGACATCTGTATATTCAAGGAAGGACATTATAATGACTGCAATACTTACAGAGAAATATGTTTAATTGATGCTGCCTATAAAACATTTGCAAAAATAATAAATAAAAACTATCAACGTATAGCAGAATATCTTGTTCTATAAGAGAATAATAGATTTAGAGGGGCCAGATCTTGTGTAATATTTTACTGTGAAAAAAATTAATGAAAATATGCGAGTTTTATAAAGAAGTGCATTAACTTTTTATTGAATTTTAAAGGTCATTTAGCAAAGTAACTGACATAAAAATGGAAAATATTAGAAAGAAGAGAATACTCATAATGGTGAAATCTTGGTAGCAAATTTTTGGTTGGAGTGCAATACCTTATCTACCTATGTACTTTGTACCAAATAGTGAAAATAAAAATACTGTTAATCAATGTGTCGAACAAAGTATACCTTATCACAAATTTTTACATTCTGTACACATACCATGTACATGGTATATAGAGAAGGTACTGTATTGCACCCAAAAACTTGATACTTAGATTTCACCGGAAATACATGTTTTGAGACCTCCTGAATCTAAAGAAAAAAAAAAAAATTTTTAGACGTTTGTGTGTGTGTGTGTGTGTGTGGGGGGGGGGCACCATAGCTCAAAAATGAAAAGACCTTTTGAATAAAAAGTTTGTTTCCCAAACAACTAGAGGACATCATGTGAATGGAACACATTAGATATTTTTCCCTTCAACTTACAAGAGTCCAAGTAATAAGGACAATTTCTGCTAATGTTTATCTCGATTAGCATGATGTAGATAGAAGAATAAGCTTTTTAACAACAATTTGTTACAGAGGTTTAGAGAAAGTCATGTGATTGTAACACATCAGAATTTTAATACTTAATATTGATGATCTAGTGTAGGAATAGAAGCAATCAACGCAGTAGGTTTTAAAACACCAAAGGATATTATTATATGCAAAGGATCTTTTATCCAAAATAAAGTGTCTACCCTATAATATTGTTTTTAACTTAATCAAATTTGTGAGCAAAAACAAAAGCCATGGCACTCATGTGGAGACATCTAAATAGAACAAAAATGGTCATCAATAATAGATGTATAGAGCAGACGTATATTTTAGCTACCTAGGTATAGCATAAAATATATAGATTGCAAAGAATATGTGTAGCAGTGATTTTAATAGTCTGAAACACAGTGACAAAACAAAAATTGTATAAAGTTATAGATATACCTAGTTTATCAGGTGGAAGCAGAATTTGGACAATAACTAAAGAGAGAAAAGCAACATACAGCCTTCCGAAATTACATTTTTAAGGAATGTGAAAGGAAGTATAGAGCTAAAAATCTTTAACATGAAAGAGAGATTAACTATTATTAAATATTATGACATGTTCCATTCAGATGCCTTTCTCAACAAGTTATTCTTACAAACAGCTTATTTTCCTATCTGTCTTATACTAATTGAGATAAACACTAGTAGAAATGAACTTTGCACCTATTTCACTGTAGGTACAATGGAAATAAAGAAATTCATTATACAAAAGCAACAGACACATCTTTAAAAGCTGGTTGCTTTGTAGACAACATTAAAATTCAGTTCTATTTGTAAATTAATGACAAATATCTTAGAAATGGTTAACCTTAATAAAATATATACTTGACAGAAATTATATATTTTGACAAGATCTACATTATATGTATAGTAAGGTTTTGTCTATCCTGGTTTACCAGTTATGCAAACGTCATCCAGACTGAACAGGGCTTTAGGAGTTCTTGTATTTTCAGAAAATTTAAATCATACATTGCACTTGTCTTAAGCATGCGCATATGGAATTTGTGGTGGATGAAGCAGCGGGTTTACCTCCAGTTTCCCCCAACACCCATTCCACCAACTGTTCCATCGTCACCTTCCCTATCATCGATTTTGCTTGCATTTCATATCATCCATTTCCTCACCTCATGCCTACTACGGACCAATCCCTCATTCCAGGTTCTCCATTCTGTGGTTTCGTGCTGTTGGCTCCCTAACAGGCTTCTGACCCCTAGGCATCTGTTTGTAAGACCTAGGGGGTTGCCAGTCCTAAACACAGGGAGGGTAAGCTGACTACTATTTTAAATATATGGTATTTTAATTCATATTGTTAGTCATTTTTAAGAAAATTAACATTTTCGAAACATGTTCAACTAAAGGGTACTTAAGGGTGGGCAATTGTTGTTGAAAATCTTTGTGTAACATCCTTGGAAGATGCTGAAATTAGATACCACGTTTGATATACAACAGATTTTTCGTTTTTGAGTTATACTCCACATATACTTGCACACATGCACATGCTGATTTGACTATTGCTTTAGACTAGTGATTTTCCTTATTTTGCTTTTACATACAAGGAACTAAGTAATAACACCATATCTGCTAATGTTTATCTTGATTAACAAGATGTAGATAAAAGAATAATCTTATGTAGGAATAGTTTGTGAAACAGCTAGAGAAAGTCATGTGAAGGGAATATATCAGAATTTTTGTACAGGCATTACTGGCAACAACAAAAAATATGTTTCATTCAAAAAAGTACAGTGTTTTGTCTGTCTGCATCCTTAGTGCTCGTTTCCGTCTGCCCCTATCATATAAAGGTGCAGATGAAATCATACATTTTTAAAACTATCTTTTAAAGGCATTACTTACCAACTTTATGAAAGGAGATGCTTACTCTGCCCACTGTTGATGTCCACACATTTTTAACACCTCTTTAGGAAACTATCCTTTACTCACTATAGTTCACCTTGAGAAACATGGGCAATTTCCAAGTGGATATTTTGTTTTAATTCCTCCACGGTGTGAGGGTTTGTCTTGTACATTTTAAGTTTTAAGTTACCCCAGAGATAGAAATCACACCCCCTGTGATTTGCTAGGTCCGAAGGTTATGTCTACTAATAATTCTCTCCTGAAACAAACTTTCAACTGTTCTAATCGAAAGATTAGCCATATGAGCTGTTGCAGAGTCTTGTTGAAAAAATCTGATGTGTTACGTTCACATGACTTTCTCTATATCTCTGCTATAAATTATTTTTAAAAAGCTTATGCTTCTATTTACTTCCTGCTCATCGAGAAAAAAATAGCAGAAATAGACTTATTACTTGCTTCCGTAAGTAGAAGTGATATAAGGAAGTACCATAAGTTAAAGTGATAGTCAAAGGCTGGTTGCTATGTGACTGAAGTTCCTTTCTTTGTATGGACACGAGTTCACAAAGTCCTGTATGAGAAAAGTATATGTTTTTATAGCTGAAACCAAAAACAAGGAATATCTAAGAAACAATCAACTCCACGAAAAAAAGTATGTAACATAAATTGTGTGTTTTAAAGTGCTCTACACTGTCGTGTGGTAAGTTTTTGTCCATTTCTTACAGTCCAGCAGTTGTGCAAAATTCCGTAAAATTGACCCAGAATAAAGTAGTCTACAGAGGCTATACCCAGAAAATTCAAGATATACATTTTATTTGTCAGGTAAATATCTTTAATATACAATATTTTAATCAAAATCGTTAGAGCCATTTTTTAGAAAATCAAAATGTTTGAAAAAAGTTATATATAAAGGGTAGTTTGGGGTAGGGGGATTTTTCTCAAAATCTTCGTGTTGTATCCCTGGGAGATACTAAACTTAAATTCCAAGTTTGGTATTTTACAGACTTTTCGTTTTTGAGTTATCATGTTCACAGACATGCAGACCTTTTTCTGAGAATACTTTTTTTGGATATAGGGGACCCTAAAACACATATTTCCGGTGAAATCTCGGTATCAAATTTTTTGGTGGAGTGCAATACCTTCTCTATACACTATGTACATAGTACATATAGAGAAAATAAAAAGGAAAAATCATGTTCCCTGTCTGTTAATTCTCTAAAAAAGGGGGGCAACATGAATGTGGAACCAAGCCTCGTCCATGAAAAATATTAAAAAATATTCGCCATTATATATGCTATAGTCTGAATACTTCCTGTGGCCTAAAATGATTGTAAAGTTCATGGATTGTTATATGGCCTGGAACTTTTACACCTGGAAATCTCTCTGCAAATCATACTTTCACTTGGTGAACAGACTGAAATACACTGAAATTTATGAATCATAAATTATAAATAAATACACTCTGCAGTAGAAAACATATCTCAGTCATAATATACATGACTAAGTACAGGACAAAATAATAAATCACTCATAAAAATAGTGATAGTACACCATATCACTGTCAACTCCAGATGCACTTCTAAAGCAGAGCAAAACTGTGTCAGAAATGTTACCTTGTTTACAGCAGCAGTGCGGAATTACATGTCCAGTGGAAAAACTCTGCACAGCCATTTTGGAGGTTTTTGGATTACTTGGCATTTGTCTCCAATTTATTCTAATTAATTAGCTAAAATATTTTCTTACAGATATTGAGCTACATGAAGAATCTTTACTCTCCCTAGCATGTATTACAATGCACATACTCGGTAGAGAAGGTATTGCATTCCACTCAAAATTCATAGCAAGATTTCACCATATATATATATACTCTGAGGACCAGTGGTTCCAGAAAAACCTTTTTAGAAAAAGGTCTGCATGTGTGTGTGTGTGCGCGCATGCGCATGTGGACAGCATAACACAAAAATGAAAACTATTAAATTTCAAACTTGTATTTAAGTTTAATATCTTTCAAGGATGAAACACAAAGATTTTTCAGAAAAATCTCCTCGTCTCAAACTACTCTTTACATAGAGTATTTATAATAATTTTTGATTTTCTGAAAAAATGGCTCTAATGATTTTGATCAAAATACTGCATATTAAAGAAATTCACATGGTAAATTAAATGTATATCCTTAGTTTCTTGGGAGTAGCCCTTAAAATCCTCTTCACTCTGAAAAACTTTTGCATAATTGAAACCAACACAAAAACTTACTTTACAAAAAATGTAGATTTTGTTAAAACATACAATTATGTGATATATATGTTTTTTGTAGAGGATATTCCCTGTTATTGGTTTCAGTTTTAAAATATTTTTTAAGTTTTAAAAAAGTTTCTCAAGCAAGAAGGCTGACTCACGCCTCTTTTGTTTTAACTTGTCCTTGGAAAGATAATCGCATAATGACAGTTTTTAAAAGACTTTACTGTTGCTTTAGCCTAGTGTATTCCCTTATTTCCCTTCTACTTATCAGGAACTAAATAATAAGAATATTTTTTTCCATGTTTATCTTGATTAGCATTATGTAGAAACAAGAATATTCATTTATAAGAATAGTTTGTTTGCTGAACAGATAGAAAAAGTCATGTGAATAGAACACATCAGATATTTTTGCAGAGTTAACCATTTTCGAGATATTCCTTGTTGTGGTTTCAGTTTTAAATGTTTAAAAAAAAGTGTTGTTATTATTATTATTATTGATATCATCATCTTTGATTTATCAAATGGAAATCTGTCACTCCTGTTTCCTTTGCTTTACTCCTGACCATGCAAACAGAACTGAATTTCAACCATATTGTTACAGCTTTTAAAACATTTGACTATAGCTTTAGCCTAGTGTATTCTATTATTTAAGGAACAAAGTAATAAGGTTGTTTCTGCCAATGTTTATGTTGAAAAGCAAGAAGTAGAAGAATAACTTGTTAGAGAATAGGTACAGAAAGTCATGTGAATGGATTACATCAGATTTTTAAAAAGAGGTCTGTGCATGTCTGTGTGTGGACAGCACAACTCAAAAACTAAAACTCTGTTAAATACCAAACTTCCAACAATGTGACACAAAACTTTTCAGGAAAATCCCACCACTCCAAACTACCCTTTACATGGAAGTTTTTCTTAAATTTTCTCAAATATGGTTATAACAATTTTCATTAAAATACTGTATATTAAAGGCATTTACATGCCAAATATGATGTATATCTTGAATTTGTTGGGAATAGCCTCTGAAGTCCTTCTAATTATGAATGACTTTGAATAACCATAAGACATAGACAGAAACTTGCTACACAAAAAATATAGATCTCCTGAAGCACAATAGGCCGTGCCGTGGCCGAATGGTTAGACCACTAGCCTCTCACCTAGATGGCCGGGGTTTGATCCCAAGCGACCGCATGTGAGATTTGTGGTGGACAAAGCGGCGCAGGGGCGGGTTTTCTCCAGGTACTCCGGTTTCCCCTGCCATTGCATTCCACTGGTGCTCCATCATCATTCATGTATCATCAGTGTCACCGCCTGCGGTGCCATTAGTAGTTAAAGCGGGCATTAAACACTACAAAAAAAAAAAAAAAACTGAAGCACGTAATTTGTCACATACACTTTCTTCTAAAGCTAATCATTTCTGAAATATTCCTTCTTAATGGTTTCAATTTTAAAATACTTATTCTTCTCTCAAATGTGAGGTCATCATTCAATCCATATCTCTTTTGTTTTACTGCAAGCAATGCAAAGAGAACCAAATTTAAATGTCAAACACATAACAAGTGCTTTTAAAAGATTTGACTATTGCATTAGCATAGTGAATTCCTTTATTTTCCTTCTATTTGCAAGAAGCTAGATAATAAGATCATTTCTGCCACTGTTTATCTCAATTAGCATGAATAAAATAAAAGAATTATCTTTTGTAAGAATAGTTCCTTTACAGAGGTAGAGAAAATCATGTGAATGGAATCATAGATTTTTGTTGCACGTTGTAGAGGTATGTCTTTAGTATTCTACAGTATCTACAGTCTTTAAGCATAACATGAAACATAGGATTTTAATGTCCCATATGGTTGTAATATGGGTACACAACTTTTTCTTCTTGAATACAGGAAGTCCTAAAATATGGTACATCTGGCAAATCTATATGTGCTACAATTGAAATTCATTTCTCTTTGCAGAACCAAGAATAAAACAAGAGAGACATGAAACGAATGGGCTTTCTGTTTTAGAAAAGTTTAAGTATTTTAAAATTAAAAACAATAATATGGAATATCCCAGAAATGGTTAAAATGATTAGGAAAACAAAATTTTGAAAAATATTCCATGTAAAGAGAGTTGGCAGAGATATTTTCCTGAAAATCTCGTACAGCATCTTTGAAAGATGTTGAACTTAAATACCAACTTTGGTGTTTAATGGACTTTATGTTTTTGTGTTATGTTGTTCTCTCTCTCTCTCTCTCTCTCTCTCTCTCTCTCTCTCTCTCTCTCTCTCTCACACACACACACACAGACCTACTGCTAAAAAGTCTTCTATTGGATTAAGGGGGATCTCAAAACATAGATTTCCAGTGAAGTCTTGATATTGGATTTTGGGTGCAATACAATATTTTTTTGATCTACTATAGACACTGTACACACGTAGTTGAGAAACTAAGAAACATGAAAAGAACATATTGAAAGATTGCCTGACAAAGAATCACCTTAAAAAAAAAAATTGTGGTCAGTCCCAGAAAATGATGGCAGCCTTTAAGACAGAAGAGGCAACTAATTGCTTATACCATAAAATATTTATTTGATTTGACACTATTGTCAAGTGAAAAGATGGGATTATTCTCTTCACAAAAGATAGCTAGCTATATCTGTATTTGTAAAACCTGAGTATGTATAACATTTATAAGCCCACTGACTGTGCAAAATGTATCATGGGTTTCATCCCCTTTCTGTGATTGCAGGATGGAATAAATATTTACATTATAGGGATGTGTATTTCTATGACACTTACCAGAGTAGAGTTATCTGGCTATCAGCAAGTGCAAGTGAGACAAGTATTGGAAAGAATGGGAGGAGGGGGGCTGATATACATTCTGGATCTATCATAAAATTATTCCACTAATTTCCCTATATTAAATTCTCAAACTTTGTTAATGCTTATTCAGTGTATCTTTTACAGAGTGTTTCTGATATTCTTCTGCAAGGAGCACAGCTTCCAGGGTATTGTGCAGATAGAATGATGAATTCATAAAGGCAGAGGTGCACCTTATGCAGTTTATATTCTACATTATGAGTCTTTAACATTATAGTATTATACAATCTAATAGTTTAATTAATATGCAGCTTCACATATTTGATTAAAATGTGTTATCTGGTACCATTGCAATGTGATTGGAAAACTATAAAAGAGGAATAAATACATTTATTGAACTAATTTGTCTATAACTGTTACAAGTAAGATCAAAGTAAGAGAAATCCTATACTAAATACTTTATATGACCATGATTGTATCACCTAAGGAAAAGATATGCCATCAATTCAGTGACAGACATTTATTAATCAGTTCTTAAAAATAATGGTCCATGATTATCTTCATAGTTCTGCAGTGTGCCTTTAAGAATATTCTAATTGCTAACTAGAGATGGAGTATAAATTGTGTTGGACAAGCACTTTTTCTGCATTTATTTTCAAGAGTCCTTGCATTTCTCCATGTTATTTAAATATTCTTAAAGAAAATTTCCCAAAACTGTACATTTATTGCAATTGTTTCTATGCATTAAGATTATTGCCATATTTCTTAAAGTTTCTAGTTTAAAAAAAATGCACATAAAATCATAACACAAATAATAGATTAAATTTTTAAGGAGTGTAAAGGTATGAACAAAAAAGATAACATTAGAAACGAAATAAGATGTAAGAATCTTAAACATGCCTGAATGTATAAGGATTAAAAAACAAAAAACAATGACAAAATGTTGAAAGAATGTCTGGGCATAAGAAAGAGAATTACTATCATAATGGAAAGATATTTGTGGAGAGAAAATAATGGCAGGAAATTCTTGAAGGCAGAACATGCAACCAATTATTTATAACTTGAATTGAAGAATAAGAGCTGTTCTGTATTTGTATAACCTGAAAGAGTGTGTATTTTATTAATTTGTGTATTGCTTTGTTGTTAAGTGCATTGTGGATAATGTATCATGGGTTTTATTCACTTTCTGTGTTTGCAGGGTGAAACACAAATTTATATTAGGGTGCAATGTCTATTTTTATGGCATTAATTTTAAAAGCTACCAGTATTAGCTGGCCTAACAGCAAATGTAAGTGAGATGAGTATTAGAAAGAATGGGGGGGGGATGGTTAATACACATTCTGTCTACCACCATAAAATTATTCCCTAGTTTCCCTATATTAAAATTTTCAACTTGTTAATGCTTATACAGTGTGTCTTTTATAAGGTATTGCTGATTTTCTTTTGCGAAGAGCACAGCTTCCAAGATACTGTGCATAGAGAATAAGTTCATAAAGGCAGAGGTGCACTTGTGGAATTTGTACCTGTACAATAGCATTATACAAGCTAACATGTGCATTAATATGCAAAATTATAACATGATTAAAATTGATGTCTAGTACCATTGTAATGTGATTAGAAAACTATAAAAGAAGAATAAATGCATTTATTGAACTACTTTGTCTCTCATAGTGCAGCAGTGTGCCTTTAAGAGTATTTTAGTTGCCAAGGAGAGAGAATGAATACAAAATTCTGTTGAACAAGCTCATTATTCTTTCTTTACTTTCAAAAACAATCCTTGCTGCTCTTCCCAAGCAACAAAATGTCCTTAAAGAATATTTCCAAAAACATTTATTTTGGTTGTTTCTAAGCATTAAGATTATTTCCCTGTTAAAATTAGCATTTTCAGTAAGTGCACCTAAAATCAACACAAAATACTATATCCAAAGAACAAAAATAAATTGTTTGAACCTAACATAGAAAATTGCCCACTAAATTACCCAACAAAAATTTAATACATCTGTATATCTTGTTCTATTTATAACATTTGTAACTGTAAAGGGTGTGCATTGCAATCCAAGTTGAAATTTTTCAATCTTAACAGTTTTTTTCATTCATTGTAGAGCTTCAAGGTCACTAAAGCTTGATGTGCATGATGGAATGGAATTGTGATGGAAAAGCTAACTAGAAAACTGTAGATCTCATCAAAATAAAAAAACTGTGTCACATTTATTTTGATTATGTTAGGAATTTTTTAAATATTCCATATTGCATGTTTACACTTTTCCAGATATGTCATGCTATTCTGCATATTTTATGTAACTCAGTACTTAATTTGAAATCATTATTTTGAAAAACCTAACCTATAAAGAAGAACTTTTATATTAAGACTTTAGTGGGTAGTATATATATATATAGTATATATTTATGACTAGATAAGTCATTTGAGTGTTCTCATCAATTTTTTCCCCTCTCCACAAATTAAAGCTTTGCTCTTAAAAACCCAAATGATTTAATGTAGATTGTCCATGAAGTCTTGTGTTAGCATGCCACCCTCTAAATTCAGGTATGCTCTTTTTTTCTTTCTTTTTTCCAGCGGTTGAGAACTTTTTCCTAATTGGTTCTTACCTTTTGGTACTGCACCAAAAATATAAGTATTACACACAAAATATCTGATGTGTTCTATTCACATGACATTCTCTACCTGTTCTGCAAACAAACTTTTCCCACAAATGATTATTCTTCTGTCTACTTCATGCCAATTGAGATAAACATTAGCAGAAATGCTCTTATTAATTAGTTCTTTTTAATAAATGGAATACATTAGGCTAAAGTGATACTCAAATCTTTTAAAAGCTGGTTGCTGTGTGACTACCTTTGGAATTTTGTTCTCTTTGAATGACAAGTAGTAAAACAAATGAAAACACATGACAGCTTTTTGTTTGAGACAAGTACAAGTATTTTAAAATTCAAACTAATAACAAGCAATATTTCAAAAATTGTTAATGCTACAAAAGGTATGACATAAATTGTGTGTTTTAATGAGATCTACATTTGTTGTATATTTACTTTTTGTCTATCTGTTATGGTTTACCAATTGTATAAAAGCCATTCGGAATAAAGTACACCAGAGGAAAAATGGAAATGAGGTTTTATTTATGAATATTCTTTAACTATTCTGGTTCTCAGTGTCCTATTCTATACTGGGTGTGAAAGACCATTTAATTTTGCTCGAGGCCTCTTTATCAGGCTTGAGGTTCTTTGACGTGCTGTAAATCTAGGACACGGGACTAATGGTTTTACTTCCTATCCAAAGCAAGCCATGCAAATGATTTTTATGCCTGAAAAACTCCATTGTCCTCCACCTGCAACCTTGTGTATATGAGGCTAGCATGGTAACCACTACACCATGGAGGGCGACCTTCAGGGGAAGATATACATTTTATCTGTCATGTAGGTATCTTTAACATATTATACTTTAATCAAAATTGTTAGAGCCATTTTTGACAAATCAAAGTTTTTGAAATTTGTTCCATTTGTTTGGGGTGGGGGGAGGGGGATTTTCTTCAAAATCTATATGTTGCATCCTTGGATCTAAGTTTGGTATTTAATTGATATTCATTTTTATTTTTACTTTCTCTATACGCACTATGTACATAGTGTATAGAGAAGGTATTGCACTCCACCAAAAAATTTGATACAGAGATTTCACCGGAAATATATGTTTTAGGGTCCCCTGTATCAGAAAAAGGTCCGTATGTGTGTGTGTGTGTGCGTGTGTGTGTCTGTGAACATGATAACTCAAAAATGAAAAGTTGGTAAAATACCAAACTTGGTATTTAGGTTTAGTATCTTCCAGGGATGCGACACGAAGACTTTGAGAAAAATCCCCCTACCCCAAATTACCCTTTACATGGAACTTTTTTCGAAAATTTTGATTTTCTAAAAAATGGCACTAACAATTTTGATTAAAATATTGTATATTAAAGATATTTACCTGACAAATAAAATGAATATTTTGAATTTTCTGGGAATAGCCTCTGAAGACTACTTTATTCGGTGTCAATTTTACGGAATTTTGCATAACTGCTAAACCGTAAGAGATGGACAAAAACTTACCACACAACAAATGTAGAGCTCTTTAAAACACACAATTTATGTTATATACATTTTTTTCGTGGAGTTGATTGTTTTTAGTTTCAGCTATAAAAAACATACTTTTCTCATACAGGGCTTTGTGAACTCATGTCCATACAAACAAAGGAACTTCAGTCACATAACAACCAGCTTTTGACCATCACTTTAACTTATGGTGCTCCCTTATTTCACTTCTATTTACAAGGAAGCAAGTAATAAGACTATTTCTGATAATTTTTTCTCGATAGCAGGAAGTAAATAGAAGCATAAGCTTTTTAACAATAATTTATTGCAGAGTTGTAGAGAAAGTCATATGAATGGAACACATCAGATTTTCTCTACATGCACTATGTGCATAGTGTATAGAAATGGTATTGCACTCCACCCAAAAATTTGATACCAAGAGTTCACTGGAAATATATGTTTTAGTGTGCCTTATATAAAAAAAAGCATTTTCATAAAAAGGTCCATGTGTGTGTGTGTCCATGTTTCCGTGTGTCTGTGAACATGATAATTCAAAAATGAAAAGGTGGTAAAATACCCAACTTGGTATTTAAGTTAGGTATCTTCCTGGGATGCAACACAAAGATTTTGAGAAAAATCCCCCCACCCAAACTACCCTTTACATGGAACTTTTTTCGAAAATTTTGATTTTTGCAAAAATGGCTCTAACGATTTTGATTAAAATATCATATACTGAAGTTATTTACCTGACTAACAAAATGTATATCTTGAATTTTCTGTAAATAGCCTCTGAAAATTATTCTATACGAATTTTACGGAACTTGGCATAACTGCTAAATCGTAAGACTTAGAAAAAAACTTACTGCACAAGAAATGTAGAGCACGTTAAAACACACAATTTATGTTATATACATTTTTTTCGTGGAGCTGATCATTTTTGAGATATTCACTGTTTTTGGTTTCAGCTATGTAAAACTTACTTTTCTCATATAGGAATTTGTCAACTCCTGTCCATATAAGCAAAGGAACTTCAGTCACATAGCAACCACCTTTTGACTATCACTTTAACCTATGGTACTCCCTTATTTCGCTTCTACTTACAAAGAAACAAGTAACAAGACTATGTCTACTAAAGTTCTTGAGTAGAAGAAAGTAAATAGAGGCATAAGCTTTCTAACAATAATTTGTTGCAGAGATGCAGAGAAAGTCATGTGAATGGTACACATCAGATTTTTACTTTCTCTAGCCCCATATGTAGAATGTACATAGGGATAGAGAAGTATTGCATTCCACCCAAAAATTCGATGTCAAGATTTCACCGGAAATACATGTTTTAGGACCACCTGAATCCAAAAAAAGCATTTCCAGAAAAAAGGTCTGTGTGTGTGTCCGTGTGTCTGTGAACACGATAACTCAAAAACGAAAAGTAGCTAAAATACCAAACTTGGTATTTAAGTTCAGTATCTTCCAGGGATGCAACACGAAGATTTTGAGAAAAATCCCCCTACCCCAAACTACCCTTTACATGGAACTTTTTTCGAAAATTTTGATTTTCTTAAAAATGGCTCTAACGATTTTGATTAAAATATCGTATATTAAAGATATTTACCTGACAACTAAAATGTATTTCTTGAATTTTTTGGGAATAGCTTCTAAAGACCTGTTTGTTCTGGATGAATTTTGCTTAATTTGGCATAACTAATAAACCATTAGAGATAGACAAAACCTTACTACACAAAAATGTAGGCCTTGTTAAAATACACAATTTACGTCATATACATTTTTTTCGTGGAGCTTATCGCTTTCGAGGTATTCATTGTTATGAGTTTCAGTTGTGAAGTACTTATACTTTTCTCAGACGGGACTGTCCGTTTTTCTTTTGTTCTACTCCTGGCCAAGAAAAGAAGCGATTTGTAATTACAATCGCATAATGACAGCTTTTAAAACACTTGACTATCGATTTAGCCTAGTGTATTCCCTTATTTTCTTCCTACTTATAGGGAACTAAGTAATAAGAACATTGTGCTGAATACCCGATTAACAAGGTGCAGAAATAAGAATAATCTTATGTAAGAAGTTTGTAGAACGGCTAGAGAAAGTCATGTGAGTGTAACAGTAAGATTTTTTAGTTATAGTATGCGTGCCCACACTCACACATACATACTATTCTAAAAATGTTTGTTTTTTGGGTTCAGGGGACCCTAAACTGAGTATTTCTTGTATATCTTGGTATCAGATTTTTGGGCGGAATGCAATACATTCTCTACTTACGTACTATGTGCAAAGCATATCCAGTATATCCAGCATATCTATATCCAGTTTCTTTTTGCAGATATCCCAATTGTATACTTTAAATGTCATATACTGCAATGCACACTACACTACATGCAAAATGTAGAAGTAACACTCATATGCTGAATTTAAGTTAATTTCTTAATAAGTTACATAAATTACACTCTAAAATAAACATGTACAATGAATTTTTCAGAATCTCTCTCTCTCGCATGCATGCATGCGCGCACACACATACAACCTTTTACTTTCTCTACATAGTGCATATGCCTATACATAGGTATCCAAAATTTGATACCGGGATTATACTGGAAATACACGTGTTTAGAACCCCCTATATATATAAAACATTTTTAGAAAAAGTCCCTATTGTTTGGATGTGTGCATGTGAACATAACTCAAAAATAAAGAGTTGCTTAAATACTAAACTTACTAAGTTCACAATCCTCTGAGGATGCAACACAAAGATTTTCTTTTCAGGAAAGTCTCCTCATCCCAAACTACCCTTTACATGGAAACATTTTTGGAAATGATTTCTCAAAACTGGCTAATGATTTTGATTAAAATACCATATATTACAAATACTCACATAAATAAAACACATACCTTGAATTTCCTGGGAATAGCCTCTGAAGGGATCTTCACTCTGGGTGACTTTTATGTAACTGGTAAACATTAAGAAATAGAAACTTATTATACAAACAATGTAGATCTCATTAAAACACACAATTTATGTCATACTGTGTACATATTTTTGTGGATTAACTATTTCCAGGATATTCCATATTATTGGTTTCAATTTTAAAATACTTTGAACGTTTCTCGAATGGAATTTGACAGTTTCTTTTTTTTTTTATTTCATTGTTTCATTTGTATAGCCCCCTTTAACTTCAATGGTCATATTGGGGGCTTTGACCTGTGAAACAACTCGTATTACTGTAGGTTAGAACATTAGGTTAATCATTATTATATTACTAATACACACGCACATTCACTCTCACATTCATACTTCCAGACTCTGTGGGGAATAGGGAATAAATCTGGTTAAAGAAAAATTCCCCACCCCAGCCGGGAATCGAACCCGGGACCTCCGGGTGAGAAGTCAGCTCGCTGACCACTCGACCACGGAGGCAGTCACTGTTTCTTTTGTTTTGCTCCTGATTGTGCAAAGAGAACCAAATTTCTATCACATAGCAACCAGCATTTAAAAGAATTAACTATAGCTTAGCCTAGTGTATTTGCTTATTTCTTTTCTGCTTATAAGAAACTAAGCAATAAGATTATTTACGCTAATGTTTTGTTTTCGATTAGTATGAAGTAGATAGAAGAATAAGCTTTTATAAAAATAATTTATTACAGAATAGGTAGAGTAAGTCATGTGAATGAAACACTACAGATTTTGTTTAAATGCTTAATTTATATACTTCCTTCTAACTTCTGTTGTCATATTTGACTTAAAAAAAAAAAACAAATTCATTCATGGTAGGTTTTAGCTGATCGTTTTTACAATTTCCATTAGGAAACACAGACTCCAGACTCTGTGGAGGGAGAATTTTTCCAAAAAATAAAACATTCCCCCATTCCAGCCAGCAATCAGTACTGGGACCTCTGGGTTGAAAAGCCTGAACACTGACCACTGAACTAAAGTAACGGCCTCTATACTTTTCCTTTTTCATACAATTTCCCAATTATACTACATTCAATGAGAATGGTGACTACTTCCTGGAGATTCAAGATTTATATTTTGTTTTTATACACTGTTTTCATAATATCTATTAAAATATTTTTAAGGATTTTTTTTGTATAGGATTAATTGAGGTTTGGAAATACACAAAGATCTAAGTCTACTATGCTTTAAAGGATGCCAGATTTAAATAAGAAATTTTGGTAATTTCTTCAAGTTTCAGTGTAACATTTATATTGTGCAACAGATAAACAGGTTATATTTCTGTAAAAACAGCTTTTTGGATTCAGAAAGTCTCAAAAAATATTGAAGGTGAAAATGTAGTATCAAATTTTTGGGTCAAAAGCAATACTTTTTCTACATTAGGCAATTAGGGTAGAAAGTAGAAAGAAATGCACAAATCAAACACAAGGGATGAATTGCAGCAGATGTTTCAAAGATCAAAACTGGTGACATTTATGAAGGTTAAAAATGTTATCCTTTACAGATGACAAATATACAGAAAATGTTCATGAAAAGTTTTGTTTTATCTTCAGAGATTTGCAGAAAAATGCAGCTATGCATGGTAAATTTGGCAACAGTGGGCTTTTCTTTGAAGATGAGAGGTTAAATAATTCTTGAGAGATAGTCAGGACTGTCAGAGGGTAGAATGTGCCTCTGCCTCTGATGTTACTGCATTACAGGAACAATATTAACTTATATGATGACATTCAGCTTCCAAGACAGTTCTTTTATGTATTTTTAATGGAATGCTTAATGAAAGCAACTAAAACCAAAACAGACCAGTTTAAGTTTGAAGGAAATAATAAAAGAAAATTAATTTTTGAATTTAAAGATCAAGGCACTTAGTATAAACTAAACAGCAGATACAGAAAAAGTAGCAGGCACTTATCCAAGCATTAAGTGAGAAGAAATAAAGTAAGGAGGATATTTTTATTTTCTCTAGCACATATATACAATGTACATAGTAGATAGAGAAGGTATTGTATTCCACAAAAAATGCATTTATAGAAAAATGAATGTCTGTGTGTGTGTGCGTGCATGTATGTGTACATGAGTATAATTCTCTGGAATTAACAATGAAGTCATTATGTTCAATTTTCTCCAAAATAGCTCTAACAAGTTTGATTAAAATACCATCAACATATTTTCATGACAAATGGAATGTACTTCTCGAATTTTCTTGAAATAGCCTCTAAGACCTCTTCATTCTGATTGCTTTTGTGTAACTGGTAAATCATTAGAGATAGACAAAAACTTACTGCTCAAAAAATATAGATTTTGTTAGCAAGCAATTTATGATATACTGTAAAATGGGATTACTTGGAACAATTTTGAAATTGATTTCGTTATATGCCTCCTGTGATCAAAAAATGTCCTATATTATGCTTTTATCTATTCAGTAGTAATCTACAGAACAGATACCTAAAGGCATATGATATCTACACTCAATTACTTAGCAAATGTATTATTTCAAGTTAGCCAAAGCAAAGGTGTTGCTTGGAATACCTATGTTATTCCATGCTAGAAATGCTGCAGGTTACTTGGAACATACAGGATGTTTTAAAAAATAATAGACAAGAAATAAAATAAATTGAAAAATCACAGACATTAACCCCACAGTATTTTTACTGGGAAAAGAAAAATACATATGGATTTGATCTTACTCCTCAGAATTTCTTGAAGCAGAAACGCCCTCTTTAAGCAAATATGGGTTTGATGTCTGCCAATACATTGTCCAGACCAGCCCTGTCCAGCCAGTAGTTATCAGGTGGCCTTCATGAGCCAAATTTTTATTCTGACAATTTCTAATTTTAAATAAAATTTCACGGCAAAATTACTTCCTTCTGAACATCTTCCTAGTATGCAGCCATGACCATGAAACTTGCTTTTGTACATTCTAAGCTGTACTCAGTATTTCCCTAAAAAAATAATAAACTTCAATTGTTGGGAACTGGACAAAGTTTTATCACAAACAGTAAGTTCATTCCTTTAAACATTGCTATTTGTAGTGAGCGAAGAGGCCGGTTTGCTTATAGTTATACTTACACCAATAACGAGAAGGAGTCGGGTTTTGAACCAAACATTCAGTATAACTTGAAAGATTATGAATGTAGGTTCAGTTGTGTCTTTTATGTTGGATGGATGTCCTTAATATAATATGGCTAAGATACAAAGAACTTACAGTTTTAACAGTGATTGGGAGGAGCAATATTGTTTTGTGGAATTCGGAGGAAAACTTGTGTGTTCATTATGTATTAGTAGTGTGTCCATTCCCAAGAACTTGAATTCATTTTTTGACAAATCACACAAACTTTAATAGTGAATTTTCTGTTAATTCTGAAATACAAAACACAAAGTTACTGATTTAAAAAGTAAAATAACATTACAGAAAAGTGTATTTACAAAGTCAGTTCAGCAAAATAGTAATAAGACAATAGCCTCTTACAAAGTCTATTATGTTTTAGCAAAAAGGAAAAAACCTTTCAGTGACAGGGAAGTAGTTAAAGAACTGATGATCAGTGGCATAGAATCTTTGTTTGATGCAAAGATAAATCTGCACTTATGAATTCTATAAAAGGACCTCAATTGTCTCACCAAACTGTTGCTAGACATGTTGATTAAATTTCTAAGAATTTAGATTCTCAATTATATCAGGACCTGCAATCATGTGAATATTTTTCGCTCAAGTTTGATAAAAACACTGATATTTCTGATATTGGACAGTTGTGCTTATTTATTAGAATCATCTTTCTTGATGTTACAGCTAAAGAGAAATTTATAAAAATGCTGCCGCTTCATGAACATACTAATGGAGAAGACATATTTAATGCATTCCTGAATTTTACAAAAATGGCATGAATTTAAGTTACAGGAAGTCATACTCTGTAAGAAATTATTTCTTCATAATATTTTAAAATTTAAGTAATGATGTGGCGTATCAGCCAAATGGCTTGTAGATTGGGTTCAAGAGTTAGTCACATTATAAGTGACCATAGCTTGGTAGTATGCTGATGACGTAAGCAAACTACCTTCCTGAAGCAAGGACTGGCTTGTTCACTCTCTGTTGAGCCTGAGATGATGTGGTGGTAGGATGTGTTTGCCAAGAGCTAGAACTCTACATTTCTTCCAGGTTATGAAGAACCAGGTATAGTGAAATAACCATGCAATATGTGGTTTGCTACATTAAGTTTAATAAGTTTTTCTCAGAATATCTTTTTATAACTGTTTCAGCCACGAAATCTTTGAATATCTCTTCATTGCCATGGATGAATTCTGATTCCTTTCCAACCCACGCCATCTGAGTTTATGCCCCTGGTCAACCTAATTAATTTAGGGCTTGCCGATATATTTACATATTTATTAAGCAAAATCCACACTATATCTTGATCTTTGTTCTCGCTGTTATGCACTGCCATTACAAATACAGTGTTTTGACAGGAATAATGTTGCTACCACAAATTTTTCATTTACCACATTTTGTTCCAAGTTATACCTATGTTCCGTTTTATGGCAGCTTTTTTTATTTTTTTGTAGTATTAACCATTTCCAATATATTCCTTGTTATTGGTTTCAATTTTAAACTACTTAAACTTTTCTTAAACAGGAAGTTGTCTTTCATTTCATCTCTCATTTGCTTTACTCCTCAATTGTTTCACATAGAGATAGCTTTTACAAGATTTTACTATTACATTAGCCTAGTGCAGTGGTATTCAACCTTTTTTCTCCCATACCACCACTGACAATTTTCCATTCCAGCCTAGACCCCTTGGCCTAGCCCTAGAGTTTTCCCTAATTTAAATTATACATAACCATATCTAAAATAGATTATAACATTTACAATTTATTAAATATTACATAGAGGAGGATTATGCTATAAGTGTATAACATAGATACAGGAACTATGTAAATATGTTGCAGATAGCACATAGACACAAAATTGTATAAGTTATATATGTTTCTGATCTGTTAATGAGATGGTTGAGCTTATTTTATGGACACCAGCTCTGCTATTTGTGGCTGAATCTTCATTAGTGCAAGTATCAATGGGGAGTCTGGATTCAAGCAATTTCTTTGTTACGTTTTGATTGCTGTCAATGCAGAGAAATCCTGCTCACACAGATAAGTTGAGGGGAATGGAAGAAGGCATGTAATGGCGCAGTCACTAAGTTCAGTGTACTCTTTGTGTGCACAACACCAGAAATCACAAATTGACATGTTTTCAAATTTTATTTTCAGTGGACATTTCCAAAAGATTTTCTTGTAATTTTATGGGAAGATCAGAGAAATTGATGGCAGTGGTGTAAAACAGATTTGTAATCCATTCTTGTGTAATACAGTCTTCTCAAATTCTGGGAAGTATTTTAAAAGCTATAACCTGAGATTTTATAGGTGGAATTTGATTTCCAAAAGTCCATCAGAAATACTACATTTTGTCCACTATATTCCAAAAAGAGTTGGAAAAACTGCAATATTTCCTTTATTAACGCAATTAATCCAAAATAAAACTTTCTTATAAAACCCCTTTATTTTCTCATGAGCTTTAAAAATGTTTCTGTCAAAACCTTAGAGTTGAAGATTAAGTATGTTAAATTTGTTGAATGTATCCCTCAGATAAGCAAATTGGCAAATCCACTCTTCATCTTCAAAATACTTGACCAGGTCGGATTTCAATTTTGCAAGGAAACATTTTTACCTTATTTTTCAAATAAAAAAGACAAGTCAATATGCGTCCTTGTGATAATCAGCACACCTTGTTGTGCAAAAACAATTGAGTGTGGTAGCTCCCATCTCTGCACACATATTTTTGAACAGATGGGAGTTCAGTGCACATGACTTTATTAAATTGACTACTTTTATATCAGTGTTCAATGTTTCGTGTAAATCAGGAGCTATTTTTTTCGCTACCAATTTTTTCTCTGTGCACAATGCAATGTTGCCAAACTATTTTGGGGTTAATTTTGTGAATATGAGCAATAAGACCGCTTTTTTCACCTGTCAATGAAGCAGCACCATCTGTGGACAAACTTACACACCAGTTCTATGACAAATTTAATTTTAATCTTATAAAATTCTCAAGAATATTAAAAACATCCTCCCCCCTTGTATGTTCTGGTAATTGTTTACATCCTAGAATTTCATCAGCAATAGTACCCTTTTTAACGTCAAAATACCGAACATATATAAGTAGCTCAGCATCATCAGGCACACCTACAGATTCATCGGTTTGAATGCCAAATGTTTTGTCTGTTTGAATATTTTCTACTATTTGGTCAACATCTTGTGCCATGTCATGAATTCTATGCCCTACACTTGTGTCAGAATTCAGAATTGTTTTGATTACTTTAGTGGAATCTTTGTGTAACATTTTATCTGCTATAATCAAAGAACCAGGGATAATAAGAGATTCAACTGTGGTATAAAGTGATTTAATTTTTGCAACTAGCAACGCTAACCCATACAATGTCTCCAGTGTCATCGAAGTTGATTTTGTAAAACTGTGTATCACGTTTGAACTTTTATTCAAATTTTCTGCTTTGCGCAGGAAAAATTTGACTGACTTGTCTTTACATTCGCCATGATTGTTTACCAAATATATGTGAAGTAGGGATGGTTTCATAGAATTATTTGACAGAGTTTGGTTGCAAATAACGTAGAGGGAAAGTGGATCACACATATTTGACACAAATCCATATTTAATGTAAGATACATTGTAATATCGGTATTTCACATTTCTCGGGTTTTTTGACTTGCTCATAGATGGTTCAACTTCAACACTGTTTTCACCAATGTCCCATGGTGGAACAAGTGTTGTCACACTTTTCTCTTGCGGTGCTTCAACATTATGGACACTATCACTTGTTTCACTTTGTTTACGTTTCCCTCTTATAACAAATTTATCTATCCTACAACAAAAGTTAAAATAATGGACTATCACAATAAAGACATTCAACAGTTACAAATATAAAAAATGAGATGTGAAACTTTGAGTAAAGAAAATGAACCTGCACCTAACAGTCACGAAAATATACTGAGTACTGAACTGTCCATAGATTAACAGTCAACTAATGTACATTCTCAGACACTATTATTGTTGTCTGTGTTTGAAACAAACAACACAAATTATTAACGAGCGCAGCTATATGTTATCATCGTTGGGTATACTGGTAGGGCAGTTCAATCTCTCTAGTTGAAATATTTTTTTGTTACTTTGTGATTATTCAGGAAACATATTATATGTACCCCCAAGAAGTCTTCACATACCCCAGGTTGAATATGCCTGGCGTAGTGTATTCCCTTATTTCCCTTCTGCTTACAAGGAAGCAAGTAATAAAGACTAATGTTTAACTCAAATAGTCTGATGCTGTAGATAATGAATAATCTTTTGTAAGGATACTTTGTTTACAGAACAGGTAGAAAAAAAAACATGTAAATGGAACACATCCGATTCTTTTTGTACAGCCCCCACTGTCACATGAAAAAAATGTTCACTTTATGCCATACGTTACAACAAAAATCAATATATAAATTTGTAGATGCAGTATTTATGGGGAGAGCTGAATTAGGTCACAAATCCTCTATTTTCCTACAGGCTCCTTAGTTATCAGAATGCATGCAACAAATATGAAACTCTAATAAATAAATCCTTTGTATGCCACTTGCAGTTTTGAATCATCGGTATCATCTGAACTTAACAATTCTATGTTGTAATTTGTAAAAATGATATTATCCACTGTATTGGAGGAAAATTATAAAATAAATTTGAGCTAGCATTTATTTAACCATTTTTCTTTTTGTTTCTTTGGCCAAGAGAATAATTATTGGTTCCTTTAATTAATTTTTACACCTTATCACTGATCAATTTCTAATTACCGATTACAGGACTGTATTTAAATTATTATGTAGTACTGTTTGGTGATACAGTGTGTATTTATTGGTGGAAGGAAACTAGTGTTGTACGAAATGACACATTTTGAAAATAGGAAATCAAAGTAATCAGAAAATATCACTACACTCTGCTTCACTGAGATAGATAGCTAATGTCTTAACTTGTCTCTGGTGAGGTACTAATTACAATAAAATGTTATCTTTCAATAGGGTCAATAGAGGCTATCAAATTTGGGCTTAATCCAATGTTGCTATTTTACTTTCTCTATTGCCCAAGCTATGAAAAGTAGCTAGGTATTCCACCTTAAGGTTGAGATTTCACCAGAAGTGCACATTTTGAGATCCTCTGAATAACATACATGATTTTAGCAAAAATTCTGTTTGTTTGTGAACAGCATAGCTAAAAAAGAAAAGTGAGACACCTATCATCCAGGTTTTTTAAGCAACTTCCAAGAATACATCACAAGATAAAATCCTTCCACTACAAGCAACCCTTTACATGGAAAATTGTTGTACATTTTTAAAACAGGTACCACATGTTTAAAGATATTTACATGGGTAATATTGACAGTATTCTGGCAGAACGTCGTAACCCACATTTTTGTGAAAATATGTTTTAACTTATTTCTGAAATAAGATAATTGACAAAAGTTTGTATGCTGCAATTAACAAGAAATGCATTGAGGATTGTCACTTGAATATATCAACTTGAGAAGAATTATGACAAATATTTTCAAACAGGCAAAATATTATATCCGACCATATCTAGTTTCAAGCATAGATATTTAAGTAGACTAAAATGAGAATGAAGATTTACAGCTGTGTGAAAAACACATAATTCCATCATTAGCTCGGTATATATAAAGTGAATATTTTATAGTGACCAGATGTTGTACCTGAGAATGATGAAAAAGACAGTTCAAATGAATAAAATGTATAAAGAGGCTGACAAACTTAATAATAAGATATTCAAGTAATTAAATATTTTACTGAACTATTTGCCAAAGAGCAATTACACTTTCTTACTTGTTACTTGCTATTGCAATGCAAAATAGTACCTACTCTTAATTTCAGTTTGGCATTGTAACTTAAAGATAATAATCACTTAGGTAGATTAATAACTATGTAATTGTGTAAAATAATTTACACACACACACGAACACCCATGCACGCGCACACCCCCACACCCACACACACACGTTCTCTCTCTCTACCACATACAAAACAGTACAGAAGGTATTGCAATGCAACAAAAAATCTGATATTGAAATTTCACTGGAAATACATGTTATGAGGCCCCCAATACTAATAAAGAAAGCATATTCAGAAAAAGGTCTGCACATTGTGTGAGTGTGTGCATAACTTAAAAAGTGTGTTCTATTGCATTGACTTTCTCTAATATTCTGTAACAAATATTCTTACAATAGCTTTTTTTTCTATCTACTTCATGCTAATCAAGATAAACATTGGTCTTATTACTTATTTCTTTATTAGCAAAAGGGAAATAAGGGAACTCATTAGGCTGGTTGAGTATTTTAACCATATTTAAATTGTTCACATCAAGAATGAAGAGGTCTTCAAGGCTATTTCCAGAAAATTCAAGAAACACATTTTTATTTGTCATGTAAATATCTCTAATATATGGTATTTTAATTAAATATGTTAGCCATTTTTGAGAAAACAAAAACCCAAAACTTTTTTCATGTAAAGGGAGTTTGGTATTTAACTGACTTTTTCTTTTTTACTTTCTCTATACCTATATGTATGTATGTATGTATGTATGTATGTATGTATGTATGTATGTGTGTGTGAGTGTGTGTGTGTGCGCATGCATGCGTGTGAACAGCATAGCTCAAAAACTTAAAGTAAAAAGGTAAGTATCTTTGAAGGATGCATCTAGAAAATTTTGAGGACAACCCCCCCCCCCCATTCCAAACTGCCCTCTATACGGAACATTTTTTGAAAATTTTGTTTCTCTCAAAAATGGCTCTTAACAATTTTGATTATGATAAAGTATATTAAAGATGTTTACATCACAAATAAAATGCACATCTTGAATTCTCTGGGAATAGCTTCTGAAGACTTAATTCTGAATGAATTTTGCCTAAGTGGTTAATCGTAACATAAAGACAAAAATTTACTACACAAATATTATAGATCTTATTAAAATACGCAATTTATGTCATATACATTTTTCTTCTCGAGTTGACCGCTTCCGACATATTCCTTTTTATTGGTTTCAATTTTAAACTATAACTTTTCTCAAAGTTGCCTTTCATTTCCTCTCTCCCTTTTGTTTCAGTGGCAATGCAAAGTGAACTGAACTTCAGTTGTTCACATATCAGCCAGCTTTTAAACGATTTTGAATATCGTTTTAACGTAGTGTATTCCCATATTTACCTTCTGATTAGAAGGAAGCAAATTATAAGACAACTTCTGCTAATGTTTATCTCGGTTAGCATGATGTAGATAAAACAATAATGTTTTTGTAAGAATAGTTTGTTTATAGAACAGGTAGAAAAAGTTGTGTGAATGGAACATATAAGAGGTTTTTAGTTATGTTGTTCTGTCTCTTATACATACACACACTCACATGTACACCTTTTTCTAAAAATGCTTTTTTTTTTATCCAGAGACCCTAAAACATGTATTTCCAGTGAAATCTTAAGTCCTAGTTTCCAAGCATGCGACGTGAAGAGTTCCAAGAAAATCCCCAACCCCAAACTACCCTTTACATGGAACATTTTCAAAAATGTTGATTCTCTCATAAATGGCTTTTAGCAATTTTGATTAAAATACCATATGTTTAAAATAATTCAATGACACATGATAAAACATCTAACTTGAATATTCCTAAATAGTCTCTGAAGTCCTTTTCATTTTGCACTTTTGCAGACCTGGTAAATCATGAGAGAGAGGAAATCTTACTCAACAAAAATTGTAGATCTTATTAAAGCACATAATTTATATCAAATACTCTTTTTTGAGGAGTTAACCATTGCTGAGGTATCCTAGTTATTGATTTAAATTTTTGAATACTTACATTTTCTCGAATGGGATATTGTCATTGGTTTTTAAATTTTACTCTTAGCATGGAAAGAAAATGGAAGTTCATCACCTGACAATCATTTGCTTTAGTATAGCATATTTCCTTATTCTTTTTGCACCCAATAGGAAATGCATAATAAGACCATTTCTGCTAATGCTATTTCAATTAGCTTGAATTTAATACTACTATTTAACACTATTAATACTGGTAGACATTGTGTCATGGAGTAAAATGTAAACATCCAAAGAAATCTAGTTGAATGCTCACTTCAATAATTATGTGTTTTTCATAATGATTTTGACTTAACTCATATGCCATCATCAAACTTTGGCTTTTGCATTAAGTTTTGCCAACTTACAGATCTCAACAAAGTTAAAAGAAAATCTAAGAAGCTCAAGATTCAGGGGGAGAGATAATGTTTACTAATGCCATCTGATCACAAACTTTTATTTAAACCATTCTTTCAGCTTTATCTTCATCTGTCCCTCTCTAAATGCACAATATGACCGCCTCAAATACTACTAAATGTAGTTTCACTCTTTTAAGTTGTATTTCTATTGTTAGCTGAAACAAAGAACATTTTATATCACACACGGAAATTCACCTAATATTAATTCTATAAGGATATTAACAATAGTTAGCTATTCACAATCAGAAGCACCACACAAATATACCCATTCTGTGTTCTTAGCTTTAGAATGGAAAGACAAACATAACCTTGATTAACAGTTCAAGTTTGGAATTGCATATAACCTATGAAAACCAACACTTTTAAGAATGAATGGAAAATAAAATTACTAAAGCACATTACAATTTTGAGCAAGTTTTTCATAAAAATGCATCTGTGAGAAGCTAATAAAGATAAACCATTTCACAGCTGCACAGAATAATTTTTATTTTTTAACATAAAATTTTAAAAGCTCATGCAATTACCTTACAGAATATAACAATCAATTTTACTCAATATACTTACATTCATGACAGAAAATCTATATTTTAAAGCTAATAAACAGAGAAGTTATAATTTTAGATTACATTTGCATAAAACGATAAGTAAAATAGTGTCACAACTGTACGATTCAAAGATTTTGACAACACTGGGAGAAACTGTTGCAAGAATATTCTTAAGAGCTATCACATGCTATGTTTGATATAATATAACTAAGCAAGTAAATGCAGTATCATGAGTATCTGATATTTGGAATTATATTCTATATAGCTGACCTCAATAACAGGATATTCAACTCCCTCATTAACAGGACATTTCAAGATCGTGAGAAAATAAAAACTTTTTTTGTTGTTGCACTGTGCTCTTTTACATAAATATTCATATACCAAAGTTATTTGTTGAAATTCATATACTAAAACATATTTTTAAAATATAATTTAAAAGTCTTTCTAGTGTTATATTAGACTGTTGTCAAGGTGTTTCCTTTTCCAAGTATTGTTTGTTTCAAATATTTTAGTTCCTAATTTTAGTGACTTCTAGTTCTCTGTTGGCTACTCTGCAGTCGCAGGTGGTATCTTTGAAACCAATTCCGATATGAAACCAACAAACAATATTATGAAGAACATGTACAAAAATAATGATAGGAAAAATTTGTATGATTAGTACAATTTCATGTCAAGAAAATACTTAGCGGTCAATTTTAGATCACAAACAGGCTTGATATCCTGAACAAACACTGTCAATTTAAATGCAAAGAGGAACCCTAACTTCACTTACCGAGAATTTACTGACATGTTTCAGACTGTCATCTCCATCTTCAACCTAATTTCACAGAGTTTATCAAACAAGAATTATGAAACATCTGGCAATGTTTTCATAGTTGTTCTTTCATACTAGCCATTTAATACAAAATAAGCTGGAGAGTTGAGAATCAGATTTCAAAAATTCAATAATCCTGATCTTCAGCTCTGTGCCAAAGTCCTTATGGCTTGATCTACTGTGGTAAGGTACACATGTATTTGATTTTTTAATTCAATTCAAGCTTCCTGGTAAACCTTATAAAACAAAATTAATTTAATAGAACCTGAAAATGAAAGCACTGAATATTACAAGTCACCTTTATGGTATGATATGAGGGTCACTAGATAAGTATTGAGACATGGAATATTGACCACCCTTGGGGAAAGCATTGTTGTTGTATTTAAATAGTTAGCAATGCAATGGAAGCAGGCAAAGCATTGTTGCATCATTAATTTTCTCTCAATTTATTTTTAAAGTCTAGAAAGTGTGGAAGTGCATGGAGATTCAGAGAGCATCTTGTACAACTTCACATGTGGCTTAAATGAAATGCAGTGACTTCAGCATTTGAGGGGGGACCTTTGGGGACTATATTCTGTCGTGGAAGTGCAATGGAGATTCAGAGAATGTTTGCAAAACACTTCTGTTATGACATATGTAGATGATACTACTGCTGGAACAAAACCATAGAGGGCCTAAATACAACTCTAAACGACTTCTGTGCTGTTAAATAATTTTAAATCTATAAATCTACAGTGTAACATGCATAAAACCTCCATAATGCACTATAGTAAGCTGAATAACAGTAGCAATTTAACTCTAAAAGTTAATAACAATATTGTACACGAAGTGAAAATACAACAAATTTTAGGTGTTATTGTAGATTGGTTAAAGTGGGCACAACATATTGAGTACATATGCGTAAAAATCAGCAAATTGGTATATTTAATAAGATATTTTAGCAATTACAAAAATGCTAACATTTTAAAATTCTGCTATTATGGTTATATTTACCCACATTTAATCTATGGAGTTGAAAACTGCTGCAAAAACACATATGGACAGATTACTAATATATCAAAAGAAAAATGTTAGAATCATGTTTAATTTAAAAGCCAGGGAATCATGTAGGAAGACCTTTATTAATAAAAGAATGCTAACATACAATGCTCTCTGTATGTTTATAATAGACAAGTATGAACAATACAAGAGGCAACATGAACTGTAATAGATGTAATGCAAATAAAAAAGCATCTGTGAAAGATGTACTATATCAAGGAATTAGCTTTTTAACAAATTACCTCCAGAAATTAAAGCAGTCACAGAGTTGGTCAAAATGACAATTTAACTTAAAATTGAAAGTATATCTATTAAATATATGCTTTTATAATTTGGATGAGCCATAAATTGTGATTCTGTATAAATGTATGTGTATGTAATGAGGTCCAAAATTGTTATACTGATAAACATGGGTAAAATACAAATAATAATAATAATAATAATAATAATAATAATAATAATATTATTATTATTATTATTATTATTATTATTATTATTATTATTATTATGTGCCACTGTGTTACATTGGTTTGTAGAATTAAAGAGGGGGCAACAATCTTTTAAAGATGAAGAGATGAGTGGCAAAAACAATAATGTCTGAGAAAACCATCACCACTATGGAAACAATGATTAGGGAGGATCAAAGACTAACCTACAGAGATATTGATCTGGCATTAGTGATTAGTTCACCCAGTGTTTCAACCACCCTTCATGATTAAAATTTAGTTGAGTCGATTTTGTAACACTACATCACTTACTTTTTTATTTCGGAAAACATGTTTCAGAAGCCATGTGCTTCCATTGTCAATTCCTTTGGTCGACTACCGGCATTGCTTGCTGTGGTTGTTGTCCCTGTCCCATTTTAATTGTTAAAACACATCACTGTCTCAAAGTCCACCATATATCAGGATAGATCACCCTTCATGAACTCCTTTGTGTAAAACAAACAAACAAACAAATTTTCAAGATGGATGCCCGATAATTTATCTGAAGCACAGAAGCTCCATAGGATGGAATGGTGCCAAGAAATGCTGCAAAGATTTAAAGGTGTTTTAGATATTGTTACAGATGACAAAACATGGCTATATCAGTTTGACCCAGAGTCAAAACATCAGTCCTCCATTTGGGTCAGGATCAATGGATCAGAGAGTGCGACAAGGAAAATGGTTACTTTTTTCTTCTGCACAAGTGGTCACTTCACAATAGTCAGCTCGAAAATCATAAAACTGTTACTGCAAAATGGTACACAGAAGCTTGTCTTCCTAAAGGATTAAAAAAAATCCGAGAAAAGCATTCAAACAGGACTAAGGGGCACTTTGTTGCATCATAACAATGCATCAGCTCACACCGCCAAAGTAACAATGGAATTTCTGCAAGGAACTGAGGCAAAACTATTGACTCATCCACCCTATAGTCTAGATCTGGCACTATGTGATTTCTTCCTGTTCACTACCATGAATAACCGGCTTCGACATCGACGATTTTCTAGCCCTGAAGAAGCTGTTGCAGCATACAGAGGAGTAATCTGCAGTGTTAATTAAACATATACAGATTGCTTGCAAAAATAGAATTAATCCTATAGATAAGGGATGATTTAGAAGAAACTGAGTGGCATGGATGCTTCCAAAAGTGATTTCAGAGAGTGGAGCGCTGCATGCAGTGTTTAGGAGAATACTTTGAGAAACTGGGATAAATAAAACATTTCTATGAATATTCATTATTTTCTGCCTCAATACTCAATACTGATTCTCATATCTCTGATATTTGAGAGAGCCTTAAAGGTTAATTATTTCTCTATGGAAATCAGAATATTTTTGACACAAATGACAAATTAAAATATTTACAAACTGTTTTTGTTCATTCAAACTCCCTTACTGCATCTTTACTATTTACACTTGTATATTAATATTACAACATATTCCACGAACATATTCAGCACGTTGTTAGACTATAAATTTTTCTCTCTATGTTGTGTTACATCTCTATAATATATTTTGTAAATCTTCGAAATATTATTATGTTGAAACATTCTCCACTGGAAAGTGTAGCTTATTCTATTAAGAATGTACAAATGTTTGTGCTAAAGCTAATTTATTTTGCTATTTTATGTAAAAATTGGTGGTAGTTAAAAAAAGAAAAAGAAAAAAGATAAATAAATAAGTGCAAAAAAAAACTACTTTAATTATTACCTCTGTTGCCCAAAATGAGTTTGGCTAGCAAACCAAGAACAACTATAACTGTGGAAATTTAAGATGGAGCTGCTCTAAACACTTATTATTAAGACAGATAACTTTCTAGTGCAAAATGGCTATCACTCTTCAGAAACAGCTGAACTCCTGTGAATGTGGAATTCGTTGAGAAAGTGTTGCCACGTTATATTGGGTTAATGCATCTGCTAATCTCACTGCAGAGTGAGTTTCTTTACCCGATGTAAATTTATTACTTTGGATTTACTATTACGTAAATTTACTATATAGAGCAAATATACTATAAATATTTACTTTCTAAGCCATTAGTACCAACCATGGCCAATTTCAATGTAACTCTTTACTTTAGTCTCCTATTGGCCTGCACACTTGCCTAAAATGTATGTGAACACAAGGCCTAATTTTGTTATAGATAAAACCATACGCCAAGTCAAAATAATTTGTTTGATAAGTAACTTTTGTTCATTTTTTTATTGATTAATTAGATAAAAGAAGTTCAAATATGTAATTTTGTGGGCTGTGAGTTGACTTGTCAGACATCTTATATTATACAGGATTTGCCGTACTTGAGAAGGAAGAACCGTGTCCTGTATAATGTCATATGGGAAAGCAAAAATCCTATATTTCATTCTGTGCATAAAGATTGCATTAAATCCACGCATATCCATTCAATATATAGGTGTATGTAACTACTGACCAAATTGTCACAGTGTGATATTTAATAGTAGCTGCTTGTGTGATGTTTATGTCAAAGGGTCATTGATCAAATAATGTTCCAGAAGACCACAAAGATCAAAATGTCAATGATACAGTGGTTGTTGTAATGCTTAGTATTTACTAATTACTGATCAGGCCTCTTACAGTTCCTATAAAATTCTTAGAGTAGTTTTTTCTCTGTATCTATGGCAAAGCAGAAACTTCTTTAATAATAGAAGTGTTACTAAAATTTTCATAAGTAAATGAAATAACCCTTATTTGCATTTTGCACCAAAGTTTCCTGTGAAATGGTGTAAAAATTATTTCCCATTTTATTAATAATTTCTCATATTTAGTGCTGTCTCACTTATATTTTAGGCTATTGGCCCCTTCAGAATATATTAACAAAATGATATAATGTATTTAAGGTACTCATTAAGTAGGGGCAATCTCTGGTCTTCTAATCCACACAGTATGCTTTCTCCTAGACCATTCAAAATATTAGGTTGTCAAAATATCTAAATCATACAACTGTTTTCTTAAAATACAATTAAACTCACATAACATCCTTAACAATTTTGCACAGGAACATTGTCTTTTTTTCTTAATTATTTATTTTATGATTACATGCAATATTAAATAATTTTACAGTATATAATCTTTTGTGTTCTAAAATAATGTTGACATAAAACAGTCTTATATAATGACTTTTTTGGGCATGAATCTAAACTACATACATATATAATCTAAATACAGAGGTTGTTTAAGCTGCCTCTGACATATCTCACTACTTGTGATGCATTACTGTATATTGGATGAAGAAAAGAACACTTTTCATCACAATATTTCATTAAGCGTAAGATTTTAATCACTTGTGCCTAGTGACAGGTTAAATATCCATATACTCTACCAAATGAAATATCACTGGTTATCTGACACTAGCTGCTCTCTGTTAGTTCATTTTAGGGTGAAAGTGTTATTGTACCTGCACTGGTAAGTTTTGAGTACAAAAGAATACTGCATTATCAACTTGTCTTCAAAATGTGTAAAATTATCCAACCTAACACAAATGTTCAGTCTCTTACATGTAACATTGTAAAACTGAGGTTTTGACTGCATGCAACATTTTGGAGCACTTAATACAATGGAAACATCATCTCTCTCTGAATAGATCAAATGTGAAGACATGAAAACATCAGTTTCCGTCAAACAAGTCAACAAACACTTGCGGCAATTATCACTTAATTCTTCCATGCAACATGAATAAAATGACACTATAAATTGAAATAGTTTACAGGTTTTATCTTTCAGGTTAACTTATGTTTTGAGATTTAATAAACGAACATGATCAGCAAGCAATTGTTTGGAATCCTTGTGGTCAAGGCTGGAAATACTTGTTAATCAGGTAATCTTCTTTGGGATTTCAAGGTCCATAGATCTTGTTTGGTCTTTTAAATAATTTACCTCCTGCCCTAAAGTATTATGTTATGATTTACTAATTATGCACCTTCATTTATTTCATGATTTGTGTCCCAAAAATGTGTAACGGTTGCTGATTTTTTGTTTGTTTATGTTAAGTTTCCGGAAATTCTTACAGATTGTGATGTCTATGTTCCTTTTATTTTTCTATACAGATACGAGGGTGGTTTGACGAGTATGGTAAATTTCCATGTAAAACTGAACCATTTTTGCTGCAGCTTCATGGTTGGCAGGTAAGCAGTGAGAGAGTGTGGATGTGTAACAGGAGAGCTCCGGATATGCCAAATTGAGATTGGTGGCATGCCCAGATAATGGCTTGGGAGGCTTCTGACCCTCAGCACCCAAGTGTAATTCCTGGGGGGGGGGGGGGGGTGTAAGACCTCCATTTGGAGAGGGTAAGCCGACTAAGTTTTCTTAGATAAAGTTGCCTGAGTAAACGTCTTTAGTGAATATCCTGAATATCATTTTGTTGTTGCTCTGTTTTATTTTAAGATTCAAAATAGCATTAATGCTGTAAATGTTATATGTTTACCGTAAGTGTTTAGGAGTTTAGAGAACCATTGTGTAGTCTAGGTACAACTGCAAAGATATCTATGTAAAATCTTAAAATGCTGATGGAATTTTTTTTAGTAGCATGCATTTTGAGACTACTCATAAACATATTTGCCAAAAGTGGGGGAAAGAGCAATTTGCAGCTAGTGCAACATGTTTTTGGGATATATATCATGAAATAGATGACATAATGTACGAGGGCCGTTCAGAAAGTAGCCTCCGATCGGTCACAGTGCGGGTAGTGGGGGGAGTAGCGACGCCATCTGTGCATTCACGCACTCAGCAGGTCAGTCGGCATCAAGCTGTGGTCGAGTGAAAGTCATACCTGCGCTAGTTTAGTGTTTGTGGCCGTTTGAAATGTGTACTGCAATAGAAAACCCCGCCAAATGTGAAGTGCGTGCTGTTATAAGGTTTTTTACAGCCAAAGGATATTCTGCAGCAGCTATTCATCGTGAGTTTTGTGCCGTGTACGGACCAAGAGTTATGAGTGAAGGAGTGGTCCGTGAATGGGTACGTTTATTTAAAAGTGGACGAGAAAACGTTCATGATGAAGAGAGGAGTGGTAGACCATCATTGGTCACGGACGAACTCGTTCAGACAGTTGATGCAAAAGTTCGTGAAAACCGACGTTTCACAATGTCGGAGTTGTCTACTGATTTTCCACAGATTTCTAAGACTCTCTTGTACGATATAGTGACAGCAAGATTGGGTTACCGTAAGTTCTGTGCACGATGGGTGCCCAAAATTCTTACCGACCACCACAAAACTCAAAGAATGGCCTCTGCATTAGACTTTCTGTCACGTTATGAGGCCGAAGGTGAACCATTGTTAAACAGAATCGTGACTGGGGACGAAACCTGGATTAAGTACGTGAACCCTGAGGCAAAAGAACAATCAAAGATGTGGGCACATTCAAATTCGCCTACCAAACCAATAAAAGCCCGGCAAGATTTTTCTGCCCGAAAATTGATGGCAACGGTGTTTTGGGATGCAAAAGGGGTGTTGTTGGTTGAATTCATGGAACGTGGGACGACCATTAATCAAGACGTGTACTGTGAAACACTAAAACAATTACGACGGGCTATACAGAACAAACGCCGTGGTATGCTGACTTCCGGTATCGTTTTTTTGCACGATAACGCCCATCCTCACTCTGCTCACAGAACAACAGCCCTTCTTGAGTCCTTCAAGTGGGACGTTGTCAACCATCCACCTTACAGCCCAGATCTGGCGCCAAGCGATTATCACCTCTTCATGCATATGAAGAAATGGCTCGGGTCCCAGCGGTTTGATGACGACGAAGAGCTCAAAGATGCGGTCACAGGCTGGCTCCAGGTACAAGCGGGTGATTTTTATGCAGAAGGAATTTCAAAGCTTGTGAACAGATACGATAAGTGCCTCAATCGTTATGGAAACTATGTAGAAAAATAGTGCAAAGATGTAGTTGTAAGATGTATATATTAAAATATTTTTATTTAACTTGGTGAATTTCTTGCAATCAACCGGAGGCTACTTTCTGAACGGCCCTCGTATATCATAATACCTTAGACCTTACAGTACTCTTGAACATATTTATTCACCACGCTAATAGGTTATCATGAATTTTTAAATCTGCATGGAAAATAGTTTGAACAAATATATCAGTTTCAACCACCAGAGACTCAAATCCTTACTTGCTAGGTATTGTCAGCATGATGAGAGCAACAGCTTTTGAAGCATGTCCTATAATATATTAATCTAGAAAGTTTAAGTACATATTGTAAACTTTTTCATTTATAATGCTGATTAATTTATTCACTGTGTTGTTTCCTACTGCATTTGATTAATGTGTAAATTGGTCTAAAACCAATCCTTGAGCAGCTTTACCATACCAAATGATGGCCTTATAAACCTCTCTGCCAGTACACAAAGAGATATACTATAATAATATCATTCATAGATTATTACTTACTCTAACAGTGATGTTGCCTATAAAATATCTACAACAGTAGGGTACAAAGTGGGCTATTCCTAACCAATAGTAGCCTCCACATTGCCTGCTTCAAATTTAGGCCAGTTTGTCTTAACACAATCAATAGATAAACTTTGTTCTCTACCTGTGATCTCCTATTACAAATATACCTCACAAATAACAATAGTGTGTCTTTCTTTAATAATATTCTAATAATACATTTCACTAGCTCATCTTACATGAATTTATAAGAACATATAACAAAACAGGAGCAGACCCCTGGAATGTTAAGATAGAAAAGAAAATGACTTAAGAACATAGCATACAATTCCTACAACTGTAATTCCCTCAAAAGTAATAATTATCTTATTATTCTGGACGGAGACAATGCTCTTAAAACAAGAACACACATTAAAATAAAATAAAATTATTAGAGCTTAGAAAAATGTTGCAATATGCTGCATTGCATTTCCTAATTTCCATCTAAGCTCCATGGAGCATTCTCTAACAAAACTGTATCCAGGTCCAGGCAGGAACTCAAAAATAAATTGCACTCCTCCCCTCTCTCTTCTAGCTTTCTTACACAAAGTTAATAGCTTATCTGCAAAACAGTGGCAGAAATTGCACACATACTTCTTATAAAGTGTATTTTCACTTATTATTATTACCACCATTATTATTCTTATACTTATTGTATCAGTTTAGGGGTGCTGGATTTGTTTTCCAGCTTGAATGGGAGAATTTTTATCTACTAAGTGAAATCCTTCCTAACTTTCTGCAGAGTCTAAAGGTAAAAATATGGGAGGAGGTATGTAGAAGATGCAGGAGAGCAAATGAAGCAGTACCTTCATGATAACTTGGTTCCAACACATAGGATATTTATTGCCCTTCCTTTATTTACAAAAGAGTTTTATATATATGGGAGTCCCCAGGGAATGTCGCATTGCCGTGGCGGGGGGGGGGCTCAGTACCCGGTGAGTCAGACGGGTAGTTATGTGAGCGTTAGCTACTAACTATCAAGAGACGAGGGGAAGCTAAGAACATTCCACAACATTAACCCAAGCAATGAATAAAACAAATTTTGGATTTACTACCTCAGGTGGTACTCCAGGTAAACTGGACAATCCACCCTCTTCAGAGGCAGACTCCATGGATTCTGGGGGGAGTCATCAACTGCTTGAGGGAGATGTGTTTAGAAAGAGTGCATTGATTCAATGCTCGCCTACAGCAAAACAAGTAGTGCACTTACACACAGCAGAAAAGGAACTAAAGAAGATACTGAATGAGATTCAGCGCCAAAACGAAGAATTAAAAAATGAAATAAAAGCTCTTAAACTCGAAAATCAAGAACTTAGAAAAAATATGGACAAAGCAAAGCAGAATTCTGCGGATACCAATATGGAACCTATAAGAGTAGAGCAAAAGAGAATGAAAACAACTAGTGAGAAAGACCTTATAGAAAAAGCAGGTTCTAGCGATATGATAGATTACTGTACAGATGAGGAAGATTTGGCCAGAGAAACAGGGTGGATATTACAGAGGAAAAACAAGAAACGAAAAGCTGAAACATCCCCAGTAATAGAAACGGGAAAACCAGGAAAAAATGGGAAAAAGACAGAAACCATAAGCACTGAAAGCAAAACAAATAACTTGAAGGAGGGGAAAAAAACTCCCTATAAGGAACACCAGCCTCCACCTATTAACATATATGATATAGCAGATTATTCAAAAATTAAGGCATTATTAAAGTCAGTGCTAGGAAAAGAATATAAAGTTACATCATTAAATAATAATATATGGAAGATCAATACTATGAACTCTGATAGCTATAGGGCTCTAGCCAAGAAATTAAACACAGAAAAAATCAATTGGCAGACTTATGAAAACAAAAATGATAGACCAATCAGAGGATTGCATGCTTCATGCCCAAAAGAAGATATAATAGAAGAATTAAAGGAAAGAGGTTTTAAAATTAAAGATGTTGTAAATATTCTTAAGAAAGAAAGGTATAAAAATAGGAATGGGGAGCAGGAAGTAATTAGACAAGGATTGCCACTATTTATGCTTACCTTTGATAATAAGGAGAATATTACAGATATATATAATATTAAGACAATTTTGAATGTGGTTGTCAAAATTGAGCCTCTGAGAAAGAATACTAATTTGATACCACAATGCAAGAAATGCCAAGGCTTTAACCATACACAGGCCTATTGCCAAAAAGAACCACGCTGTGTGAAATGTGCAGGAAAGCACTTTACTAAAGATTGTAAAATAAGCAAAACTGCACATCCAAAATGTGTTAATTGCGGAGAAAAACATCCTGCAAATTATCGTGGATGCAAAGTAGCTAAGGAGCTGCAAAAAAGGAGGAACGAAACAATGAAAAATCAAAGACAGATTCATAGGACTCGAGGGAATTGTAACTTAGATATGGTTCTAGAAGAAAGTGAAGTAATAGTGGATGAACCTAATAGAGAACAGAACAATTATGCAGCAACAACACATAATAGTAAAGCTGAATTTCCAACTGTTGATAAAGCTATAATACGCATCCTAGAAATACTGGACGAGCAGAAATATACCAACAAACTGATTTATGATAGATTAAGAGAGCTTGAAGCTAGACTTAACAAAATTAAATAAAATGGCACACACACATAGAATATTATCATGGAATGCAAACAGTTTGCAACAGCGTATTCAGGAGTTGGAACTGTTCCTGAAAAGCAAGAAAATAGATATATGCTTAATATCCGAAACGCATTTGGCTAAACAATCATATGTTAGAATAAGAGGTTATGACATCTACCGTTCAGACCATCCATCTGATAAAGCAAGAGGGGGCTCCGCAGTAATAATTAAAAATTGCATTAAACACTACAAAGAAAGTAAAATAGAAACCGAAGAAATGCAAGTGATAACTATCACTATCCAAGTTAAAACTAAGTCTTTTAATGTTTCTGCAATATATTGTCCTCCAAGGTATAATCTAAAAGAAGAGGATTATATCAACCTCTTTAAGACTTTAGGAAATAACTTTATTATTGGAGGTGATTATAACGCCAAACATTCTCATTGGGGATCAAGAATAATTACTACTAAAGGAAGGGAGCTGTATAGGGCAGCTATTAAAACAAAGTGCCAATTCCATTCAACTGGAAAACCTACATATTGGCCGACAGATGAAAACAAAACACCAGATTTAATTGATTTTTTCATAACGAAGGGCATCTCTAACAATTATGTGCACGTAAATGAGGATTATGATATTTCATCAGATCATTCCCCTATCATATTAACAGTAAGTGATAATATAATAATAAAGGATAGCCCCCCAAGGCTAATTAATAATAAAACAAATTGGGAAGGGTTCAAAAATGAATTAGAGAGCACTATCGAACTTAATGTTCCTTTAAAAAGACCGCAACAGTTGGAAGCAGAGATAGATCTCTTTGTTACTAATATTCAACAAGCAGCATGGAACCATACTCCGGAAAAAAGTAGGAATAACATTAATGATATCTCCTATCCAATGGAAGTGAGGGAGTTAATTAGTGAAAAAAGAAAACTGCGTAAAAAATGGCAGAGAACACGGGCACCAGAAGATAAAAAGCGATTAAATCAAACCTGTAATAAGTTAAAGAATTTGATCAGTAGTATAAAAAATAAATCATTTACTATCTATATGAAAGGACTAACAGCAGATAAAGATACCGATTACTCCTTATGGAAGGCAACCAGGAGTATTAAAAGACCTATTAATCAAATTCCGCCAATAAAAAAAAGGAGATGGAGCATGGGCAAGGAGCGATAAGGATAAAGCAGACCTATTTGCCAACTATCTAGAAGAGATTTTTCAACCTTTACCTAGGCAAACATCTGAAGAGAACATAAAACATGGCAAGAAAAAGCAAGGTATAGAACTTAGGTGTGTAACGCTCAAAGAATTAAAACGTGAAATACAGCAGAATATAAATGCAAAAAAAAGCACCAGGATATGATTTAATCACAGGACACATTCTCAAAGAATTACCACAAAAAGGTCTTATCCACTTATTACACATGATAAATACTGCATTAAGACTTAAATATATCCCAAGTCAATGGAAGGTAGCAGAAGTGCTCATGATCCTTAAACCTGGAAAAAACCCTAATGAAAAGGAATCATACAGACCGATTTCACTCTTATCTCAATTATCTAAGCTATTTGAAAAACTATTGTTAAAGCAATTAAAACCTATAATAGAGGAAAGTAAGTTAATACCAGATCACCAATTTGGATTTAGAAACAAACATTCAACTATTGATCAAGTACATCGTATAGTCGATATCATAGAAAGAACATTAGAGGAAAACAAAATTTGTTCTGGAGTATTTCTAGACGTGGCCAAAGCCTTCAATAAAGTATGGCACAAAGGTCTAATTTTTAAGCTTCAACGAGATCTACCTGAGCACTTTTATCAAATATTGTTATCCTATATTGAAGGGAGATCTTTCCGAGTTAAATATGGAAATGAATACTCTGAATTGAAGAATATAGCTGCTGGAGTACCTCAAGGAAGCATCTTGGGGCCAATACTGTTCCTTATATTTACTAGGGATATTCCATATCAAGATGATACTACTATGGCTACCTTCGCTGACGACACAGGAATAATGGCAATAGGCCATACAGTAGAGGAATCTACACAGAAATTACAGAAAGCCGTCAATAGGGTCAATGAGTGGACCAAGAAATGGCGCGTAAAATTAAATGAATCTAAATCCATACACATCAACTTTACGAATAAGAAAACTAAGATACTACCGATAAAAATAAATAATCAAACTATTCCTCAAGTTCGGTCGTCTCCTTAGCGCGGTGGTAGCGCAGCTGCCTACCAAGCGGGAGACCTGGGTTCGATCCCCAGTACCGGCGTGGGGATTTTTCCCCCGCTGGGAGACCTGGACCGGGGTGCACTCAGCCTCGTGAGGTCCCTGGGGGGCCAATTGAGGAGCTACTTGATGGAGAAGTAGCGGCTCCAGGTCGTGGGGACCGCATTAACCGGCCGGGAGGGGCTCGAGGCGCTGACCACGTCTCACCCTCCAATACTGCACCCCATCCATGACGTCTGTAGTGGACCGAGATGGGGGACGCAGCGGCCGGGCGGTAGGCCAAGGCTCCCCGTGAGCTGTCGTGCCATGGAGTTAGTTATTCCTCAAGTTCAATCAGTGAAGTACCTAGGAATGATACTAGATGCAAAACTAAATTGGAGAAAGCATATAGAAACTAAAAGAAAAGAGTTAAATATCAAATATAAGAAACTTTACTGGCTTATTGGGAGAAATTCTGAACTTGACCTGTATAAATAAGCTATTAATATACAAGCAGGTGTTAAAGCCAGTTTGGACCTATGGGATACAGCTTTGGGGCTGTTCTAAATTGACTAATATAAAACATATACAGACATTTCAAAATAAAGCTCTAAGAACAATAGTTAATGCACCTTGGTATGTGCGCAATGATCAGATACACAGAGATCTCAAGATCGACACAGTTACAGAAGAAATAAAAAATACAGCAAGGAAACATCATATAAGAGTGCAGCACCATGGAAATAAAGAGATGTTGAATGTGCTTAGTAAGTGTGAAGTTAGAAGATTGAAAAGAATCAAGCCAAATGACTTAATGTGTGACTGCAAGAATTAGTGTAAGCTTTGGGGGCCTTCAGTGGAAGACTCGCCTATACATTGCGAACTTATTTATGAAGGAAATATTACTAGATAAGCTTTCGCTTAGTTGTAATCTAAAAAAAAAAAAAAAAAAAAGAAATAATATATATATGGGAGTGAATGTGAGTGTGATTCAGGATAAAAACTGCTCTCAATGAGCTACAAATACCATTAGTTGTTTCTCAAGTAAAAGTTGCTGATGTGACCAAAGAAATTATAGCAATCAAGCAATCAAAATATGTCACTAGAAAAAGTCTTTATGACAATATAAGATGAAAATAAGCAGGGTTCCACAGAAATAAGAAAACCAAATTACCTTACTTTCAGAAATTACTTTCTTAATTTTTTCCTGATAGTGTCACAAAAAGCTTTATGTGATATATGAGTGTACTGCCACCATCTTCTCCATAGCAGTCCAGCTCTTGCCTTTATGCTTTTGTAATTTATATTCAATTAAGATGAAATCTTTCTGTCATTAAAGAAAACTGAAGTTGATGTATGTATACACAAATTAGTAAAATATCAGAGACATGCCATCAATGGACAGGTAAGACTGGACCGGTCTCCTAAATAGCATCAGCTTCTATAAAAACTTTATTAAATTTCATGTTTAAACAGTTTCAAGACATGACAGTATGAATCTTTTTTTTGTTGAATGAGACCAATGCTAAGGCACTGAGTGAACAAAACATAGGAACCAACTAGCTCTCCTAGGACTGGCTGAAAACTCCCTGCCACGTTAAGAACAGCACATAGTTGCATATGCTCTGTTAAAACAATTTTTGTGTATGCATTCTTCTTGGAAAGAATGTATTAGCATGTTTGTTTTTATGTACTATGAGTTAGTTGTTTAAAGTATCCCTGTATTAAAGATATAATATGTGTTTTACACTATTTAGTAAAATGGAAAGGGACTGGATCAAAGTAAACAGTCCTCTGACTTGTGGTTGGAGAGCACCACTTAGTTCAACATTGATCTTAACAAAACCACACATACTATGTGCGCACCTTTCTTTGGGTACTGATCTTATGGGGAAGGGAGGACCAGGGGGAAGAAGAGAGACCACCCACCTGTCTTTCTGCAGTGTTATCAATCAAAGAACATTTTTCTTTGAGGCCTACAGACATTATTGGTGAATAGGTTATATAATTTACTGCAAACCAGCTGAATTATTAAAAAAAGCATTGCACATGCATGTGCGTGAACTCTGGGATATACAGACAGAATTAAACTTCAGAATTGAAGTCATTAGATATCAGGGTGTATAACATACTTCATGTCTCAATGTTGTCCTGCTCTGCTTATAAAATTGTGTGAATCCTACAGAGCCAGTGCCCAAGAAAACATGTGCATATAGTATGTCAACTGTTCTGCTAGCAGACGAGTTATCCTCACCTCATAAATGCAATAACTGGTTGAAATGTTACGAAAAAAAAATACATAACTTAAATAGAATAGCAGTAAATATAAATACTCACTGTATCTCTTGGTAGAAAGTTATGAGTTATTACAATTGTTTTAATTTGTATTCACTCAACACTTAGCTATATTTTGTTGCATTTTGACAGCAATTCATTAATCTCATTGTTTTAATTACAAATCTAAATGTCTTTACAGATTCGATAACTTGACGTTTCAGTATTAAACAGTTTCAGTCTATAACTAAACATTGAGAATTTCTAGAGGAAGAAGTGCTCACTGTTGTAGTTAACGAAGCACCAATAACTTCTTGTTCGTTCTCACTAAATCTTGATATTGATATGGAAAACTTTTTCTTGGACTTAAGTTGAATAAAACTGTCAATAATGCTCAAATTTAATTTCTTTTGAATGTGACAAATGCAATTCTACTTTGAGTTTACAGGCTGCTATTGTTGGTTTTAATCTTTAAATCACTCTTTTAATTAATTCAAGCTGTTTTCACATTGAACTTCCTCCAGGATGTTTATAAAATATTGCATTAATTTGGCCTTTTTCTACTCCAAGTTTTCATTTCATTTGAGGGTATTTATTAAGTTCCTTAATGTTTTTATGTCCTCTGGAAGTTCTTACATAATTAAAATATTTTCATTGTTCTGTATAATTCATTGAGTTCTGGAGGATTCATATTTATTTTTTGCCTGACAGCATGTATATCTTTGCAAATATTAAATTTTATGACAGAATCTAGGCAACTAGCAAATGTAAGCATGAATACATATTTTACATTCCGTATTTGACAAATTGCACCTACATCGTAATTGATCTGTCTTACTTTATAGATTTCACTGCTATTCAATGACTGTATTTTCCATATTTCATCATACTCATGTTTTCATCATATTTTTTTTAATTCAGACCTTCAGAAAGTCCCTGCATTGCTAACAAAGGGCAACAATTTTACTACATAATTTAACTTTGTTCAGGTAAATTAATCTCTCATATAATTAACTCCTTATAAATCTCACTCGTGAAAGTCATTTTGAATTTTTTCCTTCATATGAATGTACTTTATATCTATGCATATTGGTATTTAGACCTGAATGTTAAAGATAAGAAAACATCCAGCTCTCTGTGCAAAAACTTTTACATTATTTTTCAAAATTATAAACTAATGACAGGAAGTTTAAACTCACCAAGTGTATTCTGGTTTGTGTGTTTACTGTTGATTTCACTAAATTTCTTAATATATTCTTTTAAATATTTGAAGGCAAATGACAAAATGCTTTATAGCAAGTGGTTTGAATCTTCTCATTATAGTTCTATACCACATTTAACTTCTGAAGTCATTTTAACCCATGATGGTAATGTTTTTCCTGAAAGTTATCTTTCGGTCTCATCTTTCTTTAGAGTGATATTTTTCAGTGTCATGAATGTTTTCATCACACTCTACTCTGTTATGATGCAGGAGAAATGTTAATTTAGGGTGTCTGAGAGCTCTTCTTAATACTTGTGGTGCAATCGTAGTAATTTCAACTGTTAAGGTGATCAGTTCTGTGAGAGCCTAACTGTTTGAATGCTGTGTTGCTGTAACTGTATGGTAAGCATATTGCTATAGCATTAAGTGTCTCAAATAAACAAGAATGGGTAAAAAAAAAAACAAAAACAAATGTGAGCCCTCAAAAGAGAGCAATGGCATGTGCATACAAAAATGCAGGATGGTCCAACAGCAAATAAACTGGGTATTTGTCTTTAATACTTGCTCCACATTGAAGAGCAGAGAAGAAGCTGGATCCCACGTTAATTGACCATGTAGCCGATGTCCAAGTAAACCATCAGCAGTGGAGGACAACAGAATTATACTTTTGAGCAAGCATGATAGGCAGTGTTCTGCTGTGTCCATCTGCAGTGAAATAAATATTATCAGTGCCAACAATAAAAAGTCACCTGTGTGCAACTTTGTTGTTTTTAAGGATATCTGTGAAGAAATCATGTTAACCCATCAGCACGAGCTTAAAAAGTTGCAATGGACCAATGAGCACTAGAAATGGACCTTAAACAACTGGAAAAATGTTCTGTGGATGGATGGATGAATCCAAATTTGAGAAATTAGTTGTTTTTTTTTTTTTGGTAGTGTTTAATGCCCGCTTTAACTACTTATGGCACCGCAGGCGGTAAGAAATTAGTGTGGGGTTGCTTCAGGAACAATGAAGTTGGAGACCTACTGAAAGTGGATGGTATTTTGGAAAAAAAAAACAGTACCATTAGATTCTTCATCAGCATGTTGTGCCTTCTGATATAAAACTTACTGGAGAGGGTTTTGTACAACAAGATAACAACCCTAAACACACATCAAAGTTGTGTATGAGCTATGTGAATAGTGAAGAAGAAGCAGGAGTGCTAAAATCCATAATCTGGCCCCCACAATCACCATATTTATCCCCAATTGAGCTTCTATGGGAGGAGTCTACAAGAAAGCAAAATAGATGGTCCCTAATAATGTGGATGAGTTGTGACAGTGTCTTTTACAAGTCTATGGTATTATAACCTCAAGGTGTTATGAAAACTGACTTCAAGGATGCTCCAAATTTGAAAAGCTGTGATCGAAGTAAGAGGTGGTCATTTTGATGAATAAAAACTTTGAACAATTCCTTTACTGGATGGAAAAAAGACTTGTTTAGAGTGTAAAAACATGTTTCATGCTAATGATGTTTGTGTAGTTCATAGCATATGCACTGAAGTTTGTTAAGCAATAAAATAAGTATTTAATCTCAACTACAAGGGATGTTTGGAAATGATTTACAATAGTAGTTTCTTTACCTTAATTGTTAATGAACATGAATAAATGTACATGCAATCTCTCTCAATATACTCTTTACACCACTGCCATCTTCCTGGCAACCTCATTATTGCCTCACAAAACCTATGCACCCAATTGTGGACAGATTCCCACAATTCCTCACTGTTGCTGAACCTTTTCCCTCGCAGCGCACCCTTCAAGCTATCAAATAGGACTTAATCAAACGGAGCAAGATCCAGTGAATTAATGGGTATGGCACAACAATAAACCCTAGTGACGTCGTCTTTGTAGTCATCACATTGCTGGTCTGTGACCATACAATATCATGCTAGAGGAGTGCTCCTTTTAACCACTTTCCCTTTCATTGTTGCTGAATCCTGCATTTCAGTTATGTACGGGTGTCACATTACACCCTGCTGTTTTCAGTTGTTCCTTGTGGAGTTCATTAGCAGTATGCCACAAGTATCCTAAAAGCTGGAGATCATCTGTTTACCTGCAATACAAAATTTCTTGGGCCGGGGTGACTTCCAGGATATTTTCACTGCCTGGATTGGATTTTGTCCTCCTCAGGTGTATGGTACTAACAGCATGATTCGTTACCAGTGATCAGTTTCTCCAAAAAATCTAGCTCATCATTGTTCATTTCCAATAGTTGATGACAGACTTCAAATCTCCTCTTTTTCTTCAGTCTTGTGTCAAGTCCCATGGAATCCAATGTGCACACACATTTTTCATATCCAAATCGTCACAGATAATGATGTGCAGGGTTGCATGGTCAAGTACTATCTGCGATTCCAATTCATCAAAGGTTATACACCTATCAGCCATAATCAATCCAGACACAACCTCAATATTCCATGGAGTTCTCGATGTTGATGGATGACCAGTACTCACAATCCTGCTTGCATGTTTCTTTCCACTGGTGAACCCAGCGATCCAGTTGTAAAGGGTCTTCTGTGCAGGAATTTCTTGGCTGCAAACTGTGCTTAAATGTTTATGAATATCGGCTGTTTTGATTCCTTCCTTCTGCAAAAACCATGCAGTCCACCTTTGTCCATGATAAGTCATTTTACATCTTGTCCATTGCTTTCTCTATTTGACAACAAATAACCACTGTCCTTTCACTATATACTGTGTTCACAACTGCCATGTAGTGTCTGCGTGGGGTACTAGTATCAGGTTATCATCCTATGAGAGGACATGCTCATAAATTGAGCAGTATTTTTAAAACAGTGCAATTGTAAATCATTTCTGAACCCTTCGCATGTTTACATATACAGCACCACAAGGAGTTATTTTAACATTTTTGTAAGATGAGTTTAAACTTTCTGTCACTGGTGTAGCTTCCAGTGAGTAGCTCCACAGAAGAACATAGGTTTTCCTGTTTAAAACACATAAAGAGATAGAACGGAACATTCATTGAGCAGATAAGCTTTCCAACTTTCATTGTTATCAATCACAAAGGCTGTCTTACACAATATTCAAAGCCAAAGGCAATTTCATATCATAGAAAACTTTGCCCAAAAAAGAGAAAGGGGGATCCCATTGATGTACAGATGAAGGAGGTAAGTCTTACTTTCATTCTAACACACATTACTTATAATAATATTTTTATACTCTTTCCTGTGCATTTTTGCTGAATATCTCATGACAGTTCATTACTGCTGGTCCCCCTGAAAAATATCACTAAACGCCACTGTAAGATATAATGAAATGTTACTAAGAGTATAGAAACTAAGTATTAGGAAAATTACAGTTATATGCAATAATCAGGAACATACTTTGAAAACTTTGTTAACAGAATATTTTTAAGAAGAATATTTTTAACCAGCATTTGAATGAGCTCTGTGCATATTGTATTTCTGCTATTAAACACATTAACATGAAGCACATAAAATGAAGCTTCTAGTTTCTAGCTTTCTACTACAAAAGCTTAATATATATGCTGCATTAGCTTCTTTTTAATTCTGCTTCTCTAAACTTTTCTTCAGTCTGATTTTCTTTAGCACCTTGAAGATTTTTATATCATCTTTGAAAATTCCTTACATGTGTTATGGACACCTTCTATATAGAGCCAAGTAATTAATTGCATTATATACCTTCCCCAGAGAAGTAATACTTCATGTACATTTTCAACATGAAAACTTTTATCCTCATATAGAAACCACTCTCAGTGGTTTTGGTATTTTGAGTGTGTAAAGACATTACAAAAACAAAGAATGGTAACCAGAATGATGATGACAAAGTTGAAAAAAATGTATTTTAATGGGAGCATTCACAAATTGATGGAAAGCTTTTAGGCCCTGGGAATGGGAAAGAAGCTTCGGCCAATTTTTAACTCCTGGGCATTGCATATTATACTGATATTCTGCACATTACACTCTTGCTGTAGAGATTATTTTAGGCAGCTGTGACATGAAACAACTGTTAGAGCCCACTCTAATAGCAATTCTTTCTAATGCTGATGTTGGTTACCCACATTATGTTGGCTGAATTGGATGCAGGTGAAAAAATATCACTGGTCAGTTAAAAACAAATGAAATCCAGTGAGTAAAATTGACTTTCCACTTTCAGGTTGATATGATTATTGGTATGAATTCCTGTTCTCATTACTGGACTGAGTAAACCAAAATCTTGTATGCTATTCACATTTCTATTTTGGTTACTGTTCTTGGGGGTCGTCTCCTTAGCGCGGTGGTAGCGTTGCTGCTTACCAAGCGGGAGACCTGGGTTCGATCCCCAGTACCGGCGTGGGGATTTTTCCCCCGCTGGGAGACCTGGCCCGGGGTGCACTCAGCCTCGTAAGGTCCCTGGGGGGCCAATTGAGGAGCTACTTGATGGAGAAGTAGCGGCTCCAGGTCGCGAGGACCGCATTAACCGGCCGGGGGGGACTCGAGGCGCTGACCACGTCTCACCCTCCAATACTGCACCCCATCCATGACGTCTGTAGTGGACCGAGATGGGGGACGCAGCGGCCGGGCGGTAGGCCAAGGTTCCCCGTGAGCTATCGTGCCATGGAGTTATAGTTATTACTGTTCTTGGGTTATTGTGAACCAGCCTTTACTTTCACAGTGTGCCATGTGCTTGATATTCTTCACTGCCAAGAAAAACAAAGAAAAATAAAGCTAAAAATGTTCATTTCTAAGATCGTTACAAGTTAAGTCATTTAATCATAAGCTTGAAAATACAAGTATATACAATACAATAAAGATGTAAATAGCCCCCATGCTTCCTTTTATGAATGGTTGATGCTGTTCTCTTTAGCAAAATCATCACTTTCAGATGCTTGAAACATAAAACCATTATAGAAATGGTATAATTCCAACCACTTATACTCAAAGTCTGAAAACTGTCTTTGAATAATCAAAAAAGACGTTTTGAGGACAGAAACATAAGAACAACATTTGCAACAAATATCACCAAGGATGGAAAGCAATTAAAAACTTCTGCCTGCAAGAATAATTCAAAGAGGTAAGAATTTCATTCATAGTTTTTTATTTGCTGTCATTGAAGCCAATGCTTGAAGGGGAATTTAAAATGAAGTGAGGAACTGAAAGAACAGTCATGATGATTCAAACCAACTCCTAATGCCTGGACCCGTCACAGTCTTGTAAAAGTAACTTCACATTTGAATTAGTTGTAAATGTTATGAAGCAGAATAAGAAAACAAATATTATCCTTGTTTCAGAAAACATGTTTGGTTTCAACAAAACACTAGGAGCATTTCCAAACTACAGTTGTTGGAAAATGTTTCTTTATGGCATCACAAATTATATTTTTTATACTGGTTTTGGCATGTTTACAATTTCCATAATGACATACCCTCTGGCCATGCTAGGAAAACACAAAAGTTGTTCATGCACTAAGAGCTTTATCTGCATTATAAACTCATAGCAGACAAGTATTAAGTAAAAGTCCACAGTAGTTATAATCAAGCGACCATACGGCTGTATGTTAGGAGTAAATTGTGCATTTATAATTCAATTGACAAGCTGGGTGATGAAAATGCAACTTATAGTAAACCTGCAATAATGCAACAGCATATCATAAACTGAAATATTATCAATCCATCTAATTTCCTTTCATCTGAGCCTAACAACTTAACCACATTTTGTTACATCAGGATGATAATTACTAACTCCTATTTTAAAAAGCATTATTTTACAGAAATTACATGAATTCCAAAATGCATCACAACAAAATCATATATAAACAATATTTCTTCCGCTTCATTCCCATCTTTTATGTCAATCTATAACCTCTCACAACCTTTGAGCATAATGCATGACACCAAAACAGAGTCCAAAATTTTTCTGACTAAACTCTTTCCGATTCTCATTTAGTATACAGAAAGGTCACTTTCTACAGTACTTGCTAATTGTGATAGCTTAAAAAATACTGAGATTAAAAGCAAAAAAGGCCCACCTTGTACCCTATCGATAGCAATGATTGCAAACATTAAATCACACATCACAAAGCACCAATTGCGCAAAGATGCATTGTTTACTACCTTATTGATAACATACGATATATGTGTTTTGTTATGTGAACAACAAAATATGCACCATGGTCACAAAAATAAAGCTGCACACATAAAAAATAAACTCATTGTCACTTATTACCACAAAAGTGAGCAATTATTAACTATTTCTCTGCAGGATGTATCTGTCATTACGATTATCATTGTGGTTCTTGGTGTTCTGCTTTGTGCCAAGATCTGCTTATTCCAAGATGTACTGCCTGTCCTCTAAATACTGTTATCTGGTTTATTTAAGCTTTATGCAGGTATTACATGTCTTTTTTAGATCATCTGATTGGCATGCTGAAAGTTAGTACAGTATCTATTGGCTTTCTGTGAAAACAAGATGAAACACCAGCTGCAATTTCATAAACACAAGGAATGTAAGCATGCTATGTCAAATATGCACTTGAATGGAAAGCCTTCAGCATTGGATGAACAAGGTCAGGGCAGTAGCATGTCAATAACTCGCAGCCATTGGTTGCATAAATTACATAGCAGGGAAAAGGTTAAGATGCCAAGGAATATTAGTTGTGTTTTGTGACCATGATGAGGAACAAATACTATGGCACATGTAATTTGTTTGAAAAAAACAAAACAAGAATAATGATTCCTTGGACAGTACTCAAAATGTCTTGTTCTCTGTAATTAATATTCTTTTAAGAGAGACATAGCTAAAACTCCATGTAAAAGTGTCACATTTATAAATCAGAATTGACAAATAGCCAATTGTTTGCAACCAATGCTAATTTCATGTATACTTTGTTTACTTTAAATGGCATTTTCCCGATCTATATAAAAAGAGGTCAATTATAAAACATGTGTCAAAGTAACAACGTGCAAAATTAAAAATACTCCTAATTTTCTGGAAGGAAATGTGGAAGTTCCATAATGCTGCAATCAGCCCAATCTAGCTGAACTGCAAGATTGGTGCGCTGTATGAGTATGTTGCAAAAGGCCATGTCTTTCTGTGAGAGACCAGACCATGTTTTCAATCCAGCTACCTTTTCCAATTTTGTGCAATTCTCTAATAACTGATGTAGTGTTACCATATCCATATTGCCACAGTTAAAAACCTTGAATTCCCGCAACTGCATCAGGCCTCTGTAATATAGTGCTCGCAATACGCTGTCATTATCTATTTCAGTAACATTGGCTACATCTATTATTTCAATATTCCTGTACTTCTCCAATATCCACCACAGCTTTGGTTTTGTTTTATGCCTTGGTTTTATTTCCAATATTTCCAAACTCTGAAAATGAGGCAGTGGACGTTTAAGGCAGTCCATTGGAGCCCAGTCTTTGACAAAACAGAACACCAGACTCAGTCGTTTCAAAGTGGAACATCGCATCATGATGGGCACCAAATCTACGTTAACACTCTGAATCACCTCTAAGGATGTCAGATCGCGACCTTTGCGAGTGAGTAAGCCTTCCAAATTTGCTTGCTCCACATCAACCAACCAGATAACAAGAGACTGCAGCTGTGGCAACTCCCCTAAAACAGAGAGGTCTTCATTAATCTCCTGTATGGTGATCTCTCGCAAGTTCTGACACTTGTTCACTACAAGGTTAAGAGGTGTTGAAAAGCATATGTGAATAGTTTCCAAATGCGGCAGACTTTTGGTAGTTTCTTTCTTTAGTACTGTGCCAAAACTACAATGATATCTCAAAGTTCTTATTTCCTGTGGACCAGAAAATAGCTTCACCAAACCTTCATCTGAAATTTTTGTGCTGACAACGTATAGATGTCTTAAGTTCATCAGTTTTAGAATGTAAGGAATGCTGTTATCACTGACAGACTTAGAAGTTGATATGTTAAGATGGACGAGTTTGGTGCACCACTGTGAAAGACTTATGATGAGGTTGTCTGTGCAAAGCTGAGGAAATGTAAAACCTCTCAGATTGCGCAGATGACAAATGTTGTCCTCTACAATTGTTACCAGCAGGTTTAGCTTTTCTTTAGGCAAAGTGAGATTGGTGGGCAAGCAGAGATCTTCTAACTTGGACATTCTATGGAGATTACTGCTCAAGGGCAACCACATAAATCTTGGCCATGTATTAAAATCCAGATTCCTTATATTTAAATGAATGCACGATTGAATAAGATTCTCCATTTTATATACACATAACCCATGAGTTCTTGTATTTACTTCATATCTCACACAGTCACATTCACTTACGAGCATATTGACCTCCATTAGAGCATGTGTAGTTATCGTATCTGCCAACTCTGGTGGTACTTTCATAATATTATTGTGGAGTTCTATAAACACTTTCTGAAAGGCTTCTGGTGGCATTTCCTCAGCCCTTTTTGACAATTCTTCAAATTTGTGTGCAGTGTCTACAATTGCTGATCCAGCAATTGCCCTTGCAGACAAGTCTCTCAATCTCAAAGGCTGCTTTTTTGGTGCCATTAGTTTATCTGAAACATCAAAATGTTTAAATGGTAGATGAATCAAAATAATAATAATGTTGAAAGAAAACACAGAGAGTAAACTAAAGCAGAACCAATTTTTCAACTGCAATGGACAGATGCTACTCAACTAAGGAAGGCTAAGAGAGGAGTCTAACATGAATAGTGCAAGGTAGGAGAGACAGGATAGTCTGGATAACTAACAAAAACAATTCTCAAAAAATGTTATATGTTACATTCATTTGACTGTCCAGCTGATATCAACTATCATACTGTACATTTATTACTTTCACTAGTACCTTGGAAGAGGAAGTACTGTATTCCATTCAAACAATGATATTGAGATTTTAAAGGAAATACATGGCCTGAGGTCCCCAAATTCAAAAGAAAAATTATGGAAAAAGGAGAAAGAGAGATAATATGTGTGTAAACAGCATACATAAAAAATTAAAAGCTGTATAGGTACTAAACTTTGTATTTAAGTTCAGTATCTACCAAAGATACAAGAAGACATTTTAAGAAATCCTCACATAATAAAATATCCTTTACGTAAGTTTTCATTAATATTCATTTTTTAAAAATGTTTGAAAGTATGATATATACATGACTATATAAAACATGTACCTTGATATTTCTGTGAATAGTCTGGCAAGCCCAATCACTAGAATGATTTTTGTGCAACTGTTAACCATTACGTATAGAAAAAAACTTACTATACAAAAAAGTAGCTCTCCTTGAATTGCACAATTTATTTCCAGTAAAGTTTATTTGGCATCGGCAATTTCTGAGATGTTTGTTGTTATTGGTTTGAATTTTCCAAAATTTTCTCCTTTTTTAAGTGCCTTTATTATTCCATTATTTCTTGTGATATGAAAAGAGTATGTAATTTGAAAGCCAACAGAATATACCAAGCAAATTTTTGAAGATTTGATTAACACTTCAGCCTCCTGTAGCTAATGATGTTGCACAAATATTTTATAGGAAACTCCTAAACATCAAACTATCCTTTACAAGGACACATTCACATTTTCAATATTTTTCATTTTTGCATAAGGATTTTTACTAAAAAATCCCATATTTATCCTATTTATATTCAAATAAAATATATAAATAAACATAAATAAATAAATATAAAGTTTTATATAGATAATGAATTTTATGGAAATATATGTTCTCTTCATTCATAAGGAACTTTAAGTAACATTAGAGACAGATAAACCTTACCACACAAAAATGCATATCTCTTTAAACACAAACTTTATTTTAAAAATACCTTTTTGTGGCACTGCCATTCCTGAGATATCCATTATTATCATTATCAATTTGAATTTTTCAATATACAGTCCACATTTTTTTAACTGATGTCTCTATTCACTTCTTTCTATGTCAAGGAGAGAGAGATAGAGATAGAGAGAGAGAGAGAGAGAGAGAGAGAGAGAGAGAGAGAGAGAGAGAGAGAGAGAGAGAGGGTGTGCGCATGTGTGAGTATGTATGCATTTTTTTTTTCCTTTTATTGACCATATGCCCCATTACATTAGTAATATTACATGTTATAGTCTTCCCATCCACGTTTGTTGGTACAGTACACTTTTTTAGTTTAATAAAATAATTTGCAACTTCTTGTACTAGTTATTGTTTACATTAATTTTAACTGTTAGTATAATATTATCTTGTAACTATAAAATGCAATCTAAGTATTATTAATATAAACCATTTGAAATTGTATTTGATATGGTACACAATTTTATTGAATTTTTAAATTACTATTTAGTTTTATGTGTAGTTTTTGTCTATCTCTTAAGGTTTACCAGTTATGCAAAAGTCATTCAGAATGAGGACTTCATTGACCATTCTCAGGAAATTCAAGATATACATTTTATTTGTCATTTAAAATATATTTAATATGCAGTATTTTAATCCAAATCATTAGAACCATTATTCAGAAAATCAACATTTTTGAAAATATTTCCCTGTAAAGGATAGTTGAGGGTAAGGGCATTATCTTGAAAATCTTCAAGTCACAACCTTGGGAGATACTGAACTTAAATACCAAATTTTGTTACTTAACAGCTTTTTTTTTTTCACACATACACACACACACACACACCCTCCCACGCACACGCACATCTTTTTCTAAAAATGCATTTTTTGTATTCAAGGGAACTCCAAACTTATATTTCCAGTGAAATCTTGGTATCAAATTTTTGGATGGAATGCAATACCTTCTCTACCTACTATGTATATATGTGGTAGAAAAAGTAAAACAGTAAATTGAGAAAGCAAACATTCCAATCTTCACAATAAAGGTTTTAGTTATACATTGTCGTAATCAACACATTGTTATACAAGGCAGGTTTGATGTGTTTTTGTACAGCCTGGAGTTCATGTAAATCAGGGCCATGCAAACTACGGTTCGTGGGTCATGTTTATGTGGCCTGCCTAATTCACCTTAACAGATTTTGAGACACAAAAGCATATAAGATTACTCAAATGTATATTATCAATTCTTAGCAAATGACCAAAAAATACTTGGAGAAAAATCTGCTAATTTTGTACATCCCATCGATGGTTGTTTCGTTCTCAGCAAATTTACTTGCTTAGTGTGTTGCAAGAGGTGAAATAAGCCTTTGAAAAAGTGCAAAATTGATAGTGAGCAAAGGAAATACAATAAGTATTGTCTTGGTAACTACTTTGTATAGCAGCATGTGAACAAGATGATGTGCATTATTTGTCAAGGTGTAATCACAGTTAAGAAGGAATATAATATAAAAACTTTCAGCCAAGTTTGATAAGTTTAATGGACATGAGCATATGGCAAAGGCAAAGGAACTCTGTAACAAAATCACTTACCAACAGCCATTTCTAAACCAGAGAGGAAATTTGAAATAAAAAGCAAATTATGAGGTTTCAAAACTTATTGCCAAGCATGCAAAACCATTTGCTGAAGGAGAATTTGTAAAAAAGTGTCTTGTGGTTGTTGCTGAAATATTGGGTCCTGATAAAGCAGATTTGTTCAAATCTACTAAGAGTACAAATGTAGATTGCATTCAAACTTCACTCTTGAAATAAAGTAACTAACTTCAGACATGTTTTGGGGGGGGGGGCTGTCGCCACCAATTTCATTAGAGATTCCCTGATGAACTTGTGGTAGTCACCTGAGGAGGTCTCTCTTCTAGAGAGATGAATTTAGAGATGAGTCCATTTGTTTGTGATATGTCAAAATTTATGACCTTGTTTTTGTTTTTTAAAATTAATACATTTTCCCAAACAAGGGCCTAAATATGTGCGTCAGTTTTTCCTGTGATGTTGACGAATACGTTGCAGACATAGAAATGGCAATCTTTGATCTACCGGAAAATCATAAGCGCTTAATCAGAGCAGAATGCAAAAACACTTTAAAACAATCCCACAGCTACCAAAATCCACACTAGAGAGTGCTAAAATCATTAAACAAAAAGGAGGTTTTCTACACAAAAGCCAATAAAGGAAATATAATAGTAGTGATGGACAAATCAAATTATGAAACAGCATGGGAAAACTTTTGTAGTCAGAAGAATATGTGGAAATTCCAAAAGATCCCACCACAAAATATACAAACTCCCTACATGAAACCTTAGACATTGTAAAATTAATCAGTGATGCAAACAAAAAGAAACTAATTCCAAGTAGCCCCTACACACCAAGAATATATGGACTAGCAACAATTCATAAACCAGGAAATAAAATGCAACCTATTATAAACACCATCAACTCCCCTACACACCAACTAGAAAATTGGCTCACAAAACAATTTCAAACCCTAGCACAGTTCAACGGTTTAAGTATAAAAAATTACTTTCAATTAATAGAACAAATAAAACAAAAAAACCTTAAGTGATGATGACATGTTGGTTTCATTTGATGTATTTTCACTTTTCCCCAGCTTTCCAAGAGAAAAACTACTTTTGGTATTGAAAAAATGGCTAATACCACAGACATTTCTGGTGAAATAGCAGAATACTTAGGTACTAAAGTTCACACAATTATGTATTGACCAAACCTACTTTACATTCAGAGGCAAATTGTATTCACAAAAGTATGGTTTAGACATGGGAAATCCATCATCTCCAATACTTGCAGACATATACATGAGTGATTTAGAAATACACAGCCTTCCCACAAGCATACAAAACTTGGTATAGATATGTAGACAACATAGTGGCAATAGTAAACAAGAAAGTAATTGAGGACAGCCTTAAATTACTAAATCTTCAGGACGGTTCTATAAAATTCACAATAGAAAAAGACTTGAACAACAGCTACAACCAAATTCACACAAACACGCCATGATCAACAGCCTTGCATTCAAACTGTAAACCCACCATTAAGACAGATGGAATACAAATTAGAAGTTAATATGATCATAGAAATTGCACCAAAGAATGGCTACACAGAACATTTGGTAAAGAAGAAGATTAATAAATTTATGAAACAGAAGAAAGGAAAAGAAGTTATCACTCCAAAAAGAAAAAAAGCAGAAACCAGCTTCAAAAAATTCACTTAACACCCTTTGGCACACCAAAAATTTTAAAAGATTTCAAAAAATGGAACATCAATTTAGCCCCAGTTAATAAGCACAGTTTAATAAACCTCCTCCTCCACAGTTTAATAAACACAACAGATAAAATCCCTCCAATGAAACAATCAGGGATATATATATATATACATACACACACACATATATATACATACACACACACACACATATATATATATATATATATATATATATATATATATATATATATATATATATATATATAGAGAGAGAGAGAGAGAGAGAGAGAGAGAGAGAGAGAGAGAGAAGACCAAAAGAAACATTGGACAATGTTTTAAAGACCACATGAGATATTTAAAATATAAACAGACAGATAATTCAGCTGTAGCACATCATTTTTGGACTCAAAACCATAATTTCCACAGTGCACCCTAGTTATTAAAATTAGTACAGAATCCAATTGGATTAACAGTTTGGGAAAATATATTAATTTTAAAAAACAAAAACAAGATTATAAATTTTGACATACTGCAAACAAACTGACTCATCCCAAATTCATCTATCCAGGCTGCTACCATGAGCTCATCAGTGAATTTCCATTGAAAATGGTGGCAGCAGCCACCATAACATGTCCGAAGTAAGTTACTTTATTTCAAGAGTGAAATTTCAGTGTTATCTTATGCTTTTACTCTTAATTGATTAGTTACTTCACTGTGCATTCCTATTAATGTTTTAATTGTTCAAATCTGTTTCTCCATCAAGAACCATGTAATAAAATCTCGTAAATAAACAATTGTACATAAGCAGGCATGTTGAAAACTAGTAGCTAGTATTAGACATCAACTGATTGAGAAGGGGAAAATGTTAGAGTGTTTTTGTATTGCATATGATGAAAGTACTGACGCTATGAGTACTACACAATTACTGGGTTTATTAGGAGTGTGGGCACAGACTTCACAATTGCAAAAGAACTTATAGAAGTGAGAAGTATGCATGGAATCACAAAAGGTAGTGATATATTATTTAATGAAGCTGTAAAAACCGTGTATAGTATGGCATTTAAATAGGAAAGATTGTGCAGTGTAACTACAGATGGTGCACCCAACATGGCAGGAGTTAACTTCAGAACTTTTGAGCTGATAAACAAAAAAGTTGAGTCTTATGTGCAGAAGTTGCATTGCATTATACTTCAGGAGGCATATGTGCAAAGGCAGCTAATCTCTGTGATGTTATGCAGATGATTTCAAAACTTTTTAACTGTAATATAGCATTAAACTACGGTAAATTTAGGACTTTTCTTAATTAAATGAACAGTGAATACAGCAACATAATTTACCATTCAAGGTGGTTAAGCGATGGTCAAACATTAGCTAGAGATTTTGCTCTGCATGAGGAAATTTGCGAATTTCTGGATTCTTAGGTGACCTGGGTGGCTGTCCTGCTTAGCACTTCTGGTTGACATGGCAGCCATTTGAACAACTTAAACCTGACACTGCAAGGCAAAGACAAACTTATCTGTGATGCGTACAGTGTTATTAAATCATTTCAACTAAAACTGAAATTGTTCAAGAGACACATCTCTTAGAAGAAACGGGCACATTTTTCTACACTTGGTACCCTTATAGACCAATATCCAGAAGCATGTTTTGATATTGATTCATTTACAAAGGTAATTCAGGACATTAAAGAAGAATTTGCAAATAGGTTCACCAAGTTGGTACAATTGAAATCTAAAATTTGTCTGTTTACATTACCTTTCACTTTCAATGCAATAAAGCACCAGAGCTGCGACGATTAGAGCAGTCAGATGATGCAATGAAAGGAGCCTTCAGCCCTAAGGACCTTCCCAGTTTCTACAAATTACAGCCAGAAGAAAAATATCCACCACTGAAGCAACAAGCCTGGCATTTGATTTCAGCAAAAATCAGACATCAGCAACTTATTAAGCTCAAAACAACAGTTTCACACTTCTCATTAAATGAGAAATTTTGATTACAGTTTTATACTAATACAAAAATGCTCTGCAGAAATGTCCTATACACCAAAATATGTTAAAAAACATTATTTATAATTTATACCTAATTTTTATGTTTTTATATTCCATCAAACATTACATTTGTATAAATTTGCTATATGGCCTACGACCAATTGTTCGAGTTAGTGGCCCTGCATGTAAAAAGGTTTGGGTGGCCCTGATGTAAATGATGAAACTTGAAAAAGGTGTATTTGTAGGGACCACTCTTCTGAATGTAGGAAGTAGCAGGACGCAGTGGCCCAATACAGTAAAACCTTGTTAATCCGGACTAATTGGGGTCCAATGTTGTCCGGATTAAATGAAATAAACACCACAGAAAAAAATTGTGAATGAAATTAGAGTACTGTGTAATTTTATTAGAACATAAGATGCACCTGATTTTAATTACACATTCTTTATTTGTTCCGTTTGAAGAAACTATTTGTGGTCTATCACACATCTTTTTCACAATGAGATCACGAAGACTTCTCATATGATGGAGTGTGGAAATGCAGGTATGCAGAAATCTGTTTACTGTCAGTTTTCTCGACAGTCTATTACATAATTCACATGTTGTTTAACCTCACTTTTGACTTTCCGAAATCCACATCCTTAGCCTCAGATTCACTACTAGTGTCGCATGCATTGCTTGCATTTTCCACAATTTCTTCGTCAGTCATGATATGATAGCCTAGATCATCTTCATCTCCGTCAAGCCAGTCTTCGATCTCATCTCTGTGACAGTTTTCTCACCACCCGCAACCAGTGTTTGGTGAGTCATTTAATTCAACTGCATTGGTGTCTAATTCAACCTTGTCGTCACACAAAAGTTTCTTCCACACATTAGTCAATGAGGAATTTGAAATGCTGTTTACTGCACTTATAAAATTTAAAATCATGGATCTGAAATCATACGATTTTACATTCTCATTGTTTTTTCCACCCATTTATCTTCATTGTCCAGAGACTCTTCAACTTTGAAAACTTCAGACAAGAATTTCTTTCTGTACAACTGCTTTGCAGTGCAGATAATGCCTTGGTCCATCGACTGTATCAGGAAAGTTGTATTAGGTGGCAAGAACACACATTTGATCTTACCATCGGCACTACACAGTTTCTTTGCATCTGAATGTGCAGGTGCATTATCTAATAGGATTATGGTTTTCATATCATTTTGGTTTTTATTTTTTGATGGTTTCAAATTGCAGGTACAACATGGTTGTGAAACCAATCATAGGTGATATCTGCTGTAAATCGCATTTTTTGAATTGTAGTAATGCACAGGCAATGTGGACATTATTCTTAATAGCCTTGGTTACTTACTTTTACCTATGACAGCTGGTTTTAAAATATGGCTTCGATCTGTATTAGTACATAATGCAGAAATGTGTTTTTTGCAAATTTTTCATCCAGAGAATATTTTTTATGGATTTAGAGGCTTGCGTGTTCTTGGGCAGGCGCACCAAAATAGACCTGTTTCGTCAGCATTATATGCATGAGATAAATCTAACTTTTCTTCCTGAATGATAGATTTTACTTTTTTTTCTAAATGGGTCAAAAGCTGACGTATCAGCACTTAAGCTCTCTCCACACATTGTTTTGTTATGACATTTGCGGAATCTATATAACCAAACCAAACTAACCAAAACTCCATTGATACCAAGTTGTTTTGCAAGATGTTCAGCAGCAGCTTGAATTTTAACACCTCTCACTGCAATTCCACTTGCACAAAATTGTTCGTACCACTTGTATGTCACATTTTCTAACTTTTGTTCAGCCGACTGCCACATTCATTTGACCTGAGAATTTTGATTTACATCACATTTAATAAAAAATGATAAAGAGTTCACCCTTTTTCTCTTTTATGTCCGAAACTGTTTGTTTACAATTCCATATTCTGCACATACACATACAACAGTGGCACCATTTTTAAGCCCTTTGATAATTTTCAATTTCTCATGTATTGTAAGCAATTTATGGTTACATTTCCCCAATGATATTCTAGGTTTACTAAACGACATTATGCACTCAATTTGTTTCTTTAGTTTAATGACTACGAAGGCAAGTGTTAATCTAACCCTTCTGACAAGAGTTGCAAGCCCTATCAAAGGTACAGCAAAGGTGTGAAAAGGGGGGCAGCCTTATGGAACATTGCCACTAATGTATTCCTGGTATTTCTAAGGAATTCCTATGTAGAGTCTGTAAAAAATAAAATGGACGGTTTTCTTAAGTTTGTCTTAGTTCAGTATATTAATTTAAGTTAGCAGTTCACAGATTTCTTTTTTAGGGATGCTTGTCCAGATTAAGTGAAATCCAGTTTAAAGGAGGATTAATGAGGTTTTACTGTACTGTCAATTTGATATGCACTATAAAATCATTATAAAAAATTTTAAAAAATACATTTTGTGCAACAATTTTCTAGCTTTGGTGATGGGAAGTGGATGAAATCTTGAAATTTTATGCTAATACATTTGAGAGAGATGATGGTACAATGTAACGATGCAAAGGAACTTGCTGGGGATGAAGAGTGTGCTTGATTGGAGGAACCTGGATATCAAGTGCTCTGAAGCAGAGTAAGGGACATAACATCCATTCAAATTTCAGCATTTTAACTAAAATATTATTATAACAGTCTGTGAAACTATTTTTAATTGTGCTATTTATTTGTCATATATAAAATGTACTCGTCATGAAATCCGAGTTTTATACTTTATTTTAAAACTGGATAATTGTTACTGTTTTTTATAATGAATATCTTAAACTTTTGTAAATTATTAATATTAATTGTTTTCCTTAAATAATATGTTAATATAAGCCAAAAGAGAATCTTGCAGAAACAAATTAATTTTAATCCTATTAAAAGGTGTGAAGAGTTGAATTATAAATGATGACTGAATTGCTTAGTAAACATTTTTCGAAAATTTGAAGAAAAAGACATAGCTAAAATAGGTAACAATTTTAACTATATTCTATGTCCTCCTTAATTACAATTTTGAGAGCTGAAATAATGTTCAGACACTTCTCAATGAAACATTATGCAAACAATACATCAAGGGATTGATTTTGGTTGTATTAAATATATGCGTAAGCTTTCACGGCCGGTGTCCATAGTTTTAAAATTTAAAATTTTCGGGCTATTTTGCCGTGGTCTGTAGGTTAAAATATGTTTAGTTAAAATATTTCTACCTAACGTTTCGTCCCTGTCTGTGAGGGACATCTTCAGAGGAAATGTGCTCACGTCGCTAACTCGAAAAGAATAACAACAGTGCGGTTTATAGCCAGTATATATACTCGGACACAGGTGGGCGGGGTCAAGTGGACGGGTTCTAGTTGTGTTTATTTAGCCTGGAGGTTACGGAGTTGGGAAAGTATAGGGAACCAGGTGGAGTTTAATTTAAGACCTTCGTCTTTGTTAAAGTTGTTTGTGTTTTTATAAATCTCAATGGCCTCTCTGTATAAACGGGGGTAATAATTTTTAGTCGTAGCTATAACCTCTACTTTATCATATTGCATACGGTGGTCATCCAAAGATAAAACATGTTGTGCCACGGCTGATTTTTCTGTTTGTCCGTGGCGGCAGTTTCTTTTATGCTCTGTGATGCGTGTATTGATGCTACGTTTTGTAGTGCCGATGTAAACTTGGCCACATGTGCATGGGATTTTGTAAACACCAGATTTACAAAGTGGATCGAGTCGGTCTTTAGCTGATTTGAGGAACTGTTTTATTTTAGTTGTCGGCATGTATATGGGTTTCACGTGTCGTTTTTCTAAAATCTTGCCGATACGATCAGTTATGTTTTTTATATATGGCAAGAATACTTTATTTTTATATGTCGATTCCTCCCTAGGTCTAGTATTGTTCTTTCTGGGACGTATTGCTCGATCGATATCCTTTTTTGTGTACCCATTATACATTAGCGTCTTTTGTAAATATTTTAATTCTTGTGGTAAATGTTCCGTGTCACAGATCCCTTTAGCTCGTTCCACTAGTGTTTTGATGACGCTACTTTTCTGTTTGGGATGATGGCTGGATTGCTTACTAAGATATCAGTCAGTATGGGTTGGCTTTCTGTACACTGCACACGTAAATCTTCCGTCGTTTTTCCTAGTTATCAATACATCAAGAAAAGCAATTTGACCGTCGGACTCTAATTCTTTTGTAAATTGGATGTTTGCGTGTTGGCTGTTCAGATGATCTAGGAATTTCTGGAGTTCAGCTTCTCCGTGCGGCCATATAGCGAAGACGTCGTCAATGTAACGAAGCCAAACGGACGGTTTTTTAGTCGCAGTTGCCAGTGCATGTTTTTCAAAATGTTCCATATACAAATTAGCTACCACCGGTCCAAGAGGATTACCCATGGCAACTCCGTCTTTTTGTTCGTAGTAATCGTTGTTCCATTTGAAATACGTCGTGGTGAGACACAGTTTAAAAAGGTCGTATATGTCTTGCGGGAACAACTCGTCGATATGCTCTAAAACGTCCTTGACGGGCACCATTGTAAACAGCGACGTGATATCGAAGCTGACGAGAATATCTGTGGGATCACATTTTAGATTGCGTATTTTCTGCGTGAAATGATAGGAATTCTTTATGTAAGTTTCTGAATTACCGATGTGTTCCTGCAATAACGGAGTAAGATAACGCGAGATCGTGTATGTTGGTGATCCAATGGCGCTGACTATGGGACGTAATGGAACATTCTCTTTGTGTATTTTTGGCAATCCATATAACCTTGGTGACATGGCTTCTGAATACAATAAGCTTTTCTTAGTTTCCTGTGGTATGGACGGCGAATTCTTGATCATTTTATTCGTTTTATTTAGAATGGTAGAAGTAGGATCTCGTGATATCTTCTTGAACATCGTAGGGTCCAATAGTTCCGAAATTTTCTCATTGTAATCTGTGATGTTCATAACGACAGTAGCGTTTCCTTTGTCTGCTGGCAAAACTAGGATACTGTCGTCCGCATTCAGGTTTTTCAAGGCCCACAATTCTTTTCTGTTTATGTTGGTTCCGGGAGGCTTAGCCTTTCTCAGAATCCTGGTTGATTCCGTTCGTATTTCTTCAGCTATTTCCCGTGGTACCGAGTGGATTCCGGCTTCAATGTTAGCAATTATATCTTCTATCGGTATGCTTTTTGGCGTGACCGCGAAATTCCCCCCTTTCGCTAAAACCTATTGTTCTTCAGCTGCTAGAACTCGATCTGACAGATTAATTACTGTACGATGTGTGTTGTCAGTGTTATGGGGTGACTTCTGTAGTAGATTTTCAAGTTTCTTTTTTTGCCTTTTAGATGAAGATTCGTGGATGTTCATCATTGACTGCGACGTAAGATGATCTACTTTGTCCCAATCGTTATTTGTCAAGTGGTAGCTGATATTTAAATGAATCTTCAATAAATCGCGATCGTTGATCTCAAGTTCTTTTCTTGTTTGGTGAATGCGGTTGCGTAACAGAGCTCGTTCAGTGCGGTTATAAATTCTATGATCCTGTGTGGTATAAAATGTTCTTTTTACCTTTAAAAATGTTGGTATAACTGCTTCATCCCTGCAGCGTAATAAAAATGTGAGAGATGATAAAAGACGGGCTTTCCGTTTTCTTAACTCCTCAAAACGACGTGACTCTCTAAATAACTCCTCCCCGTAGAGGTTTATTAAATATATGCGTAAGCTTTCACGGCCGGTGTCCATAGTTTTAAAATTTAAAATTTTCGGGCTATTTTGCCGTGGTCTGTAGGTTAAAATATGTTTAGTTAAAATATTTCTACCTAACGTTTCGTCCCTGTCTGTGAGGGACATCTTCAGAGGAAATGTGCTCACGTCGCTAACTCGAAAAGAATAACAACAGTGCAGTTTATAGCCAGTATATATACTCGGACACAGGTGGGCGGGGTCAAGTGGACGGGTTCTAGTTGTGTTTATTTAGCCTGGAGGTTACGGAGTTGGGAAAGTATAGGGAACCAGGTGGAGTTTAATTTAAGACCTTCGTCTTTGTTAAAGTTGTTTGTGTTTTTATAAATCTCAATGGCCTCTCTGTATAAACGGGGGTAATAATTTTTAGTCGTAGCTATAACCTCAGAAACTTACATAAAGAATTCCTATCATTTCACGCAGAAAATACGCAATCTAAAATGTGATCCCACAGATATTCTCGTCAGCTTCGATATCACGTCGCTGTTTACAATGGTACCCGTCAAGGACGTTTTAGAGCATATCGACGAGTTGTTCCCGCAAGACATATACGACCTTTTTAAACTGTGTCTCACCACGACGTATTTCAAATGGAACAACGATTACTACGAACAAAAAGACGGAGTTGCCATGGGTAATCCTCTTGGACCGGTGGTAGCTAATTTGTATATGGAACATTTTGAAAAACATGCACTGGCAACTGCGACTAAAAAACCGTCCGTTTGGCTTCGTTACATTGACGACGTCTTCGCTATATGGCCGCACGGAGAAGCTGAACTCCAGAAATTCCTAGATCATCTGAACAGCCAACACGCAAACATCCAATTTACAAAAGAATTAGAGTCCGACGGTCAAATTGCTTTTCTTGATGTATTGATAACTAGGAAAAACGACGGAAGATTTACGTGTGCAGTGTACAGAAAGCCAACCCATACTGACTGATATCTTAGTAAGCAATCCAGCCATCATCCCAAACAGAAAAGAAGCGTCATCAAAACACTAGTGGAACGAGCTAGAGGAATCTGTGACACGGAACATTTACCACAAGAATTAAAATATTTACAAAAGACGCTAATGTATAATGGGTACACAAAAAAGGATATCGATCGAGCAATACGTCCCAGAAAGAACAATACTAGACCTAGGGAGGAATCGACATATAAAAATAAAGTATTCTTGCCATATATAAAAAACATAACTGATCGTATCGGCAAGATTTTAGAAAAACGACACGTGAAACCCATATACATGCCGACAACTAAAATAAAACAGTTCCTCAAATCAGCTAAAGACCGACTCGATCCACTTTGTAAATCTGGTGTTTACAAAATCCCATGCACATGTGGCCAAGTTTACATCGGCACTACAAAACGTAGCATCAATACACGCATCACAGAGCATAAAAGAAACTGCCGCCACGGACAAACAGAAAAATCAGCCGTGGCACAACATGTTTTATCTTTGGATGACCACCGTATGCAATATGATAAAGTAGAGGTTATAGCTACGACTAAAAATTATTACCCCCGTTTATACAGAGAGGCCATTGAGATTTATAAAAACACAAACAACTTTAACAAAGACGAAGGTCTTAAATTAAACTCCACCTGGTTCCCTATACTTTCCCAACTCCGTAACCTCCAGGCTAAATAAACACAACTAGAACCCGTCCACTTGACCCCGCCCACCTGTGTCCGAGTATATATACTGGCTATAAACCGCACTGTTGTTATTCTTTTCGAGTTAGCGACGTGAGCACATTTCCTCTGAAGATGTCCCTCACAGACAGGGACGAAACGTTAGGTAGAAATATTTTAACTAAACATATTTTAACCTACAGACCACGGCAAAATAGCCCGAAAATTTTAAATTTTAAAACTTTGGTTGTATTGTTTAAATAATTGGTTGGGAGGGAACATCTTACTGAATTCATCCTATCAATCATTGGCCAAAAATAACAATTTAAAAATAGATTCTTGCATTATTTTTGTACAGATTTGTTAAAAAACTCCATTTTTCCTTTTGGTTGGAACAAAATGAAACACGTTCACAGATTTTTGAAACAGAATTACCTATTGTGACTATGAATAAACAGTGAGATTTTTCCCATTTCTATAGTCAGAATTCTTAGTAAATTACTTCATTTAATTTAGAAATTATTATAATATTTTACTCAATATCATTTTTTGATTTCTCCAGTAAAATTTTTATTTTTGGACTTCTTATATTTTGGAAAATTACTTCTCCATTATTTAATAAGATTATTATATTGTGACGCAAAAAATTAAATTATATTTTGATTATTGCAACAATTAGAAAAGAAATTCTTCTTAATATTGACAATTGAAATCAGTTTAAACCTTTAATTATACCTAGCATAAATGTTCATTTTATTCAAACATTCAAAAGAGCTAGTGACTGCCTCCATGGTTGAGTGGCCAGCAAGCAGACTTCTCACCCAGAGGTCCTAGGTTCGATTCCTGGCTGGGGTGGGGATTTTTTTTTTAGCCAGAATTATTCCCTATTCCTCACAGAGTCTGGAAGTATGTATGTGAGAGTGAATGTGTGTGTGTTTGAGGAAAATAAAATTATTTAAACCTACAGACAATAAGCTGTTTCAGGAGCGAAGCCCCCAATATGACCTTAGATGTTAAAGGGGCTATATAAATGAAACAAAAACACAAAGAGCTAGTGCACAATAAACTGGGAACAGGAACTAAAAAGGAAAGCAAATGCACATGAATGAGTTTGAATCACAATACAAGGAACAGGAAGCAGAATGCCTATAAATGACAGCATCAATAATAATCTGAAAGAGTTGAATTTACCAACTATGATATGATTTGCTGTAACTGACCAATGATATATTTTCTTATGTTCTTGTAATTTAATTAATATAATGAAGATAAATCTACTTTCTTGAATAATTTCTACTATGTAGATCACTATCCACAATATGAATCCAATCCATGTTGCATACTTTTCAACTCCGTGAAATTGAAACCTGCAAAATTTTCCCCTGCTCAGCAAAGCATAATAGAATTTTGTGATGACCAGAAATTTAGAATATGTAAAATGTTTAATGCAGTAAATGTACAAAATTACAACTAAAATAAACAGGAACTTAATTTTATAAAAATCCTGATAGTACTAGTTCTTTCTGGTACCAAATAACAACACATTGCAGATAATGAATGAATGAACGAATAACCATTCTTGTCCCTGAAGGCCTAAGGCTTCTTCTTGCAAAGTTAGCTCAATATGACTCATGTGGGGAGCTATTCCACATAGCATAAGTGGTGTTTTTTGTTGTGTTCTTTGTTCTGCACTTTGCACTATTGTTCACTCACATCTTTGCGATTGGCACTGCATGATCTTGTTTATGGTTCCTCACTTCGCACACTTCCTCCCTTATTTCCAATCCAACACCAGGTGTTTTGCTTACACTTCCTGCCTTCTTCAAATGTATTTTCAGCTGCATTGGTCATTTGCAGTCCTGCTCCAGTGCGCTCCTACTGCTTTCTTTCCCAACTTGTTTTGGGTCTGCCTTGTCATCTCTTGCTAATGTAGGGGTCCATATGGTAGAAATATATGCCTATCTGTTGTTCTGGAGCCCTACACATGACCTCCCAATTTCTATTTCAAGTTGGTGTCTTGTTCCAGTTTTGTTATTTCTCTTAACTGATGTTGAGGTATAGTCCTAACACCTTCAATACACAGATTTCTAGTCCATATTTTGCACTTCACAAAGAAAAAGAAAAACTATCACAACTAATGGGAAACATATCCTACAGGATATAACATAGTAAGATACAGCATTTACATGAGGGAGCTGACTTTACAATTCATATCGTCCATTAATTAATGCTTGCACCCATTTTCTATTCATTGGTTATTAGAGGTCACTATCAAATTTTATATCCACATGCTAAGCATTTTGCTGAAATTTTAATAATTTGCGTATTTTTTATATTTTTCTATATTTTAATATACAAATTAAATGACCATTAAAAAGCCCAAAATCAAGAATTAAATTTTAACATCCTATAAATTGAATTGCAATTCATTTTGGGAAAAATCTGAGAAATGGAGGCAATTCCAGCCCAGAGTAGAAGGACAATAATCATGATGGTTAGACACACAGATAAGCTCTGACCTACCAATTAGAGGAGTATGTTCAGTTTGTAATCTTAAATTACAATATAATGTATTAGAATTTAATGCTTCAACATTAAAACTTTGAATCTGCCACAAAAACAAAAAATACCTCTTTTGTCATAGTCATAAAAAAATCTCCACATTGTGCATTTGTAAACTGAAAACACACTGAAAACTTAGTAAGTATGGTGTTACCAGCAATAAATGGTAAAATCCCACTAATTTGGTAAACCACAATTTTATGGTTCCCTAACTTTTTGATGTACTATATTTTATATGAAGGATTTTTGACATACTCCAATTACACACACGTCTTTTCTATTTCACACGTTCAAATACTTTACTCTTATTTTCATTATTTCAGAAGAATTAGCTGCTCGTCCCTCATAAACGCACAACTAAATCCAATGATTTAATGGGGTGTGTCACTGAAACCTTGAACTGGATTGGCTTGAAATATACATATCTATCTGGTGTAACAACAGATGGAGCTCCTGCATTGCAGGAAAATGAGAAAAGGGTTAGTTAATTACAAAATCTTGATTCAAAATTAGAAGATATTTTTTATACCTATTGTTGAATTTAAAGACATAGAATGAATGTGTGATTCTGCCTTTCTGATAGACACAAAAACACAATTGAACAAACTTAATTCACATTAAGGTAAAGACCAATTGATGTTTGATCATGTGAAGGCCTTTGAAACAAAATTGCAACTTTGGGATTCACAAATAAAAAACAACTTTGTGCATTTCCCAGTCCTACAAAACTGTAATAATCAAGATTCTCAAGAGTTTACAGAAATTATATCAGAATTAAGAAACGAACTCCGCGATACACTTCAAGGATAATATTTTAAGTTTGAATCTGTTTTCTTCCTCTTTCTCCATTAACATAGACTCAGTCCCTCAAAATCTGCAAATGGACTGCATTAATTTTCGATGCCCATCAGACCTAAAGAATAAGTTCAACAATGTCTCCTTACTACAATTCTATCACAACTACTTTCTCAGTGAAAATTATCTGGGCATTACTACCCATGCACTTTCTTTTGCATCACTTTTCAGTAGTACTACATATGCTAACAAGTGTTCTCCACGATGAAACATGTGAAGTGTGCAACGAGAACGTGAGTCACCAACAGTCATCTGAAGAGTTCACTTCAAGTTGCTACAGTATCAGTCAAACCAGATATAGGATGCCTTCTTCATGAGAAACAGTGCCAGGTGTCACATTGACAAGTAAAATATTAGTTCAATTATTTTAGTATAACAACTATAGTATATATTGAAATTAATTTTAAAAACTACTAATATACAATTTATTTCAATATAAATTGCATATCAATATATTAGCTATTTTTTAAATTAATTGGTTTATCTTAGAATTAAGATGCTATTTAATATGATAAAAAAATTAAATTATGTTGCCCATAAACCAATTAACCTTACAACAATGGCAGTTTTCCAAAAAAAGGTTGGACATGCCTAGTTTAGAGCATGTGGTTGTAACTGCACTTTGTAAATAATCATGTGAATACAGATTATAAATAAATGATTTGCACTTCCATTACACAGGTGAAAAAGTATTAAAATTGTGCATGACAAAAAGGTACATCCTATTATAAGAAAGAAAATTAAAATATTAAAGCATGTTCAATAAAGGAGAGATACTTGCCACGTAATTATAATATAACTAGATGTTATTTTTAGATTGTTTAGGTAAAATATATAATTGGAAAATTTATGCATATAATATAAAGTATTACAATTCAAAGTATGTCAAATAAATGTCTATTATGTCATGTTTTTAAAATGAAGGGAATTTTGATGTATGTAGTACTGCAGTACGTAAAGTGTACAACACCTTAATTACAATGATTCAAATAAAAGTGTAACAAACTGCAGTTTGTCAAATGACTGTTATGTGAATTGCAATGTGGGACAGGTTATATTATCATTACAAGTCTACCAAAGTTTAAAAAATGCTAGGATTTCTGCCAAGTGGAACTGATATTTTAAGTGTAAGATAGTCTTCCAAAAAAACTGAAGCTAGCAAAAATACTGCTAAATTGACAACACTGAATCCTATATGAATCAACTTTGTGATGTTGTCACACATTTGAGTAAAAGTGGTTTCAATGAAACTGAGGTGCATTTTGCAATGTTTCAGAAGGTTTATTATTTTATGAATTTACAAGACTAAGCCCTATATAGCTTCACATAACTTGCATATTTCGGGGAGTGGATTTAAATGTTACGGAGGAGAAAATTCAGGAATACCTCACCGAGACTCAGGTCCTGGAGGTGAGTCAATTATAATGATTTAACAGGAAAACTACTGAAGATGGACAGCTGGTTTACATGCCTACTAGGATGGTTAAATAGACATGGCAGTACAACAATTGTCTGCCTATGTGATGCTCTATTATTAGTATTTTGAGGTCAGACCTTTCACTGTGTGCTTAAAGATATTAGAATTGTGGTTGTTTCAATCATCTTGAACAATTTTGTAAATATGTAAAATGCTGTATGAAATGTGAGGAGGACCATTTGAATTTCCAAGTAGAGAATTGCTGATTTTGCATTATGAGACAAGACAAATGCTATTAGGTAACAAATCCTATGTGGATGTTGTAAATGTGTTACAATCGAATTGCAATCAGTTATTCCTGGTTCCTGCTGGCTCAGTGGTCGCGCCTTTTGACTTCTCCTATTATCTATAGCCTAAGTAAAGGAGCAGGGCCTTGACTCAGCCAAATGTTTAATGCCACCTGAGGTTTCAAGAGTGGGAGGTGGCCGGAGGGCAAAGTAACCTCTCTTTTTGTAAAGGTTGGTGAGGAGCCCACCAGTTTGTCATCTCAAAAGTAATTCCAGAAAGCGAAACCCTGCCACCATGGAATAGGAAACAAACATTGATGATGTCTCTTAAAGCTGATAAAAGCCAGTTGAAATTGTTGGTTAAAATGTTTTCGGAGGTCATAAAAAAGGCCACAAAAAACATCATATGCAGTGGGAGGAAATGTTAGATCAATTTGATCAATTTCTAGGAGACTACTTGTAACAAAATCTTATTAATATTAATATAACAATTAATAATTTGTAACAACTCTTCACTTATCTGTTTTAAAGCCACAGCACTAGTTTTGCAATTAAAAGTTTTATTGCATCTTCAGCTCAAATTTCTCTCTGCTTTTGTTTATTTACATTGTTATGGTTACTGCTATTAGGTGAATCGTGTACTAAGGCATTGCTAACTACTGGAATCAAAATAAATATGGTGAGTCAATCAATTGGTAAATTGACTAAATTTTGATATACCACCAATTGATAGATTGGTATTTTACAACCTTTTAAAAATAACTTTCAATTTGTGGTAAACTGGTGATAATTTTCGTGAAACAATAATTCCCATTTTATTATTCACATGAATGGCAGATGGTGCTTATGTCAATTTTTCACCCACCCTCATGGAAAATTCCTGTAATATTTTTATTACATAAACTCCAGCTTTTACAGGAACTGCCAAATAATGGAGCTAATGTCCCCTTTCTCCATGTCAAACATACATGAAGATGTGCTCATCTACCTATGTTTAACACCCCAGTTTTTCCAATTTATTTACTCAATAGAACTGAATACTGTCTGTCACTTACAGTGTAGATAGGCTTGACTATTTCTGTGGCAGAGATATCTATTAAAACCATTACATCTTGGACTGTGTGACCCAAAATAATTGGTGCTCACTACAGATAAATTTACGGTAATTTTAAAGGATAGTTCTAAACTGGTGAAGGGGTGATTGCAGGTTTTGAAATTATTTCAATTCACCACGATATATATATATATATATATATATATATATATATATATATATATATATATATATATAGTAGAAGCCATTGGCATGATATGGCTTTGAAACATATTCTGAAACATAACTTTCTAACTGCATTCATTTTCACAGACTATCTGAGTGTATGTTGGCTTTGAAGCAATCCTGTGACACTTTACCTCAAGCTATCTATCAAATGTTTGTCCCATCAAATTTCACTTCATTAGATCACATTAACTGATACTTGGTTGCGGTGTGTGAGGAAATGACATTTTTGGTTGTGAAGCATAAAACATGTGACCATGTTATTGCCTCCAAATTGTTAACACCTCCACGCGATGTTGGTGTCAGTTCTTTTGCAGAAAGAGTAACATAAGGCTCTCCTACTACTTCTACAAACCAGGTTAAAACTTTTGCCTCTTCTATTTCAAATACTTCCATATATTATGTGGAGTGGTTTTAACACCTGCTTTTTATCACCGCAAGCAGACTGCCAGTCAGGACTGGTGCAGATATGGTCAGTTTGGGCACTTTAATCACCTTCTTCTGCCTCTCCTTTAAAGCAATCAGCAACTGAGTATTTATTGTATCAAATCCATAGCATATACCTTTAACAGCCATTTCAACTGCCATCATTACTATTGTCTTTCTTGCCAGGAATCTGTAATGCTTTATTCCATTTTATTACCCAGACGAAAATAAACTGTAGTTTCTGATAACACACCACCTGCCATGTACACCTCTGTGCATAAGCTCTTACAGTAGTTAGCATTTGGATGCAGTAGCAGGATCCTTTGGGTTGTCAGCAGCACCTTTATAGAAGTCGAAGAAGAAAGAGAAGGAGAAGAAGACATGGTGTCTTGCTGCCACCTCTGGTAAGCTTCCTGTAAATTGTAAATGTTTACCTTGCAACACAGATATTTTAGCATTGTCATCCCTGTTCTGGTTTCCATTCCCAGTTATTGTAATCCATCCTTAATATGGAGAAAAGTAAATGTTACTGAAAGCAGCAGCAATCAAACCAATTAATTTTAAAATGTGTACTTTCTCTAGCCCATATGTACTATGTACATAGTGGACAGAGAAGGTATTGCATTCCACCCAAAAATTTGATAATGAGATTTCCCAGAAATAGGTCTTGAGATCCCCTGAGTCAGAAAAAGCATTTTTAGAAAAAGATCTGTGCATGTGTGCATGTGTGCGTGCGTGTGTGTGTGTGTGTGTGTGCGCACTTGCATGTATATCTGTGGACAGCACAGCTGAAAAACGAAAAGTCCATTAGAGAGCAAACCTCCAAGGATGCAACACAAAGATTTTCAAGAAAATCCCCCCATCCCCAACTACCCTTTACATGGAACATTTTTAAAAAATTGTTATTTTCTCAAAAATGGATCTAACGATTTTGATTAAAATATTATATATTCAAAATATTTACATCACAAATAAAATGTTTATTTTGAATTTTCTGGGAATAGCCTCTGAAGAGCTCTTTATTCTGCTCATGTTTTGCAGAATTTTGCATAACGATTACATAGATAGACAAAACCTTACTACACAAAAAATGTGTATCTCATTAAAACACACTATTTTTGTGTTACATGCTTTTCTTGTAGAATTGATCGTTTTCAAGATATTCCTTGTTATTGGTTTCAATTTTAAACTACTTTAAACTTTTCTCAAACAGGAATTGATGCTTTGTTTTATCACTCTTCAGGTCATGCAAAGTGAGCCAAACTTCAGTTGTTTAAAAGATTTGACTATTAATTTAGCCTAGTGTATTCCATTTTGTCCAGTCCACTTACAAGGAAACAAATAATAAGACAATTTCTGCTAAGGTTTACCTTAATTAGCACATAGAAGATAAAAGAATAATCTTTTATAAGGAAAGTTGTTTGTGTAACAGCTAGAGAAAGTCATGTGACTGGAACACATCAACATTTTTAATTTGTTTTTATTTTTAATAGTTATCATCTTCACTGATACATTGCAATAATGGTTATCAGTAATGATTAGCTGTAAATATGCATCTATAGAAACTATTTCCACAGTCTTACTTTGTTATTTGATGAAATCTAAAAAGGAGTTTCTCTAGCTGTGTCAACATTTTAATTACCTATTACTGCAAATGCATTCTCACTTGCCTCTGCATTCCTATATATCACTCACACACATATGTGCACTTACACACACACAAAAATGTATTTGTTTCCTTCTTGTTAATGGTTAAGATGTTCTCACTTTTTTTTTTTTTTTTTTTTTTTTTTTTTTTAGCTTAATGTCTTTTAACCTGGTTGGTCATCAGACGATGAATGGAATTGTTGAAATAATGCTCAAATGATCTCGGGGTCCATGGAGCTTAAAGTTACACGATGTTCGTCTTCTCAGATAAGGGAAAACCCTGAAAAAAACCTTATCCGGGTAACTCACCCTAAGCCAGATTCGAACTCGCAACCTTTTGAATGTGAGGCAGACACGCTACCACCACACTACCCAGGCGGGCATTCTCACCTTTTCTTAGCATGTCAAGATGGGAATAGCTAACAAACAATCATGTAAATCCAGGTTGGAAGCATGTATTGTTCAACATTGATAACAATATTTGACTTACAATTACAATGTGTTTGGAAATGTAGTAGTCCTTTCATCTTCAAGGTTTGAGTCCAGAAATACTATTACATATCTGTCAGTCTTTCATGTTTGCTATGTAAAGTTAAAGGAATAAATATCTATGGTAACAGTTCCAATGGAACATAAACTGTAGACACACACCTTCATATATACTTTTGGAATTCGAAAGCTGAAGAATTTTCCATTTCTTTAAGCAATCTTAGAAAACAGACTTTTGCACTCTGCATTTTCATTCACCATTGTTAAAATTCCTACTTTGTTTGACCATACCAGCATGTTCATATTTTGCTACTAATCAACATTATTGATCATGCATACAAACTTGTTCACTTATAAATTGTATTTGAGTAACCATCTTATTGCAACGAATGCAGTTTTGCTGCCGTGAGAACTAATGTGTTTAATTGAGACTGTAACCTATTTTCGAATCAATAAGAAACACTGTAATAAACAAATTCGTGCACCTCCATGCAATGATTACTCAAACTTGTAAATACAATGGCTATTTCATGAGAGTGAGCCTATTCCAACATGTGTATCTCATGCATGTAGTTGCAAACCATATGATAATCTTTGAGATAAGGAATGCAACTCATCAGATTTTTAGAAAAAAGGCAGAGAGAGAGAGAGTGAATGAGTGGGTGGGTGGGTGAGTGAGTGAGTGAGTGAGTGGGTGGGTGGGTGGGTGAGCGAGTGAGTGAGTGGGTGAGTGGGTGAGTGAGTGAGTGAGTGAGTGTGTTTTTATTTTTTTTTTTGTATGCTTAAAGTCCTTTAATCTGGTTGGTCATATCGGACGAGGAATGAAATTGGTGAAATGATACTTAAATGATCTTGGGGTCCATGGAGCTTAAAGTTACTCGACATTCGTCTTCTCAGGATAAGCGAAAATCCCAAAAAAAAAACCTTATCTGGGTAATTTACCCTAAGTGAGATTCAAATTTGCAACCTGTTGAATGTAAGGCAGACACGCTACCATCACACTACCCAGGCGGGCTTTTTTTAAGTAAACAAGAACTTAAAATATAAATCTTGCATAAAATAGATACAGCAAAGCAAATCACACCATTTTTGCCGGCAAAATTAAGAATATAATAACTTCCCTACCTGGGTAGTGTGGTGGTAGCGTGTCTGCCTCACATTCAAAATGTCCTGAGTTCGAATCTCGCCTAGGGTAAGTTACCCGGATAAGGTTTTTTTTCGGGGTTTTCCCTTATCCTAAGAAGACGAATGTTGAGTAACTTTAAGCTCCATGGGCCCCGAGATCATTTGAGCATCACTTCACCAATTTCATTCATCATCCGATATGACCAACCAGGTTAAAGGACATTAAACTAAACTAAAAAAAAAGCTTTTTTCTCGCCAGACGGTATATCAAATCGATAATGCCCCTCAGGATCTCTAATGAAGGATAAAAATATTGCATGATGAGATAACTATGTAGTTCCAGGTAAGTGATACCAATACACATACAGTGGATTATGTCACCTAGTCTCAGTAACAGTTAAGAACATGACTAGTTATTTTGTACTCATTGCTTCTGTAACTGTTATTGGGTAACTGGTTAGTCTGTATTCATTACGTTTGTAACCATTACTGGGTAACTATTGCTCTTGTCTCCATTATTCCTGTAACCATTGCATTGTGCTAACTCTTATTATGTAACCATTGCATTATTTTCTACCCATCACTAAAGCCTATTCAGCCTTAAGTTGTTCCTTGCCAAAACGAAACCCAGGCAACCTGTAACCTTCTGCCATTTGTGCCAGAAATGCTGTCATACTTTCATGACACTCGGTGCATACACATAGCATATTGTAATGTAAAACAAACAGAGCCCTTATTCCCACAACTTAAATGGTGACTAAAATATTCTGTTAGGTATAATGGTGATAATATTGATAGACATAAAATAAATAGGTAAATATGAAATGCTTAACTCTAAAAAACGCGAGCGAAAAAATAAATATCATGTATGCGTAACTTATACTAATTCGGAAGCGGCTCTATTCCCTCCAGATCAGAATCATCATGTGAAATGCATGAGTTGCTGATTTCCTCTCAAAGGTTGTTAACCAAGTTATCAAAAATGGTGTCACAAATTATCCCTCTCCCAAAACAACGCTTCTTCTTTTGTTACAAGCAGCACTTTATTAACTGTTGGCAGCTCATTTTTAAAAAAGACATTGTGCATTACTACACGAATTGCATTCTTCACAAGATCATCGCATTCTTGCATCGTATATTTCACACGCTTTCTATTTTTCTCGGGTGCAACCACTTTTTCCATTTCAAGTTTTTCTTTATGAGCACTATTTATATTTGTAGCCTAAACATCGGTGAACTTAGAAGTTAATTTCATTACTTCTTTCACAGGAAGTGTTGGATATTTCTCACAAAACTTACCATAAATTTTCACCACTAGTCAACGGTTTACCAGCCTTATGCTTTATGTAGCTCGAAAGTTGCAAGAGAAAACTCACGGGGTCGCCCTCCTCCATGATTCTAAACAGTAGCGAACATTACTGTGTAAACAATATTGCGGAAATCAGGTGACATAGGATCAGCATGTTGGGACATGTAGCTCTGTTTAATGGTACAAATCAGCGTCAATTTAGCTCTTTGGCATTTGTATAGAATATTGTACACTTTAAGAATAAATTCATTCTATAATTTAGATTGTTAGCATGGGATTACATTGTTGCGCGCACTGCTACTGTGTTGTACCACGGTGGACTAACCACGTGGATCTATTTTGGCAGGGATCAACCTAAGAGTGAATGGAAAATAGTACTAAGTATGAATATATTAGTTTAAATAGATTTACTACGCTATTGTTGCCATGAACAGCTGATTGTGATGATTTTGACCATTTAACATGTCTAAAATGCTAAACTTGCAAGAGATGCTTTGTAATGCCTAATCCATGAGATAAAAGTGCCAAAAATCTTTGATAGACTACACCACTACATAAATACAATCTCATATCAGCTTACCTAATTATTAATCCTGATAAAACAAACACCTTAATGCCTCTTCCCCTAGAGATCAATTGCATTGCTGTTTCTCCACATTTCTGAATGACACCCTCCCATAAGTGAGCACATTTTCATCTGCAAAATAGAATTGCATTACCATATTAATTAGTGATCCTCAAATATTATTAAACTTGTGGAAAAATTACTTAGACTTGTGTTACATTAGCTGAAATTCTTCATAAAAAAAGCTGATGTGTTTATTTTTATCTCTCTTCTTACAAGAGCTAATTTTTCTACTTCGTATTTACATAAATATTTGCAAAAATGCTGAATTACACATTTTGTTTTAGCTGCATGAGGGGCTAGTGAGGCTTAATCTTTAAAAAGTCAGTCATCTATATATAGCTTTGAACTTCCATACTCTTTTCATGACATTGTTACAAACAAAAGATGGTTAACTTAATACTTCCAAAAATATATTGGAAATTCAAAGCAACAGCAACAAATATCTCTTCAGAAATGCCTAATGTGACAAAAAATGTAACATGAATTCTGCATTTTATCTGGACTAAGTATTTGTCTAACTGCAATGGTTTACAATTATAGAGATTCATTTCGAAATGAGGTGGACTTCAGATAATATTCACAATGTACACATTAGTAGTCAAACAAATATCTTAATCATATAGCATTTTAATAAAAATAATTAAAAATTTTCCATAAAAGATTAGTTTTGAGGTATAGGTTCGTACCAAGTTAAGAAAGTGCACCACGCACCCACACACACACCTGCGCACGCGCATGGGAGCCAATGTGAACTCACAGCTCACTGGATGGAATTAAGGAAAATAGTGGATGTAAAAGTGGACTATTTTATTACATCCAGGAAAATTCTTCTGATAAAGGCTGCATTCCATTCTATTTTACAACTGAAAAATGCTTAATTTTCTTCAGAGACCTCTTATTCAAGATTATAGTTATTTTACATGCTATAAATCTACAACATGGACAACTGGTTTTACTTTCCTTTCGAATGAAGCCCTGCTAATGATTCTCATGCCCAAAAATACATCACATTCTGCCGGATATGAATATGCAACTTGGGAACCTCTTGTGGGAAGATTTCATGATAAAAGTTACAGATTCTTGATGCAATATAACAGAAGATGCAATATAACAGATACACATGGCCACTAGCAACCACAAAACTTTTATTATTTTGAAGAAGCTTGAATAACTACACTGGCACATGGGCAATATAGTCACAAACATATGTTGGGAGGGGCTGACCCTCACTTGAAAATAGTAGAAATCAGTTGTTGCCAAATTTTAATGCAGTGAAACTCTATGTCGCTATAACAGATTTGTTTCAGTTTGCACTCATTTTATCTGAAATTATTTTTGTGGAACATTTGAGGAACTTTAACCACCTGCTCTTTCACTGCACCATTATATATATTATTAAATTAACTCAGTTTTTTTTTTTATATTAACTTCAATGCATAGATTTTTTAAATTCTTAGCAAATAGCATCAGCTGTGTGACATAGAACTGTGATTATTTCAGTTATTCTATGATATCTTGAGACTGTACAGATGATTAAAAAAAGTTGGATTGATTTTATGCCTGTACTTCATAACCACATATCCAGATATAAGAATGATCTAATATTACTATTATATTAATAATAATAATAACAATAATAACAATAGTTATTATTTTCTCCTATTAAAGTATATGCTTGCTGTTGGACATCTCAAGTTACATAACAATGAGCATTATAAATATGTATTAAAAAGAGAGACATATGATAAGTAACTATTTACAAATGTATATTTAATACACCTGATTACTTCATACATCTTCACACTTAAGTACAATTGTATTTCTTAATAATATTAAACCTTTACACAATATTTTTCAAGTTATTTTAAACAGCTTCTCACCTTGGATATATTTACCTTCTCTACATAGTAAGTAGGGAAAGTATTGTAATCCATCCAAAGATTTGATGTCAATGTTTGATAGGCAATATATGCCTTTATGCTCCCTGAAACCAAAAGAAAAAACATTTTAAAAAAGATCTAAGTACACATGTGTGTGTCCATGTGACTACAAACATAACTCAAAAATGAAAAATTGATTAAATATAAAACTTGAAATTAAGTCTCCTGTCACTCTTTACATGGAGTGTTACAGCAAATGGCTCTAAGAATTTTGATTAAAATACATGTTAAGATATTCTGATGACAAATAAAATGTACATCTTGAATTTTTTTGGAATAACCTCTGAAAACCTCTTCTTTCTCAATGACTTTTGCATAACTGGTAAACCACAACAAATAGCCAAAATCTTAATGCACAAAAAATGTAAATTTCATTAAAACACATAAATTAAGTCAAATACACTTTTTGGTACAGCTATTCTTTTTGCTTTTTGGTCATGCAAAGAGAATGTAACTTCAATGCCATCAAAAGCTGCCCACTTTAAACATTTGACTATCACTTTAGCCCTTATTCCCTTGTAACTTCATGCAAATTAGCAGAAATTATTACTATGCTAAAGCGGGTCAAATAATTTAAGAGTGGGTAACTGTTTGATGGCTTTGAAGTTACATTCTCTTTGCATGACCAGAAAAAACACAAAAATAACAACCTCCCTTAACTTTAAACCAATAACAAAGAATATCTTGACTAAGCATTTGTAAGAATGATTTTTTGCAGAATAGGAAGAAAAAGGCACATGAATGTAACATATCAGACTTTTAAATTAGGATTGTATGATGATATTCTTGATTAAAATATAGATTTAATATACAGGATGTTTCATAAAAAGAGGGCATAAATTCAGGTACACATTCCTCATAAAAGTCTATAAAAACAGTCCATTACAACATGTCTGAAAATTGTATGTGTGTGTGTGTGTGCGCATGCGTGTGTGTGTGTGTGTGTGTGTAGCATTGACTCAAAAACGAAAAGTAGTTAAACACCAAACTTGGTATTTAAGTTTAGAATCTCCCAAGGATGCAACACAAAGGTTTTCAAGAAAATTACCCCATCCCAAACTACCCTTTCCAAGGAAACATTTTTGAAAATTGTTAATTTCTCAAAAATGTATAAACTTTTATTAAAATATCATATATTAAATATATTTATATGGCAAATAAAATGCATATGCTTAATTTCTTGGAAATTGTTCCTTAAGTCGTCTACATTCTGAATGACTTTTGCACAACTGGTAAACCATAAGAGATAGACAAAAACTTACTACACAAAAACACGTAATTTATGTCATATACAGTTATTGGTTTAAATTTTGAAGTACTTAAAACTTTTCTCAAATGGGAGTTCCTCATCTGATTCATCTTTCTCTTGTTTTATTCCTAGTCATGGAAAGAGAACCAAATTCAATGACCATTGTACTTTAAAAGATTTGACTGTTGCTTTAGTCAGGTGTATTCCCTTATTTCTCTTCTACATATAAGACCATTTCTGGTAATGTTTATCTTGATTAGCATCATGTAGACAAAATAATAATCTTTTGTAAGAATAGTTTGCAGAATAGTTAGAAAAAGTCATGTAAATGGAATATATCCATTTTTTTATAAGAGGTACGTCCAGAAAGTAAGTTCCGCTTGGTAATAAAATTAAATTGTGTACAGATACAGAATAATTTATTGCACAAAATTGTAAACTCTTTAAACTACTTTTCCATATAACTGCCGAAATTTTGCAGGCATTTGCCATAGCGTGGCACAAGTTTTTGTATACCTTCTTCATAGAAGTTTGCCACCTGTGTCTTCAAAAAGTTGGAAACATTTTCTTTCAGCTCTTCGTCATTGTTGAACTGTTGAACACCAAGGAAAGACTTGAGATGTAAGAACAGATGAAAGTCGCTAGGAGCGAGGTCAGGGCTGTACAGAGGATGGTCAAACACGTCCCAGCCAAATCCCTGTAGGAGGTTTTTCGTCACATTTGCAGTGTGTGGTCGTGAAGAAAAACAACACCTTTTGACAGCAATTTCCTAAGTGTCTCGCAATAAACATCTGCTTTGATTGTTTGACCACGCAGTAAGAAATCAATGAGTAAGATGCCTTTCCAGTCCCAGAACATTGTGCACATCATTTTTCGAGGTGTCAAGATTTGTTTCGGCTTAACCTTTGCTGGGGATGAAGTGTGCCTCCATTCCATTGATAACCGCTTACTTTCAGGGGTGTCGTAAGAAACCCAAGTCTCATCTCCTGTGACTATCTGTGTCAGAAATTCTTTGCTGTCTTCATCATAACGGGTTAAAAACTGAAGTGCACTATCCATCCGTTTTGTTTTGTGTTGCTCAGTAAGAATCTTTGGTATCCAACGTGAGGAAAGTTTACGAAATTTCAGTTTTTCGGTAACAATTTCATGAATTAGTGATCGTGAGCTTTGGGGAAATTCCATAGCAAGAGCACTAATTGTAAACTTGCGGTTTTCCTGGAGCTTGTCATCAATAGCGTGAACCAGTTCTTCTGTAACCAAAGATGGACGCCCACTTCGGTCTTCATCGTGCACTTCACTACGTCCTTCATTGAACTGTCGGACCCATCTTCTCACCATTGAATCACTCATCGCATTTTGTCCGTAAACTTCGCAAATTTGCCGATAAATTTCAATTGGTTTCACTTTCCTAGCATTCAGAAAAGCGGCGGGATTTTCAACCCACACCGACGTCGTAAACAAGCACAACAAAGCGTATGTGGCTGACAGTGATCTCAAAATGGCGCACGTTTCTTCTCCTTGATACAGAGCGTCTACCGCGCATGTGCGGAACTGCGATCGCAGCGCTGCAGCGGAGATAAATTGAAACGGAACTTATTTTCTGGACGTACTTCGTATTAACACACAGATATCATTTAACTGAACTTGTTTAGCTGGCAGTATAGTGGCTTTATGCTTTTGTTATTATCTACATATTTTTAAAGTAGTTCTGCTTACAAGAACTAGTGTTAGGTTATTATCGCTACGGTTATGCATCACTCAGTTGTGAGCAAGATGGCTATTATGCAACCCAAGGTTGTTTTGCCATTTGTCCACTCTACCAAAATTTCTAGGTAAGTTATTTATTTCATCATATCTAACTGCAGCTAACTCATTGAAGCAAGATATTTGTAATACAAGTGAGGAATTGTGTTAGCTACCATCAAGATGTTATCTATGCTGCCAAAAGAACTTAATTTTTTTATTTGTAATCTTGAGCTTTTTAACTTAACAAAATTCAATGGGAGTACAATCAATGCAACTTATTCCAGATTTTTCATAAACTCGGGTTTTACATTATCTATTGTAAGCGAAGTAAGTATGCTATTTCACTAAAACTTAGCTTTGGTATTTAAGCTCAGCTTCTTCCAAAGCTGTGACACAAAGATTTTCATGACATTCTGCCAGCAGGTTTTTCTTAAAAATTACTGATTTTAAATGAAATACCTAATATATGTTTAAGATATTTATATGGTTTATAAAATGTGCCTTACATTTTCTGTGAGAACTCTGCAAAGTTTGCTTTTGAACAAATTCTGTATAACTGGAAAACCATAATACATAATAATTCACCACACAAAATAATGTAGATCTTGTTAAAACACACTATTTCTTCAAACATTTTTATAGGATTAACTTTTTCCAACATATTCATTATTCTTGGTCTGAATTCTACCACACTTCAACTTTTTGAAATGCTAAATCACCATTCCTTTGTTTATGTGAGCATGTAATCTCCAAGTAAATATTTGGAGGCCTGCTGTTTGAAAGTTTGACTAACTCTTCAGCTTTCCATTTCCCTCTTATACTTTCAACAAAATGTGTCTTGAAACCATTTCTGCAAATGTTTATCTTATCATTAAGTGGACAGAAAGATAAGATTTTATGAGAATGGTTTTAGAAGCAATATAAAACTAAACTATAAAAGTAGAAAAAGCCATGTTAACTGCACACATCAGCTTTCAGACTTGAAAAACACCCAGTCCATATTTTTTTACCTTCCTGTAATGCACTTGCAATTCAAGTTGCAGCATGTAACCACAATGTAAATTTGAACTTTGAGACATACTGCTGTTATTTAGAAGATGCAAAATATTCTATAAACATGGCTCTGAAAACGGTTAACTTGTTTTACAAGGACACACATACACCCACCCACACAAAACAAAACTGAAACCAACATTTTTTTCTGGTAATTTTCTGTTTTGAAAAATGATACTTATATGCATAATGGGTTACCTGAAGCTAAAAATTCCATATTTAAAATTGTTGTTTATATATACATGCACACATGTATGTATGTAATTGTGCATTGCTTTTACACAGCAAAATATGACTTATCTGAAACATGTTATACCTTAGGTCCCACTTAGAAAATAGTATATATCATTTTAATTGCTTGACTATAACAGCGAGGGAGGCACTAATGGAGCACAATAATAAAAATTTTGAAATATATCACTCATTATTTAATTCTATGAACTGTTACGTGGTGAAAGCTTAATGCAGAATATTTCCAAATAGTTTTAATTTACAAAATTTAAAATGGAAGAATATTTAAAATGTTATCCCAAACATTCATTACAATTTATGTCCATTAAATGATTACCAATGGTTCAGAACCCATACCAAGCATAAGAAAGAGACATGAGTGAATGTATTATTAAACCATTTATTTATTATTTAATTCTAATCCCATAAACAGCACTTTTAAGTTTTCCAAAACTTCAATCAACATCCAAGATGCCCAAAAAGTGCAATGGAGAAGGGCAAGGAAGAATAGAGGAAAGAAATAGAATTAGAAAGAGAGGGGAAATGTTGCAAGATAGGGAGAGAAAGGAGGGAGAAAAAATAAGACAAGAGAAAACATCACTATGAGAGAGCTTCATGTCCAGCTAGTATAAAATAAATAAATAATAAACAATATTTCTGAAAGAAGATGCTCAAAATGACCTGTAGGAATGGATACATGCATCAACTTACTGGCCCATTCAATCATGGATTTACTATGTATTCCCTCAATAATTGTATTGTCTTACAGCCTTTAATACAGAGAGCCTGTTTATCCTGAATTGGAATTAATGCATATGAGCTTTTACATGTTTCCACTTTCCTCTCCTTACTAATTATATTCTAACTGGAGGTAAACAAGAGCATGTACTCTTAATTCAATTGTTCTGGCATGTGGTTGAATATGCATTGTACACTAAAGCAGAATAGTTTGTGTATACCAGAAAAACTGTATGGGTAGTTATGGGGAAATGAAGTCTTTCAAACCTATATTCATGTCTCATCTTTTCCTACATGAAAGAGGTAAACCTCTATACTTCTGGCTTACTCTCTTGTAACACTTTCTCAATAAAAGCAATTGAACAAATATTTTCTACTATTAAATCAGATTAGCATGCAAAATTCTAGGTGTATATTTCTTCTTTAGCAGAAACCTTTCTTGCATTTTGCCTTCCTAGTTGCCAACTTTAACACACTGCACTACATACTGGTAAACATTGAAATGCTAATGAACTGCTTCTTGCTCAGTGTGAACATTCACTATTATGATGGAATACTGAACTGGAATGAGAGCTCTTATAGTATTTCAAATATCATAAGATCAAGGCCTTGCTTATCTCAAGCTATTTGTCATGTTGCCCAATTAACAAGTAGGGATGCACAAAGGTTTGCCTGGCAATGCTCCAATAAATTCAGAATTTAAAATGAGTGAACTTTGATAGCAATGGAGGGAATGTTATTTACTAACAAAATCACTGCTTATTTTTGCAACCACACATTTTAACCATATTTTAGTGTTCAGTTAAAGTGTTTTTTTGAACATATGAATCAGTTCTTTTTAAAAGTTTTATTCTTTTCAATTATAGGAATGATAAAATAACACTTGTATTAAAACAAACAATAAACATTTTGATATGTTGTATAAGAAACCAAAAGGAAATTATTAAGATGTAAAATATATTACACATTATTAATATTCATGTTCTTTAAATATCCATTTAAGATTACACCCAAAAATTAAATTAATAAATAAAAGGCCAACTTAATATTTAAGGTGAACATTTAAGGCTGTGCAATTTAAAATAAACAAGCTTTAACTCTGCAACAAACAGATAGAGCAAAACACATCACAAAATGCTTAGATAGCTTACTCACTTATCTTCATTTATAACTCTTATACAGAGGTTGCTGTGACTGTTAACATTATTCTTTCTTCATTTCTTAAGAGTCTGTTTCACTTCAGGTTGACAGTTGACAAACTGATCAAGTTGGTATGTATATGTTCATTAAAAATCATTATTGGATTAGAAAAACATATGGAAAATGGCACAGAGAAATAAAACATGAATTATGCTTAACACAAATAACCACTGTTAGTAGTTAGGCTTGGTAAATAGTATTAAGAGTTAAGGTAGTTTGGGGCTTGTCATTTTTTGAGATTTATTTGATTAAATTAACATTGTTATGAGTATGCTGCACACAAACTGAACTAAAGAGTATGATTAAAATGTTGTATGTTTAGGATATTGCATAATTAATAAAATTTACATTTTGAATTTTGTGTGAATAGCCTAACAAGTCCTTTTCATTCCGAACAGATTCTGTACAGCTAGTAAACAGTAAGATTTACATAAAAATTAACTCCAGAAAAGAATAAAAGGGTAGAGTTCAATGAGAGATAAAATTATATTACATAACTTTCTAGTATCATTAGCCATTTCAACACATCATTGATATCTAAGCTTAAACTGTCTTACATCATCTATAACGCATCTTCCACAATTATTTTCTCCCCCATGGATATCTTAAGGGGAGTCAGAATGTCCCATCTTGCCAATGTTAAAGTTTGATCCATTATCTCTAACTATTTAAGATAATGAGCTAAATTTTTCAAGGTATATTCAGCAATACCTTTACAGTTGATTGATGAGAAATAGAATTCTTCTGTTCATTAGAAAGAAAGGTATGATATTTTTAATAAAGCTCTAAAAACATTATTGATGATTTTTAAATTTAAAAAAATAACTAATCCATATACATAGAAACTTTTTCGTTAAAACAAAGCCTGTTTAGGTGCAAATGTGTGATAAACATTTCAGCCCTTTGTGTCCGTTAATTTCTGAGATAATGGGGCATCTGAATAGAAAATTTTACTTCTTCAGACATTGCTTTCAAACATAACATTAAAAAAAATGTAACCTAACTTTGCAACACTTCAAAATTCTCACATATAGGAAATATGAGCGGGATGCCAATGCTGCCAATAGCTAAAGTAAAACTTTCCAATCAAAATAAAAAAAGATTTCTTCTCTAACACTAATATTTACAAAGTTATTCATGTTTTACAAAGTGAGTATACCAAAATATTCTAAAAAGCTACTATGCAGGATTATTTACAACAGTATTTTTAAACTATTTACATTAGTGAACCTCTATGAAAGTTCTACCAAAATGAGCGGGAGACTTGAAATATTTACATGCAATTAAAACATTAAGATGGAAAAAATTAAGAAAACGTATTTTGACTCCCCTTAATAACTGAATTACAACACGAAAATATTGTAAAAGTTTACATTGGTTGCACCAGCTAATATAATGTGTTTAAGATATTGAATTGAGCTTATTGTACACTCTGATGTGTCTAGAAGTTAAGAGTTATACTAATACATTTTATAATGCATTTATTTTAAAGATGCAAGTAAAAATTAAATTATTTGTTTGCTATCAACAGGATCATATCAGCTTCCCGTGTGTCAAAATTTGTGTTGCGATGGTCTTTTTTACATGCCAGTAAATCTACTGACATGGGGACATAATTTTTAAGAACAAAATGGTTTTTAACCATCGGTCTGGAGCAGGCTTGAACCCACGACATTGGGATTGAAAGACTAGCACCTAACCAATAAAGCCACCCACACAGACTTAAAAGTGCAAGGAAAGGATAGCGTTGCACGTTGCAAATAACATTTCAAAGAAACAGTGAAAGGAAAGTTGCTAACATAGCACATTTAAGAAGTGAAACAGAGATTATTATCCACTACAGTGTCTAGAACCCATGTTATAGTATGTTTTGTAATGCATGCATTTAAAGGTGCATGAAAATGATAGTGAAAGGAAATGTATTTTATTGAACCTTTAGGGACTAAATATAGACCTGAGAAATTATTAAAGCATAGTAATGCATTATGCTGAATAAAAGTGTATAAATGATATATCAATTTAAAGATAGCTTTAAAGCTGTTATCAATGTAAACCAGATATAAGTTGTGTTTTATTTTATGTATTCTGTATATATCTAAGTTCATATTGCATACTTTGAGATTATTTCTAGTAAAAAAAAGATATAAATGTAAAAAAGATGCATAGTTATACCGGGATATAGGAAGAGTTTGAATCTGACACATCAGAGTTTTACCTTCTCTGTGTATAGTAAGGGAAGTATTGTATTCCAGTCGAAAATTTGATGTCGAGATTTCACTGGAAATACATGCTGTGAGGTCACCTGAATCAAAAAAGTATTTTTAGAAAAATATTTTGTATGTGTGAGTGAGTGAGAGTGTGTGTGCGTGCTCGAGTGCATGTGTATCTGGGAGCAGCATAACTCAAAAATGGAAATTCTGTTATATACCAAACTTGATATTTAAATTCCAAAGATGCAACATCAAGATTTTAAAAAAATCCCTTGATCCCAAACTATCCTTTACATGGAAGATTTTTAAAAAATTTTAATTTTCTCCAAAATGGTTCTAACGATTTTGATTAAAATAGCATATGTTTGAGATATTTTCGTGAGAAATGAAAGGCATATCTTTCATTTTCTTGGAATAGCCTTTGAAGTCCTCTTCATTCTGAATGACTTTTGCATGATTGGTAAACCACCAGAGATAGACAAAAGCTTACTATACAAAGAAAGTAGATTTTGTCAAAATACATATTTTATATATATATATATATTTTTTTTTTCTGTGGACTTAGCCATTTCCGAGATGCTTCTTATTATTGGTTTCAATTTTCCCATATTTATACTTTCCTCCAATTGGATGTCATTAGTTTTTCTTTCTGCTGGCCAAGCAAAGAAAACAGAATTTTAATATTATCAGTTTAACAACCAGCTTTTAATAGATTTGACTATCGCTTTAGCATAGTGTATCGGTTACTTCTCTTGTACCTAGATGAACATAACTAATAAGATTACTTCTGTTAACGTTTATTTTGATTAGCATAGAGTAGATAGAAGAATAAACTTCTGAAAGAATAATTTGCTGCAGAATACGTAAAGGAATTATGTGAGTAGAACACATCAGATTTTTTTAATGGTGTGTATGGTGTCTTTTCATTCAATAATGTTAAATCATTGTATAAAGCTTCTTTTTTTGGTTTAGAACAGCTGGGCTATCAAAGCTTTAAAAATATTGGCAGTTACTGATCTACTGTGTACCAGATTCTCTTTAAAAATAAACTTAAAACAAGTCTTAAGCACATTAATGTTACCTCATTAATGACTTTTGTAAAAAAAATATTCTATAAAATAGTGTGTAAACATGTTTCTGTCATATAACTTGGTTAAAATAGAATTAATATTTAAGAAATTATGCAAATTGTTTTTCTTCTTTTTTTTTTTGTTTGTTTTTTTTCTTCTTTTTTTTTTTTTCTTTTCTTTTTTTTTTTTTTTTTTTTTTTGTTAGGACTCTGGCGCTGTTTTCCCTTTTCCTCTTTTTTTCTCCTTTTTCCATTTCCCCAACATTTCCTTGTTTTTCTATTTGATTACTGTTTGTTTCTGTTTCTAATATACACACATACACATTTACAAACACACAAACACCTATGTCCAAAGCGGGACTCGAACCCACAATTCCCTGCACCACGAAACACCAAAATGAGACACTTTGGATAGCTGGGGGCCGACATCTATTTTAATCAGTCACTAGTATAGTTCAACAAAATAAGATAAAGGCACACATTTGTTTACAATGGACCTTTCATTGCATTTTAATTTTTATTAACCTCTTAGATAAGGTTTTTAAAATTGGTTTTAAAAAAATTACAGTACATGTAAATTGCACAGAGAGCAGAACATAGATGAGATAAATTAGGAAAGTAACAGACAGGATGAGTGGGAGAAGAGGAGAGAGTGTGAACAAGCTTCTTCATAAAACACCATAAGTACTCCAAGACAGTATGAATTCACAAAGTAAAATCAAGACTTTCTATGTGTTATGAAATAAGATACTTCATCCCATTGTTTCTCTATGAAAAAGTTTTGCCTTTGACAGTTTGATCACTTCCAAGGTGCATGTATCCTCAGTTGTATGTTGGAAAGTTATGCATTTCTGAAGGAACAAAGCTTCTAAATAGTAACACATAAACAAGTTTGTCGCATTAAGACCAAACTAGATGCAACATTATTTTAAAAAACTTCTCACTATTCACAGTCTCAGCTTTTCTTATTTCTCTATTCCCTTTTCCTACCTCTTACAATAAGGAGAGAAAAGCATATCTTATATAAATGCATGTACAGAACAATGCCATTAGGTAAGGTATAAGCCCAAAACTGTAATTTTTCAGTAAGCAGCTTCAGACAATATTCACAAACAGCTGTTTTGCATTTCAGTAACTTTATTGGCAACAAGGTTTAGGTTAACTATCTGTGTGATAATTGATAACTGTGCAAAACAAAAATGGATTTTTTCTTGGCTTCGTATACCCATTTGCCCAGGCAGCAGTGAATTGTCTCTACAAGATGGAACTGTTATATTAATCTCTGATGCTTCTTAAAGTGTTCATAAATCTCTTTGGGTTAGTTGGTTCCAGCAAGAGCCACACTTGGGGATTCTGTACTAATGAAGCTATTGAATGCTGCAACAGTATGAGCAGAGAAGTTTGGTTTATTTAGGGAAGGAATTAGTCTTGGTTATATTTAAAAAAAAAATTTGTGAATGTGTTGCACACTTTGAATATGTATTGCAGTCTCTAAACAAATTCAAGAGATTTTACTAGGTATATATATTTTGTGTTACACACCCTAGTTCATATTTCAACATAGAAACCTCTAAAGTACCTTTATTTTTGGCATATTTGTATTCTTTCATTACTTTATGATTTAAATAGTACAGTGGAACTGGGATAATTAAAACATCTATAATTCAAAATCATCGTTAATTAAAAGATTTCCCTTAAATTTTGTATTAAAGCAATGTAAAAAAGGTCACATTTCATTGTCCTTAATTCAAAATTTTTGTTCAGAAATATCAGTCCAAAATTAATCTAAACATAGAAATTTAATATAACTTTGTGTCACCGTCATCGAAAAATCATAAAGGGTTTGAAGAAAACATCTGAAATCACAAAAGAATGTGGGATACCACTGAACAGTTTGGGAGAAAAATTTAAATAATGCTTTGAGCGAAAATGGAATGAGTCAATAAAGACAGAGACAACTGAAAAATCCTGATGTCAGCGAGTGTATTTTAAAGTGATTTAAACAGAAACAAAAACTTAAAGTTGAAGATATGCCAATTACCACATCATCAGAGTCACTCGTCATCTTTGTGAAATATGTTGGTATACCAAGGGACGGGTCAGCTACAGTGGAGTTGTTTTTCAGTCATTAAGCATGCTTAAAGAGTTTGAAAACCTTAACAGACTAAATTCTGCAAAACAATCAGATATTTAACGCTGCTTTCCAAAATTATAATTAGGCCTACAGTAGAGTAATTTACAACAGTATAGAGCATAGGGTAAAATGTGTGATTACTGTAGGCCTACAATATATTATTTCCAATTGTGTTACTTTACTGCATTATCCTTAATGAAAAACTGTCGCCCTCTGTGGTGTAATGGTTACCATGCTTATTTCATATAGGTTCAAACCCGGCAGAGGGCAATGGATTTTTTCAGGTGTAAAAATCCTTAGCATGGCTTCCTTCGGAAGGGAAGTAAAGCCGTTGGTCCCGTGTTGTAGATTTATGGCACATAAAAGAACCTCAAGCCTGAGAGAGAGGTGTCTGAGCAAAATTAAGTGGTCTTTCACGCCCAATTTAGAATGGGATGCTGAGAACCACAGTAGTTAAAGAGCGTCCATAAATAACACGTCGTTTTTTTTTTAATGAAAAACTAAATAGAATTTTGTTCAAATATACAGTTTCTTTACTTTATAGTCTTAATTAGGAATGGATTATTACTAAAATGTCAATTTCAGACATAAATTTGTAGTTCAAATTTTTGGGTATTTAAAATGTTTTTTCCACTGTAAATATTCTGGGGGAAATTTATCCAAAGTCAGAAGTTTTAGAATCCAAAAGAAAGCAATATTAATGTTATATGAGCTGTCAACCATATTTACTTATTAAGAATTCTCACTCTTTTTCTATATTTATTAATGAAACACGAACAGACTTACACACATTATAGCATTAAATGAGATATTTCTCTCCCTGCCACTTTCTAATAGTCTTTGACTCCCTCTTTCTTCCTCCCTTTCAATGAGTACCCCTGCTTCTCTTTATTCACCTCTCGCTTTCTTTACCCTCTCCATCATTTCTCTCTCTTTCTCTTTCCCATATTCATCATCACACTCTCCCTTTACTGATACAGATGGTCAAGGTCGTTAAGTGTTGCACTAGAAGACCATCTTCTCTCACCCAGGTTTTCCTCAATCATCACCTGCAGTTTTTGTTTTTTTTATATAATTAGTGTTTAACATCTACTTTTACTGCTATGCCACCACAGGCAATGACATTAATGATACGTGCAATAAAATTAGAGCACTGGTGGAATGCAATGGCAGGGGAAACTAGAGAGCCTGGAGAAAGCCTGCTCCTGTGCCACTTTGTCCACTACAAATCCCACATGTGGCTGCTTGGGTTCGAATCTGGGCTGCATTGGTGAGAGACAAGTAGTGTAACCATTCGGCTACAGCACGGCCCATAACTTGCAAATGCCAAGAGGTAACCTAAATTTTCCTTACCAAATTTTCTTCTCCCTTTACTGTCTTGATGTCTTGATGACCACAATAAAATTGTTATATGCAATTATAATGGGGTTGTTGTTAGATATTAAAGTGTGAAGAATTCTACCTCAACCAATAACACTAGGTTACAAATGAAACTTTTTTCTTTTATGGTACAATTAAAACTAGGTGACTTTTCCTAATTAAGTTTTACCATACCACATCCTATTTTGACAATGGACAATGCTCAATGAAAATATAACTGTAAAAGTTGCAAAAATATTACACATTCATATACAATTTTTAAAGAAAATAAAAAAGATTAATAACATAAATGTATATTTGAATTTGAGAATGTATATTAGTTATCTTGTGTACTCCATTTTCTTTTCCCATGCTACTTCAATGTACATGATTTTCTCAAGTGGTCTCTGGTAGGTTCTTCACATGCAAGAATCAACGGTAATCGGCCATCATATGTATGTCCCAATATCCCTGATAACTTGTTCAGATCTTTCAAGTCCAGGTGAAACCTTTCACCTTGCTCCTCACTAACAGCTCCTAAATTCAACTGGATTCAATAGAAATAGTCAAGATTTGATTTGAGGAAACTCAGCTTCATTTATTTTACAGCCAAGCGTCTGAAATTTTCCAGCACATTTCTGACAATTTTATTGTAATGAGGGCCTTTCATACTGCCCATAAATACCTTGCTCCTAACTAACGCTCCTAAATTCAACAGGATTGAATAGAAATAGTCAAGATTTGATTTGAGGAAACTCAGCTTCATTTTTTTTACAGCCAAGCAGTCTGAAATTTTCCAGCACCTTTCTGACAATTTTATTGTAATGAGGGCCTTTCATATTGCCCTAAATTTCTTAACAATCTCTTTGAATCTATTCCTTGCATCTGTTTCACTTTCATTCACAGAGCTGGTAAAATTAAAATCTTTCATCAGTTTCCTTATGTGTGGCCCATCAAAATACTCCCTATCTGATTTTAGCCTAGGACAATGATGGAAACTTTGTGCATAAGCACTGGAAGCTAGGGCAAGTTTTGTCAAGTGCTTTCACAAATTGTTTCATCATGCCAAGTTTGTGTAATGGAGGTAGTAGAATTTTTGGACGATCAATAAGAGGCACATTTATTCAGGTTTCGGTTGCTGCCTCTCAGGCCATTGGTCAGTTTCCCAATGTATATCCCTTGTTCTGCTGTCCTATTTGCAAAGAAAACAAGGGAAATTGTTTGAGTGTTCGCCACACATTACAATACCATCTGTTGCACCCATACCATCAAAGGGTCCAACATTTGCATGAAGTGGACTAAAGGAGAAAAATGGAGTTCTGTAATTTGTGAAAATGCTATACAATTTCCTCTAAAGGTGATGTTATAGATGAGGGAACATTTACTTACGGTGACATTTAATTTCCACATAATGTACACACTTAGGCAGAGAGAGTCCACACACCATTTGCCAGGGGAATTTTTAACACAGATTCATGGTAAATCTTTGGGCTGGGATCTTAGGAGATCAATTACTGGGGCCAGTGGAGCTACCAAGAACATGAAAGTGTTAATTATCTGCAATTTTTGCAAACAAAATTACTTGAGCTTCCCGAGGAAGTCCCACTGCACACACATCAATAGATGTGGATCATGCATGATAGGCTCCATAATCAGTGGACCAGTGCACAAATTTCTGCATCATCATTTACCAAATAGATGGATTGGTTGATATGGTCCTGAATTGGCCACCACAGTCCTGATTTGAATCCATTAGAATTTTATTTCTGTGGGAATCTCATGGAAATAGTTCATGTTGAAAATAATGATGAAGAAACTCTTTACACGATAAACATAGGGCACAGTGATACTTGTGAAAGTTGATGTGGATGTACAGGAAAGGATGTGACAATCATAGCATTGGTGTAGAGCTAATTGGCAACATTTTGAGCACTTTTTGTAGACACAAAGATGTTAAAATAAAATGATAAAAGTACACATTGGTTTCTTAATTTATTTACTGAACAGTACATGAGTCTGTTTTTGGGGTTGCTTTATTTTTTTTTTGCTTTAGATTTCTGAAGTGTTTAGGCTTAATTTTAATTTCTCGCCTTTGTAATAGCAATGACAGTGATTTCGTAGTTTGAAAAATGGAAGTGCAAAGGCTTACATTTTGATTTCAATTATGCATTTGTTCAACAAAACCAAATTTAAATAATGCATAAGAATGTCAGTGTGTTTAATATTTTAAGTTGAGACCTGAACACATTGTGACTGCTAACCAGAATATATGAAAATTAAAAATGTTTTGTTACATAGTGTGCAGTTTGAAGTTTCAGCAAAATTGATATTCTTCCCTCACATCACCTGTTATGGTCGGGCAGGGCATAAGTCAGAGAAGTGCCAGCTATGTGACCTGTTATGTATCATACACCAAACATCTGAGAGAGGGAATAATAGTCATCCTAAAACCATTGTGAAATGTTCCTTGTGAGCTTAACTTTTGAAAATAGCAAACAAAATAGTATGTATAGGATCTTCACATTGTCCTCAAACACTGATAAAATCATTTGTATTTATTCACCTCACACCCTGTATATTAGGTATATAGGGAAGATTAAGTATCCCTAGTTCAATGAAATGTGTCTTATAAGTGTTTTTGGAGGCACTCCATTAAGTATTCTTATAGCCCTCTTTTGTTAGAATGGGTAGGAATTAGTGTTGTGCAATGTTTGAACTTGAGACTACAAACCAAGATGGGGTGATGTGAGTGGTGTGTGTAATCTAAAATGCCTGAGCGCAGTCAAATTCTTCAAAAGGGTATGTTCGAAATAACTGCTGACTGAAATAAGATGCCTTACTTGAATGATTGATGTTCCAAACAATATAGTTCATTTCAAGCTGAGTAAACCCTTGTTTAAAAAATAAAGCAAAAGACGGGAATTTGTTGGTATATAAGAATGCTGACTTGGTTAACCCAAGTCAACAACTTTTTTATAAATTTATAACACAAGATAATCATTGATTGATTAATTGTAATTCACTCCCATTTTTAGGTAGTAGCTCTACTTTAGTTATTTCTCTTTGGGTACGATACTGAGCTAGGAAAACTTGTTTTTTATTAATTTTTTAATTTGTTTATGTTTACTTGTTATGACAACTTGATAATTTGCACTATCATTATTTCAAGTTCATAACTAGCCCGTTATTTTTCAAAAACATAGTTTCATTAATTTTGGATGTGTGACCTTTGATAAAGACAATAGTGAAATGTAAAATTTTTACATATATGAGAACAACCTAATAACTTGTACTTATTTTCTGTACAAAGGAACAATAAGGTGCATTAGGCATCAAAACAATACATGGCAGCTCGTGAGCTTGATTATCCATTCTCCAAAACTCATGCAGAACTTCTATCTGTGACTGAGTTATTATGCAAAGGAGAAAGAGAGACCATCCAGAAAACAAGGGGCAAATTTGAATGAATATACTTTGCCCTCTCTCTAGAAAGCAAACTTTGATAGGGGTCAGACTTGACAAACATGAACAGAGCATATTCTGTATGACACGGAATGATCCAAAGCAAATCAGCATAATTCTGAAAAGAATATACATGACTATAATACATAGTTAATAGAGATGTTTTATTAATAGTGTGCTTATTACATATAGCATATATAATTCTTTGCTTAGTTTGCCTGAAATGTAATTTATATTGGGTTTCCATTTTAATTTAGGTTCATGATGAATACACAGGAATTTTAACTGTTGAAAGAGAACAAGCAGTACAGTTATTAAAACTAAAACCAACAATGTTATTTTATTAAGCATTAGTCTATATGAATCATTCCAGAGATTTACTTTTGAAGTTATTTTTAGGATTGCTTGCAAGAATCTAGTCCTTATCACATCATCATTTAAAGCTAAATCATCAGTAAATAAAAACCTTTCTAGGTATTCAACATTGAAAACTTCTGGAAGATCATTGATGTAAATCAAATACAAGACAGGTCCAAGAACTGGGGCAGTGGGGCACCATTTTTAATATTTTTTAAATGTGATTTTTTGCCACTAAAGTAAGTGGTTGAAATTTAGCTGAGTCGATTTTGTAACACTACATCACTTGCTTTTTTATTTCGGAAAACATGTTTCAGAAGCCATGTGCTTCTATTGTCAATTCCTTTGGTCGACTGCCGGCATCGCTTGCTGTGGTGGTTGTCTCTGTCCCTGGTGGTGGTTTGATGAACCTCTGAATGAGTAGATCGCCTGGCGGGATTTCAAAATTGAAAACCCGGTTCCTGTTTTTCCAAATATATGTGTTTTCCCAAACTTTTAATTCTGTCTTCCTTGTGATGTTTTTGAGGATTTTTGGGCTTCTATTTATAGTGTGTTTCTCTTTCCAAAAATGCCAAGCTACTGCAGATTTGTCTTCTTGTTTGAGTTTAATATTTCTGTGGTGTTCTTTTGCCCTTGTTTTTATATTTCTTTTTGTTTGGCCGATGTAGATTTTTTACATCGGCCAAACAAAAAGAAATATAAAAACAAGGGCAAAAGAATACCACAGAAATACTAAACTCAAACAAGAAGACAAATCTGCAGTAGCTTGGCATTTTTGGAAAGAGAAACACACTGTGAATAGAAGCCCAAAAATCCTCAAAAACATCACAAGGAAGACAGAATTAAAAGTTTGGGAAAACACATATATTTGGAAAAACAGGAACCGGGTTTTCAATTTTGAAATCCCGCACGGCGATCTACTCATTCAGAGGTTCATCAAACCACCACCAGGGACAGAGACAACCACCACAGCAAGCGATGCTGCAGTCGACCAAAGGAATTGACAATGGAAGCACATGGCTTCTGAAACATGTTTTCCGAAATAAAAAAGTAAGTGATGTAGTGTTACAAAATCGACTCAACCAAATTTCAATTGTTAAAACACATCACTGTCTCAAAGTCCACCATATACCAGGATAAAGTAAGTGGACTGAAATCTGCCAATAAGATATCATTAATGGAAGATTTTCTCTCCCAGTGAAAATCACAGTAGGCTATTTTTTTTAAAAGTAATTCATATGAAACTGCTGCAAGGTAAAAAAAATAAATTCTGATATATTACATTCACATAGCTTTCTCTATATTTCTTCATCATATTATTCTTAAAAAAAGCTTAGTCTTCTAACTACTTCAAGTTAATCAACATATGAATGCTTTTGTTACAGATTTCCTTGAAAATATAATGGGAGTATGGGAATACAGTATATTTAGGGAATTGTCAAATCTTCTAAAATTGGTCGCTATGTGATCACTTTGAAATTCCATTGTGCTTGCTTGACCAGGTGAAAATCAAATGAATAACAACTTCCCATTTGAGTAAACTATATTTTTGAAAATTGAAAGCAATAACAAGGAATATCATGGAAGTGGTTAATTCTATAAAAAAGTATTTTACATAAGTTGTGTGATGTAACAAGATTAACATTTTTGGTGCAGTAAGATTTTGTCTCTGTCTTATGTTAAGGAATAGTCACTCAGAGGGAAGAGAAATTCGGAGACTATTGCAAGAAAATTCAAATATACATTTTATTTGCCGTGAAAATGTAGATTTACAACATGTAAAAGAACCTTAAGCCTGACAGAGGTTTCTGAGCAAATTTAAGTGGGCTTTCATGCACAATATAATGTAGAATGGGACACTAAGAACCGCAGCAGTTAAAGAGTGTCCATAAATAAAACTCAATTTAATTTATTACACCAACTCCAATGCAGATCTTTTTCTACAAATGCTTTTTTACAATTTCTCAAAATGTATATTTTCAATGAAATTTTTGTATCGAATTTTTTATGGAACACATAAGTTTTCTACATTCTTTTACATGCCAGTAAAACTACTGATATGGGGCTGTTGCTTTTAAGCACATTTAAAAAACAACCAGTATGGGCCAGATTTGAATCAAGATCCTTGGAATCAGAGGGCCAGTGCCTAACCAATTGAGCCACCTGTACTAACAACTTGAATAAGACAGTTAAAATAGATGTGATGTTACTCTGATGCAAAGAGCACAAGATGATTATGTACACCTGCTTGTTGAGAACAAAAGGGTAAAGCAGTGCAGATGGAGAAAATTCAATACTTACTTGGATTACAAGTTCATAATTAATTTATTTAAAATGTTAAAAGCTCAACTCTTTGGGATTGTGTAAAATCCTGAAAAATAATAGACCAAAACTGTAAACACAGAGGGAAGCTTTTCTGATTTTATTTAATTTCATTTTTTGGAAGTATACTGCTACATGTGTGTGACAGTGAGCCTCTTGTTCGAGAAATAAAATACATTTGATTATGGGTCCGCATTATATGAGAATTTTAAAATGTTTTTTTCTCAGTTCTAAGTATTAAACATCTGTCAACATTTAAAAATGTTCCTTATGTTCAATTTTTAGATTATTGCTATGAGACTTTAAGAAGATCTTCAAGTAAATCTATTGTGCCCTATTAGGATGCATAACATCCTTCACTGAGCACATAACTACAAGTACACATTCATGATTTTCTTAAAAAATTAAGAATATATGAAGAATATATACAACAGCATGCCCTGTGCAACATTTATTAATATTTCTTTAGTTGCTAAATCATGATTCTAAACATTAAATTTTACAGCAAGTCTTTTAGAAAATTGTATACCATTTGCACACTTATTAACATCTAAGTTTTGGTTTATAGAGAAATCATATTTTAATAACTGCTCCACTTATAACAAAACACCACATTTTAATCCAGGAGCTTAAAAACATCAGATCAATGTCTTAAAAAGCAATATATGTGCCTACACATTTTTTTTTAATTCACCAATTTAACTAAAAGGTGAATTTTAGGTTTAGTTAAATAAGTATCACTTGTTCTATCTCAGAGTGATTAAGATGACATTCTATGAAACAAATGCATATAGATGGCTGAACGACTTAATAATAAGAGTTATTAAATATTTTTCTGAATTGTTTACCAAAGAGCAATTTCTTTTCTTATTAGCTACTTGCTAGCACAGAGTGAGTCCAAAACCTCTGAACTGGCTGCGCAGTGCTTTTCCACTGGGCATGCGGACACATGATTCCATGTTGCTACTGTAAACAAAGTCATGCTTCTGACACAGTTTTGCTCTGCTCTGCAAGTGTAGTGTTGAGTTGACAGTGATATGTAGTTCAGTTATTACGAGTAATTTATTATTTTATGCTGTACTTAATCACTAAGTGCATTATGGTTAAGTGTATGCTTTCTACTGCACAGCGTGTATTTATTTATGATTTGTATGTGTTAACTCAGTCAGCTTACTAAGTGAAAGTATCATTTGCAGAAAGATTTCCAGGTCGTACAATCAATAAACAGCTCATATGGCCAATCTTTCGATGAAAACAATTGAAAGTGTGTTTCAGGACAGAATTATTAGTAGAGATTTGTGGCCTCCCTTGGTCCCCAACCTAACCCCCTGCGATTTCTATCTCTGGGGTAACTTAAAACATAAAGTATACACAATAAACTTACACACCCTGGAAGAATTAAAACATAATATCCGCCAGGAAATTGCCAGCATTTCTCAAGGTTAACTACAGTAAGTAATGCATAGTTTCCTAAAGAGGTGCCAAAAATATATGGATAACAACAGTGGCTATTTCAGCATAATGTTGGAAAGTACAGACTTTAAAAGTTTTAAAAATGTTGTATGGTTACTTTCGCTCCTTTGTATGATGGCAGCAAATGGCAAAGAGTGCCAAGGACACAGACAGGCAAAACACCATGCAGCCGGTTTGCATTTTTTTGACTCACTCATTATAATGCAAAATAGTACTCTTAATTTCAGTTTGGCATTATAACTGTAAAATAAAAAATAATAATACTTTCTCTTATACATACAAAGTATGTTGCATTTCAGCAAAAAAATTGATACCAAGATTTTTCCAATAATGTGCGTTTGAAGGCCCCTGGATTTAAAAAAGGGTATTTTAGAAAGAGGTCTTGTGAACAGCATAACTCAAGAAAATTTCCATTAAACACCATTTTATATTTATGTTCTTTAGCTTCCAAGAATGAGACATCAAAAGTTTCAAGAAATTCTCTCCCCACAAAACTACTTTTTACAGGGCCATTTTTTTAAAATTTGATATTCTGAAAAATGGCTCTAATGATTTTGAGTAAAATGTCACATATTGAAGATATTTTCATAACAAATTATAATATGTTTAGTTTGAATTTTCTAGGAAATAGCCTCCGAAGTACTTTTTAGTTTGGATGACTGTTGCATAACTGGTAAACCTTAAGAGACACAAGACATCTTACTCCCCAAAAATGTATATCTTGTTAAAGCACCCTATTTATGTCAAATAGTTTTTTTTTTTTTTTTTTTTTTTTTTTGAAGTTAATCATTTCTGAGATATTCCCATTGGTTTCAAATTTTCAATACCTATACCTTTCTCAAACATGAAGTCCACTTTAATTACTTTCTTTATACATACTATGTACATAGTGTTTAGAGAAGGTATTGCATTCCACCAAAAAATTTGATACCTAGATTTCACTGGAAATACATGTTTTGGGTCCCCCTAAATCCGGAAAAATCATTTTTAAAATACCAAACTTGGTATTTAAGCTTGGTATCTTCCAAAGATGTGACACAAAGATTTTCAAGAAAATCCCCCACCCCAAACTACCCTTTACATAAAACTTTTTTCGAAAATTTTGACTTTCTCAAAAACAGCTCTTACGATTTGGATTAAAGTCTCTTATATTCAAGATATTTACATGCCAAATAAAATGCATATCTTAAATTTTCTGGGAATAGCCTCTAAAGACCTCTTAATTCTGGATGATTTTTATTGAATTTTGCATAATTGCTAAACCATAAGTGATAGACAAATACTTACTACTCCAAAAATGTAGATCATGATAAAACACAAAATTTATGTCATATACATTTTTTTCATGGAGTTGATTGTTTTTTAGATATTTCTTGTTATTGGTTTCAACTTTAAAAACTTATACTTTTCTCATATAGGAATTTGTCAACTTCTGCCCAAACAAACAAACAAAGGAACTTCAGTCACATAGCAACCAGCTTCTGACAATCACTTTAACCTATGGTACTCCCTTATTTTGCTTCTACTTGCATGGAGGCCAGAAATAAAACTATTTCTACTAATTTTTTCTCGATTAGCATGAAGTAAATAGAAGCATAAGTTTTTTAACAATAATTTGTTGCAGAGACGTAGAGAAAGTCATGTGAATGGAACATACAAGTTTTCTTTTTTTTATATTATTTTACTCTGAAGCATGCAGAGAAAGGAAGTTAATTACTTAGCCACCCGCTATTCAAATATTTGCCTAGTGTACTCTCTTATTCCTTTTGTAACAAATAGGATAATTTTTGCTAATGCTCATCTTGATTAGCATGAAGTAAAATAACAAGCCTTTCTAAAAATAGATTGTTGCAGAATAGGTAGAGAAAATTATGCAAATGTAACACATCAGAAAAAAAAGTATCATTAACACCAAATCATTTTTTTTTTACTTTTCGTAAAAAAGGTATATCATTACATTGACTTGAATTGTCATTATATTAAAAATGCAATTAAATTTAATTAATTAAGAGTATTAATATTTTTGTCACTGTATAAATGTGGCAAAAAAAAATAATGGTAAAATAATTATGTGTTTCGTTTAATTACCTAATGTGTTTTCTATTTAATAAATTGAATTCCACCTCAACTTTTTTTCCTTTTCCTGAAAAATTTACGATTTCTGTGACACAACCTTTTGCCAGGACACTATGGATATGTTCAAAAAGTAAAAGATTACAAGCAGAATATAAAGCTCCAGCATAATAATGAAAATTTGGTGTCAAGTATTCATGTGTTTCTTTACAGTATTTTTTAATCAAATTGCCCATAATAAGCTGTTGTTCCACCAGAGAGCAACTATAAACCTAATAATTTTTGGTATGTATTTTCGTGGTAGCATGTGTGCTGTACATCCAAGAGATTCTAAGTTTGAATCTTGCTTAGGATGAGTTGCCTGGATAAGATTTCTTTCCGGGGTTTTCCCTTATACTGAGAAGAAAAATGTCTGGTAACTCTTAAGTCTATGGACCCCAAGCTCATTTCAGCTTTGTTTTATAATGTTTCATTCATTCATCATCTGATATGATCTTTTTAGGTTAAGGAATGTAAAACTTGCCAAAAAAAAATGAAAAAATGTAATGAGGTTGCGAATTAAGTTTGCAGATTCTTGGATTTGAAATTTTAGCAATCTTTATCGATAGCTTCCAGCAAATATGATGCAAATATTTTTAAGCACATGCTTTCTATGGCAAATACTGTTACCACTGATTACAATACCAATCAGAATTAATTATGTGATATATTTTTTGTTTGAGGCATGTCTATAAAATTGTTGTAAAACCGCTAATAGCCACCACAATTTTCAAATATTCATTAATCACATAATGTTATACATCAGATGACACATCCGTGAGTAGCAATGCAGACAATATGACTCTCAAATTATGCAGTTGCAACTGTCATTCCTGGAACCAATGTCTATTTTTATTTTCTCTAAACGTATGGTAAGGGAATAGCTACATTCCACCCAAAAAGTATGTCATGAATTCACCGAAAATACAAATTTTGAGAACTTCTGAATCCAAAGAAAGCATTTTTTAGAAAACAAGTCTTTTTATGGGTCTGTATGCAAGTGTTTTGAAATATCATAACTCAAAAAAGGCATTAACACTAAATTTTGTATTTAAGTTCAGCATCTTCCAGAGATGCAACATGAAAATTTTCAAGAAAATCCCTCCACCCCAAATTACCCTTTAAATGGAAACATTTTCAAACATTTTGATTTGCTCAAAAAGTTCCTTCTAACAATTTTGATAAAAAGGCAATATGTATAAGACAGTTTCACGATAAATGAAATGTATATATCATGAATTTCCTGGAAGAGCCTCTCAAGTCCTTTTAATTCAGAAGGGTTTTTGCATAAGCAACTGGTAAACCATAAGGGCTATGCGAAACCTTACTGCATAAACATTTAGATCTCAATTTTTGTGAAGTTTTTCTTGAACCAGACAAGCCGTACTGGACAGTGAATGAATGAAACGATTAACAAATGAGCCCAGTGTCCCTAGTGCTTAAGAATTGTGCAATGTACATTTTCTGGGGTACCTAAAACTAAATAGAAAAATCCTATCCTCATAACTCACCAGAATTGAAATTCGAACTTAGGATTTCTTGATTGTGAGGCTAATGCATTACACGTACACCGTAGAGATAAGTAACCAAGCTTTATCTGTGCACTTGTTCTGATACATAAATGTTTATTTCTTAAACACAGTCAATAAAAACGCATTCTGCATATGTACCAGAGATTTTGAGCAACAAATAAATACTTTTCCACGACAAAACTCTGCTGATGAAAGTTTGCAAACTAGAAAATTAAAAACGTATCTACAGCCTTTGTTGAACATACCGCAGGATCTAAAAAAAAAAAAAAAAAAAAAAAACTGCTCTTAACCGCGCTGTATATTCGTTAATTCAAATAAATCGGTGTGAAACTTCTCGAAACGTTGCTAGATTATTTATTTATTATTTTACTTTATTCCTGAATAGATGAAGCCACCCACCCCTGTTACGCCTTTCCACTTTTTCTTTTGCCATGAACTGCTCAGATACATTTTTAGTTCAGGCAAAACATAGCATTAAAGCTGGAGACACATTCAGCAATGAAAACATATAGCACCGTTGAACTTCATAACTAGAGCCACCAACCAGTAAACACGGAATGAAAAATTATCTAGGTCAAAATGATACAAGAAGTTGAGCCCAGACAGCACAATACCTGCGGTGAACGTGCTGGGAATTAGGTGCATTTTGTATTCATTTGACAGAGCATTAAAAATATTGCACTTCCTGTATCAAACATACATTCGTCACATTTTACTTAGAACACGTTAAAAACATTGTTTTTATATGGAAATAAAAGTGATCATTATTTAACGAAATATTAACTTCTCCATGACTTTTTTCTCAAACAGTTTTCGCCATGATGGCTAGAAAACATCACAAAAGCCGAGCGCTTAGATCAGTGTAGACCCTGAGTTGCTTACGCTCTCGGTCAGCGTCGGAGGTGATCGGGTGTCTAGGAAATAGTATTTCGGATGGCTGCAGTACAAGGTAGTTGTTTCAATTTAATTTATTGGTCCTGTTGATTATTTACAGCATGATATAGGATACATCAGTATTACAGATAGGCAGAAAATAGAAAATAATTATTTATAAATTACAAATCAGCTATTTAAAAAACAATTATTTCATAAAACATTTTAATTGTTTAAAACACATTATGTAAAACTAATTTATACAATTGCCATTAATTCCTAAGCAATTTTTGAAAAATCTCTTACCCATATATCTCCCAAGTTAAAATTAATAGCATTGTCAAAAATCAACGTATGTATGTATGTCCTTTGCTATTCTACAATTATACGAGAGTCGTTCAAGTCAATCCGAGACGTTTATTTTTTTCAGGTTTAAATGGACTGGAGGTTTTGTATGCAGTAGAAAGTGGCACCTGTGTACTATTACTGGTAGACGGCGTTCATTTTCCGTGTTTCTGGATAGACCGTTATTCAAGATGGCGGACAACAGTGTGAACGTCCACATGGAACAGCGTGTTGTGATGAAGGTTTTAGTGAACGAGGGCATAAAACCTGCTGAAATTTACAGAAGACTTCAGGCTCAGTACGATAATGAGACACTTAGTCGCAGTAAGACATTTGAATGATGTAAGCGCATCAAAGATGGCCGTATCTCTATTACTGACGATCCTGGTCGTGGTCGTGGTGACGATAATCTTTCCTGAGAACATTCAGCGTGTGAGCAGCTGCTCCTGGACGATCGTCGTAAAACCTGTCAGTATCAACAGTGAGTATTGCTGTCGTGTTCTGCGTGATGTGCATAAGAGTTTACGGTTTGATCTTTTTACAAGACAATGCAAGATCGCATAACCACTCACCGCACATGCCAAATAATCATGGAACTCGATTGGGAGATCTTACCACACGCCCCACTATAGTCCTGCCTTAGCGTCAAGCGATTTCCACCAAGTGATGGGCCCTTAAAAGAATTCCTTGGAGGAAAACATTTCAACACTGACGATGAAATGAAACATGATGACCTATAATAGTTCCGTCGGAATTCTAAATCTTTCTATGCCGAAGCATTTCAGGCGTTAGTCAAACGCTGGGATAGGTGCTTAACTGTAGCTGGAGATTATGTGGAAAAATAAATCCACATTCAATACTTTGAAATTTGTTCTTCTGTTTTGTTTTAAACAAAGTCCCGGATTGGCTTGAACCACCCTCGTATATATAATTTAAGTATACTTATTCATTTTATTTTGTCCAATCAGACCATTGTATACGTCAAGTTATGTACAATAATTACAAGAAGAGAGGTAAAAAGTTAAGCATATTTAAATAAAACATTACAGTATAAGTTGATAATCATTAAATGTGAGTAACAGAGGCCAAAATTAGAGGTATGCAAAGACAAAAAGTTATTTTAAATAAGAGGACGTTCTTGTAGGTAAGCCTCTGCACTATAAAACCATTTTTAAAGGATACCTACTTTGCAACATTTAAACTTTTGTGGATACCTAAATGCATTTAATGTTTAGATACTCTATTGCATAAACTAATGCAATTATATAATGTACTACTTTCATATAAGGTGTGTTATCACTTACACTGGATAATTGACTATTATTTCTTGTATCATGATTATATTTATCTTTATTTAATTGAAATGTTGTGAGATTCTTTTTGTATACTTTAGGACTTTCTTTACACGTGCTATGTACATAGTGTATAGAGAAGATATTGTATTCCACCCAAATATTCGATACCAAAATTTCACCAGAAATACGTATTTTGAGACCCCTGGCTCAAAAAAATAATTTTTAGAAAAATGTCCGTGTGTGTGCTGTGGGCAGCATATCTCAAAAACGAAAAGACGTTAAATATCAAACTTGGCATTTAAGGATGCGAAACGAAGATTTTCAAGAAAATTCCCCCATTCCCAAATGCCCTTTACATGGAACATTTTTCGAAAATTTTGATTTTCTGAAAAATGGCTCTGACGATTTTGCTTAAAGATATTTTTATGACAAATGAAATGTATATCTTGAATTTTCAGGGAATAGCCTCTGAAGCCCTCTTCAGTCTGGATGACTTTTGTACAACTGGCAAACCGTAAGAGGTATACATAAACTTACTACACAAGAATAATAGATCTCATTAAAACACACTTTTTTTTTTTTTAACGGTTAACCGTTTTCGAGATATTCCGGATTATTGGTTTCAATTTTAGGCCCTTAAACTTTCTTCTAACGGATAGAGATCTTTCTTCTCGTTTGTTTACTCCTTGCAAACAAGAGATTGAAATTTCAAATTATTGTTTCACATAGCGACCGGCTTTTAAAGGACGAGACTATCACTTTGCCTGTGCATTTTCTTATTTCCCTTCTACTTATAAGGAACTATTAATAATACTTATTCTGTTTATGTTTATCTCAATTAACATGATGTGGATATAAGAATACGTTTTTAACAATAGTTTGCAACACAGATGTAGAGAAAGGCATGTGAATTGAACGCATCACATTTTTAAACACAGGAACAGTTTTGTTATCTTTACTTTCGAAGATGCCAAAGCTTCATAATAAGCAAAACTGATTTTTTTCTGTTATAGGTATATTTTGGTCATAATGGCCTTCTGGAAGTGTAGTATTAGATCATTCTTGTCCTTGTTGAAGCCGCAATGTATAGTCAATATGTTTTACACCATTTTTACTTGGGCTTTTCAGTAAACTTCCTATAGTGATTTAAATTGTGTATCCTAAAAACTGTTTTATTCGTATAGTTATGAGGACAACGTTCACACTGAAACTACTGAGCGGGTTCTGGTTTTAAAAAAGGAATTTGCTAGTCATTATATTGTTGTTGTTGTTGTTGTTTTTTTTTTTTTTTTTTTTTTTTTTCCAAATCATTCAAAGTGTATGCACAGAGACATTTTTGCAACATAAACATATCCAAACAAGTTACTGGCAAGATAATTTTCCTTGAAGCACAGTATTTTGGTATAAAATCAAGCTTCAGGCAATTGAAAACAACACATTCACACTCTCAGTCCTGACAGCGGGATCAATAATAAATCTGGAAGATAAGTCTGGTGGTATGACAAATCATGTTTATCCTTCTGCAGGAGCCGTCCCGGGCAATTCCATGGACTTCCTTCTTGTTCAAAGCTTCGACAATTAATGAGTGAATGGTGTGTTGTGTTGTGTTTCTTAGCATTTTGCTGTGAGGGCAAATGCTAAAAGGCGTGACCAATTGTTTCCATCTCACTGTGACAATTTTTTTTTTTTTTTTTTTTTTTTTTGGTAGGGTTTAATGCCCGCTATAACTACTTATGGCACCATAAGTGGCTGTGACAATGTCGACATTGGTTGTCCTTTTGGAATCTTCCTGTTACTGCGCGCAAAAGCCATACATTAGCTATCATTTTTAGCGCAGATCTCCATTCGTTGATGGTTTTCTCATTCATCGATTTGCAGGGGTAAATTCTTTATATAATAAAACTCCCTTGTCCATGAATTAAATTCTTCTTCCCGAAGCTTTTGTCTCAGCTTTCTGGCGTTAGTGTCTTGTTGAGGTTCATCGAACAAATTTAATTTATGTAAGCATATTTCTATTTCACCGTCAAAATTACGAGTGTTATTAACCAGAATGTTATGGGTATTTTTTAGTTTTAAACAGGCATTAATGTGCAGCAGATAAGCTTCCCACCCGGGTTTGTAAAGTCCGAAGAGTTAATATTTCTGGTCGGTGTGAAGCATGCTATCTGGAGCATATCATTCAAAGAGGAGCTAATCAGCTTGTCGGCGTTCCAGAGAAATTTCATAGGTACCTTATTTAGTGGTGTCGTTTGAAATGTGAATACCAGTGTAGAACAAATGCAGGTGACCAAGATGGTGAATTTCTGATGGGGTTGTAGCAGAGGTGAGGAAGTTGGACTATTGGGTTTGATTTTTAGTTTACTTATACACTCTTTGGAATCGAATGTATGATTCCCAGGTATTTTATTAGTTCGCATTCAGTGATAGATAGGAAATCTTCTCCGGAGGCTAAAGTAAGTGGGTTATATCTAAGGGTTCCTTTGGTGGTACACAGGCATTTGGATTTTTGGATGTTGATTTTCAAGCCGATCTCTTCAAACCGTTCGGTGGATAAATTAGTTAGTATAAGTGCTGAAACGGTGTTATCGACGAAGCCCATCAATGTGATACTTGGTATATCCATGCAAGGACTCTGTATCCATGTTCATCGAGGTTGAAGTGAAAAGAAAGCTCTTAATATATAGTTGGTACAAAGGTTGTGTACAGAAAGAGATAAAGGAGAGTCTTGCAATACTCCTCTTTTTATTGCTATAGGTTTCGTTTTACCTTTTCTGGTTTCAATTTGAGTGGCGTTTTCTTTCAGCAACTTTCTTTTAACAAAAAATGCAATCTTTCTAAAACAAAAGGATACTTTATAATTTTTTAACAAACTTCATCACAAAGAACCCCAATAATGCAGACGGATGAAATAACATTTTCAATTCTGTTAAAAGAAAAATGCCACTATATGTGCAAAAGAAAAATTTACCGAGACATTTCTTTTGTACATACACACATGTAGAAACAAGTATAAGTGTTGACACAGTTCCTCAATCAGAGCATAGTATAGCAAGCATTTAAAAGAAACAGTACAGTATTCACAGCTGATGCACACGATAAAATAATAGGACAGATTTATGAAAAGTGGTTCACGGAACAATTACTCCCCAACAGGTCTGAAGGAGTGGTTTTTTTTTTTTTTTTTTTCTTTATGTAGTGTTTAACGCCCGAACTTGCATAAAAGCGAACTTTTACGTGTCGACTGGGGAAAATACAATAATAAAACATCCGCTCTCTCAGAAGGGAATTCCATTTGAACAAGATATGCTTAAACGAGAACTTCTTTTTATTGTGTCTCAACACAGAAAACAATTTGTTAAATACATTGTTGAGAAATGGCAAGAGCAGCAGGACGAGAAATTCTACGCTTGCCTCCGTTCCATTGCTAATTAAATCCAATCGAACTGGTATAGTCACAAATAAACCAACATGTTAAAGTAGCTAATGTGTCCTTCAAATAAACGGAAATAAAAAATTTAACATCACAGGCATACGGACATGGGACAATTCAAACCTGGGCGAATTATTAGACAAAATAAAGAAGGTCGAAAGTGAATTGTGGAAAGCTAACGAGATCCAAGACGACATAGAACCTTTGATCATTAATTAATCCTCGTTGTCATCATCAATAACAACTGATCCTGACTGTTCACTACAGCCTGGCTCATCCATTGTATTGGAAGATGACATGGACACGCCTCTGTCAGATGACGAGGAATATCAATCTTAACAAATTTACAATGTTAATCTTGATATTAGTCTATAGGGATTCGTCTCTTTAAGTAACTGTAAAACAGCATTTTGCCTTATTAAGGTGCACAGAAGCATAGAAAAAAAATCGTGAAATTAATATGAAGTCTAGCCAGTCAGGGTAGTGAGCATGTCTGCTCACATTCAGCAGGTCGTGAGTTCTAATTTCGCCCCCCCCCTCCCACTCCTGAGAAAATCCATGGACCCTTGATCATTTGTTACCAATTTCATGCAATCGTCCCATATGAATAATCGTGTTAAAGTATGTTAAACTAAAAAATAAACTAAAACAAGGGGTATCCACATCTTTTGCCCCCAGAGCAGAAATGCTAACGTTTTGTTGACGCACGTTTTGTGTCCAACCGACATCTTGTGTTTCTACAAATAAACGAATATACACCATAAGCAAAATGTTTCAAATTATTTGTTTTTCCAAGTTATGAAGTAAAAAACTTAGGACAGTGGAAGCTGAGAGATCTCTAGTTGAAGAAATATTTAACACAGTCACATTTTTCGGCCTGTAAGATGTTATTATTAATAAATTTGTATAACTGCAGTAAACATCGTGGCAAGATCATAACTTCATTTTGTTCTAATTTCTTGGTCTAAACTGAAGGAGAACAAAATATCAGCTTTTAACTAAACCTCATTATTTGTCTCTCATGCCTATAGTCATTACCTTCACTACATGAACTTATAAAGTTAGTCTATTGTTAATTCCTCTATTGAGTGCACTAAATAAACGATCCTGAATATATGCATGAGGCAGTCAGATACAGGATGCAAGCACGTAAGCGCGCGCGCACACACACACACACACATATTCGGGAAAGACTTGGAATCATTTTTAAGTGCACACAAAAACAAGGGTGACTAGTATCAGAGATTATCTCAAATTTTATAATAACTTTCACTGTTGATTGCATATTGCATTCTGAGCCGAGGAACACACTACCTATTCTCACAATTCTGGAATCATAAGCACATAATTTGATAGCAATTGTTTCTCGCGATAGCTTAAATGGTCGAATTAGCTATAGGTTTCTTATAAACCGGAGTGCGTTGCCAATTTTGTTCGCGAATTGCCTTTATCTAAGCTTCAGAATGGTCTTTCCGATTTGGAAGTCTAAAATCTAACAAACATTGAAGAATCAGTCTGTTGATAATATATAACATATTTACTAAGTATACCACGGAAAAATCACTTAAATAAATGCCCTAATCCACGACGTATCGCAATATTTCGCTAAGTATTTCACAGAAAAAATCACTTAAATAAGTATACTAATCTATGTATTGAAGAACATTTCCCTTTCCCTGTTTTTGTTTCTGCTGTTCCAGAAACTTCAACAAAACACCACGCACATATTGACCATTATACTGATGTAAAGCTTACACTCTAAATTGTGTGCTTAATTGAATATTTAACACCACACTGTCACTTAAATAAGTACCCTAAGCTACATATACATTGAAACACATTTCCCTTTCCTTGCTTTTGCTTCTGCTATTCGAGAAACTAAAACCAAACACCACACACGTATTGACCATGATACTGGTTTAAAACTTACAGTCTAAATTTACTGCTTAATTGAACATTTAACACCAAAAAATCTTATTTTTGGGTGCACATTGTGTTGTTGTGTACCGTTCTGTACAAGCGAAGAGTCAAAAATGACTGGAGTTTCTTTGCACAAGTTTCTTAACAATGAAGAGCTGCGTGAAAAATGGTTGAAAATATTTCGCGACAGGTACCCGATAAATATTCTTCTTGGCAACTTTCAAAGAAAAGTATAGTTTACACTCTATATTTTCAGAACACCTGTTTTAGCATTTCTACCAAAAACAGAAGACGTTGTCAAATTCCGTTCCTTCAATCTTTCTTGGATATCCTTCTTACAAACAAAACATCTGCGAAAACACTCGCAGAATCCCTCCAAAGGACTCTAGCGCCAAAGGGCCTTCTACCGTCCCTGCAATTTCACATTGTAAATCATGTATCTCCAAACAGGCGATAGTTAAAAAATATTGCTCTCGTACTGTAACGAGAAAAAATAAAACTATAGCTCAGTTACGTGCGAAAAAAAGAAAATTAAAAGCAAAGCTCAATCAAAATTAAAGAAATCTATGTTTGAAAAGATTTATACTCAATTGTTAGAGGAGTGCGAGTCGAAAAATATGAAAGCGTTATTTTCGTTGGAACAACTGAGGGCATTTAATAAAGAAAAAATCTGATGTGTTGCACTCACATGACTTTCTCTAGCTGTTCTACAAACTTCATACATAAGATTCTTCTTCTCTCTACACCTTGCTAATCGTAGTACGCATTAGTACAATGTTCTTATTATTTAGTTCCGTATAAGTAGGAAGAAAATAAACCAATAGTCAAATGTTTTAAAAGCTGTCGTTATGCGATTGTCATTACAATCGCTTCTTTTGTTGGCCAGGAGTAGAACAAAAGAAAAACGGACACTCCCGTCTGAGAAAAGTATAAGTACTTCACAGCTGAAACTAATAACAATGAATACCTCAAAAACGGTAAGTTCCACGAAAAAAATGCATATGACGTAAATTGTGTATTTTAGCAAGGCCTACATCTCTTACGGTTTATTAGCTATGCCAAATTAAGCAAAATTCATCCAGAATAAACAGATCTTTAGAAGCTATTCCCAGAAAATTCAAGATATACATCTTATTTTTCAGGTAAATATCTTTAATATTCGATATTTTAATCAAAATCGTTAGAGACAGTTTTAAGAAAATCAAAATTTTCGACCCTAGTACATTGTAAATACGGTGCTAGAGAAAGTAAAAATGCAATATAACGAGGAAATGTTGAATGTATGAGGTTAATGGCAAAAAAAAAAAAAAAAAAAAAAAAGTCGCCCAAGGGCTATAAATTTGCAACAGAAATAGAGTTATTGCATTTACCACACAAAATAACTCTAAATAAATAGTTTGGGACGTCGTCAGAGGAAAAGGGCCATTACATATGAGATTAGAGAGAGGTTGAAAGCTGAAATACAATTGCTTTCCACTAAAAACGAGAAGGTTGGCTCTCTGATCATCGATGAAATGTCAATACAACCAAAATTAATCTACGACCGGAAATTGGACAAATTTCATGGTAAAAATGAGTTTGCAACGAACAAACAGAAAGCCACAAGTAATTGTCAAATAGCTTACTCTATTTTCTTTTTAGAGGTCTTTCAACAAGATATGGAATACACGTGGTCTTCGTTTTCTGCAGCAACCTTACCGGGCTTCAACTACAGAATGCAAAACTACGCATAATTGCTGATATGGAAGAAATTGAATTCAGCATTTTGAGAATTGTCACTGATAATTCGAGAGTAAATGTAGCCACGTTTGAGAGATTATGTGGTGATCCTGTAGCACCGAAATTACACCTCCCTTTGGATGAGAGCCGCACATTATTTTTTAGTTACGACCAGAGACACACAATTAAGAATGTAAAATCCCAATTTTTGGAAAAATCATTAAGATATGAGGGTAAAGAAATTACCGGAAGACTCTACAAATTGCAGAGGGATCTAATATTCTCACCTGTCCGTCATTTATCGAGGAAAATAGTACAGTTACCAAACTTAGAAAAATTGAATGTAAAACGTGCTTAAATCTTGTTTTCGGATTCTGTCACGGCTGATGTTGAAACCTGCAACTCTGTTGCTAGTAGATACTTTCCAGATTAAGATAGTAATTATTGATTAATTTGTAGGAAATTAGTATTAATTGGGCAATCTTTTGGATTGATAAAATAAGTTATATATGAAGGTTTGGTAAAGGCTGGGCCAGCATCCGCGGTTAGACAGCAAAATTTTCATGCAACTGTAGATTTCATGAAAACAATGAGGAAATGGTTAGACATTCTCAACGTGAGCAATGCCACATATGGTCGTATTTCACGAAATCTTAACAAACTCCATATCTTTTCCATAAGTGACGACTGACTTGAATGGCTCACAGAAACTTTTCTACCATATCCGAAAGACATCCAACAAGCTGGACGAAATAAACAGGAACAACTAACCGCAGAAACTTACTCTGCTCTCGTGATCACAACACAGTCTACAGTTGCATGCACACAATACCTGTTAAAATTTTGTTTTCAGTATGAGCTGATACGGAGTTTTTCAAACGATGATATTGAATTTTGTTTAGTCATCTCAGGCAACTTGGAGTTTTCAATGATATGATGGATGCCAGTTCCTGTATGCATGCAATAGAGACCACAGTGAAAACTGGTATTTTACAAGCCTCTCTGTATGCAAACTTAGAAACAGGCCCAAGCTGCAGTAACTCTGCATCAGGAAAACACATCCATATAGCAGAACCCTCACGCAGATACCTGAAGTAGAACTGCCAAATTCTGTGCTACAAATATTAACTCGTCCTTTAAGTGGTAAGTACGTAAGTTAGGCTACTAAGTAAAAGATTTGCGACTAGGGTAACATTATATAGGAAGCGCATTAAAATCAGATGTTTAAGTTTTGAGGAGGATTAACTAGTAACATATATTATCTAATAAAATTCAAATCCTTGTGATCTCGCGATATTCATATAAATTATGAACATACAGTAAAATCCTACCTCTTATTTACTAGTCTACGTACTCATATGTGCACATCGTAGATAAAGTTTCAGATTACAGCTCGTTTTAATATAATTAAAGAAGGGGGATGAAAAATCTATCACAATAACAATGCTATAATATTAACATTAATATCCGAGATGGCATAGAGACCCAAATGCTGTAAATCCCTTCTCATTATTAGTCCTATAGTAATTATTTCATTTTTAAATGTAAAATGTTCAGGTAGATATAGGCTATATTTTTATTATTTTCTCTTAGTTCTTCACACAACAAAAAAGGCGGCTTCAGTAGTTTTTGTATGCGGAGATCTTGTACGGATAACCGAGGAAAATACATCATGTGACAGATGTTTGGAGAACTGAAGACAGTGAATAGCTACTCTCCATTGAATATGCTAATACAGAAGCAAGACCGCGGTAGCTTAAGATATCCGAAAGCTTCATTTGTGTCTTTAGTGCTAATAATAGAGCAGTTTTGTGTGAGTGCCATTCCATTATTGCCAAGCACCAGTATCAGAACAATTTTAATTGAGAAATACAAAGCTCGATTTTTAAATGAACTACAGTGTTCGAGCTGTAACAATGATAGACTGTGCTATCTATTGCTGACTCAACTACTGAACCCATTATTAGATAATGTTGAGAAAAAAGCGACGGATAGTTATCACCATGCTAAACAATTGAATTTCAAACCGCTCAGTAGGAAGATTTGATCATACATGTCAGTATAACATATGGTATTTTTACTTTCTCTAGCCCCGTATGTACAATGTACATAGGGTCAGAGAAAGTATTGTATTCCACCCAAAAATTCGATGCCGAGATTTCACCGGAAATAAGTTTTCGGCGCCCCTGAATAAACAAAAAAAAAAAGCATTTCTGGAAAAAGTTTCGTGTGTGTCTGTGGACAGCATATTTCAAAAATGAAAAGACCGTTGAATTCTAAACTTGGTATTTAAGTTTCAGGAATTTGTTAATTCCTGTCCATATAAACAAATGAACTTCAGTCACATAGCAACCAGCTTTTGACTATCACCTTAACCTATGGTGCACCCTTATTTCGCTTCTACTTACAAGCTAGGAAGTAATAAAACAATTTTTGCTAATTTTTTCTCGATTAGAATGAAGTAAATAGAAGTATAAGTTTTTTAACAAAGCATTCCACCCAAAAATTCAATACCGAGATTTAACCGGAAGTACATATTTTGGGTCCCCCTGAATAAAAAAAAAAAAAAAAAAAAAAAAAGCATGTTTACGAATTTTACTTTCTCTACACGCACTATGTGCATAGCGTATAGGAGTATTGTATTCCACCCAAAAATTCGATACCGAGATTTCACCGGAATTACATGTATTGGGACCTCTGAGTTCCAAAAAAGGTATTTTAAGAAAAACGTCCGTGTGTATCTGTCAGTCTATCTGTCTGTGTCCGTGGACAGCATGGCTCAAAAACTGAAAGATCGTTGAATACCAAACTTGATATTTAAGTTTTGTATCTTCCAAGGATGCGACAAGAAGGTTTTCAAGAAAATCCACCATCCCTACTACCCTTTACATGGAACTTTTTTCGAAAATTTAGATTTTCTCAAACACGGCTAACGATTTGGATTAAAATATCTTGTATTAAAGATATTTACCTGACAAATAAAATCATATCGTGAATTTTCTTGGAATAGCCTCTAAATACTACTTTATTCTGGATGAATATTGCGGAATTTTGTATAACTGCTAAACCGGAAGAGCTGGACAAAAACTTACCACACAAAGATGTAGAGCACGTTAAAACACACAATTATGTTATATACATTTTTTTTCGTGGAGTTGATCGCTTCCTAGATTTTGGTTTCAGCTTCTTATAACGGAATTTGTCAAATCTTGTTCATACAAACAAAGGGACTTCAGTCACATTGCTACTAACTTTTGACTATCGCCGTAACCTATGTTACTCCCTTATTTCGTTTCCACTTCAAGTAATAAGAATATTTCTGCTAATTTTTTTTTCTCGATTAGCATGTGGTAAATTGAAGCATGTGCTTGCTAACCATACTTTGTTGCAGAGATGTAGAGAAAGTCATGTGAATGGAACAGATCAAATTTTTTTTATTTATAATAGCCTCCTTTAACGTCTAAGGTCATATTGGGGGCTTTTCATTAGAATCAACTCATCTGTAGGTTCTTTATGTTGGGTTTAAATCGTTTTTACTTATTATTTTATTACTTTCCTCAACTGAGGGCTGCCATGTAGACAAAGTATAACTACACAATTAACATTTTTTAAAAATAATTTACAATGCTAAAAATAAATCGTATAACTAAGTACATGTAACATATAAAATTAGAAATGATAGACTTCATTACAATATAGCACTTCATTATACAAATAACACTTACAATCTTGTCAAAAACACTATAGTAAGTTCAAAATTACATAACAAAACTTAATGAATCATTATAGCACCAGCATTAAAACGAATACAAATTATTTCTGAGGAGAATAGATCCTCTGATTGCTATGATCGCTATTGTATGCAGTAGGCGTTTATCCAGACCATAATCTATCCAAAATTGTTTCTAATTTTTCTGGGTATTGTCCCTCTGGCTCCTATCATTAATCCGGTGACTGATATATTTTTAAGGCTAAATTTATCCTTGTAAAAGGGAATGGTAGATTCATAAATTGCCTTTTTTTCTGTGTCCACTTCTTCAGGTTGTTCACAGTGGGACTCAAAGCGAACAGTAGGATCAAGGATCACTCTGCTACCATCAGATATCTTATAAGCAATGATGTCGATGCGCCTGCTGCTTCTATTGTTTGATAAACCATGCACTTCCTCATGAACCTCAAAATCTTTTTGTTTCATGCTTGTTGCAATCAAGCTCCTAATTTTATGATGTCTTGTGTTTCGCAGTACCTCTCCATGAGGGCAGGCCCCCGAGATTTCACCGGAAATACATGTTTTTGGTCCCCGATCTTCGTATTGTATTTTTGGGCGGAAAACAATACCTTCTCTATGCACTATGTACATAGTACATAATATAGAGAAAGTAAAAAGCAGTTTTATAAAAACGTCCGGTTATAATAGCGTAGGCGACGTCTGTATATAATTGTGCTTTCGTCTTACTCCAAATGGAATACAGCACTGCCAACCTCAATAAAATTGTTATTTTTTAAGTCCAGCATTCATTTGTTTTGGCGCCTCTAATTAACCTCAAATATCCTGCTTACATACATTTTTTCGCTTTTTCCGGTGCCATTATTAAGCTTACTAAATCAGTGTATGTATTTTGTGCATCTAAATACGCATGTGCAAGGGTTTCTGTTGCCATATGTTATCACATTCGGATATTTATGTTAATTCGCAATTTGTTTCTGTATAACATTTTCTGTATGTATTTATAGCCCTTAAATATAATCATTTGGGTATTTTTAAGCATATATAAACTAGATCGGCTATTTATCCGTATGCGGTCATAATTGTAACTCCTCTGATTATTGTGAATCAACTGTCAATGATTCAATAATTTTATGTTCTATGGCATTTAATGTTTTATAATGTTCATACATTAGTTATTGATCCGGATTTGGTACTTTTGTTATGTGTCATCAAAGCTGCATTTTAGTTTCTCAATATTAACTTTTAGGGCCATAAGCCACAAAGCGTAGCTCAAGGTGGAGGGCCCTAAGCCGCAAAGCGTAGCCGACGAATGTTTTTATAAGCAGTAGGGTAAAACAGTCGACAGGGTGTAGGCAAAATATGTGTGTGAAGCTAAACCCCCAATGATCTCAAAAAGTCAAAACTGCAGCAATCTAGCAGATTTCACATGTGAACAAGTTAATGTTTTCAACACTTTCAGGGTTGGATCGCTTGTGGAAGATTTATCCAGCACTTAAACACCTTAAAAGTGTGTGAGCGCGTCTATATGTACAAATGGAAATGGAGTATTATTTATGGATGCTCTTTAACTACAGTAGTTCTCAGCGTCCCATTCTATATTGGACGTGAAAGACCGCTTAAATTTACTCAGAGGCCTCTTCTATCAGGCTTGAGGCTCTTTTACGTGCCGTAAATCTACAACAAGGGACCAACGGCTTTACTTCCCTTCTGAAGGAAGCCATGCTAAGGATTTTTACACCCGAAAAAATCCTCCATATATGAAGTTAGCATGGTAACCACTACACCACGGAGGGCGGCATAATGCGCAGAGCCAGCATATGCCTTTACCAACACTTTATGGTTTCACCCCCAAGCATGGATACCCACCAATGTTTTTTTTGTTTTTTTTCACCTGGTTGGGATGTATTCTCGTCACAGTGCCTGACCACTTAAGACAGCTATATTTGTGCAATAAAAAAGAATAAACAGTGTGTTCACAAGCTTTTGTGTCTCTCCTTTGACAATTTGATGAGTTTGATTTGACCAAGTACTGACTACGCCCAAAGCTGTTCAATTTAGCTGGCCACTTGCTTGGCTATCAAGTTAAGCATTCCAGTTGGTACCCCTTTTGGCAACCTCATTTATATAGGGAGAACTAGCGCCATTTTGAAGCAGAGCCTAGCCAGTGTAGTCAAAAAATCATTAATGAAAATGTCACCACCAAACACTGTGGTTCATTGGGATTTGCTTTCACAGATCTCTTGGCCTTGTCATCACCCCATGCTGCTGCTGCTCTACTCATATGATAAATACATCCCTTGGCTACGCTTTGCAGCTTAGGGGCTGGCAAAGTTCCCATGATACCTCAGGTGTGATGTGTATTGTGTATGAGGAACAGAAGTGACAAAAGTGGAAAGCTTATGTTATAAATGCATTAAAATATGCAATGTATAAGTGAATAGTGTGTATTTCTTTCGAATTTTGACACTACTGCAGAAACATATTGATATACTTATAGCGATTTGGAGTGGTAGCCTTTATAGGTACTTTATCCATGTTTTTTAAAATAAATGATAAAACCCAATAACAAGATAATTGTGAAGTACAGAGATAGAAATAGTAGCAATTAATACAAAAAAACACTGTCTTTTTACTTTTTCAGTTCTTTAGAAAATTTGAATTTTTCTAAACCCTACATCTGAAGTATTGAGAATTTTGTAACTGACAATTGTGATTTAGCCAGGGAATTAAAGTTATGTTATCAGAAAACATTTTTATTCATTTCCAGTTAGTAAAGGATTTGTTTTATTAGAAATTAATAAACAATATTATGTTTTGTCCTCTTTATTACAGGAAAATATGTTTTCCCCAAGATATAAAAAAAGGAAAGTATTAAACTATGAATATGACAGTCCTCAATTAGAAAAACAGCTTTCAGTTGAGCTTTTAGAGAAGTTAAGAGCCCAGGAAGCAGAGCTGGATAAGGAGCTAAAAGAACTGTTAGAAGAAGGCACTGATCTTACGAAGCATATGCAGCTTTTGCATGAATATAATGATGTAAAAGATGCAACACAAGTTGTACTTGGAAGTCTGGCAAACCTTAAGAAGGTGTCTGTTACAGAGCTTCACAAAGAATTTGGTTTGTGTTTTGAAAATGAAGAACTACCCCAAGATTCGAATAAGAACTAGTTGTTATCAAGTGCATCATAGACATGTATAAAGCAGTGTGGGCATAAATTTCTATATTATAATGTGCTCTTCTGAAACTTTATTCACAAATAAATATTGTGCAGTTCAATTCAGTTGTCCCTAAAGTAAATATGTCTTGCTTCAGTTCATATAATAAAACTGTAACCAATATTTTTTCTGATAATTTTTTATTTTAGATAAATTATCAATATTTATGTGTATAGTTGATAACCCTGATGCTAAAATCACATTCTGAAACTTTATAATATCTATATGTGACCCTCACGAGCAAGGCTAATTAAAGTAATTATTTTTAAATTTGATATTTTCCATTTAGAGTACAGGCTGTGCATAATTGTTTTGCCCATAAGGAATGGGGAGTTCAAAATAAACAAATTAAAATATGTCACCAAGTTTGTTTTTTTTTTCTTCTTCAATTAGGTAAGTGCTTTGTAATCTTTCTACAGCATCTTAAAATAGCAAAGGTTAAACCCTTGTATAAAATAAGCTCCAAAATTGAAACTAACAATTATAGAACAGTTTCTCTCCTATCCAGTTTTGCAAAAATCATTGAAAAATTGTTTTATAAGAGGATATCACATTTTATAGAAAAAAAAAAAAAACAAATTAACGCACAAGTGCTTTATTTTACTTTGTTAATAATATACTAAGAGCACTTGACAATAAAATATATATTTCAGGGGTTTTGTCGTCCTCAGTGGTGTAATGGTTACCATGTTAACTTCATACAACCCAGGTCGCAGGATCATACCTGGCAGAGGACAATGGATTTTTTGGGAGCATAAAAATGCTTAGCATGACTTCCTTCAGGAGGGAAGTAATGGTGTTGGTCCTCTGTTTTAGATTTACGCATGTAAAAGAACCTCATGTCTGATAAAGAGGCTCTAAGCAAAATTACGTGGCCTTTTATGCCCAGTATTGAATGGGACTGGCAACCATAGCAGTTAAAGAGCGCCCATAAATAACATTTCATTTCAGGGGTTTTCTTTGGCCTATCAAAGGCATTAGATGTGTTAAACCATGAGATACTTACTTAATAAACTGGAAAAAATGGGTATAAGGGGTCATGCACTAAATTGGATTAAATCCTATCTTTAGGGCAGAAAACAGTTGGTACAAATTACCTTTGCAGAAAAGGCCCACATTAAGCAATGTCAATCCAAATTACAAAATATAAAACATGGACTTTTGTAAGGTTCCATTTTAGATACCTGTTGTTTTTGTTATATGTAATTGACTTAAAAACCAATGTTTCATCAAAAACCATTGTTCATTATGCAGAGGAAAGGAAGTCAGCTGAAACTTTGCAGTTGCTAATGAATAAAATTATAGCTGAAACTCTGTATTGGTTCAACCAAAATCATCTAAGATTCAACAGTGATAAAACTGTTCCAATGCATTTTCATTTCACCAACAAAATATAAATGAACCTATAGTCATTTTTAATGACAAACAAATCTCAAAAGAAAACAAATCAAATACAGTTTCTTAGTGTTTGGATCAGTGAAAATTTAAAATGGGACAAATATGCTGAGTACTTAGCAATAAACTTAGTAGCATATGCCACACCTTTAGATTATTAAAAATCTGTATAAATATAAACACTCTTAGAAATGCATATTTTGCTTGTGTAAATTTACGATTAAACCATGGCATTCTCTAGTGGGAAACTCTCCCAATTGTAAGAGATTGCCTTTACTTCAAAAGAAAATAATATGAGTAATGGCTGGGGCAAATCAAAGCGCCTCTTGCAAGTCATATTTCAAAAAACTGCAAATCCTGACATTGACATGTATGTACAGTTATAAATGCATAATGCAGATAAAAAGTAGCTGCAGCAGCGAAAATAAATTTTTCATTACCAACGATAATATACGTAATTACAAAACACGACAAAAAAACAGACATACATGTACAAAGAACAAACACAAAAACATATCAGAATAGTTTTAACTGCATGACAATTAAATTTTTCAATAAATTACAAGAAAATATGAAAAAAATAGACTGAAAGCATTTAAATCAGAAATAATGTCATACCTGTTGGATCACCAGTTCTGCACAACAGGTGAATTTACGATGATAAAAATAATTTTATTTTATTTAAATTTCAGTTTGTACTTTAGCTATAAGATCCTTGATGCACCACCTGTTTATGAACATTGCTCAATACTGTAAACTTGTGTGATGAATAAATAAATAATAAATATAATTCTGTATGTAAACTATTTACCACCGAAAACAGTACACTTTGAAATCACATCACATGCATAATTAAGGGCATAAGTTTATATGGGCACTGTTGTTTAGTTTTACTTTATTTATGGAGTATTATATACATACATAAAAGGTAGATAAAGTATTGTATTACACCCGTAAATTCAATACTGAGATTTTACCAGAAGTACATGTTTTAAGGACCCATTAATAAAAAAGAAAGCATGTTTAGAAAAAGTTTTGTGTGCATGTGTGTACAACATAATTAAAAAGTCTTATGTGTTCCATTCATATGACTTTCTCTACATCTCTGCAACAAATTACTGTTAAAAAGCTTATGCTTCAATTTACTTCATGCTAATCGAGAAAAAAATTAGAAGAAATAGTCTTATTACTTGCTTCCTTGTAAGTAGAAGCAAAATAAGGGAGTACCATAGGTTAAAGTGATAGTCAAAAGCTGGTTGCTATGTGACTGAAGTTCCTTTGTTTGTATGGACATGAGTTGACAAAGTTTTTAAAGCTGAAACTAAAAACAAGAATATCTCAAAAACATCAACTCCACAAAAAAAATTTATATAACATAAATAGTGTGTTTTAATGTGCTTTACATTTTTGGTGTGGTAGGTTTTTGTCCATCTCTTACGGTTTAGCACTTATGCAAAATTTTGTAAAATTCATCCAGAATAAAGTAGTCTTCTCATAAAATTCAAGATATACATATTATTTGTCAGGTAGATATCTTTAATATACAATATTTTAATCAAAATCGTTAGAGCCATTTTTAAGAAAATCAAAATGTTCGAAAAAAGTTCCATGTAAAGGGTAGTTTGGAGTGATGGGACTTTTCTCAAAATCTTTGTGTCGCATCCCTGGAAGATACTAAACTTAAATACCAAGTTTGGTATTTTACCGACTATTCGTTTTTGAGTTATCGTGTTCACAGACACCACACACACACATGGACCTTTTTCGGAAAATACTTTTTTTGGATACAGGGGACCTTAAAACATATATTTCCGGTGAAATCTCGGAATCAAATTTTTTGGTGGAGTGCAATACCTTCCCTATATACTATGTATATAGTATGTGTAAAGAAAATAAAAATGAAAAGTTGGTTAAACAAATTTGGTATTTAAGTTTAGTATCTTTTTAAGGATGTAATCAAAAAATTTCAGGAAAATCCTCCGACCCCAAACTACCCTGAGGCATATGCTACTAAGTTTATTTGCTAGGTACTCAGTATGTAAAATTCAAGATAAACATTTTATTTGTAAATATCTTTAACATACAGCATTTTATTAAAAATCATTAGAGCCATTGTTGAAAAAATAAAAATTTTCAAATTTTTTTCCATGTAAAATGTATTTTCCTCAAACTTTTCATGTCACGTCCTTAGAAAATACTAAACTTCAACATCAAATTTTGTATTTTACAGACTTTTTTAATTATAATGTCCATGGACATGCATACGTGTGATATGTTTCCAAAAATGCTCTTTTTGGGTACAGGGGACCCTCAAGCATGTTTTTCTGGTGAAATCTTGGTATCGAAATTTTGGATGGAGTGCAACACCTTCTCTACCTACATACCATGTACTATGTAGAGAAATAAAAATGAATTAAATATCTTGAATTTTCAGGGAATAGCCTTGAAAGTCATTTTCTTTCTCTATGACTTTTGCATACCTGACAAACTTAAAATTGCATATCATAACTTTTATAGCTAATCAGTTGCATTACATTTTTTCACAAATTTATTTTCCAGGTAATCTGTCCATGCCTTCAGCATTTCTTGTGTCACCTGTAACACTTGAAATGGTTTTTGTTTTTGTTGTGTATTTCTCAAAATATTTTTCCAGGCTTTTGGAAGCTCCATCTTTTTATCATATTCCATATAGGGAAAATGGAGTCCAGCTTTTTCACGACACGTGCTTTGTAGTATACGTGAAATTCTTATTGTCCTCCCACTAAACCACAGAAAATATATATAATTCGAACTTTTTGATCTAAGATTTTAAAAAGGTGAATGAATGAAGAAACCTCACAAAGTCAGGATGTGTAAAGAACATGATAGTCCTGTGACAAGTGTGTGAATGTTAAACGAATACTGTAAAAAAAATACTTTTTTTATTTCAACAAATACCTCTTTATTTTCCACAAACTGATTACAATCTGTGCACAGTTAGCTGTCTTGTGTAACAATTCTGGCAAATAGTTTCTTTTCTATGTTTTTTGTGGCAATAATACAGATCACTACAAAATTCCCATCAAACTCATTCATTGTTGCGCACAATGCATTCCCAGTGAAAACTGCACTCTGGGCAGGGCTTTATTACCCCTTTTTATTTCTGTTGGTTATGTCACTAGAAACAGCCACACATGCAAAACCACTGCAGTGGCACAAACTCACTCAGGCTTAACAATGCATGGCTTTGGCATCAAAGAACCTTCTGCATAGGTGTAACAGTCAAACCTATGATCTCAAAAGAACTCACTGTGGCACAGGTATTCACTAATGCATGTGTATAACAATGGGTGCCAACAATCGGCTATCACTTACAGAACAAGCCATACATACGTTTAGCAATTGGCTACAGGGTATACTCACAATACATTGAGAATTGTCTCCCATAGTAGACATTGTTTGTCAATATGTTAGGCATTAAAGTATTCTTCTGGTAGACTATTGTTAGCCTCAAATTCATTCTAGGCAAATGCATTCCATTACAAATGGCTTGAACTTGATGTCTGCGCAAAGCATTATGAGTTGGTAATTTATATAATTCTTTTTCATCTGTAACAGGATGAAGGGTTTTTTCACTCTACGTGCAAATGTCAGCTCTATATAGCAATTTTGTGCTGAAGATATTGGTATAAATAACAGATATGAATATTTCAAAATGCTTCCTTAAACACAAGAGAAAACAAAAATTTCATTAAGATTAAATATTTTGTTGTTTATTGTTTCATTCATATAGCCCTCTTTAACATCTATGGTCATATCAAGGCTTTGCTTTAGAAACAGCTGTTGATGTTTATTTGCTGAACTGTGAGGTTTATTAACATTAGTTTTTGCCACTTTTTTAATATTAAGCACACATACATCCACTCTCATGAGCAAATTTCCAGACTCTATGGGGGATAGGGAATGATTGTAGTTAAAGAAAAATTCCTCGCTCCAGCTGGGAATCAAACCTCTGTCATGTGGGGAAGAAGCCAGAATGCCAACCACACAACTGCAGAGACAGTCTAGGACATTTTCTTTATGTTCAGACCATTGCTCAAGTATAATCTTTTGTAGCTGTGCAGGCTATAATGACCTTTTCTTCCAAAAAAAGGAAGCAATGTTTCTTCAATTATTTTCTGTACATTGTCATTCAGCTGTTGAATATTTAATGCAATGAAGTTGCATACTAGTATTCCATGAATTGAAATGAAAACTTTGTGATGAACATCATCTGCTCCCCTTACTCTAACCTTATAATGATAAGATGTTTTGTGGCATTTGTCTGTTTCTTCTAGACATGATATCATTAGGCTCTTAACCCCTTCAGCGATATGGATTTGAAGTAACATCCTATGTGACTGTTAAATAAGCCATTTTACCAATGGACAAAATTGGATAACTCCATTAAACAATACAAACCTTGACATCTGGATTTATGACCATGCGGTCTAATGATGATAGTAGTTAATCTATCAAACCAAGGATCACAGGATCAAATCCAGAAAAATGTAAGTTCTTCATTCAAGAAAATTGTGGAAAAGGATGGGGAGGGCCAAACTAAAGCAATTGGTGTGATGGTATAATTGGATGCTGATGGGTTTCAATGTAATGCAGATACATGCATTTTACCACCTTTTTTTTTTTTTTCTTGAAAAATATTCCCATACGGATTATAAGATCAGGCAATACTGCAGCTATCATGGTCCGATTGACCATGTAATGTAAGGCATGCCATGTGAGTGTTGACCATACTGGTATGGTGAGAGGTTCATGTCCCAAAGGAGCAAAATATTTTTTTATTTAACACCACACCTCCAATATTGAGTATCCTTGAATGGATTAATTTATTATAAGAGTTCACAATTAACTGGCTTTCTTTAGCATCTGAGCACATGTTTTAAATACCTTAATTTCTTATAATGGCAATCTTCAACTATCTCATGGAACTGCAGTCTGATTTTTTTCATATCGTTAGACTTCCCGTTTTTGGTCTCATCTTGTCTTCTTTCTTCAGTGTTCTTACTGAATTTCCTTTGTCCAAACTTTTTAAGCACACATCAAGAACAGAAAAGTAATAATCCTATCAACAAACATGGCAATAAATAAGCTGACAACAATGTATTCTAATAGGAAGAATCACATTTGTTTCCACGTGAAAAAGATTTGATAAATGGCAGGGAATCAGGGATGTGGATATTAGTCATCGTTTTTTTTCCCAGCAATATGTGTATATCAATATTTCTTCACATTACATATCTTCCCCCCTGTTATTCAGGAACTATGTTGCAAAATGAATTGATAGCTTTAGAACCTCAGAAAAGCTTCAGTAACCACTATGCAACTAAAAATACCAAAAAGTATACATTGATATTCCTTTACCTTAATCATTATTTGATTTTAATGTCCATCTCTAAAGTTACTGTAAACTTAATTCCTATAAAATAAAAACTTGATCTTTATTTGATCCAGGTGTATTTTATGATATCCATTTACATCAACTGTATTTTGGATTATCTGAATCACCTGGATCAAAATTAATCAGACATCAGAGATTGTAGTATTTGTAAGTTACCTATGAGGAATTATATCTCCAATATTTGAGATCACCTTAAAGATATACAGATACTTGATTCAGATGATTAGATTTAATGCATAATTGGTTATTTTGTCATAGTAACTAAACTGGTAAAAGCTCAGTAAGGTAAAATGAAGATCCATGCTTCAATTAAATGGCTATGGCATTTAATTTTTACTTTCTCTACAAAATCTCATGTTTTGGGACCTCCCCAAAAAAAAAAGCATTTTTAGAAAAATGTCCAAATGTGTGCCTGTGAGCAGCATAGCTCAAAAACGAAAAAGCTGTTAAATACCAAACTTGATATTTAAATGCAGTATCTTCCAAGGATGCGACACAAAAATTTTCAAGAAAATCCCCACTTCAAAATACCATTTACATGGAACAAATTTTGAAAATTTTTATTTTCTCAAAAATGACTACTGATTTTGATTAAAATCTTTTATGTTTAAGATATTTACATGACAAATAAAATGTATATCTTGAAATTTGTGGGAATAGCCTCTGAAGACCTCTTTATTCCGGTTGATTTTTAGGGAATTTTGCATGACTGGCAAACCGAAAGTGATGGCCGAAAACTTACTGCACAAAAAATTTTAGATCTCGATAAAACACAATTTATGTCATATATATATATATATATATATATATATATATTTATTTTTTTTTTTTTTTTTGTGCAGTTGGCCATTTTCGAGATATCCCTTGTTTTTGATTTCAGTTTTAAAATAGTTACTCTCATATGGGAACTTTTCAATGCTTGGCCATGCAAAGGATCGGATTTCAATCCGATATCAACCACAGTTTAAAACATTTTACTGTTGGTTTAGCCTAGTGTATTCCCTTATTTCTCTTCTACTTCTAAGGAACTAAGTAATAAGACTGTTTCTGATAATGTTTATCTTGATTAGCATGAAGTAGATAGAAGAATAAACTTATTAAAAACAATTTGTTACAGAGAAGTAGAGAAAGTCATGTGAATGGAGCACATCAGATTATTTTTAGATTGGTTCAACTTTCAAGCTTAATACTTACACTGGCTTGTATAAAAGTACAATTATCAACACACAGTAACCCTAGTGATTAATTATAAGGTACATTTTATAAGTAAATGTAATTTTTTTTTGAGAAATCATATCTCTAACATTTAAGACAGCAGTGAAAATTTACTGGGATACTTTAATCATCAGACAAGAAGATTTAATGCATGGTTGCTCAAGCAATAGGAGTGTTGGCACTGAGAGTCAAAGATCTGTAGTTCTAGTCCCAGCCATAGCAGTGGATTTTTCATGTCTTGTCAACTTTCTACCAAACTTGGTATTTTAGTTCAGTATCTTTCAAGTATTTGTCATGAAAATATTCAAGAGAATCCTTCCAATCCACCATCTACCTATTACATGGACAAAAATGTCTTAATGATTTTACTAAAATAGATTTAAGATTTTAATATAATAATTGTAACAATTTTCTACTTATCTTTTGGAATCTAAGATTTAAGATATTTGCATGACAAATTGAAAATTTTGAAGTTTCTGTAAATAGCCTGTAAAGTCAATCTAAATTAATTTTGAATAACTGTAAACTATGAGATGGATAATTTTACTACACAAAAATATAGGTCAAAATTTTTTGTGGAATTAACCATTCTGAGATATTTGTAGTTATTTGTTCAAATACTTTTTTTTTTCATGTGCAATTTATCTTCTTCTTGTCATGCAAACAGCTGAAAATTTCAAATCCATCACATATCCATCCATGTTTGAAAACATATAACTCTTGCTTTGGTTTAGCACTTCAACAAGATGTGTAATAAAAGCAGTTCTGCATATTTTTCAGTCAAAAAGATGTAGATAAAAGGAAATGATTTTATATAATAGTGGGAGGTGAGATTCACTGCAGAAACTGCATTCCAAAAGAAAGAATTACAGTTTCAAACAAGCTTGTTAGACAGCCCACAGCTGTAGAAATAATTTGAAAATGGCTAATACTACAATAAAATTTGACAAAAATTTTTCTCATTTATTGAGCTTTACATGTTTTCTGTGGTATGTTTTAGCCATTTGTAATGGTTTCAAAGTGTTGCAAAATTATACAAAATTCAATTAAAAAAGACTGTTCACAAAAAGTTGTTCTCCTTGCAAAAATACAAATCTAAATCAAAATGATCCTCCCTGTGGCTCCCTGTCATACCCATATTTATTCATGTATTAAAGGTTTGACTATTATCAAAGTTTGCATAGGATGTATTCTTCATTGCATTCTGAAATATTTGCAGCTATAATACTATCTATTATTAATGAAGGCCAATTAAACACAAGCAAGACAAGAAAAATTCAATGTCATTGACAGCATTCAAACCAAAGGCATGGAAGTATGTCAGATTTTAGGGCAAGAAAATAAATCTTCAGCTGTTTCTAATACAGATTGTTTTTATTGTATATTAAGTTTCTTAGCTCACAAAAGAAATGGCTAATAATTCAGACATTTAAATTAAAAGTATAAATAAATGTTTTTAAAAAATGTAAGGTAACAAAATAAAGTCAATAAAGCTACATTAATTGTGCACTATTAAGTAACTTTATGCGCTAACAAAAGCCAAAGACTTTGTAAGGTTTGTATGTCAAGTTGCTGACTATTGCTTTGAACACCTTATTCTAACATAATACATATGTTCACACATGTTAGGTTTTGATGCATCATGTTTGTGCTATTAACAACCTCCACGAATTTAAACCACTTTTTAAAGCTGCATAATTCTATCACTTCTGCTGGGTTTCAAACACAACAGCTTTTATTTACATACAACCATAAGTTCCACCAAAGAAGAAATATTTTATATTATAATTAAACATTAAATAACTATGGCACTTTTAGTAATACAAGAAAATATAAGTCATTTGTTTCTTTGAACTCAAACCTAAAGATATTTTGATCTGTTGTGACAATAGCCCCATGTGTTATATTCATAATGTTTGCTCCTCATTTACAGTGTGATAAATAAAAACTTAACATACTTGCCAAGCTTCAAACCTATGGAATGCTGGAACATGTGTTGAAAATAACATAACAAGAATAAACCGGTGTAAATGTGAGCAGAAGAATAAAATCTTGAGGGTAATTTGAGAAGCTCTCAGAAAATCAAAACGTTGCAGCAGTCATTTCAAGACAATAACTATCTTAAAATTTCAACAGAAACATCTGGCATTCCTTTTGTTCATAGGAACTTACAGTGAGTGTGAAATACTGGATATGCTTTATAGCAATATATTGCATCAGGATTCAACTAAAAAGATTTTACTACCATGGTGACCCTTCCATTTGCTTCTGCATTTATCAGTTCAAGAGTCATATTGACGACTTGTTAAATTGTGGGAAAATTAATAATTATGTATACATGAAAAGCTATATACAGTAAAACGCTCAAATATTAAATTTAGGAAGTTAGTTGTTTTAATACATTACACTTCTTTATTTTCTACTAACCATGATGTGAAACCAGTTAATGCACTTGATGAGTTAATCTGATTATATGGTATATGCTTTTCTGTGAAATGCAAAAATATGTTACAGAATAAGGATCCTATTGTGAATTCACACTCTTCCCCTGGATTCATCACCAGATGTTTTTACACTGACAACATATTTTCCAATTATTCACCGGTCTGTCCAGAGTTGAAGATGAAGCAAGTGGTCCCAAAAATGTAAAAACCTAACACAAATAAGTGCAATGTACTCTAAATTAAAATTAATAATTGTCGCCCTTGTGCTACAATATAAATACGGGCACCAGCACAACTACTTCAATATCAAAGAAGACAACTCTCCTACTTGTCTAAATATTATGCTTGGGGTCCTACACCCAGCATAATTGTGTAATAAAAACACAAATACATAAAGGAAGCTTATTAAACGTTTAACTAGGCAATTATAAAAATGTTTTAAAATAAATTTGTAATTTGCATCATTACCAAACCTAAATACGGAATATTAAGAAACTCCACTTATCTTTATGAATAAATATGAACAAACTCAAATTCAAAGGACTAGTGTCACAATTCTAATGCATCAGCTTCACTGTGACGCTTCATTTTTTACATCTAACTAAGGAATGTTGCTCTGTTAGCCTGGATGACAAATTCCTCCTGCAAATACCGTCCAACTCCTAAATGATAAAAGTGATGATCTTTAAGAAAGCATCCTATATATGGATCAAACCCTAAAAAGCAGTAATGACTGAAAGTACAGCAAACTTCTCAATTCTATGAAGGTTTTACAGACTAATATTTCTATGATAATATTGATGAGAAGTACACAAAAAACAAAATAATGAATATTGTATGTATTGTTTTAGATGCATACCACAGGCTAAACAACATTTCTTTTAAGAAGAATATGTCTTGTGCAATATTTAGATTACAGCTTAGACCACTTGTGTGGCATCTTGTGAGAGAGCTGCTAGATATCTACAGAAAAACATGTACAGGCAGAAGTTGGTGTTGTTTCATGAGGAAACATGAGCCCAGAAGCAAATAGTTGTGAAAAAAGAGAAAAAGAAGTGCATCTTTGTAATCAAATTAAATGAAATGCCCTTACATCCAACAATCACTAGTCAGTCCTGTACAATGACTTGCTACATCTGTAGCAACAAATGAACTGCATCCCTGTTGTTGGCCACTTGTGCTATGATATCCTCATAAAAGGCTTGAAAAAACAATGACTTCCATATCCTTGGACCAGATATCAAGCAGTAGGATGAGGTTTTCAGCCATTCTAATCAAATAGCAGAAAAAATAGTAGCTTATATATTTGTATATATCACAGGTTTCCAGTCCTAAGCACCTCGAACCTGTAATCAAGAACCTCTCATCCTTCATATCACAAAGTCAATAATTGCAGGACGCCAGTAAAGATTCAGAACAGACAATAGCACATTATAGACTGAAAAATGACTCATATCCACAGGTTTCTATCACCCTTCATCACATAATGGTTATTATTCTGCAGAAACAGTACATTGCAAGATGTTAGATATAATGGACCAAATACAAAATGATATGGAAAATTCTGCCCATCAGTCACATAGTTCTGCCAGCAGATGTACTGCTTGCAGCATGAAAAAGAACCAGATTTGAATATAATTAATATCTTCTTGTGAGCTTGTTAGGGGTAGCCAAATTAATGATTATGGGACTTGCATATACTATGTGAAGCATGATGGTACAGAAAATGTCTGTGCCAAGTTGAATTAAAAAATTGAGAACTTTTTACACCATGATGCATTTCTGTACAACTGAAAAAACATTTGTGGAGGGTACACAGCTTCAAGATTATCACATATGCTTTATTACAAATCGATTACTTGAGCTAATGCTATATGTCTTATTATTCATATAAGGCTTCAATTGGCTTCCATCTCTTGCCAAAGCTTGGGAAAGGTATTGCATCTGAGAAACACTTATTTTGCTCACCTGGAAGAATTTGTGATGGAAAGGAAGTCCTTAAGAATAATGTTAGACAAAGCAGGCTACACTGAAAAATGCCACCTTAAACAGTATTAGTTTTATGCTTTGTTCCAAAAACTTCTCAAATAACTCTCAGGTTTTAGGTGATTTTCTTAATATTTTAAACATCAACAAAATTGTATTCTAAATTAACCATGCTTGGTACTCAGACTAATGTTTTGGTCAAGTTTCCAAAGTAAGGTTTATACTATAACAGTATTATGGGGGCTCATTTATGTTTAGAGTGTATCATAAAAGAAATGACCACAACAACTGTATTAGAACAGGGAGAGACCTGTGACAAACACAGTGAGGAAGTTGGAGGGATGTTATGTCAAATAAAGTCCTCATCTGTGCACTGAATCAAGGTAATTTTAAAATAAGAAAGCTTGTTGTGTTATTTTATAATCTTGTTATACCCTTCTCACAGTATCAAATGGCTACTCTTGCTGTAACAAGAAACCCAAATAACATAGAAACAACAATTATATTAAAAAATAGCTACAATACTCAATGTGCTGTTCAGTTCTATTTGTAGTTGAAAGATACAGAGGATGGTAGCACCTGCCTATGGTAACAGCACAGAGGATGTCGTCATGGAAATTTCCTTCTCCAAAGAATTGTCACAACTCGCTTCTTGTTTTAATTTTACAGCAATGCATGCTCTAATGAATTTTACAAAACCTGAGCATACCATATTTATCATACTTGACAAAATTCTATATCCATGTGAAAATTGTTTTCTTTCTTCAACATGGAAATGAAAACAACAAAATACTTGTATTGCTGAACTGGTGTTCATTCACAAGGTTGATAGGCTGCCTACTTATAGAATGATCAAGGATATAATCTGGTAACTTTTTAACAAAATGTTTTCCCATCTGCTTCAAACAGTAAATAGAATACCAAGTTAAGGCATAATGGAGCCACAGAAAATGTCAAGTATTTGAATACCTGAACGAAATCACAAGTCTTTTATAATAATTTAGTAGAACTGAAACAATGGTAACAAAAATGTAATAAAGGAGTCTTATTTGTCATTGAACTGTATTCAAGTATACTTCCCAAAAATTCTAAACAAATTTTTTTCTTGGATTTTAGTGTATTAAGCTGCTCATACCAGGTATTTTCAGTCTATGCTTTGAGATTCAGGTGAGAGAAGTAAAAATAAATAAGAGAAATATTGATGCAAAATTCACATTTATGATCTCAAAGTTCATCCTCAAATTTGTGAATGTTGTGTAAGTGGTCACCATAATCTGTAGCCTCACTGCCGACAAATACTTCATGGTGTTCAAGGATCTCATCAAATGTTAGTTTGCCATCTTGATCATCATCAGATGATGAGAAGAGATGCTGAACTTCATCCTCTGCAACCTCTCTGCAATTAAATTTATAAGCAAGCAATTATAAAGGGAAAGTGCGCTACACATCACAGAGTCCATCTGGTGAAAAATTATTCACCTATATTTATGGCAACAAGAAACATTCAGTCTAGCTTCTATATTATAAAGTATATAGTTTTAATACTAGATTCAAATACAACTTAGATACACATTAATTCAATAAGAGTATTGATAGTCTCTTATCAGCAGTTAAGATTTCTTACATATCTTTTTTTTTAAAACCTGGTTTAAACAAAATACTTAAGTGTATATCAATTTAATTCAAGTTGCTTTCATGTCATGTTAACATATAGGGACACCTAACAAGTGTTTTCTAGATTGATTGGAATTTCTAAATTGTGATTCCACCAGTACATACCATTGTGACAAGGGATCAATTCATTGTCCACAGATGGCCTACAGGTTGAAATCACAACTTGCAGCATTTTGCCAACCAATCTTCTTTTTCACAATATTTAGAAACATGTCAGATGCACTTATTTCTGAATTTATGCTAGTTCACTTTGCCTGTTAAGGTAGATGTTCACTCTAAACCTTGCTGTGTCTTAGATATACAGTAATATTGGAGAGAGATAATATGGAGGTCTCGGACACTGCTAAATCAGTTTTAATAATTCTTTCACCACTGAAAAATGTTCTTCTATGAGGACGTAGATTAAAAAACATTTTCAAGTATCTTTAAATGCATGGGTTTGAGGGTAGTCATATTTATATAACACAATTTCAATTTAATTTTGCTAATATAAACATCAGAGGATTTTTTTACTTTCTCTACCTCGTACATAATAGGTAGAGAAGGTATTGCATTCCACCCAAAATTTGATACCCAGATTTTACAGGAAGTACATGTTTTGAGGACCACTGAATGAAAAATCTGATGTGTTCCATTCGCATATCCTTCTCTACAATAAATTATTGTTAAAATGCTTATTTTTCTATTTACTTCATGCTAATCAAGAAAAAAAATTAGCAAAAATGGTATTATTGCTTGCTTCCTTGTAAGTAGAAGGGAAATAGGAAGTGTCATAGGCTAAAGTGGTAGTCAAATCTTTAAAAAGCTGGTTTCTGTGCGATTGAAGTTCCTTTGTTTGTATAGCCAGGAGTTGACAAATTCCCGTATGAGAAAAGTATAAGTATTTTAAAACTGAAACCAATAACAAGGAATATCTCAAACACAGTCAACTCCACGAAAATATACATACATATATATATATATATATTGTGTGCTTTCACAAGCTCTGCATATATTTTTTAAGTAAGCTTTTGTCTATCTCTTATGGTTTGCCAGTTAAGCAAAATTTCATGAAATTCATCCAGAATGAAAATCTCTTCAGAGGCCATTCCCAGAAAATTCATAGTATGCATTTTATTGGTGATGTAAATGTCTTTAATATGTAATATTTTAATCAAAATTGTTACAGCCATTTCTGAGAAAATCAAAATTTTCAAATATTTTTCCATGTAAAAGGTAGTTGGGGTTGGGGTGCGTGTGTGCAGACATAGATAAAATGCCTTTTTAGGATTCAGGGGATCTCAAAATGCATATTTTTGGTGAAATCTAGTACCAATTTTTTGGGTGAAATACAATACCTTCCCTATGCACTATATTCATAGTACATGTAGAAAAAGTAAAAAATGCATGTTTAGAGAAAGGTCTATATGTGTTTTTGTTGTGGGAGTGTATGAACAGCATAACCCAAAAATGGTAAGTTGGACATATATTAAAAAGTGTGTGTGTGTGTGTGTGTGTGTGTGTGTGTGTGTGTGTGTGTGTGTGTGTGTGTGTGTGTGTGTGTGTGTGTGTGTGTTTTAGTATCATCTGAAGATACAACGTGATTAAGAAAATTCCCCCACTTCCAACTATCTTTTAAATGTAATATTTTTCAAAATGGTTGAGAACGGCAAAAAAACTTAATTTTTTGATTGAAATAACATTAACGATTTTTACATGACAAATAAAATATATATTTTGAATTTTCTGGGAATAGCCTGAAGTCCTCTTCATGGAATTTTGCATTATTTTGTATAACTGCTAAACAATATGCGATATACAAAAGAGTATTACATAACAGGTTTAGATCTCTCTATAATACACAATTTATTCCAAACAACTTTTTTTGTCACAAGCCTTTATTTAGATACCCGTCATTAATAGTTCAAATACTTTGTCATTCTTTAAAGGTTCTTCTGATATTCAGTTTTGTCTAATGATTTGTCATGGAAATAGTCTAGACAGCAAATGGCATCCAGTTCTTAAACATTTGACTATTGCTCTTCTCTTCTTATTTGTAACAAAACGTTTATTGTAGGTATTTCTGCAAAGGTGTATCTTAATTAAAATTAAGAAGGTTGATAAAGTCTTGTGAAAGCGACACATTAGACTTTTAATGACTCCCAACTCAAACAAGTAAATGTAAAGGTTTAATACCTTTGAAAACTGAGTTATGTGATGGAGGTTTTATATTTAATTTAACATTTAATAGTTTGTTCATGCTAAGCTATGTCTGATAGGTACAGTGTGTTCAGCCCTGGTTTTTACCAGTTATACTCATGTTTTACAATGGTTCCTTAATTCTAGTTGGTTGTGTCAACTATATTTTGTTCTTTAACTCTATTTAATGTTCATATATCCATTTGTTTTTCACTTTGTTTAAGAATTGTCCTATCTGTTTGCTATCTTTATGAAACATTTCAATCATGGAAAAATTTCTATCCTTCCTAAACCTTTTTGATAAACCTTTTTCTCCAAATTTCAGTTCCTTTACATTTAAATATTGTGTGTTCCACATCTTCGCTTCATCACATAAAGGACATTGTGTTTGTGGAATACCCTTCCTTAGATCTTAGATCTTTTAGTAATTTAAAAAAAAAAAAACTCAGGGAAAAAGCAACTGATTCATGAAAGATTCAAATCAGATATACACAAAATTTAGATTATATGTATTGCATGTACTGGTATGCATGCACATGAAATTTGATGAGCTTAACTGTAATAGCTTAAAAGAACTACAAGGAAACACTTTTGTTTATTTTAGATCCCCTTCATGATTACAGCTACATTCTTAACAACGGATTGTATTGTCTTATAGTATGTGTTTGTTATGTGTTCATTGTGGTTTGAAATATCTTGAAAAAAAATTAATATTACGCTTCTGAGGCTAGAAGCAAAGTGCTTAAACTACTTTCATCTCACGACATACCATGTCTTCATTTTATGCCAAGGCCACAACCACTTTACATACATATTGGCTGAGATGGCAGTGATCTCGGTATAATGCCACTATGCAGAAGCAGTGCAGGAAGTGTCAAGGGTTAGCTGTCTCAGTCTTTAATTTGTCTTGTGAAGTGTTTCGATAACAATAATGTGTGTTGTGTCTGATTTCCTTAAGAATGTTATTTTCTTATTAGTCCATCAGAAATGCCTGCCAAAAAATTCACACCTGAACAGCATATTTTTATGTATGATGCATACGTGAAAAATGGATCATGTAGACAGGTGCATAGACAATATCAGCAGCAATTTCCTGGTTTTTCAGTTACAGGTAAAGATGTTTAGTTAAATTTAGAACGGGATCACTAAACTAAACCAAAGTGAAAACGGCATGTTCTAACAGAAGAAAAGTTAGATGAAATTAGTGCTGCATTCGAACACTCGTCTAAAAAGTGTTTCAGCCATGTTACATAGCAAGTGGATGTTTCACAAACCTCTGTTCATGCAGCTACTAAACTTTTTAAACTGAAACCCTACTTTTAACTATAGTGCAGCAATTATGAACATTATGCAAAGAGAACTTACGCATGAGAACAGTAATTTCATCCAACGATGTCAAGAATGTCTTCGTACAGATGGTCACCACTTTCAACAACTTATAACAAAGTAAATTAGCAACACTTATGAATAAGTAATGAAGGAGTTATGAAATGGAAAACCCTGCAGTGTAGTAGACTGTGTATGGAGTACACATTCGCATGATTTTTGGCCTGAGCATAAAATGATGGCACTGTATTATGAAGGAAAATACAGGTGAAAGAGAATAAGTACATGAACACACTGTAAGTTTTTTCTTTCGCTACAACATTGCTGCAGCGTGCTTGTGCCCGGCTAATATTCTACTCTATCCATTTAAAGCATTCAAAACATGAAAAAATCTTATGAGCTATGTACATGGTTCCCAAAATTATGTTCATTTTAATTTTTCAAAAAGAAAATAGAAACACAAAAATTTGTAGTTTAGTAAAGTAACAGATAAGAGAAGTTTGGAGATGTCAATTTGTGAATACAAATTCATCCTAGATTAATAACATATTTGAACTCTGTTGCAACATGAGACTTATATTATTAGAGAGAATTATATGAATAGATGCACTGTTTTAAGATGCTATTATTGGTTATCTTGAGATTCCATGGCTTGAGAGAGAGAGCCAGGGCTGAAACCAAATTATGAAGACCGTAATTTTGAATCATTTAGTACTTGAAAATAAATCAAAACTTACTCATCACTTGGAACCACCCAAGAGAGGATCTCTGCTTCACTTAATTTGCCATCATCATCTACGTCAAACTCTGCATCAAATTTCTCTTTCTCAACCAACAGCCATTCCTTGTCACGAGCTTTTGCTGTAAATAAGATCAAAGTTGTAACAGTTTTTTTTGTAAAAAAGGTGCAATTCTATATTAGAAATAATATAGAATTGCGATACATGCCAAATTATCCAAATGCCAAAATGTCATTGAGACTCATTGCAGATTCAATAGCCAAATACTTGACAAAATTATAAAGAAGGTTATTTTTTGTACAAATGGTGCAGATTAGAGATAATCCAGAATTTCTATACCTCCCAGATTATACACATATCAAAGAGTTTGTTAACACACATTGATACTGCAGATTCAATAAATAAAGGCAAATACCTTTATGCCTCTAATTGATCAATCTAATTGAAAAATATTTATTTTACAAGTGAGCCATACTCTCCATTCCACAGTTTGTCAATAATACAGGAGTCGAAAACTGAGTACTAAGAATGTGCTGCTTTTGCTGCATCAAAGTTTTTGGCTGGTATTTTCAGTTTATGTATAAATGTGTTTGGAAGGTACAGGTAACAATAACCATTTTTCTCCATGATGCAGCTTAACCAATGAAGACAAAAGACCAAAGTTGGTACAGAAAAATACAGCAGTTACATTTGACTAGTTACTATTGAAGTAATTCCAAAGTAAGCAATTTTTTGAAATTTCTATTTGACCTTCCTTACTTTAAATCAAAACAATTTTTTATGGATGAAATAATGGCATTGCTTACTCAGAAAGATAAGCAAATTGCTGATTTCTGTGACTATCCTCTACAATACTACATCACTAAAGAGTCATTGTTTCCCCCTAAGATTTGGACATAATATATTGTGATTATGCACCGAATGAACATACCCCTGACTTGCCAGCCTGAAATTTATACACATGAATGAGTAGTCTGCTTTCAGTCATAGAGCAATTGTTATATGTGCATGGTTGGCTTCTTTTCTTAGTTCCAATGCCTCTGTCACACATGTTTGAGAATTTAGCACTTGAAGACCAGCCACCGTATATCAAAGTCTTGGAATGTCACACCTGGGTGCAATGGACAGGTGCTAGAATGACCTCTACTTTTTGGAACTATCTAACCACGTCATCAACAGCTATAAAAGGGAGATAGCAAGCCCCAGTTTTCATGAGACATTCAGGGTATGCAGGCACAGCAACCATTGAGAGAGAGAGAGAGAAAAAAAACTGTACTGCAGAATTGTATTGTGTCAACACTGAAATAAAGATATGTACTTTTAATACATTTTTCCAGCAATGATCTGTTTTATTGCTTGCACCCATACATATTTCTCCTAATTAAGAACTTTCAGAAGATCCAGTGCTATACTTACATTAATCCTTTTAGTGCCAATCATGATCTAATAGCGATTCGAAAACTCTGCGAAAATTGCCGATCACAATCTAATTGTGATGCTGTTTTTATACGTTTTAACTTTTTCCAGCAGGAAAAAGTCATTGTCATAGAGAAAGGTTTTCTGGAGTGTTTCACGACCTTATCTTCACTTCAAAGCCTAAATTAGCTCCAAATTTAATTTCTCTAGCTGCTGTTTATGTATGCTGTTTCAAACTGGAGTAGTCTAGCTGAAGGTTGCAAACCGAAGAGAAAATAAGAGCTGCAGTTAGCAATGCATTAGAAGAAAGCGAGTGATTTTTAATTTAAGACCATGATGAAAGTGTTTCTGACATTGACATAAGAGAGAGAAAGTTATATATTCTAGCTTCAGTGATGAAAATACATCCAATAACAATGGCCCTCTATGCATGCAAGTCCTCTGTGTACTTATCAAAGTGGCTTTACAGAGGTGTAACCAGACAATGAATCCAGTTTTTAGCATCCCTATAAATTGTGCTCAAAAGCCACTGAGTGGATTAAATGTTACCAACAACAACAACAATGGGTGCAAACAGAAGGATAAAAGGACAGTAAGAGAATGAGTAGAACATCTTCCCTGTTTACTGAAGATGTACTTAAACTCAGCAGATCCCAAATAAACCTGATAAGGTAAATTTTATATATATTATGAACTAGATTGAGATTTATTTCCTAAATAACAGAGTAAGATTATTTACATTATGGAAGACAGAACCAGTTAAGGTGTTTAAATTTTGCAAGATGGGACTATATTAGATTATTTACACTTTGAAAGAAGGAATAGACTGCTTCTTGGGATATGTGATCAATTTAGGTTTTGAAAGTAGAAAATGGGACCAAGATAAGTGTGATAGGCAATTGTATAAAAATTGGTCTCTATATACTGGCCCTAAAATTGCATATATCCATGACAGCACAAGGAACAATAATGGTTGTACTTCAAAAAATCTGATGTATTCCATTCACATGACTTTCTCTACATCTCTGCAACAAATTATTGTTAAAAAGATTGTCTCTATTATGTTAAGCGAGAAAAAAATTAGCAGAAAAAGTCTTATTACTTGCTTCCTTGCGAAATAAGGGAGTACCATAGGTTAAAGTGATAGTCAACAGCTTGTTGCTATGTTCCTTTGTTTGTATGGACAGGAGTCGACAAATTCCTGTATGAGAAAAGCATGTTTTTTAAAGCTGAAACCAATAATAAGGAATTATCTCAAAAACTACCAACTCCACAAAAAAAAATATGTATAGCAAATTCTGTGTTTTAACATGCTCTACATTTTTTGTGTTGTAAGTTTTTGTCCATCTCTTACGGTTTAGCAGTTGTGCAAAATTCCAGAATAAAGTAGTCTTCAGAGGCTATTCCTAGAAAATTCAAGATATACATTTTATTTGTCAGATAAATATGTTTAATATACAGTATTTTAATCAAAATCGTTAGAGCCATTTTTAAGAAAATCAAAAATTTTGAGAAAAGTTCCATGTAAAGGGTAGATTGGGGTGGGGGGAATTTTTCTCAAAATCTTTGTGTCGCATCCCTGGAAGATACTAAGCTTAAATACCAAGTTTGGTATTTTACTGACTTTCCATGTTTGAGTTGTCATGTTCTAAGACACACGAACACACACACACACACACACATGGACCTTTTTCTGAACATTTTTTTTTTTTTTGGTTAGAGGGGACATATATTTCCGGTGAAATCTTGGTATCAAATTTTTGGGTGGAGTGCAATACCTTCTCTATACACTATGTACATAGTAAAAGTAAAAAGTAACAATGAAATATTAATTATTGAAAAATTTAAACCAATTACAAGGCTATCAGCAATGAGTGATATCAAAAAAGATATATGAAATAAACTATGCATTTTACAGCTATTTGCATTCTTTATGTAGTAAGTTTTTGTCTATTTCTTATAGTTTACCAGTTATACAAAATTTATTCCAAATGAAGAGGACTTAAACAATTCAAGATATACATTTTATTGGTTACTGAAGTGCAAGTTGTAAATATACAAACATCAGAATGTAAACACATATCTACAAATATGTACAATGTTAGGTGACTCTTAAGTTCCTGTGAAATCTGCAAGGATAAAGGTTATAAGATTTGCTGCTTTCCTGACTTAAAAAAAGCCTAGTCACAATGCGAACTGGAACAGATAAACATAAAGGTAATATGGGTATATGCAGATACAAATAATATTGGACAAATATAAATGGCATAGGAGAATATTGAATTTTGATGCACTGTATTTGGTCAGTCACATAAGTCAAGATTAATGAAAGATTGATAAGTAGGTTTAATATAAGCAAGAAAAAATCTGACATGTTCCATTCACATGATTTTCTCTACATCTCTGTAACACACTACTGCTAAAAAGTTTATTCTCATATATACTTCTTGCTAATTGAGATAAACATTAGCAGAAATGGTATTACTTGCTCTCTTTTAAGTAGAAGGAATAAATTTGGCTAAAGTGATAATCAAATCTTTTAAAAAGCTGGTTGCCATGAGGATGAAATTCATTTCTTTGCATTGCCAGGAGTTGACAAATTCCCATATGTAAAAAGTTTTAAGTATTTTAAAGCTGAAACCAATAACGAGAAATATCTTAAAAATGATAAACTTCACAAGAAAAAAAAAAAAAAAAAAAATATATGACTTAAATTGTGTGTTTTAACAAGATCTATATTTTTTGTGTAGTAAGCTTTTTTCTATCTCTACGGTTTACCAGTTATGCAAAATTCAGCAAAATTCACCCAGAATAAACATGTCTTCTTAAGCTATTCCCATAAAATTCAACATATATATTTTATTTGTGACATAAATGTCTTTAATAAATGGTATTTTAATAAAAATTAATAAGAGCCATTTTTGAGAAAATCAAAATTTTCAAAAATTTTTACATGTAAAGGGTAGTTTGGTGTGGGGGTATTTTCTCAAAATCTTCGTGTCGCATTCTTGGAAGATACTAAACACTTAAATACCAAGTTTGGTATTTTACAGAGTTTTTGTTTTTGAGTTATCATGTTCACAGACACATGGACACATGCACATGGACCTTTATGAGTAAAAGCATAGCCCTCTGGATTGTTGCATGCATTTGCCACTATTAACACTGCATTATGATCCAATAAACTAATGCTTTTGTTCACCTTCTCGCAACTCTGGAAGCTTCCTTGCCAGCAGGTTGAGAGAAGCCACCTCTTTTGAGAACATCCACCTTTTTTGAGGTGGCTAGGTTTGGAGAGATGGCCAAGGCAGTCAACAGTTGAGTACAGTTGAGCGTCTAAGCAATAAATAAAGAATTTGAAAGCAACTGAAATGGTCATTTTGATACATTGATAATGGATGGAGATGGTAAAACATTACTGGTTGAAATCAAGACCATGAAATCCAGAATGGAGAAGATGGAGCAGAAAATGAAATCTAGATTGGAGAAGATTGCAGAGAAAATGGAATTCAGAATTGAGAAGATGGAGAAAATGAATCCAGGAAAGAGCTGCTTCTGTTGATAAATGAAATACCAACAGTGAATTCTGCGATGGAGAGGATTAAGACAGAGCCTTGTACCAAAACTGACAAGCAACTAGCTGGCATGCAGAACATGGAAGAGCTTGGTAGACCTTGACCAATGAGTTAATGCTTTGGAGGACATTGGCAAATAGCATAATGTCCTGGAGAGAAGAACCAACAACATACCAAGGAACTGAACACCATGATGGAAGAATGCTAACAGAAGACTAATGGACCAGGAAGGTATGCATCTGTATGCATCAAGCCACCAAACATCAACCTTTGAAGTCTTCCGCCGACAATTTGCCATTACATCACAGACTCTACCATGCAACTAGCCTCCAGGAATGGGCAGTAGAAGTATTAAATGTAACTCCAAAGCCAGTGATGTCCAGATAAATCTGTAAGATACAAAGAACTGGCTCAAGTACCATTGGATGACCGTAACCTATCACAATCAGCTCAAGTCAAAATTGCAACATCCAGGGGAAATGCTGAAGGAGTGTGCCATGGCAAGTGAGCTGGTGAATAAACCTGGTGAAACTCCTGCCAGTTATGTATCCTAGGATGCTGCCTAGTCCTTTGTCAAAGGGATGTGTGATGCCAATTACGACAGTGCCTGATGCTTAAAGACTATGAGACTATACACAAGACACCAATGGATGCATTAAAGATGGAGGTGGTCAAGATTAAAGCTAATCCACCTCAAAGATAAGTATTTACTGTGACTGAGACAGAGGAATAACTTATAGATGACTAGCATCAAACGATATGTGTTGAGAGTGTCCCCAGCCAGGATACATACAGAATGACTGTCCATAACCAATTCATCTAGCATATGGGGAAACAAGCCAAGGAGGAAGTAAGGGCCATATTCACTATCCCCTAAAGAGATGTTGTGTGCCTTGGGCAGAAGAGAGAATGACTGCTTAATTGCAGATTTGGATAAACTGAATGCTGTGCTGCACACTAGTGGACACAGGTGCAGCTATGACTATTATCAGACTTAGTGTAGTGAAGGGCTTGTTCTATACAAGGATCATTCTGTTCAAGGCTTATCATTGGTCACCTTCCAACCTGTATGTAACCAAAAGAAAATGCATGAATGAAACCATTTATGCAAATGATCCCAATTAACATGAAGCAGATGCAACAACAAGCTTATATAAGTACAGTTTCTAGAATAGTAGCTAGAGAAATTCACATTAATCTAATATCAAATTTTCACTTCACCAGTTTAAACAGGACTTACAAAAATTACGTTCCCAGATTTTCATCTTTATAATACAGCAACCTTATGATAATTAAGTCTGAAATGACTGCATCTAAGTGCTTCAGAAAGAAATAATTAAAGGATATTGTAGCTTAAATACAAGAGGGATTTGAAAGTACATAAAGTATGTGCAAGCTTGTTACCTTGTAACTAAAAAGTAATTGAACCAGTGACAATGACAGAAGCAACATGATAAGTTTTTTTTTTTCATTTATTTCATTACTTGTTTAAGAGCTTTCAAGTCAAATTTTAACCTTCAAATGCTTTAGCCTAAGTATCTGGGAGATACTCAAGAATAACAATGTAAATTGACTCATCACTTCATAACTTTACAATTCTGAATTGTTTCAACATTTAGAAAAAGATATAGATTTTTTTTAAAGTAGTTATACATGAACTTATAATAATAGGACACTTTAATGTAAGGATAAGAGAAATGGAGGTGACAAAGTGAAGACAAAAGCAGAAGCTCAGATGCAATTAAGATAAGGTTGTAGATAAAGATAGTAAAAATGTCCAGGGTTCTGTGAATTAAATTCATTGGACATTCTAAATGTGAAGTATGGAGAGTATGTGGTGAATTTTATATTCATAAATAATAATGGCCCTAAGTGCAATAGACTATAATTTATGGCCTGGTAATAGTTAATTAATAAATAATTTTAAAGTTTTAAACTATGTTTGAATATTGGTCACTTTCCAATAGCAATGGATGTTAGGGTTAAAGTTGGTCAATTAGTGTTGAAACACCAATAACAAAACGACTGCCATCATGAACATAAGAGATTTAAATGAAAGGAAGAATGTAAGAGTAAATTTTTGCAATAATTGTACTCTTAATACAGGCATGATCTGTCAGTTTGGAAACAGAAGCGGAAATAAAATACACAATGAGTTTACTAATTTTTGTAATGTTATGGGTAGGTGATGAGATGGAATTGAAAAAGAGGAATAATAAAATTACGGAAGGGTGGATTGATGAAGAATTTAATAAAATAAAACAATAATGAAACAAAGATTAGTAAAATAGAGAGAGATAGAAAAAAATTTCTCTAAATATTATTATATGGAAAGTAAGAAATACTATTACGAACCGATTCAAAATAAGACAAAGTGGAACCTGGAAAATATTAATAAAATAATTAATATAACTAGCAATAAAAATACAAGTAAAAATGGAATATGAGTCAACATACTAGTGCTTCCATATATATTTCAAGTGGATTGGTTAGATTATTTTAAATATCTCTAAGAAAACTCAGGGTGAATAGGAGCTAGGAATATTAGTTAGTAATAATTTTGTAGAAATATTGGACAGTGAAATAAAAAAGGAAGAAGTGATAGAAAGAATTAAACTGCTAAAATAAATCAAAAGCAATACATGATATACCAACAGAATCTTTAAAGCAATGGTGCACAAACAGGGATACAGTAGAATATATTCAATTCAATGAAACCAACCCATAAGGGGTTCCATGCCAGTTCTCCCCATTGGTTGCCTCCCCAGGTGGCGGATCGGGGAATGCCTCCTAGATATACGTGGTACCCAGGAAATAAAATACTTGGGGTGGACCAAAACTGGCAGAGCAGGTAGATGTGACTCGAAAGTCGAGGTGAAGACAAAACATTCAGGGTAAATGCCCGAAAAGTATCTGCGAGTTCAGGAAGTGGCAGCCCTACTACTGAACTAGCTCTGCGCAGCGTTTTTACTGTGCCTCAAAATAATAGACGATTATTAAAAAAGGACTATCCTGCACAGATAATATATTTTCTATTAATCAAATTATCGAAAAGAGAAGAGCATATAAATTAGAAACACATATAGCCTTTGTAGATTTAGAAAAAGCTTTTGATAAGGTAAGCAGATATTAGACAAAATATTAGACAAAATATGCAATATTAGACACAACAGGATATCCAAAACAATAGATGTACTCAGAAATATAACAAAACAAAAATAAAAATAGTTTTAGGAAATGGACAATTATCACAAGATATGATAATTAATAATGGTTTAAGATAAGGATTTGGTTTATCTCTGATTTTATTTAATATCTATATGGACGATATTCTCAGAAAATTAAAAGATGAAATACCATTAGGAATAAAAATAAATAAAAGTAATGCCTTAAATATGCTACTCTTTGCAGATGACATGATGTTAAATCAAGACACAGAAGATAAGCTGCAAATAAGTATGTACAAGTTACAAAAATTGATCCAGGATTATGGTTTAAGTACATCAGTAGAAAAACCAAAGGTTAGCATATATAGGAAAACATATAAATGATAACAGTGCTAGAACAGGTGGGAAAATTTAATTAATGTTACCTTTAAAACAAACAATGAAGAAATAAATAGTAAAGTGAGTAAGTTCCAATATATTTGTGGAGTAATAGCTCATACCTTGAAAAGAAAAAACCCGAAAGGATACAAATCTAAAATTCTATGTGACAATGGTTGTTCCGGTTTTATTATATGGTTCGGAGACATGGACACTTAAAAAGAAAGATTGGAGCCAAATACAAGCGGCAGAAATGAAATATTCTGAGCAGTAAAAGGATGCACCAGACAAGATCATATTAGAAATGAAGACATAAGGACAGAATTAGACATATTTTCTTTAAAAGAAAAGATACAAATAAGTAGAGAAAAATGGAAAAGTCATTTACAAAGAATGGATAACTCTCGCATTCCATTTCAGTATACGAATATAAACTTTTAGGTTACAGAACAATAGGAAGAGCCAGATGGGAAGAATTATGAGGCCAGAACAGGAGAATTCTCCTACACCATGACGAGATGATGATGATTATGATGAAACCAAAATGATATATAGCACAGAATTGGAGATAAGAAATATACACCTGACATGCAAAGGCAATTACAGAGGAGTGGCTTTATTATCTAATATAAGATATATTTTTACTGGTAGATTATAAAATTGGATAGATCAATATAACATACAAAATGAGGAAAACAAAGCTATTTTTAGAGCTGGTCAAAACCCATGCCGTTCTTGCTCGTTACTTGTAAGCCACGCCACTCTCGAGAGTGTGGCAACAAGAGTCTTGTATATTGAGAATTAGTGCTCATGAGCAAGGCGACTCGAAAATTCTCCTAACTACAGGCTGAGTAGTTGACATATGATCTGTGGAATAAATTGTTTACGTAATAACTAGGGACCGGATTTTTAGGTTTTAATCTATTTTCCCCCTTTTATGTTTCAAGCGGTTTGGGTGCTAATCTTATTCAGCCTAAAAAAGCTAAAAGGGACATTAAGACCTAAAACTTGCTAAACTTAAGTTTTGTTTTTTTTTTAACTTCAGTATAAAATTTATCATTTTTGCTTCAGTTCATTTGAACAAACAATTGTTGTTAGCAATTCGTTTAGTTTTGTTTTGAATGTACATGTGGGGTTATCCAGGGAAAGAATGCTCTTGGTATACAAATTGCACGAATGAAGTATGCGCCTATGACATCTTGCGATGTTGAAAGATCTTTATCTGCCTTTAGGAATATATTAAAAAACAACAGAAAATTTGCAAATGCGGCTGGTTGTGTATAACAATAGTGCTGCCAAGTAAACTTTATTTTATGTGAGTGCTATATATTAAAAACATGTGCTTGATATGTTAATTACAATGTTCTAGCACACGTTTACTGTGTAATAGATTGTTTTAAATTACTGTACATATTAATAGCATGCTTCCGTGAAGTAAAATACTTGCTTAAATAGCTAGGAAAAGGCAGGAACATTGTTTAAAAGCCTAGAAAAAGCTAGGAAAATTGTTTATAAACCTAAAGAGGTTAAAAGAAGATAAAGGACTAAAACTGCATTTATAAACAGCTAAAAATCTGGGCGCTATTAACAACACAAGATGACTCATTGTTTAACAGCACATATGTATATCCAAACGCATTTACATCAGCAACATTAATGTTAATGACACATCTATCATTTGTGTTGCTATGTATAAAACTTATATTCAAACTTCAGATAAAACCGAAAATAGAATTACTTCATGCAACATAAACTTCTTAGGGGTAATAAAATATTTACATACTGAATTGTAATAAAAGTGGACACCACATACATTTATATCTGCAGATTCTGTGATACCACATTTCGTTTTTAACCTGTTCTCTAGTGTGAGTTATTTAAATGTCATCCCTGTCTTGGTAGGCTATTTAAATCTCAAATCATTTAAACAGATGAAATAATAGAATTTACAGATCTTAGGCAAATGTTGCTTTAGTATATGTTCTTCTCGTTTAGATAAACATGCATAATTTTATCAACTTTTAGCCCATTTTAACACTTTTAAACACAATTTCCTAAATACATACCTAGTCTTTACGATGATGATAATAATAATACTAATAATAATAATTTTTATTGTCATTGAGCTGTACAGCAATAGACGTCACAAAATTACAAAAGCTTTATACAATCTTCTCAGTAGAACAATATGTTTACAAATAAATTACTAAGATATAATGAGTATTTACAATATTTGATAACCAAGCTGCTATACATGAATAAAATTGCTTAACTATTTCCCATCCATACAAAATTCTAAAGAACAGAGTGATTGATAAATTTAAGAAAAGTAAATACATAATATCTTATAAGGTAACAACATCAAAATCATTTGAGAAGCAAATTTACTTAGCATGTTTTGAGTAACATTACCTTTTAAAGTATTCCTGTACTGAGTAATAAGGTTTAGCCACTAACCATTCATGGAGCTTATTCTTATAGCTTGATCCTGATAATTGTTTTATTTCTATGGGTAAATTATTGTAAAGTTTTATACCTAATATTTCAAAACTCTTCTGGGATGTGGTTAGCCTGTGGTATGGCATATTAATATGTTGACCCCCCTCTAGTATTGTATGTATGTATATTTTGTCTATTTTGGAATTCAGGTGACTCTTTTTGTACAGTAATATAGTGTAAATGTATACATTTATTACAGTCATTACTTTTAGTTTAATGAATAAAGGTTTGCTGTAGAATCACCTGAAGGAATGCTATAGATTAAGTCTAATATGTTATGTCTCGATGCTGTGTTGGCTTGCACCCGTCAACACAGTTTGTGACGTATCAGTGCCACATATTTCTGCAGCTGCTGTGATCTTGAATAAAATGAAACTGCCTAGCGCTGCGATTTATAAATGGAATAGTACTTCTTCAGTCATCCTCTACAAATGTTTTAGGGTTGCCAAGTTATATGACGTGCAAAATTTAGTTTTTATGGATGACTGATTTTTTGACGGATATTATTAGCAATTATTAAGTAATATTATACTGATTTTCTTTAGAAAACCTGTCACGGATGTAAATCTTTGTGTACCTACAAGACAGTGTCTGTTAAGCAATGTAACAGCTATCTTTTATTTAGAGCTAACAGCAACAAACTTCTCGGATGACTGAACAACTCCGCAAACATGACACTGTGGTATATGGCAACATGTGCTTATCAGAATGAATTCTGAATTTAGCATAGTGAATGCAGTGCTAATGTGTTCTCCTTTTTAATTGCCTAATGAACAGAAGGCTTTGCGGTATTACAGCATTTTAGAAAAGAATGGTTAAATAATGAACAATTAAAAGAATGTTTATTAGATGTACCAATATTGTCAATGCAATGTAAATGTGCGCTTGTCAGATTTATTTTTTCAGGGAAAAAATAAGAAACATCTAAAAGCAGCTGAACCCTCTTTAACTTTACAGTCAAAAATACATTTCAGCCTATTAAAGACACGTATGAACCTGCAGTTGCAGAAGCTGTTCTCACGTTGTTTGTAGTTAATCACTTCCCTTCATCTTTCAGATCTGACCAAGAAATAATTTGTTCCAAAGTGCTTGAGTTTTAATTTTTACTTTTGAAAGAAAATACACAAATTACTAATTTTATGGATTTTGACAGATTTTTATGAGATGGTCTGATGAAAAAAATGATCATGTGTTGGCAACTCTGGTGAGCAACACACACAACCTGATCCAGCGGATAATGTTTATTGTAATATAATGCAAGTCAAAATAAACATATGCACTGCTTTCGGTTATTCACCTTCATTTGATAGCTGAAAGGTGAATGTAAGTTACAAGGTCAAGGGGAGATGTAACATATAATTACAATGGGTATCTCTTTACTTTCTGAGTAATCAAGTAGCACAGAGGAGAAGCGTTTACACACCAACCAAAGTGTTTAAAACAAACCTATGCCAGGAAAAAAGATTTTGTTCTACTCAAATAAATGTGCTTAGATTAAGGCGGATAACAGAATTACTGCTTTAAATAATATTTACACAGTGATTTATAACAAAACTATAGTTCATTTGCATTCTGACTCTGCGAGTTTCCGCGCATTACACCGCAGTCTTGCTATTACGAGACTCGTGACTCTTGCGAGTAAACGAGAATCTTGTAAGCTCTCTTCCTGCCAGCCATATGTCCAGCTCCTCTACTGGTTGCAAGAGGCGCAGTAGTGCCAGCGAGAAATGAGAGAGACTGAAAGCTGACTTGACCGGCTCTAGCTATTTTGATAGCTAGTTTCATAAAGGAAAAAGAGTTATTGACAACATTCATTTTAAAGACTTTAATAGATGATAAGTATTTTAAAAAACTTGGCTTTTGTAGATTTGGAAAAAAGTATTGATCAAACTGAAATGTAGTCATTGTGGTTTAAGCTTTCAGATAAAGGGATCAGTACACAAATGATAGAAGTTTAAAAGCTCTTATGTAAGGAAATGCTTTTTCTACAAACTTTGAGGAAGGGTCAACAACTAGAGAAGTAAGAGAAAAAAAAAAGGCTTAAGACAAGTATGTAAACTAAGTCCAGTTCTGTTTATTGATGATATATTGTAAAACATTAAGAATAACAATTTTATGCAATAAACAATATGGAGATTTCCAGTGTATTTTTGCAGATTATTTGGGAGTTGATTCTATTACAGGGATTGGTATAAAAACATCTTTGCAGGAAATTGTTAATATTCTTCAGAATGGAGCCTAAAAGTGTACCAAGACAAACCACAATATTTAATATGTAAGAATTGAGGAAAGTTGAATAAATGAAAAAATTGGAAGAAAGAAAATAAATATAAGGTGGTGCATGATTTCACTTATTCAGGGTTAAAAATGTATGGAGGGGCTAAATAGGAAAAGCAAAAAAGATTAGTACCAGCAAAGGGAAAAGTAGCTATGCCAATCATAAAAGAATGTCCTTTAAAATACCATAATGGAAGTTAAATGGCTGGAAAGAATATGTAATACAATGGTCAAAGCACGAATGCTTTGTAGTACTAAAATATATGAAATGAAAATTTTTGGGAAACTGTGGATAAAGTACACCCATCATTTTGATAGGAAATTTTTAACTTACCAACTACAATTGAAAATTTGTTGAGTCAATTTTGTAACACTTCACTTACTTTTTATTTTGGAAAACATGTGCTTCCATTGTCAATTCCTTTTGCTGTGGTGGTTGTCTCTATCCCTGGTGGTGGTTTGATGAATCTCTGTATCAGTAGGTTGCCTGGAGAGATTTCAAAATTGAAAATGCGGTTCTTGTTTTTCCAAATATATATGTTTTCCCAAACTTTTAATTCTGTCTTCCTTGTGATGTTTTTGAGTATTTTTGGGCTTCTATTTATGGTGTGTTTCTCTTTCCAAAAATGCCAAGCTACCGCAGATTTGTCTTCTTGTTTGAGTTTAATATTTCTGTGGTGTTCTTTTGCTCTTGTTTTTATATTTCTTTTTGTTTAGCCGATGTAGATTTTTTCACAGTCATTGCAGCTGAACTGACATATTCCTGGTTTGTTTTCTTGTGGGATATCATCTTTTAATTTAGAAGTTAAAATGTTTTTATGGAGTAATTGTTTTTTGGGGCTAGAGTGACATTATGTCATTTGAAGATCCTCTGGAATTTGTAGAAAGTTGTAGGGTGGAATGTGAACTTCTTGTAGATCTTGTTTTCTTTCTGGTTTTGAGTGAGCGTACTGACTGAAACATGTTTTCCGAAATAAAAAGTAAGTCATGTAGTGTTACAAAATTGACTCTACTAATTTTCAATTGTTAAAACACATCACTGTCACAAAGTCCACCAAATATCAGTAATAATTACCAACTACAGTTAACAAGAAAAGGTTTGATTATGGAGAGAGTTTTAAAATATTGGCACAGGATTTTAAACCTAAATGATGAGAGCCTAGTAAAACAATGTTTAATATACCAAAAATCATGTTTAACTAAGGGGTGACTTGAGTAGTGTAATTAAAAGGTGAAAGACAAGGATTTACTTCCTTATGTGGAGTGAAAGAAGACTTAGAACATACAGAGCTTGATTGTTAGGAAACTGAAAACTGCAGAAATTAACTTATCAAGTTTAAGTTTAAAAGGGACAAAATACCATTGTTGATCAGAATAGGAGAGCAGGAGTATGGATCATTATTTATTTAAAATTTAAAAGAAATTGAAATGGACAGTGAAGAGAGAAGAAGAAAATGTATACAAATAATAATAGTTTATTTAATACTGTGTGTGTCTAATGAATGAGCAGTCAGGGTCAATTTCAGTAGGCAATCCATATATTGTAAATTTCTCAAAATCATATTATATCATATCATTACAATGTACATTGTTCAAGATGATAAGTGGAAAGTTGCTTTTCTAAATTTGTATTCAAACTACATTTTTACACTAAACTCATGGGCCTTGGAAGTTAACAAGAGATTTTTTCTAAAGCTGACCATTTACAAACCAACAAAATCAAAATAATATTTACGTAGACTAGGAAAGTACATGTAAGTAAATCAGTTTACCTTTTTCACCCACATATTCCTGAAAGTCAATTGTGCCATCTTTGTTCAAATCCTTCTCCTGCAATGTCTGTTTCAAGATCACTGGTAGCATGTCAGGATGTTCTTCTGGATTTGCAAATTTCTCAAATTCTGCTTTGTTCAACTGTCCATCTTTGTCAGAGTCTGCAGCTTCAAACAAAACCTTGTCATCCTTTAGCAACTGTAACAGAGGAAAACCAATTGCATTTAGTAATATAATGCCCAAATGCTTGAATATATTCCAGTTGTTTCTTGCTTCCCAATATAGTCCAGTCATTTGTTTACAGGTAACATTCTGAGAGCAAACAATTAGAGAAATGATCCTTATTCATTATATGTACAAGTTCTTTCTTGACATAGGACACAATTTGGGAAGTTGAAGTCTCCCATTTTATAAATAGTTATGACCTGTTAGCAGTCTAAATGTTGCCACAACCTCACATTTTGGATGTTTGGGTATTAATGATTGTTTTGCATTAAATATATTTGTCATTATTTTGTGTTTTGAAATGTTCCTTCAGTTCTTCCTGATAGTTTATTTTGATTGTTAATTTTGCAGAATTATAGGACAAAGAAGGGGTTTGACTTCTGCAAATTTTTGTCCATTTTATCATACACTTATAAGCAGAAAATTTAATTATATTTTAAAAATTCAATGTCAAATTTGGAATTTGAACTAAGATGAACTACAAGGCAATTCAAATCATTATGGGTTAACTATCTAAAATAACCATGTCCAGGTGCAGACTTATGGCTGACTTATGGCATACTGATCCTGCACATCATTATTGTAACAAGCATGGAGTATTGGAATGTAATGGAGTGATACCACTGTCTAAACACTCCACATCTCACAAACTTAATTAAGAGGGGAGTGAGTGGATGAATTTCTTTGTTTGGCAATGGGGAAAACATTATGTTACATCCTTAGCAATCAAACCAAAAAGGCATACTGCAGTTCTAAAGGAATTGGTTACAATGCTAAATGGCACAGTGGTTAAAAAGTATGTGTAAAAAGCATTTATGAATCTAGGTATATAAATTTGCTCCTAGAAATAAAATGTTCCGCTCTTCTTTCCAATTTTTTCTAAGACCAACATAAGCACAATTTTTTTTCTAAATACAGCTTTACATTTTATTATCTAATATTGATTTAAATTCACTTTTTACTTATGGATTTATATTAACTTTTTACTATAATTTCATGCCGGAAATCATTTACTTAACATAATTTAAGGTTTATAACTATTTTTTTATTTACTTACTGCACATGTAATTATTCTGAAGAATGCAGTGCAGCCAAATTATCCACTTTGAATTGCATAATGCAAGGCAGCCAACAGTCTTTCATCGTCAGTAAATTTCATTAACTATACAGTTCATCACTAAATTACAATGACTTACTATTGTACTAATTACTATATAACCAAGTATACTGTCCCTAAATTACTAGCTATGTACATAAATCTTTTACTCACTTATTAACTAAGCCTAACCTAAACCTGATCTCTACATCACAAGGTACACCTGCCTAATGTCTTCCACAAGTTCCTGAAAAGGGTGTGCTAAACAATTTTTGGTATTTCGGTATGCCACAAATACATATGTGAGCATTTAACGTTCACATTGAGTGCTGCACCTGGTTAGGCAATGGAGTAGAGCTTGTCAGCGAGATTCAATATTATTCTCATGTACATTTGTCACCGGATCTACAAATTGCACAGAATAATTTTATTCACTGTCTCACATCACATCTGTTAAGTATCTCCATACCCTTGTTAAATATAATTGGAGACAGGCCTCCAAATCTTGAGAATAACAGTTAATGTTAAAATTACTATACCTGTAAATATAAGTTTTCGTCAAATTCATAGGAGAATTTAATAAATCCAATTATTGCAATTATAATTCTTGTTGTAAACCAATAGATTTGCCTTATTAATCGGACAAGCTATTTTAAACTATTAGAATCTTTAAAAATATCACCAGTAACATACAACCTTCCCTTCTTGCATTACTATAAATTCTGCTCAATTGCATTGCTGTGTTTGTAAAACAATAAAACCCGAAAGAAAGTATCGTCAGGACTTTTAAAAAATGACCGGTTGTTAATCCCTCATAGATGGTGCTACACACTTTGTTGTGCAGATGTCTGGGATTATTTCAGAGGTTAGCTATGATTGTTAGAAATGATGTGCAGGTTGGCTGCTATGAGAGATGCAATAAGGCTCGCAGTCTTCAGATGGTTCAGTCTGCTTGTGCATGCACATTGCTGATCCATCGGACTTACAAAACTTTTTTGCTGTATTGTGTCACATATTGTAAAGAATCCCCAAATTTTCTAGACTCAGGAAATTAAGTGCTTATATATTGATAATGTTTACTTCATCTGAGAGCAACTTTTTTCTCGAATGAAGCAAATATATTTAAAAATAAAACTAGAATCCAGATTCACATTTATTAGTACAGCTAAACTATGATAATGTTACTGAAGGAGGGTGTGTTTACTGCTCAATGTCATTAATTCATACCAACTTTAGAAACTTAAACAGCACTGGTAAAATGAGCAAATAGAGTCAAAGGAATACAGCTCGTTAATAGCCACTAGATGGCAAGAGTAGCACGGTTATTTGTCACTAAATGCAATAGTAGTGCTCTATTTTTCTTCCCCATTCAATAAAAGGGAACATACCAGGTTATAAAGCCAATGACGCATAACAGTGAAATTCTAATATATTTTATGTATTACCTATCATTTTCTTGCTCCAATCGTTTAAAATACAGAAATAAAAATGTACTTATTTATATGCCAATAGATGGCTGTAGTAATGTTCTATTTTTCTTCCCCATTCATTGTTAAGGAAATGCACCAGGTTATGGAGTGCATGATGCAAGATAACAGTGAAATTCAAATACATTCTTATGTATTAAGTATAGTTTTCTTGCTCCTGCAGTTTGAAACAAAGAAATAAAAATGAACCTATTTAATTGCCGCTGGATAGCACCATTAGTGTTCTATTTTTCTTCCCCACTCACTGTTAAGGAAATGTACCAGGTTATATAGATGATGCAAGATAAAGGAGGAAACCCATTACAAACAGACGACACAGCACAGTACAGCATGGCGTGGCACAGTCCAATTTCTTTTCTAGTAAACCAATGGAAGTGCCTGGCTTGGTTCAGCATGGCATGGGAATGGAAAAAGAAGAATGCCTCCAAGAGAATTAAAACCATTTGACCTGAACTGCCAGATAGTGCAGTCATTCATGTAGTTTGGTAATGATTTGCTATACATTGTGTATTCAGTGCGAGAACATGCACAGAGAAGAGATTTTTATAGAAAATGTGAGAGAATACCCTATCTCTATGATAAATCTGATCCAGCTTACCACAACAGGAAAAATCTGATGTGTTCCATTCATATGACTTTCTCTATACCTCTATAACAAATTATTATTCTTCTATCTACTTCATGCTAATCAAAATAAACATTAACAGAAATGCTTTCTTGTAAGTAGAAGAGAAATAATGGAATACACTAGGCTAAAATGATAGTTAAATCTTTTTTAAGCTGGTTGTCATATGAATGAAATCAGTTTCTTTGCATTGCCAACAGTTGACAAATTTCCATATATGAAAAGTTTAACAACTTTATAACTGAAACTAAAAACAAGGAATTTCTAAAAATGGTCAAATCCACAGAAAAATGTATACAACATAGATTGTGTGTTTCAACGAGATCTACATATTTTGTGTAGTAAGTTTTTGTCTATCTCTTACGGTTTACAAGTTATGCAAAATTCATCCAGAATAAAGAGGTCTTTAGAGGCTATTTCCAGAAAATTCAAGATATACATTTTATTTATCTTGTAAATATCTTTAATATGCAGTATTTTAGTCAAAATCGTTAAGCCATTTTTGAGAAAATAAAAAGTTTTGAAATTTTTTCCATGTAAAGGTTAATTTGGGGTGGGGGAATTTTCCTCAAAATCTTTGCGTCACATCCTTGGAAGATACTTAACATATACCAAGTTTGGTACTTTATCAATTTTTCATTTTTGAGTTATCATGTTCACAGACACACACGGACCTTTTTCTAATACATGGTAACCTAAAACATCTATTTTTGGTGAAATCTTGTTTTGGATTTTTGGGTGGAATATTCACTTCTCTATACACTATGTACATAGTACATGTAGAGAAAATAACAAGGACAATGCATGGAAAAACATTTCTGAAAAGTTTCCAAAATAGATAGGTAGTATATATGTATATGAAATCAGTAAGTTAAAACAATTCACATTGAATCACATTTTGGGTTAATTATTTTCCTTAAAGACCTTTTCTATTACACTGTCAAAGTAAAACTTTAAAGGAAAAAACTTGCTTTTGCCACTATGTTAAGCATTTAAAGCATTTTTAAAATTGACAAAGAAAATAATGAAACTTAGTTGTTTGCAAGACATCATTTACAGCGTTATCAGCTTTCAACTTATACACTTTAAGTTTATAGGGGTGAAACTTCAGTCAGTTTGCCATAACTCCTTAAAACTTATTTAATAACATCATTTTAAAATCAAACATTCACATTTAACCTGCCTGCTAAATATCCAACAGTGAACCTATATCGGCTAATCACAAACGTGAGTGAATTTATTTTTGTGTCTGATTCCTGCGCTTCTGCCCATATTCCCTCCTCTTCTGAAATATATCAGAACCCAGAATCTGTGTTTCCTCTTTTTCTGTCTATGTTGTTCCTGATCCCCCTCAGTGTACAAGCTGCTGCAATAAACAGTTCTTCTAACGAGCTGTCCATGGCAACTACACTTGTAATCTATCTGCTACCATGCCGTGCTCTCCATTTGTAATGGGTGCTGGCTGTTCCGTTCATGTGCCAAACTGTGCCGAGCCGTGCGGTCCATTTGTAATGGGTTTCCTCCTAAACAGTACAATTAAAGTATATTTTTATGTACTAACTATTGTTTCCTTGCTGCTATTGTTTAAAATAAAGAAATAAAAATGTACTTATTTCACATATAAAGTATATTTTTTGTCCCCTCCTTTTAAAACTAAAAAGCACATTAACCAATAATCCTTCTTGGAAGCTGAAACTGCCGGAGATGTGACAGGACCCAGATAGTATACCATTTTACGTTAACCCACCAATTGCAAAATTAGGTTATTTGAGGTCATGTGGTTCATGAGCTAGCTAAAGTTGATTTCATCAGAACATGAAGATGTTGTGGTGCTCTTAATATATTTGATCAACTGATATTTTGGGTTAATGAGAAATTTAATACACAGCTACTATCAAATAAAAATCTGATGTGTACCATTCACATGACTTTCTCTATATCCCTGCAACAAATTATTCTTAAAAAAACTTATACTTCAATTAACTTCATGCTAATCAGTAAAACATTAGCAGAATTAGCCATATTACTTGCTTCCTTGTAAGTAGAGGTGAAATAAGGGAGTAAAGCTGGTTGCTAAGTTACTAAAGTTCCTTTGTTTGTATGGACAGCAGTTGACAAATTCCTGTATGAGAAATGTACAAGTTTTTCATAGCAGAAACCAAAAATAAGGAATGTCACAAAAACGACGAACTCCATGAAAAAATTGTATATAACATAAATTGTGTGTTTTAACGTGCTCTATATTTTTTGTGTAGTAAGTTTTTGTCCATCTCTTATGGTTTAGCAGTTATTCAAAATTTAATAAAATTCATCCAGAATAAATTACTCTTCAGAGGCTATTCCCAGAAAATTCAAGATATACATTTTATTTGTCAGGCAAATATCTTTAATATACGAAATTTTAATCAAAATCGTTAGAGCCATTTTTGAGAAAATCAAAATTTTCGAAAAATATTCCATATAAAGGGTAGTTTGGGGTGGGGGGGGGGGATTTTTCTCAAAATCTTTGTGTCGCATCCCTGGAAGATACTAAATTTAAATACCAAGTTTGGTATTTTACCTATTTTTCGTTTTTAAGTTATCGTGTTCACAGACACACGGACACACACACACACACACACACACACACATGGACACACACAGACCTTTTTCCGAAAATGCTTTTTATAGATAAAGGGGACCCTAAAACATATATTTCCGGTGAAATCTCGGTATCAAATTTTTTGGTGGAATGCAATACATTCTCTATACACTATGTACATAGTGCCTATAGAGAAAGTAAAAACAGCATCCTTGCTTTCCCACATTCTTCTTTGCATATTTCAACATTTCCCCACTACCCTATGGGTGTGCTGCCTTCCCATCTTTTCCCAATACCAACTATATGCTCCATAATGCAGGTCATTGCACGTTTCAGCAATTTTCCGCTGCAAAAGTTGCCTGCCTGAGTTACACAGTACATAGACCCTCCTTCAACATTACCTAAAATACCTATAACAGATGCACAGCTAAAATATCTGTAAAGAAATTGTGACAAATTTGGAAGTTATTATGGCTTCAAATGATGTATATATGGTATTGTTACATCTGTCACAGTTGTATTTTGGAGTGTTCTACCTACTAGTGCTAAACTAATTGATGTTTACAAAATAGTTAAAAACCAATTGGAATTAATACTGTGAAGCACTGTAATAATTTATAAAATGATGCAGAATGAGTCGACCAGACACTCTATGGCTTCACATACATAAAACTTATCCCGATGCGTTTCACCTTCTGTTGAAGGCATCATCAAGGTGTTGACTGGCTGTTTTTAGACAAGAGTTTATGAATTTTATGCCTGCTGAAATGCTCCTTCGTTTTTCTTTTAGTGTCAAGTACTGTTTGATGTCTTGCTTACTGTCATAGTAGTTCACGTTGAAAGAAAAAGTGTAACATGCTCCTACCTCATCTACCTCAATCTTGATTCCTTTCCCGAGCACGTGGTCCATGCTATTTTCCCAAAAAGATTGACGATCTTACTAATAGTTACAAAATAGTAAAAAACCAATTGGAATTAACACTGTGAAGCACTGTAATAATTTATAAAATGATACATATTGTGTCAACCAGACACTCTATGGCTTCACATACCTAAAACTTATCCCGACGTGTTTCACCTTCCAGCCGACACCTTGATGATGCCTTCAACGGAAGGTGAAATGGTCAGGATAAGTTTTAGGTATGTGAAGTCATAGTGTCTGGTCGACTCAATCTGTATCATTTTATAAATTATAACTGATGTTTAATTTAGTTTTGTTGAAGATCATCGTTTATTATACAAATTGTTTAAACTGGCTCTGTGTTTGGATATGGCTGACCTAAAAGGTCATTTGCAATATTATAAATACTTCTAATTTCCATACAGCCTTTATCATTTTAAGGCTCAGTACAGACCTAATTTGGAAAGTGAATTAGACTTGAAAACTCAATGTCTTGGCCAGGATCCTCAGCTTTCCATGCGGCTCTCTACCACTGAATCCCATAATGACACACCTGCAAATATATTACAGTGATTCTTCCTGCTTAGAATGCTTTGGATGCTCACTATGAAAAGGAATCCAATTAAAAAGGTATATAAATATAATGTATAAGCAGCTCTAAAAAATGTAATTTTTATTGAATATTAATACCTTAAAGAGCACTATTTACTTTTAATTTAGGCTTTTTTTTTTTTTTTAGTAGAAGTGGTAGTTCTTGCCATCGTGGATCAGTAGAAGAGCTTTAGTATAAAATATATGATTAAAATCCCATTTTTCAAATCTGATTTGACTTTCCAAACTTAGTCTACATATAATAAATAACACATTTATTGTAAGCCAAAATCTGCAGTATGAAAGCAATAAACCTCAGACCTCTTAACCTCAGAGGTCATGAGTTTGAATCTCTGTTGAGAGTGAGTTGGATAAGTTTTCACAGGATTTACCTTATTCTTACAAATGAAAACTTTCAAATACATTACACTAAGCTTAAGCATAAGCATAAAATGCTTCATTGTACCCAAAAATTCGATACCGAGATTTCACCAGAAATACATGTTTTGAGACCACCTGAATCCAAAAAAAGCATTTTTAGAAAATTGTCCATGTGTGTGTCTGTTTGTGAGTATGTGTGTGTGTGCCTGTGAATATGTGTGACCTTTACATAGAATATTTTTAAAAAATTTTAATTTTCTAAAAAATGGCCATAATGATTTTAATTAAATTCCACATATTACAGATATTTACATGACAAATAAAAGTTATATCCTGAATTTTCTGGAAACAGCTAGTCCTATTTGTTCAGAAGGAAATTGATATAATCTTGCATAACCAGTACACGTTAAGCAGCGACAAATATTTACTACACAAAAAATGTAAATCTCTTCAAAACACAAAATTTATTTCAAATAATATTTTTGTAGCATCAGCCATTTACAATATATCCATTAGTATGGAATATTTATAAATTGTTTAGTACTTAGTCATTCTTTATAGTTCAGTTGTCTCGGGTGTTTCTCGCACTATCATGGAAAGAGTATGGAATTTTAAGGCCAGTGTATAGCATCAAGTTCTAAAATAGCATCTGCAGATTCTAAGGTTAGAAGTAGAATTTGTGTAATAATGAGAAGAGGTAAAAGATATATTATTATTATTTGCCTAACACTATTCCTTTTGTATCTATAATGAAATGTGTTATGCAGTTATTTCCAAAAAGAATTATCTCAATTAAAATAAAGTAGATAAAAAATTAACTTTAGTAAGAATAATTTGAATATCCAGTAATAAGCAAGAGGATAGAGAAAGTCCCATGAGTATAAAATCAGATTCTTTTTTCTTACCTTTTGAAGTAAAAACACTATTAAAACCATTCAGTTAAAACCTAGCCATTTCTGGGTAAAACAAATATGTATTTAGAATATCACAACCCTGACAAATCCAATACCTTTAAATTCCCCTTTAATAGAATCTTTTGTGTACAATCTTAGAATGAATGTCAAGAAATCAATCAACTAATGGCAACAAAACTGAATAATCAATGAAGTTATTTAGGATGTCAGAAATTTTACTTCAACAATGAAAACTAAACATAGGCACCCAGGGGTAATCAAAAGCATTTTAGCCTAGATATATAAAGATTTTGCTACATATATAAATAAAAAAGCAGGAGCTATTAAGTAATTTCTTCCCAGACCTGAAGGAGGAATGTGTCTGGCAAGGTGTCAAAGATCAAGGGCTAGCCCCTGCCAGATTCTGATAAACTGGGGAATCTGGCAGATCTTTGTCCATAGTCTCTTCTTACCCTCGGACTATAATTATAGCACTCAGACTGTGTGACCTTCAGCTATTGTGTAATTAACTCAAATGTAGGGAAACATCACTTCTGGTAGAATCTTCCTATTTCCCACAAGTTTCCTAAAGAAAATCTGATGCACAGCATACTCAGAACTTTCAGTGAGCACACATCATTATATAGATACAACCATTTATATAAAAACTTATTTTTTGTCCTCATTGTATGTTACAGTAAATATTGAAAAAGAAATGATTTCAAATAGGCAAAAAGGATCTTACTAGGAAGCTGAGATGACAATAAAGTGTTCAACAACAAAGTTAATAAAGGAGCCAGTACATGAAAAAGAAGACTTACTATGAAAAAATTTGACTCAAACCAGTATATTAAGTTTTAATGAAATAGAGTCTGTCTTCTTTGTTTATTAATAGACAACAGTTTTTAGAATTCATTGTATATTCTCTCTCTTGTTGTTACATTCGTTTTGAACAAAGAAGAAACAAAAGAACGCATACTTAAAACATCAAGCATTCTATCTCATTTTTAAAAAAGTTAAAACTATGAATGCTGTAAAAAAAAGAATATGAAGCTTATTTAATCAGAGCTTCTGTTTTCCAGTACACTTAGTCAATGCTATTTCCAGTGTCTTAGAATGGAAAGAACTTCTCAGGTGAAAATTCAAAATATTTAAAAACTTCATACAGATTTGAAACCTTCATTTTACAACTTAGACTAATGTGAAAGAGCAAATATGCAAGATATATATTTTAGTTTTTCATACAATTAACCACATTTATTGCCTCAAAACAGTTGAAGTTAAAGAATAAAAGAATATTCCAAGTGGGGTTTATATTCTTAGAAAATGCTTGGCTCAAATTTCAAATATAGTATTTTATGACATTAAATTACAACATTAGAACTAACATTCGGAAGTAGTGTAATAGTAAACACTTTTTTGAGTAGATAGTGAAACATGACAAACAAAAATTAAAGTATTGTGAGTCAACTCAAAAAATGTTGCTTTTGACTTAAGAAATTTGTTAAATGTACATTTTTCCTAAAGCTGTTTTTATACAATCGGTGGATCCTACATCCAAAAGAGTTTATTCAATCGCAGAATCAATTACTCCCACGATCATGGATAATAGAATGCTCATATCTAAGCATGCAGACAATTTCAAATTAACTAGTCACCTTATCTTCGTCTGATTTATCCTCTCCAGAGGCGTCATTATCTTCATCACTCTTAATTCCATATGAATCTTCGATATATTCATCCCATGTTACCATACCATCATCATCATCATCAGCATCCTCAAATTTATCCTCTGCTTCTTCCTGTGACAACATTCTGAAACAAGTCATTAAATAAAAACTGTAATCACTTTTCTTACAAAACAGAAAATCTTTGGCAAAAATATGTATTAAAAAGCAAGCAAACAAACAGCCGTTTGTACCAAAGCAATAAGCAGTATGGATATGGTTCTTAGTTGAAGGGTTTTAATATTAAAATAGCATCAAACTCATAGTGTTTAACCTAATTCATTTAGCACATTTTACTTTCACTACCATGTACATACAGGTCCATAGGAGGCAGAAGGTATTATATTTCACCCAAAAATGTGATACAGAGTTTTCACTAAAAATACAAGTTTTGATGTCCCTTGATTTAAAAAAATTACAAAAAGGTCTTTGTGTGCATGTGCACGCATGCTTGCGAACACCATAGCTCAAAAACAATGTATATCTTACATTTTCAGGGAATAGCGTCTGAAGATCTCTTCATTCTGACTGAATTTTGTATACCTGGCAAACCATGAGTGAGCCAAAAATTTATTACGCTAAAAAGTTGGTTAAATACCAAACTGATATTTAAGTTCAGCATCTTCATCTTGTTAGTAGACAGTGGATGTCTGACTACTGAATATATGAAGCATTTATGTTGTAAAACATTGAAATAATCTCTAAAAATTGAAAAATATGCACCAAAAATTGCTGATGTTCATGAAACTAACAAGCTCCTCAAATTTACTTACTTTTTGAACTAATGAAATGACAAAAATAAACCAACGTTCTATTTTGATTGAACTTGCAGAATAAGAAGTAAATTGTTTTTCAGATTCACTAAGGAGTTGTTGATGTCTCAAAGAGATCCCCCCCCTCTCCCTCTCCCTCTCTCTCTCTCAATATGATTGAATTCTGTGGATTCTCATTATTTTAGTATAATTATTTTTGGCTACACTGCAACAACTTCTTGAGTTTCTATAAGTTTCCACTTGGTGTAGCACTGTTTTTTTTTTTTTTTTTTTTTGACTTGTTACTGTTTTTGATGAAAACTATTTTGCAACTTTTTCACACCACGTGAAACTCAAGCTGTTTCAATGTAGCCAACATACTTCCTAAAATATAGGTCTGTTTTGTTTTTTTTCTAATATGGGTGTATCAATAATATTTTTGAACTGATACAAAGAAATGGAAATATAGCACTTGGATATGCAGAATTTTCCATGTAAAGGGTAGTTGGGGGTGGGGGGGATTCTCTTGAAAATCTTCATGTAACACCCTTGGAAGATACTGAACTTAGATACCAAGTTTGGTATTTACCTGACTTTTCTTTTTTGAGCTATGCTGCCCACACACGCGCAAACACACACACGGATCTTTTTCTAAAAATGTTTTTTTCGGACTCAAGGAACTTCAAAACATATATTTCCTATGAAATCTCAGTAATAAATTTTTGGTTGGAATATAATACTACCTCTATACACTATGTACATAGTACATGTAGAGAAATTAATAATGACTTAACTGTGAAAGCAATGAAGAGGTACCTAATGGCAAATGTTTAACTCTGGGTCATTTAATTAAGAATTGTAAATAAATTGTATTTGTAAGTAATTGTTGTATCTGACAAATCCACAACATGTAGATGTTTACATGGATGAAATATATCCTGACTTACTGCCTACTGTTGAGAAGCACATTTTTGGTGTGTACGGACCTGTAAATATTTTAAATTCATATTATCTGACCCATGCAAGGTCACTACTGCATTACTTAATACACAAAGAATTGGCGGTTTCACTGTAAAAATGTTCATTTGCCTTGAAACTTAAAGTTGGGTTTACAATTTTATTACTTTTTTTGGTGTGTTTTTGTGTTTTACCTTTAACTTCAATGGCCATATCAGGGACCCTGACTTGTGAAACAACTCATAATAACTGTAAGTTGTGTACATTAGGTTAATTATTTTGTATTAAACACATGTACAATCATTCTCTGCTGGGGATAGAGAAAAATTCTGGTTAAAGAAAAATTTCCCGCCCCAGCTGGGAACCAAGCCTGGGACCACCGGGTGAGAAGTCAGCTCACTAACCACTCAACCATGAAGGCAGTCCTTTATTACATTTTATGCTGACAGTAATAGACATTTTTAAAATGTCAATGACTTGTGTGAAAACAGTGTAGTGTATGCATCCATATAAAAATAATAACCCCCCCCCCACAACATTAAATATATTTATTTTATATGTGTAAATGTTTATCTCTTAAGGAGCTAAACATGCAAAATGCAGGAATCCTCACTGTAGTTATTAATTCCCATCTGCTATTTGCTCTTTCATGTCAATGGTTTATGAGGAATCTACATTATAAGAAGCTCTTCCATGTAAAGGCACCTCAATTAACACATCCTTAAATAACATTTAAAATAAACAGCAGAATCGTCTGGGCAGAATTTATACTCCAAATTAAACAAAGAATGGAAAATAAGATGCGACCATAAATTAGAAAAATTAATATATAAACAGAATATTGTGAGATTTCTAAAGGCACAACAAATAAACTGGCTGAAACATCTACAAAGAATGTAGAAATGTTGGATGCCAGAAAGAATATGAAAAAGAAGGTTATATCCTGAAGGAGGAAAGTAAAGCTAAAGTTAAGATAGAACTTTAGACTCATGAAAAATTAACAGCTAGAGGATACAAAAGTAACCAGAAGATAGCCACAACAGAAAATACTACAGGAGGCTAAATCTCTTAACAGCTGTACAGCAGAGGAATAAAAATCAATAATTAAATGCCTAATAATATGTGTAAGTTGTAAATACATATTTATAGTGTTTAGAAATAAGTGCTGATGATTCAATCATCTTAAAATTACAATGTATAATAAATTCAAAAGGAGAGTTTGTTTGCAACTATGAGTGATTATTTGCAGATAGCTAATGTCAGTAAGAGTGTAGGAAGAGAGAAGACAGGAAATGTGAAGTGTGCTGTGCCAACTTTTCAGGAATGTGCAAGCTGGCAGATTTAACTGGGTTACATACACACTTAATGCAACTGTGTGCAAATTCCTTCCAACTTGAAGAACACATATGTATTGATGAGTATGGCAAGCTGTATTCTATCAAACAGAATTTAAAGAGTACAAAATCAAACATTTGCAGCCAGAAAATTTGTTTTTCGGGACAGGGATATACTAAGTAAAATAAAATAAAATAAATAAATAAAAAAAAAAAAGATAAATAATGCCTGTGCGAGATTATCATCATAGTACTAGTAGTAGTAATAATAATAATAAAATATTAAACAGACAGGTTTCCTTCATGTGTATGTTGGAGAAGCTGGGATGGCAATCTTTAGAAAGAAAAATAGTAAACAAATCTAATGGAATTTAGATTTCTGAACTTCGAAAACGCCCAAATTGTGATGAAATTATCTGTCTCACCTTCAAAACTACACTTGCAATTAGGGATGCCCATGCTGACTAACTCAGTAAGAAAGTTTTCCTGTTTCTCTCTGATCACTGCAGCCACGACAGCTATTTCAAACTGCTCTAAGTCCTGATGTACACAAAGGGTAAACAGAAAAAGAAGAATATTTATCAATTCTGCAGAGAAGATTTCTATTATAAACTATCAATTTACGAGTCACCTGTTTATGGGCTTTTGTTATTTATTGTAAATGTGACGTGGCAATAAAGCTTCCATCCTATTCTGACCAAATGCAGCTTTTCGGACACATCTACTTCTGCAGGGCCTGCAGATAAGCAAATATCCTCAATTTTAGTGGCAAAATATGGATACTTCAACAAACAGAATATCAGCCATATAAGAAAATAGCAGAATGTGGCAAATAAAAATATATCTTTTTTATTGCCTATCAAAGTGGAAGTACTGCAGCTCTGTAGATTTTATGAATGAACCACTCCTACTTGCAAGATGCCTTTATACTGCTCATGGATTAAGGGTGCTTTGTACTGAATTTTCAACAAATTTGGATGGGAGAAAAAAATAAACTTTAAACATTGTAGAATAAGATCAATTTTCTCAATTAAAATATCTACAATATCTAAAAGGATAAGTACACTTGTATGCAAATGGAATGTGAAATTTTAAAGCTTGATTTTTAGTAGTCTTTGCTTTCGTATTTGCTTGCGATTTTCAAATGTTTGATGCAATATAAGTTCTATTCTATTAAATTTCAGTATACATTCCCTGAAGGTGGAGGCAGATGTTTTCTTGATTTGATTATAGCTGTGGATTCAGGATTTTAATAATACAATACCTTAGTAGTTTGGATGAGTCACACTTATTAACACCCACCTTCACTTTTAAATGTTGTAAAACACTTAAAGTTTTCAAAGGCATTTGTCATCTTCAGCGATTGGGTGACTGAAGTTCCCTCTTTCTCCTCTTCCCACTGATTCAAATTCTGTTGCTATCTGGTGTTAGGGGCGCAAAGTTTTAACCCTTTATTCAATAGATTTTGATATTTATTACATTAGAGTTATTTTTGATGATATGTAAGTCTTCCCAGATGTCCAATTCTATTATAGTTTTAATCATTCTATTTTTAACAATGTCGGTTTTCTGTCAAAAAAATGGCGTGACATGGCAAATTTGTCTATTTGCTTCAGTTGTATGTCTATCTGGTGTTACCTTAGTCTGATTTCTAAGTCTCATTTCATTTTGTCAATGTAGTATTTCTCACAATCTTCACAACTGATCTGAGAAGTTCTGGATTTTAATGTACTTAGGATTGTAGTTTTAAGAAGTTACTTTAGCAAGCTTTTCAGACTGAATTTGTTTTGAGGCTAGTCTTATTTTTAACTTGTTAAAGATTCATTCAAATCTTCTAAAAGCCCAAAGATGGTAGATAAATTTTCTGTACTTCCAGTTTGTGTTTGAGAGTGGTGTTAATGTTGTAATTTGTGAACTTTTCTTGAGCTTCTGCTTCCCTTTTAACATGTTTTTTATGAGGTTAGGGTTGAATTCATTTGCCACTTATTTTTCGCTCTTTTAAAAAGTTCTCATTGCTCAACAGTACATTGTGGAAGTGGTGGATCAAATTTCTGAAGGCAGCTAGTTGATGTGAAGTTGGGTTGCAGCCATTTTTCTTAACGTAATTATTTGAAGTGTAAGTTTCCTATGTATTTCAAATTGATCTTGATCTCTAAATTACTTTGAGGCCCAGAAAGGTTAACATGTTGTTTTTGTCTATTTCAATTATAAATTTAATGTTACCCTATAGATTCAATAGTTTCAGCAAATCTTATAAGTGTAACTCATTAAAAGTCTAACATGAATGCTTTAATATTAATAGTGCTTCTGTTTTGTATCTCTAATATAACATCTGACTGGTTTTAGAACATTAAACGTTTTACATCCTTTATTTTCAGCAAAGCTTTATATGTTAAGCTATATTATATATTATCTTTGACTGTAAACAATTATACTCAAAGAATATATAATATGAAAGTTAATAAGTTTTAAATTTGCATTATGTGAAGGATTTCATATATGAACTAATTTTCTTTTTTTGTAGATCAGTTAGGTACAGGACAGGACAACAAAAATTACTTTTCTGTTATAACAATTAAACACAATGTGTTTGTCATAACACAACTTAAAATTTCGACTAACTGATTTTAGTTTTTAGGAATTGTTAACTTCAATACTGAGTACCCATTATTGATCTGAATGATCAGATTGTCTTTTTATCATAAAGTTAAGACTAAAAATATTCCAAAGGTTATAAAAAGCTATTAAAAACTAACATTCCTACATTCCTAGTTCCTAATAGCCATTTACAAGATGATTCACCAAAGTAGCTAGCAATAGGAGTAGTCTATTTAAGTGACAGAGAAATAATGGTTTCATTTAATGAGAAATTGTGTATATGTGTTTGATATACAGGGCAGCAGATGTGCACTAAGATTGTAAATGATCACAGGTGACAAGATTAATTAGCTGTGATAATGAGAACAACCAGGACACTCAATAAACAAAGAGGAACCGTGCCAAGTCAGGTGCCTGCTGAACAAAAACCTTGAACACATTCTTTACTTAGCAGCCTTTTGTACAGCTTCAAGTACTTCATCTTTCAGATTTATACTGATCAGTCACAGAGTTCCACGAACCTGGCAGACTAGCAAAATAATTCTTTACATGCAAGACAAATTTGTCTGTACAAGTGATAGAAGGTAGTCTACCCTATGCCAAAATTCTAAACAGTAACTATAGAACTTTACATTTAGTTCACTGTCAGATAAAATATATACTGCAGAAGGATGGCAATAGTAACCAATTACTAAAGCTAAAAAATCTGATGCGTTCCATTCACATGACTTTCTCTACATCTCTGCAACAAATTATTGTTAAAAAGGTTATGGTTCTATTTACTTAATACTAATAAGAAAATATTAGCAGAAATAGTCTTATTACTTGCTTCCTTGTAACTAGAAGCGAAATAAGGGAGTATGATAGTTAAGGTGATAGTCAAAAGCTGGTTGCTATGTGACTAAAACTCCTTTGTATGGACAGGAGTTGACAAATTCCTGTATGAGAAAAGTACCAGTTTTTCAAAGCTGAAACAAAAAACAAGCAATATCTAAAACACGATCAACTCCACGAAAAAAATGTAATTACATAAATCGTATGTTTTAACATGCTCTACATTTTTTGTGTGGTAAGTTTTTGTTCATCTCTTACGGTTTAGCAGTTATGCAAAATTCCATAAAATTCATACAGAATAAAGTACTCTTCAGAGGCTATTCCCAGAAAATTCAAGATATACATTTTATTTGTCAGGTAAATAGTTTTAATATACAATATTTTAATCAACACTGTTAGTGCAAGTTTTAAGAAAAACAAAATTTTCGAAAAAAGTTCCATGTAAAGGGTAGTTTGGGGTGGGGGGGATTATTCTCAGAATCTTTGTGTTGCATCCCTGGAAGATACTAAACTTAAATACCAAGTTTGGTATTTTATCGACTTTTCATTTTTGAGTTATCATGTTCACAGACACACTGACACACACACATACACAGATCTTTTTGTGAAAATAAGGGACTCTAAAACATATATTTCCGGTGAAATCGCGGTATCAAATTTTTGGGTGGAGTGCAATACCTTCTCTATACACTATGCACATAGTGCGTGTAGAGGAAGTAAAAAGAGAAAAATCTGATGTGTTCCATTCATGACTTTATTTGTTCTTTAAATAAACTGTTTTTACTAAAGATTATTCTTTTTTCCAAATAATGTTAATCAAGATAAGCATTATCAGAAATGGTCTTATTAATTACTTCCTTGTAAGTAGAAGGGAAATAGGGGAATACACTAGACAGTAAAATCTTCTAAAAGCGTCACTATGCGACTGTCATTGAAATTTGGTTCTTTCCATGGCAAAGAGTAAAACAACCCTGTTATTGGTTTCAGTTTCAAAAAAATTATACTTTTCTTATACAGAAAATCCTCATATATTTCATATATCTTTTGTTTTACTCCTGGACATCAAAAGAACCTAATTTCAATGTCAATTGCATTGAAGCTTTTAAGAGATTTGAATATTGCTTTAGCTTTGTATATTCCCATATTTCTCTTCTACTTATAAGAAACTAAGTAACAAATTTCTGCTAAGGTTTATCTTGATTAGCATAATTTAGATAAAAGAAATGTAAGATTAGTTTTTGTGAGGAACAGGTAGAGAAAGTCATGTGAATGGAACAAATTGCATTTTTTCAGTTATGCTGTCCACATGCACACACACACACCTTTTTCTATTGGTGGGTGAGGTTCAGAGGTCCTCAAAGCACAAATTTCTGGTGAAATCTGGTCTCGGATTTTTTGGTAGATGTTAATACCTTCTCTACCTACTATATACATTGTACATATGTGCTAGAGAAAGTAAAAAGATGATATAACACACAAACATACACTCAAATCACTTTCTCTATTCCATTATAATTTAACATAATCCTTTATATATTGTGATATTCATTCATATTAAAAGAAATTCATTTAGAGTACATTTTAACTAGAAATAACCCAAATTTAATATGCACAACATACATATTAATATGAACAATGTAAATAGTCAGATTTTTGTAATTAATGACATAAACAGTAAACAGCAAAATCACTGAAAAATTCAAAGCCACAGCTGAGATTTGAATTTTTCAGCTGGTTCTAAAGTAAAACACTTACCCTTGATATGGCATTAATAGAGCATTACCAATATAATAATCAGTTATGACACTTTACTTTAGTTACACGATAGTTCAATGTGGTAAAGCTTAAAAGATATAACAATAAATATAGCCCCTGAAGTCCGTTATTTGAATGACTTTTGCTTAAAACCATAAGAAATAGACAAAAACTAACTACACAAAAAGTGTAGATCTAGTTGAAATACACAATTTATGTCATACACAGTTTTTTTGCAGAGCCAACAATTTCCACGATATTCCTTGGTATTGGTTTCAATTTTAAAATACTTAAACTTTTCTAGAACGGGAAGTCCTCATCATTTCATCTCTTTTGTTTTACTCCTAGCCATGGAAAGAGAACCAAATTTCAATAACAACTCATAGCAACAGCTTTTAAAAGATTTGACTGTCATTTTTAGCTTAGTGTATTTCCTTATTTCCTTTCTAATATAAGAAAATAAGTAATAACACCATTTCTGGCAATGTTTATGACGATTAGCATGATGCAGATAAAAGAATAAATCTTTTGCAACAAAAGTTTGTTCACAAAATAGATAGAGAAAGTCAGGTGAATGGACACATCAGATTTATTATTATATATAATTCATGGATGAATTACACACACAGCGTTTATATAAAATCTGATGACTTTCTCTACCTAATCTGCTTTGAACTATTCTTAGACAAGCTTATTCTTCTATTTATTTCAGGCTAATCAAGATAAATATTGCAGCAAGGTCTTATTATTTAGTTCCTTGTAAGTAGAACGGAAATAAAAGAATACACTAGGCTAAAATGAGTCAAATCAACCACAAAAGATAACCAAAAACTTTATAAAAAAATTAAGCAGTAAGATTGTAAGTAAATTGCTGTAATAAACTTCAAAAGTTGATTCCTAAGATCATAAAAAAAGAAATATGTCCGATGAAAATGCCATATAAAGTATTGTTTTGAAGTTAAAGGTTAAAGCGATACAGAATGTACAGTACACCATTAGTAGGAGATGGTGAATGTGTCCTATCCTACAATGAGTAGGTGGCGAGGTGCTTTTCGACATACAGTACAAAACAAACTAACACTCTGTATTTACAGTACTGCATCAGCATACACAGATGGGACTGGTGGTTCAACCAGCAATATGCAGTTTATAGGAGGATGACACATTTTTGCATGTGTAGCAAGTAGTGAAAGGTAAACAGAGCAACTAGCTGAATGTGCGTATGTGATGCATTATTCAAACTAACAAGATGAGATGTCCATATATGGTAACAAATAGCAAGGGGCATGCAACTGCACACCTATATTTGGAGCAGTTTCCAAACAGACAGCAACCATTGTAAAAGCACTATTGCCACTGTGTATCATTGCATGTGCAACAGGCTCATTACTGCTCACCATTGAACCTTGGTCAACCTTGCCATGTATGTACATCTTACCTGGAGGAATATGTGTTACAGCATGTGGAAAATGAGCCACATTTGAGTACATTAGAAGTAGTCTAAAAATAGTCATACGTCTGTTTGGCATATTGTTCATGGCAATGCATTGCACCCATAGCACTTGCAAAAGGTGCAGGAGCTAAGGGAGGCCGATTTCTAGCCATGGCAGAATTTTGCAGGTGGTTCATTCAAATGATCATTACATATTGATGTATGTGTTGGCTGTTTCAATCACCACTTTGACCAAATTTGGATGAGATGGCATCATAAATCTCCATAAAACCCATATGTGGGCATGTATGATTCCCCATAGTACAGCTGTTGCTAGTAATCAAAACCAATTTGGGCTTACCGTTTCTTGTGTTTCATGATCACCTACTTGCTATCCTGACTGAACGGAACAACATACTTCACATTCTTGAGTGACACACTGCCTGTACTTCTGCACAATGTGCCCCTAGCAGTTTGCCATGGCATGTTGACTCATGTATGATGGGACACCAGCATACTTCAGCTTGAATGTACCCCAACCTTGACGTTTTTCCAAGATGGTGGCTCAAGCATGGAGGTCCAGTGGCCTGCACACTTCCAGACCTTAATCCAGAACTTTTACTTATAGGAACTCTTGAAAAGTGTGGTGTACAATATTCTGTCAATGAACTGAAACAGCACATCTAACACTTGTGCAGATGTACAACAGTACATTGGAATAACTGAGCAAATTTTCCAATCCATGTTGAGACATTGCCATGTATGCATTACTGCCAACGGTGGGCATTTACAGCATCTCTTGTGATGAGTTGTGGCCTAGGTGGCCCTATTATTGCTTTATAATGTAACTCAATAATAATGCATTGTATGATATATGTTCATATAGCACACTTTTCTTTTGTTATAATTGTAGAAATCATCTATCAAAGTGTGTCATAACAATATAGATATACCCTGTACATATGTATGTTATATTTTTAAAAAATCTTTTTTTGTTTGACATAGAAAAAAATCTTATAACATGCACAGGCAAAAACTGGCAAATTGGGATTATTTTCTAAATCAGCCTACATTTATTTGAATTACTAAGCATATAGACATCAACTGCAATCACAGTGTTTTGCAAATGCTGAATCCAGGTTTAAACTAAGGTTAAATACAGATTTTAATATAGAGCTAATTTTTTTCCCCACAATTTTGAGCTTATAATAAAGAGATTCACAGCATTGGCCATTTTTTTTCTTGTTAAGATTATGTACGATACAAAAACACTGAACTGTTACTGACAATCATTCAACCTTGAAGTCTCCCCTCCAAATAGAAAAGCTTAAAGCACCTTTTTAAGCTGAAACTGGCCTCAAGTTAAAATTGCATTTTAAGTTATGAACTAACTTTGTTCACAGTTTTGGAGATGAGAAATATAATAAAGGATTCAAAGCAATAAGCTATTACCTCTTCCCATTAAGCTTGTGGAAGAGTAGCGTGCACAGAAAACACTGAGCAATTATTAATAATCCTTCACTCTTTGAAAACAAAAATGAAAAGATTGCCTCTGGTCGAGTGGTTAGTAAGCTGACTTCTCACCCGGAGATCCCAGGTTCGATTCCCGGCTGGAGTAGGGAATGTTTCTTTAACAAGAGTTATTCCCTATCCCCCATAGAGTCTGGAAGTATGAATGTGAAAGTGAATGTGCGTTTGTTCAGAAATAAGATATTGATTAACCTAATAGTCCAAACCTATAGTAACATGAGTTGCTTCAGAAGTCAAAGCCCCTGATATGATCATTGAAGTTATATACAAATGAAACAATTAAAAAAAATGAAAATTTTCAATAAGCTTCTTTTTGGATTAAAAAAAAAATACAAGTATGGCACATGATATACTGAAAAAATTGAGATAGAAGTCATTTTAGTGGAGTCAAAAATATTTCAACTTGTTCCATACATGAGTTAAGGTGTTAGAAATAACAATGAAACAACACACTATTTCTATTGCCTTAGGAGTGAGATGATTTCCAATAATCATTTAAAAGATACAAATAGTTAAATATTGCATCAGAAAGCTAAACAACCTATGAATAACATACTCATATTAGTGTATTTGGTATTTTATGCTTATTGCATTGCATTTTCTTTTCAATCAGAAAGCTGACAATATCCATTAATCTGCAGTGTATATGACCTACTCAAAATTAACCATAAATAGTTCAAAATCATTCCTGGTGAAAAGAGCTATTCAATAGAAAATCATATCAAAAATTTTCTTTTATGTACATGAAGACCAAAGAGACAGGTTTATAAATTACAAATTGATTTTCTTGTACCACAAGTTGGAGCTGGGTTGCCAAATTTTTCATAATGGGGGCCACATTAACCATCAGAGAATGAATTGCTGGTGAAGCCACATGCCTCATAGGCATGAGGTGCACATTGGTTTTCAAACACAGTATTTAATTGAGCTAAAATCCTTCAAAATGATAGTGTTCTATTCTTAGTCTCATGACCATAAAAAGAAAGATAGAAAAAGAGTGTAAACACAAAGTACTTTTATGTAAACAGCAGTTCAAATCCAATGAGAAAAATGAAACTGACTTTTCTGTGCTATTATTGCAGAGATTTATCTTTCTAATTTTATCAGTCAGAGCACACCTATATTTTGACGTAACATATTTAATTTTTGAAAATGTCTTTTAACAGATATATATATAGATATGAACACTGATGTTCAAGAAAAGTCTTTCAAAAGAGCAAATAAGTCATTCAACTGACAGTTGTAAAAATCAAATAAATCAACTTCCCTATTTGTCCTTCAGTATATCATTGCATTGTATATCAATTACTAATCTGAGCACTTAATTTTATTTAACTGTTCAAAATCAAATTAATCTAATACAGGGAACCTGTAACCTATTATTTATATATTTTTTTAAGTTTATAGGTGGGTCATAGTTTCGTATAGCTTGGCCTAGAGCATTGCAATTTTACATCTATTACCAAAGTATTCCTCACATCTGCATTATAACTTGCAAGAACTCAGGGCAGCTGTAGTTTATTAGAATTTTCAGATGTTCACCAACACAATGAAACATTTCTATAAATAGTAGGTACATCTGATGAAAACTGCTGTTTGGGCAAGTGAAAGTTCACAATGCTGAATACTGATCCGCTTTTTCCATCCTCAGGGTCCAAAAATCATTCTGTGTATTCTTATATCCTATGATTTCAAATGAAAAGACAACAACAATGCAATAAACTTAAGATATCAACAAGTATTTATTTATGTATGTCTTTATAGGTGCAGCTGCTTATGTATACCTTATTTAATTATAGCTTAATAAGCATTATAATATTCCTTTAGTAGCCTTTTGTGTTTCTCTTAATATTTACAGTTGAATTGCTAAAAGCAGAAAAGTGATATGCACACATTATATAAAAAATGTCTGTGGTGGTATCAAATTCACCATAACGAACATCACAAACAGGACAATTTTGTGGCCTTATTTTTACAGTAAGAGCTAATTTGCATTGTTTAATAGAATATTCAAAAGCCAAAATATGGATATAAACAATGTCATAAAAAGTGTGGAATAATACATGGTTGTATAAAAGCAAATCAGCACTGTTTGGTGAAAAGCATGTCTTTCATTGGAAATTAGTAAAATTTCTGTTGTAGTGATTTGGGATTATTCTCCCATCAAATTTGAACAGTAGATGTTTGCTGGTAAATGATTTGAATGCCAATCAAAAGAGTATTTGGGGATTAAATGCTAAACAATTAACTTATAATTGTGTTAACTTTTGCTACGATGTTGCATGTTGAACTATTGTTAAAAGTAAAATTTATCATAATTCTACTTCTAGATTCTTCAGTGCTATGTATTTAACATTATGAATGCAATACATATTTTTTCTGCATTATAGATGTGATAATGTACAAAACATTGTTATAAAATTATTTTTGAGTAAAAACAGAGATGTTCCAATTTTTGTTGTAAATAGTTTGAAACAGCCCATTCATAAGTGCTTTAATTTTGGGTCTTTTAGAAGTAGGAAATAAATACATTAAACTAACCGAAAATGAAGCATGAATAACGAAGAGGAAAGATTGGCCTTTACATTAAAAATATGTTTTTAATGGCAGAGGGTTAATTTAAAAGCATAGAATAATAGAACTATAAACTATCCTATTGCTCTTGGACTACTGACTACAGCAAAAATAATGAATACTTCTGATGAAACCTTAACAGCACTGAAATCTGAAAGCACTTCAAAAAGAGACAAGAATTTTTCCTTGCATATATTGACAGGGAATTTCAATAGAGAAACATATTAAGTAAGGACTCATGTATTTTTACTTTCAACCTTCAAAGAAAGTTTCACCAGTCATAGGGACTTCCCACTTCCTATATTGAACCAGCTGCTAATCATAGTTGGGACTTTTCAGGTCCACAAGTCAACTACTTGTTGTGAGATTAGAAGTGTAATCCATGACAATTTTGGCAATCAGTATATAAATACTCACCGGATTGGCGATTAATTTTTTGTAACCCAATAAAAATTAAATTGATCAGAGATTGACTGACTGCCAATCAGTAGATGATTTGATTTCCTGCAATCATGCATAAAAATTGGAAAAAATAATTAAAAATCCCACACCCCTATGAGCTTTAGGCCATCAAGTCAGCAGAGGTGGTTGCAAAAGGTTTCTGGTAGCAGAGCATGTTTTGATTCTTTTACATTGGATTATGGATCCAGCACACTTCCATGTCTGATTGCAGAGCACCTTTAAACAGTGCAACTTATAGAGGTAACTCTCCAATCTAAACTTAGGCTCTATGCCCTGCAACAGAACCAGCCAATGTAAAGTAGGACAAAAGTGATAAAAAAAATTGTCATACTCCAAAATTGTGTATACTAGGATATTTCAAATAAACATTCTAGTTTAACAAGAACTTTGTGCTGCCATCTGTTTGCAAGGAAACTACTAACTTAAAGATGGCTGACAGCTTGCACATGTGAGTTTGTTTGCAGAATATCATACACTTGGTGAATGAGGAAAATAGCAGCAGGTATCAATTTCTTACTATTTTACTTTAAGTCTATATTTCTGACTCTGAATTAAACATACACATTAACCTAACCTAATAACCATAATATAGATTTAATGCATAAATGAGATGACTTTGTGTTATGTCAGTTAACATATTTTATGTTTTTATTAAGTTGTTAAACTTGGTGTACTTAAGTACATAATATATTCCAATGGTAAATCTACCTTTATGAATGATGTATTTGGTGTTTATTAGAAAAAATAATAACTAATGTAACTTAAAAATAGTAACTGAAGTAACAAAATGAGTGTTAAAACAGTTACTATCTACTCTTGTTTCTAAATGGATTAGATGGCACCAAATATTTTGTCAATAAGACACATTTTTTACATTTAATATAAACTTATCAAATCTAAAGTCACACCCAAGGAATTATTTAAACTAATTTTTCCTTGTAGAGACACAACAATGCCTCCAAAAACAGCAGCAGAGAAGATGAGAGATTATAGATTTAGAATGACTGAGGAGAAAAAAGCTGAGGTTAAAAAGAAAAATAGAGAACAACAGAAGAATTGTCATACACAATGGAATGATCAGTGGAAGATCAAGGAAAAGAAGAGTGCTAAAGAAAGAATGAGGAAGATGCACGAGTGCAAAGTTTTGTGAAACAAGATGTACTTCCATCCAGTCTCCACTGAAAGCTTTTGGAAAGGCTGTTCACAGGGCTAACAGATCCTTGCCTAAGAGAAAAAGCACGCTGTTGTACAAAACCTAGCAGCTAAACTTGTGTGTGCTTACACAAAGGATTATGAGAGTGTATCTTCTAGGGCAACAAAACTTTATCCTGAAATATTTAAAAAGGCTATTTCAGATTATGAAAGTAATACAATATCATGCCAGTTACTAGGAAGAAAGGATTTTGTAATAGTGAGAGATCGTGATTCTGGGACCAAAAATAAAATACAAAAGAAAATATTTATTATGACAGTCATGGAGGCTTATAAACTTTTCAGAAGACAACCCTGAAGTAAAACTTGGGGAAATCAAAATTTGCAGCACTGAGGCCTCTATATGTTAGACCAATAACTGAGAGGGATATAAATGTTTGTTGCTGTAAATATCATGAAAATGCTGATTTACTTATTGGAAGTATTCAAAACGTGTGGAAAGAATTTCCTTCTAACTTGAACAGTTTAGTTTCTGCAGTAACATGAAGTGAAGATATGAAATGTATGATAATTGCAAAGATTCAAAATCTTCTCGGGCTTCTAGCCAGGTAAAAACTTGGCTTGCAAAGATGTTCATAAAGATATACAATGTTACAAGGATGTTGTAAATGAGGATTTAGCTGACACTTCCTTCTGTTATTATCAGTGGCATGGTAAAAACCATAAGGAACTGCATGAAACAACATATTTTAAGCAAAAGAAGAATTGCTGTGTCAACTTCCTAATCTGCTTTGACACTGCTATATTGCAAATGTTCAGCTCCAGCAAATTTGGTACATGAAGCAAACTTGTGGCAAAAATAAGCTGTGTTGCAAGAAGACTTTGCAGAAAATTTTGCTCTTTAACAGCAAAATGAAATTATGTCTGCTCATCGGATTTCTGAAGTAGTGACAACACTCACCACAATTATTTCATATAATAATGTCACTATACCATATGCTATCATACGTAATGAACTTCGCCATGATAAATATTCAGTTTTTTCCTTCAATAAACTTTATTAGATCATGCTGGTAGCACAGGGAAGTTTATTTCTGTACTTCATATTTTCTCAGATAATGCTGGAGGACAGATCAAAAACAGGTAACCTTGTCTCAGTTTGTCTTAGCACCTAAAATACCACAGAGCTTTGACTGATTTGGACTGGAATTTCTCTGCAACAGCACATGGAAAAGGTCACATTGGTGGAACAATAAAGTATTGCATTTTGCAGGAAAATGCAGTAATCAATAATGCAAAGAAGTTTTATGAATGTGCGAAACATGCTTGTACAAACATCTGTGTACTGTATCTGTCATCTGATGATATGTCTTGTGATAGAAAATTCTTCTCTGAGAAGTGGGATGCAACACAGCCAAAGTCTATTCGAAATCTTCGCAAGATATATTATGTCAAAGGCACATGATCCTCAGACATTTGTTGTCAGTGTAGTTAGTCCCTTTATAGAAAACGTAATACCATTTTCAGAGGCGGTAATGTTTGATCAGTCAAATTCAGAAGTGATGAAAAAAGAAATTCACGACAAAGAAACAAAATCAGCAACCAAGATTCAAGAGTTTCAAAATGGGAATTACATTGTGGTAAAATATGAGGAAAAAGAATATCCAGGTATTATCACAGAAATTAACTATGAAATGCCTGAGAAATTAAAAGAAGTGAAAGTGAATGTCATGCAGTGAAAGTGAAATGTTTAGGCAGATTCTTGTGGCCAAATACAAAAAATGAAATTTGGTACAGTACAGAGCAAGTCTTGGGACACTTAGATCCACCATTTCCTGTGAATAATAAGGGACCATGTTCTTTCAAGGATTTTGTTTAACTTCTTGTGATTTATGATTAAATCACTCATTATAACTATCATATAGCTAGTACAGAGATCAGAACTGTTATGTTAGTTACCATATTCTGTTATGTCAGTTACCATGAAATACTTTTTCCCCTATGTTTTGTAATGCTTTTCTTTTTCATAATTGTTGTATACCTTATACCAAATGTCTTTAATAAAAATAAAAATTAGTACTTTGATGGCTATCCCAACTTCAGAGAGTTTGCATGTTTTCTTCACCATCAGCTTACATGCTGTCCTTTAAGTGTTACACCAGTTACCCAAATATATGTGCTTTATTTCTTAAGAAAATTGCACATATTTTACTTCTTTCTACTATCAATAATTAGCATTTTTTTTTCTTTACAAAGCTATCAGGTTGAATATTGGGTAAGTTTTATTTATTCCTAGAGCATAAGAGAACTTATTGGAAAATGTTACATCAGTTATACTGTTATCTGACTCAGAAAATCCAGTTATTCAAGCATATCTAACACCCCTATTTGACTAGTTTTAATATAGTAGAGTGATACACCTTCTGCAACCCCTCTGCTGACTCAAAGGATATTTACCGCAAAGAAGCAGAACAATGGTTACAAACTAAATTTAAATAAAACACACACACATAATGTCCACAAGTTCTGTATTTTTCCTGTAGCACTATTTCCTCTGATTCCCCATATAAAACCAGCATGAAGAAAAAAACAGGGTACTCACATCCATACATGAATACATATGGTTCTTTCTGTAAACATATTATTCCTTCCTGGTTCAGTTGACTTAAAACATGTTCGTAGTGACATCTCAAAAGTCAATACCAGGGAGGAATGCAGTACTTCCTCTACCTTCTTTAGGGAGCTAATAAAGAAATTTCATATTATATATTCTGTCCATGCAGAATGCAAATCTTTCATCAAAATTATTAAGAGGGTGCTCAAGAGAAAATTATTAAAATTGTCAACATATGAATAATTAGCCCTATAGTATGGTTAATTAAAACTCTGGAATTTAAAGTTATTGCAGCACTGCTAGTACCATAGCTTGGATCAACTGAATAGCCTTTTAAGTTTGCCAGATATGTGAATCATTGAGAAATTCAAGGCACATTTGAGTGCATTGGAGTTACCTAAACAACATCTTATCAAAATGAGATACATAAATACAAACTTGTACACAATTTAAAATATAATAATAAATCAGTGATAAATAGTTTATATTTGCTTTGCTGAGAGGATAATCTAAATTCCTATAGACCAGTTGTACAAACTCGAAATATATCACGGAATAAGGTATACTAAGTAAACTATAAATTATGCAATGAGTTCTATAACGGAAGAAGGTGGTCCAGTGTTGTAGATTTACAGCATCTAAAAGAATTCCAAAACTGATAAAGAGGCCTCTAATCAAATTAAGGGTCTTTCACGCCCAATATATAATGGAACACTGAGAACCACAGCAGTTAAAGAGAGTTCATAAGAAAAACCCTATTTAAATTTTTTTTTTCCAATCACATATCCTCACTGTCAATAATTACATTCACAAAATTCAAAATCTTCTTCGAAACGTTTGTGTCAAGCCAAGTTTTTACCTGGCTAGAAGCCCGAGAAGATTTTGAATTAACACGTCGCCAGGAAAGCTTCAGTTCTTATTATATTCACTTTATTTCTCTTCATAAATTTAAATACTTTATGACAGATTTCTGGCAATACTTTATGACAGATCACTTAAGACTTAGGGACATTGACAAGTTGTCTAATGTTGGCAATTCATTATTAAAGAAAAGCTTATGAACTTTCCTATGAATAGAACTTTTGGTAAAGATATCAGTGTTTTTGTAATGCTGACTTATGACTATTTTTTTTATTCTTGAAGTTCACAATATTGTTTACACGTACACACATAATGCTCCATTCAGAAGTTCCAACATAATCTACAGTTAGTTTAACAATGATATTCACAACAACAGAAAGATTCTTTTGCATTTGTTTGTTAAAAACATTCAACTTAATTCATTTCTTGTTGCTTTTAATGACTTACCTTTGGCATGCTGCACTATTTCACTTTTATTGTCAGCTCCTAAGCAGCAGTTGTAGAAGCAAACATGTGTATCACCTTAATAACTGCCCACTGTCATTGTACGAATGCAAAAGAGGGGTGAGTGACACAAAATGCAACTTTCTTTAATTTTAATATTCAATTATTCACTGTTTTATATCAATTAAAAGTTTCATACTACAATTAGCATACTTCTTGAAAATTTGCAAATAATCATATGTATTTAAAGTAGTATATGTTACAGTGTGCTTTCCAGCACATTGCAAACTAGTAAATGACGTCATTTGTACATTAGATTTGGTTCTTAGAACAGAGCATAATAATATTGGTTATATTGCAGTCATTATGGCCAGCTTGAAACATAATTATTGGATCTTTGTTTTCCTGAAATTTATGTCAAGAATTGCATTGCTTTCAAATTACTATTCTTAAATGTTTTTATTTCTTATTTGAGCAACCTTTTGCTGCATTATGAAATAATTAAGAATGCTCTCAAGCATGCTTGGATGCTAAATTATATCTCTCAACTATATTATACAAAATGCAAAACCATGGTGGAATACAAACACAGATGATGTGAGTTCTTACTTAAGGGTAAGAGTATTGGAGCAAATAGGCTCACCTTTAACCCAAAGTTGCATCTTGTACCCGTTTACTTTTAACTAAGTTTAGAGTATATGTCATTTTCTATGCTCAAAACAGCTAGTACACTTAACAATGACTACTTTCATTGACACCTAAAATTACTTTTTCAATTCAAGTTTTGAAAATAATACTTTAAAGATATCAGTGAATCTGCTGATGACAATATGTCATGTAATGGCTAGAAACACTGAATAAAAGCAATGACTTAAGATCATTATTTCTTTAACTGGACATAATTCTATTCAAACAAAACTTGTTTCTAAGTTTGTCCAACTATTTTGTGTTGAACCCGTGACAGATAAAAAAATGAGTTCATGTCTGCTGTAATTTGGAATAATTTCACTTTGTAAGCATGCACAAATTATGACTGTTCTCAAATACAGTGGAACCCAGATAATTCTACGATTTGAAATTGTAGTTAACTCGAAAATTTTTCTTGGTCCTTTGAATTTTGCATTAAAGCACTGTAAAAAAAATCACATGCAATTTGAATTTAATTTTCCTTAATTCAAAGTTTTTGTTCAGAAATACAATCTGAACACGAAAGTTTAATATAACTTCGTCCAAGTGTTTCTGTAAAAGACGTCATCAATCTGGGGCTGTTTGTTTTGTCTGAATGCAGTTTGGGGGGTGGAATAGCTTTCCTAGCTGCTGGCCTTGAGCTTCTATACCTGCTCCATATTCCCTTGATTAAAACATGTGCGCCTTTTGTTGCTGCTTGAGCTTCCTACTGTTCAGTGTATTGCAAGTGAATGCCACTATATCTCTTAGCAAACAGTATGATCAGTAAGAGACTTTTAACGTTTAGAAAAAAGTTGCCATCATTTGAAACGTTGATAAGGTGTTGAAGAAAGAATATGAAATCACGAAAGAATACAAAATACTTCCAATTTTGCCAACTTATCTGAAGAATAACGAGAAAAATTTAAGCAGTGCTTTGAATGAAAATCGAAACAAATGAAAAAGGGTGAGATAACCAAAAAAAGTATGTCAACAAGTGCGTATTAAAATGATTTAAGCAGGAACAAGAAGTTGAAGTTAAAAAGATGCCAATTCTCACACCATTGAAGGCACTTCATCATGTGAAATTCATCGGTATACAGGCCAGCGTAAGTGGAACTGTTTTTACCAATTTTAGCCGTCACTTTTGTAATTCAAATTTTTGGATATTTCTTGCCCCTTCAGCTTTGAATTAGCCAAGTTCCACTGTAATTTAAACTTAATCTTAGATTAGATATTTGAGCTTTAAAGGGCTCTAATAATCTGCTCATCAGCTGAACCTCCTGCCCATATTGCAAATGTGTTAATATTATCTTCATCACATAACTACCAAATACTGAATGTCACACAGAAACAAATCAACATTCAAGCTACTAAGTATGTTACATTTGAACAAAGTTCGTGTACACTCCTTTGTGTTTTGTTGACTATTTCATACATAGAGGCTTTAATTTATTATATAAGATTTACTACCTGGTCATTCTTTTATTTTGTACCGTTTATACTATGCCATTCTTTTGTTTATTCAGTGTCATCAAGTTATTTTGTTATAGAACTTAACATTTTCTGGTCAAATCTTTGCATTATTGTATTTAAATTCACATTTTATATAACAGTTCAGATAAATATCATTTGACAGTCTGACCTTCCCATATTAATACTCTTGTTCTGTTCAAGAAGTTATCACTTAGGTCAGTCATCTTATGCTTTACCTGTGATAATATTAGGTTATGTTACTCTGCTTTAAATAGCTTTATTTTATCTAATTTTTCTATTTGCCTGTCATATTTTCTATATAATTATCAAATTAACTCAAGAGTGGTATTTTTTCTCAAATCAAACTCTGTGCCAGTTTCATTTATTAGATCAGCTCCTATGTGTTAAGGCTCAGACCAATGGTGTTTAAGTGTGCTTAAAAGCAACCAGCCCATGTCAGCAGACTTATCAGCATGTTAAAGAACTCCTGCAGGATGAAATTCCAGTACATTGATTAGATCCTGGTAAAAGAAATGTGTTGTTTATACCAGATAAACCTGTGCTTATAACAAAACAGACAAGCAGCCATTTTTAACACTGGAATAATGAGTTATTGCTGCATGAAAAGCATTGAGTAACTTATTAAATGGTTATCCCTTAATAGGCTATATTCTGGCATCACATAACACAATTTGGTGCCTAACCATGGTGTAATACCTAACAGGTGTATTCCAAGTTTGTACAATAGGCCCTAAGAAGGATAAACAAGCTTGGCACATGTGAAAGAACTTTCACACATCTATTGCATAGCAATCAATACTTTTGAAATTAGTGGATTATGAGGCAACTTATTTAAGGGTCTTACCATGATTGATTTCAGAAAGCCAAGGAATGGTGGTTTGAGCCCTTATCATGAAGAGTGGGATCATTACATGTATCACATTGCACTTTTTAATAGATAATATGATAAAGTAAACAATAACTCAATCTACTTAAACACTCTGGCTAGTGGTCGTATGAACAATTATTGATCAAGATGTTATCACAGTAAAATACATTTGAGGCGTATTGACAACAGTTACATTTAATCAAGAATTTTACCACTGTCAAATCTGCTGGCCATTCATGGCCAGTTGTCATTGACTATCTCCCACTTGTGCTCTAATGTTAAAATGGCAAAACATATTTTTCAATTAAAAGAAAATTCCATTTTTGTAAATGAACACATCCTGATAAAGTTATAGTTTTTAATTCCTTCAAATATCCTCCTCAAAGACAAAGTAAATCCACAGAGTGTTGCATATCATAATTTTATTATATCAATTTATGTTTAGTTGCAAGAACAATATACAAATAAGGGGAGTAATGAATGGATTTATGCAATTTGTACACTTTCAGGAATGCCAGGATACATTAATTGTACACAGGTAAGAATCCAGTTATCAAACAAGGCCAGTACCAAAGTTCAAAGACATCATCTTGATGTGGTGGTACTGTGTGCATCCCATATTCCAGAAGTTCATTCCAAGTTCAAATCTTATCTAGGGGTAATATGTAGTATTTTTTTATTTTTTGTCTCTCTCAGTAGAGGTAAATGTAGACTAAGATAAATGGACTTTAATCAGTATGAAAACAAAGGAAAGACAAAGCTATAATAATTGAGCATACTTTTATAGTCAGTTATAAAGCCATATTTTACATTGTTATTGTTTCTCTTTACTTTCCAACTTTTCTTACAATATCATGTGTGTTTTGAGAAACTTGAGCTATTTTTTATTTCCTCCAATGCACACTTTTTCTTCAGGCCTTCTCTCCTAGTGCTGCAAACAGTCTGAACCAAGAAGGCACATGCTTTGCAAAGGAACAGCTTAGCATTGGTGGCCATGTGTTATCTAATTGTATTGTATTGCATTGCATTACTTTTGTTAATGCTCTCTATATCGACCTCATTTAATCATAATGCACATAAAGTGCAGTTTAGTTAGTTATCATTAAACCCTAATAGTAATTTGTTAGCATTGTGAGACATAATTCCACAATGGCCTTTTAATTCAACCATTGGCTAGCCTGGAAAAACAATGACAGAAAGTCCAACTCACAGTCTTCTATAATATAATTTCAAGATATGACTGCATAAAAGGCATGAAAAACCCTATTTCCAACTAAGGCAACCTATCCAAGAACTAAAGAAAATGTGCACGAGTAGTATATGCATGTGCTTCAGCAAAGAGTTAGAACAAGTGTAAAAGAGATAATACAATGCAATTCTGGATGCTTTCAATACAGTTTACCAACAAGTGATGTGCTCAATAAAGGTAAGCACCTGCCAGTTAGCCATAGTCAACTAAACTGTGGTGAATACTGACGCACTGCTGTGATTATTAGCTGATAAAATTTTTACTGTGGCAAAGTGAAGGTTTTTGATGGGTTTGTTTAATTAAATGATGCACAGAACCTTTAAAATTCTAATATACCAAGTGTGCGTTTTTTTTCACTGCATTAATTTTAAAACAGTGTTTCAAGAGTTACCTACTATCCAAATTCTCTAAAAGTTGGTTCACAATAATGGAAATACATACGGGAAGATAAAGGATACAACATTTTGGTTTACAGTACTCAAAGCAAGAATGGGATTGCATATGGGGGATGAAAATATAGGTGGCAATTATTTGTGGTTTTTGATTGTATTTTTTCTTTTTGAGGCAATGGTTAGTTTTGAGTTGCATATAAACAAACACAGATAGCTCTTTCTAGAAGAAACAATGTTGTAATCAAGGCACACTTTTACTGGACCTTCTTCCAGTTTCATTTTCCCAGCTGGCAAACTAGGCAGTACTCTAGCAGACGTTTGATGTCCTGAATAATTTCTACAGTGCAGAGTCTAATAGGCACATTGTAAATCTAGTATCCCACGTCTGAACAAGAACATTACAATTTGACCAAGTATTCTTTTCCATTCCTACAGCCCACATGAGCTTCTCATTAATTGTGAATGCTGACATTATAACTATATTTTAACTTTATTGTTCTTGGTTATCATGAACCATATGAAAGTTAAAATAAACACCCTATACAATTCAAACAATTCACTAGAGTTTTTCCTTCATAATAATACAAAACTGTGAATAGTGCATCCTCTCTGGATGCCTTGACAAATGCAGACAACCAACCATAGCCAAGCTTGCAGAGAAGTAAATGAATATTTCTGTTATTTCTGCACAATTTGTGAGCATTTACAGCTGATGCTTTATCTTATACACCTTATCCATAAATAAACAGGTCAACATTCCACATTAAAAAATGATTGAATAGAGTACCATCACTTTAAGCAGCCATGCTCTTATCAGCATTTGAGTCTTGGGCACACACCACTCGCCTGCTGAAATTACAGTTTTCACTATTGCATCACATATGGCACGATCTTTTGACTCATGCCATGTAAATGATAAAACGTAGGAAGGAGAGAACATCCTCTGGTGGTTTTTCAGTTCAGTGTTTGTGCACTTATGGTCCAATATACACAACAAAGGGTTTTCATTTGTTGCAACTTGATAAAACATAAATCTCCATCTATGTGTTATAGAGCATTTCGGGAATGCTTTCCTAATATTGATCCCCCCTAATAGAATTAAAGTCCATAAAATAGTCAAGAAATTTAAAAGTACAGGATCAATGTTAGACCAGAAATAATAATAAATAAATAACAAAGAAATAAAAAAATCACATTTTAACAGAGGAAAAGATTGATGGTATTAGTGCGCAGTTAGAGAACACACCAAAAAATGCTCTCTGGAAGTTAGCAATCCCCAGACCTCACACCTTGTGGGACAATTTGAAAGACAAAGTGTATAAATCTGATTCCTGAACATTACAAGAACTAAAAAATAATGTATGGAAGGGAATAATCAATATATCCCATGAAGCATTGCTACATGTTTTTAATAATCTGTTATGATGCTGCAATGCCTTTCTTCGAGTATAAGAAGAACATTTCCAATATCTTCTTCAAAATATAATCAATGAAAGGGACATTCAATAATGTAATTTGTGAAATAATAATGGTCCTAGCCTGTTTTTCCTATTCGTTTCTATCCATCAGATGGCATGTGCATGGAAAAAGTGTCAGGAAGGAAGCAGCACATGACCTCGACCTAGGTGCCATTAATAGCATAGCCACTTAATCTGATGATTCTATTTATAAGGAAAGCCTGATAAATTTAATCAAATTTGGAGAGACATGAAATATGCCAAGAAATTGACCCTAAACTAAAGACAAGCTGTTGAACTACAGAGTAAGTGTATTTAACCACAGTTCATGTGCAGAGATTTCTCAGTTACACTAATTTATCTATTCCCATCCTTTACATCTGAATAAGTTTTACTTAGGCAACTAACCTTGGATAAAAATCAATCTTCAACCAAACAACCATGACATTAATAAATAAACACCATCTTCCAAGTTCATTACTATAAAAGAGAATTTATATTTATGACTTACTTGAAGGATCTGACAATCCATGCATGCAGTTCATGTTTCTCAATTGTATTGTCCTTATTCCTATCAATCTTCTGCAACAAAAGCTTCAGTCGTTTCTTTGCCTCTTCAGGTTCCAATTTGTCAAATTCTTCTGCTTGCTTCAAGCTGCCTGTGAAAGAGATTTTTTTCATTAAAAATATTGCACACGTGTATAGCCTTTGTATTTAGAAAGATACACATTTGATTCTCAATGTATTGCTCAAACAGCTTCATATACCTACATTTCATCAATGTTACACTAAATATGAAGTTTATGATAATGTGGAAAACGCAAAATACTTTAAATATGATCAAATTCTTTCCTGGATAAATTCTGAAACTATTATATTAATCAAATGCTGGCCACTTTACTGATGATTTTTTTGATTACCTGTATTTTCTCTCTTTTGAAAAAATACTGTAATCCTCTGTGTAAGGGGTTGATTCTTTTAATTTTTCTTTCTTTAATGTATGTTTGAGTGGATGTAAACATCTGACTTCCATATGAATACTGTAAATTTGAGTTTCTCCCATACTTGCCAAAACAGTTTGGTTGCTCTTTGGCTACACTTTACTGCTTCCAACATTGGGCAAATAAGTAAGCATCTGTGAAATTTGACCAAAAATTGTGATAAATTAAAAAATTAATTTGTTTCATAATTAAAAGAACATAATTCTAAACTTTAAGAAAACATATCAATTTTACTTGGTGCACTAAGTACTAATTAAATGAAGTTATAAATGGCTAGGTGCATACTTGTTAATATGCACACCCAACTTCTTTAAACCTTATTTTTTTGCAAATTTTTTTCCAACACTTTTCTCTAATCAAAATGCACCACATAATGCAGTATTTCATTAATGTGTTCCAAAAATGTTATACTAAAGCACATAAGAGAAAATGATCATATTTTTTGAAATAATGTTCCAATTTGGATAAATAAATTACTAAATTCTGAAAAATCATTAGTTTTTCAGAGCACAAAAAGTAATAATATTTCTACATCAATTAGGGTTACCTAATATAAAAAATATAATTTGGCACATTTATTTGCAAATTCCTTTACTGTAAAACTTTGCTTTTTTATGTGATTTTTAAAAATGCATCATGTGGCTCATTTTTACTAGATTAATGAATTAGGACAGTTAAAGTTATTATTTAAATAACCATGCAAGCTAGAATATTCATACATGGCAAAAATATCCTATTATTGTGTACAATAACTGATATAAATTTCATAATATAGTTTAGATACTGTGGATTTTTCAAATTTTGCAAGTACATCACCTTAAGTGTGCACCAAAAAATATGACAAGTATGAAAGATAACCCATAAATTTTAATGTTTAAAGTTGAACGGAACCATTCTTTATATGAGTAAAAAAGGATCAGACAGAACACAATAGGTACACCAGAGTATTCCATACCTAGATATTTGTTAAAACTAAATTTTGCAAATTGAATGTATACCTATCCATTTTTAGCTTAACAGTTTGTCTTCGGTGAACAGGCATTAATGCCAGAATTAAGATGAATTAAAGTAAAGTAATATGACTTGACTTACCTCGACGTAAGGTGAAAGTCTAATATGTAAATTGCATTAAATGGAGCTATTTGGGGTTGACTTAACTTAAGAGTTTGACAGTGTCAAACTTTTCCTTCCCATTAGGTTATGTGATGTCACATAGTAATTAGTACCAACTAGCCTCAAGTAGTTACTTGAAGTAATAAAAACTATTATTCAAGAGTACTCATTGTAATGATAAATAAAGTTCATTGTACTCCTGGTTTTAAACTAGTGCCCTTAAATTCTACACTTATAGCATTTTGTTGAAGATGAATGTAATGTCAAAAGCAGAACATGGAGACTTAGTTTTGATCCTTCTACATTATATCTTAAGGAGCTTCAGGCTATGTCAGTTTATACTATTCTTAATTTGTTATATCTGTGAATCCAACTGGAAATGATCACCAATGGTATATGGTTAAAAAATTGATGAAGGTAACTTATAATAGAGCTGTCATTTAACAAGACACCACTACACCACTTTAATACATCTTTAACTATTCATTCTGGGTTCTACAGTATGTTTTAAGCAATGACATTGATCGAGACATGAATCTATCAGAAACTTCAAGTGATCCTTCACGTTAAATATGCGGAACATCATATTTTAGCAATAAATAACATCATGTTGAAGGACGCATGAAGACTAAGAAATGTCACAGCTTTGCTCTCAGGCTATTGAAATCAACTTCAGTCATAAGGTACAAACCTAAAATTGCTTCGTGGTCGAACTCCGAACGATGTTGTCCATCTACATAGTGACTTTTATCTTTTGGGCTGTAAGCACCGTCTTCTTCCCTTTCTTTGCCTTTCTGCTGAGCGTGAACGTGTGGTGAAGCCGGTGTGCACTCACTTAAGATTAGGTTAGTTAACAGAATAACAAACACGCTATAAGAGACTACCGATTTTCCCCACATTGTTCCTAGGTGTATAAAGTTCACACACACTTAATCAAAAACCACCTCCAATCAACCACACAAACACTCAAAAAGCTTCCATTACGTTTAGAGCAGCTGCTCGACAGCTTGTGTCATTATTTTATACCTTGCCTTGCCACAAGCAAGCTAAGCAATTCCCTGGTTCCCCCACCGCCTAGCTTTAATCCGGATCAGGGGTAGGGGTATACTTATTTTAGCAAAGGGTTAACTCACAAGCAAGGCGTTAACAGGAAACGAAATGTAGCGATTCAATGTGTTTCATTCTCAAGGGCTAATAGCTCGGATTCCGTCACTAGTGTACGATATGATGTGTGTATGCAAAGCAACGGTATCGAAACTGCCCGCCTCATGTTCATATGAATACACTTTTCTGTTAACGTCTAAAGTTCTAAACCCTCAACTGACAACTGGAATCGAAAATCCGCCACTGATATCTCAGAACCCATTACGGAAATGGCGTTTTGGTTATTTATAAAACCGCACCATGGAACCCAAATACCAAATATTCCTTCAAAATAATCCATTTGTGCCAAAAACAAGTTGCACCTTTCGCAGAAGTAACTAGAGCTAACTAACTTGAATCGCCAAATCAGGGGATCTAATAATCAAGAAATGTCACAAAAAGCATTGTTACCGAAAATACATCCCCAAAGCATCTATTAATACTCTCACACATCAGCTATTTCTGACGTTGTACAGAAACAGTAGGAATGTTTGTTGTGAAGCAACATGACGTTTCCTAAAAGAGACAAAGTTAAATTATTTGTTTAACGATGGCATTAATTGCCAGAATTCATAACAGCGCCATCAGTGTGCAGGAATTTCATCACACGGGAGTTGTGGTAAACAAAGCGGCGTCAGGGCCGTTTTCTCCAGATCCTCCGGCTTCCCCCCACATTTCAATTCACCAATTGCTCCATCATCAATTTGCTCATCCATTTCGCCTATATTTTATATCATCTACTTCCTCACATTCATAACAGGTATTGGGCTGTTCTCACATCCCTAGATACTCTATCTGATCATAGCCCATCTACTCCTCAACAGGTTTGATTCCAGGCATTGGCTTGTACTCCTGAGGGTATAAGTCCCGCTCATTAGAATAAAAGAAGATGAAGAAGAAGAATGCCTGGGCCGGGTTTGAACCAGCAACCTTAGGAACAGAAGCACAGCGCTCAACCGTGCCAACCACGCTGATAAGAGACCAACAATGTTAAAACATTCTGTTTGTTGTTAAATAACCGCACCTAAAATGCTCCTACTTTCACGTGCTTTTCTCTAATGATACGTCAATAAATTGCTCTTAGCTTATTCTTTTATCTACTTCATGTTAATCGAGAAAAGTATTTACACAAACGGTTTTTGTGCGCATTTCCTTACAAATAAAATGCGAATAGAGAAATAACATTAGGCTCAGGCGATATTACACCTTTTAAAAGCTAGCCGCTATGAGGTGGATTTGAAATTCAGTTTTCTTTCCTTGACCAGAAGTAATTGGGAATTTGAGAAACCAATAAAAGGAATACTTTGGAATTTGTTAATTAACAAAAACGTATTTGACAAAAAGTGTGTTTTACGAGATTTATAATTTTGAGCAGTACGTTTGTCTATCTCTTACGGTTTATCATATATGCAAAAGTCATTCAGAATGAATAGAACTTCAGTGGTTATTCCCAGAAAAAAATTACACGTGTCATTTATGATGAAAATGTCTTAAAAATAGGGTACAGTGCATTAGTATTATTCACGGCAAGGGCTTGTATAGGGGGAAGGGTGCCACGTGATGCAGGAAGCTGACTTTCCCCTTCTTACCCATCTGCTGGCCGAAAAGAATACAAATAGATATACTTACCTTGGATTTAGGATACCCTAAAAACCTATATTACCAGTGAAATATTCGTATAGATTTTTGGGTGGGATGCAATACCCTCTCTGCCTACCATGCTCGTGGTAGGGAGAAAAAATAAAATCAGCAGTAGTATTTTTAATTTCATAAAACAAAGTGAATTATTTACTTTCTCTACCACTACGTAGTAGATAAAGAAGGTGTTGTATTCCACCCAAAAATTTGATACCGAGAGTTTATTTTGTTAAAACAGAGGATATGTTAAATGCCTGCATGTTTTTTTCTGTACAATTAACAATTTCCGAGATATTTCTTGCTAATGGGTTCAAGTTTTCACTGCTTATGCTATTCTTAAATAGGAACTCTTTATTCGTGTTCTTTCCCTAGTCAAGCAAAGGTAATAGATATAACAGTCACACAGCGACCGTTTGACTATCGCTTTAGTCTAGTATAGCTTCGTGTATCATCGTAAAAGCTGTGTTCATAATGCACACGAAAAAACTGTACAGCGACTGACAGCGTAATGCTTAACTTATGAGTACTGAAAACAGGTCCCAAAACAACGTTTCGGTGGCCGAGAGGTTAAGAAGGTCTTGCTTCCGCTCATAAGTTCCTAGGTTCAAATCTTGCACTGCTTTTCATTTTTATTGTTTGTTAATTTTATGACTGGATATGTAGAACATAATATTACATTAATGGCTTTGCCATTTGAAGTTAAGGGGTTATCTATGCACACAAAAATATAACTCTTCTACTAATACTCATGTTAAATAACTGGAAAAAAAACGTGTAAATAAACTATTATCTTCTAAAACTAAAACACAAAAAATAAACATAATTAATATCGGGTGTATGAACTCTCAGCCCATATTACTGCCCTCAATCTTCGGGGCATAGATAAAATGAAATGCCTGCAGAAATGTGGAGGAGAAGCTAAGATCCTAGGCTTCTTGAATTTGTGTCCAGAAGCCATCTTTTGTCCTTCGCCCATTTACAGGTATATTGAAGCGCAACTCCCTTTTTACCTCAGCCCACACATTCTCACATTATACCACTCTGATATCCCGCCTCTCTGAAAACCAATTTGGAACCTTTCGAGATGTGTGAACGGATGATTATCCTGTACCAATTCAATTCCATCAGGATATCGCATCCTTAGAGAGAGAATCAAAATATTATCGAAAATTGCCGTGTACTGCACACCGTTCAGCGTATCGTCAAGCTGCCACAGCAAATCAAATTTGCGCAAAATTTGATTTCTAAAAATGTTTCAAAACATCGGTTTTCATAACAATACTTTTAGTATTTTTTTCATACCATACATATTCCACTTTTTTCATTGAGAGAGAACTGTTTGTGCCTTATGGTTTGCGTACCATTCTGCGCACCACATGCTTTCGTGCGCAGCATATTGCTGTTCGGTAAAATAAATGCTTAAAGAAGCATCATAATCACTATCATATTATTAACTGTACGGAATGTTGGTTAAGAAATCAGTATGTCTAAAATAAATAGCCGCTATGAATTGATACAACATCATTAAGAGAAGGATAAAAAAAAAGAATCTGCTTGCTGCATGGGAGAAGCGAACCTGCGACCCTCACTAGAGAAGTAGCTTACGTTTTGCCATAGCGCTCCAGTGAACACACATAGAAGGCGCCACGTTTAATAATGCCGCACAATACAAACTGTATTATGTTTTGTGTCGATAATGTTTTTAATTAAAGCTGATAGTTTGTTGTTGAAGTTGTGTGTTTGTTTATGATTAATGATCATATGGGTTAATAATATTAAGAACTGGAATTTGTGATCACTTGTTGCTGTCGCTACACAACTGTATCGTGGATGGTGTAAACAAAGAGCTGTGCCGCGTATGACCGCCGAATTTGGCGTTCCAGACACGACTCAAATTTTTTTGGCGCCGGATGTACATAGCGGATAGAGAAGGTATTGTATTCCACTCAAAAATTCGATATCGAAGTTTCAACGAATATACATATTTTGAGATCCCATGAATTCAAAACGCATTTTAGAAACGTGTGTGTGTGTGTGTGTGTGTGTGTATGTGTATGTGTGTGTGTGTGTGAGTGAGTGCGCGCGCGCAGCATTACTCAAAAACGAAAAGTCGTTAAATACCAAGTTTGATATTTAAAGTTCGTATCTTCCAAGGCTGCGACATGAAGATTTTCAAGAAAATACCCACACCCCAACTACCCTTTACATAGAACATGTTTTTTAAAATTTTGATGTTCTCAAAAGTGGCTCTAACGATTCTTATTAAAATATAATGTGTTTAAGTTATTTTTATAAAAAACGAAACGCATAAATTGAATTCTCTGGGTACTGCCTCTGAAGACTTCTTCATTTGGATGACTTTTGTATAACTAGTAAACCATAAGACACACACATAAAAACTTACTACACAAAAAAAGTAGATCTTATTAAAACACACAATTTATGTCATATACTTATTTTTACTTTCTCTACTCGTACTATGTACATAGCGTATAGAGAAGGTATTGTAATGCACCCAAAAATTTGATACTTCGCCGGAAATACATGTTTTGAGACCCCCTGAATCCAAAAAAAGGCATTTTTAGAAACACACCATATGTGCGTGTGTGTGTGTGTGTGTGCAGCATATCTCAAAAACGAAAATACCGTTAAAAACCAAACTTGGTATTTAGATTTGGTATCTTCCAAGGATGCGACACAAAGACTTTCAAGAAAATCCCCCCACCCCCAGCTACCCTTTACATGGAACTTTTTTCGACAATTTTTATTTTCTCAAAAATGGCTCTGATGATTTTGATTAAAATGTCATGTATTAAATATATTTACACAACAAATAAAATGTATATCTTGAATTTTTTGGGAATAGCCTCTGAAGACTACTTTATTCTGGATGAATTTTACGGAATTTTGCATAACTGCTAAACCGTAAGAGATGGACAAAAACTTACCACACAAAAAATGTAGAGTACATTAAAACACACAATGTATGTTATATGCATTTTTTTGTTTAGTTGGTCTTTTTTAAGATATTCCTTGTTTTTGGTTTCAGCTTTAAAAAACTTATTTTATACAGGAATTTGTCAACTCAAGTGTCCATACAAATAAAGGAACTTCAGTCCCAACCAGCTTTTGACTGTCACTTTAACCTATGGTACTCCCTTATTTTGCTCCTACTTACAAGGGAGCAAGGTATTTCTGTTATTTTTTTCTTCTTCTCAATTAGTATGAAGTAAATAGAAGCTTAAGCTTTTTAACAATAATTTGTTGCAGAGATGTAGAGAAAGTCTTTGAATAGATTACATAAGATGTTTTAATAGAGTTAATCGTTTTAGAGATATTCCGAGTTTTTTTTTTGTTGTTTTTTTTTTTTGTTTTTTTTTTATTTAAGTTTAACGTCCTTTAACCTGGTTGGTCATATCGGACGATGAATGAAATTGGTGAAATGATGCTCAAATGATCTCGGGGTCCAGGGAGCTTAAAGTTACTCGACATTCGTCTTCTCAGGATAAGGGAAAACCCCGAAAAAAAAAACCTTATCCGGGTAACGCACCCTAAATGAGACTCGAACTCACGACCTTTTGAATGTGAGGCAGACATGCTACCAGCACACTGCCCAGGCGGGCATTCCGAGTTATTGGTTCCAGGTTTAAGATGCTTAAGCTTTCCTCAAACGGGAGACATATTTCTTTCGTCTCTCTTTTATTTACTCCTCAATTCTTTCTCTTAGCGACCGGATTTTAAAAAATCGCTTTAACCTGAGCATTCCCTTATTTCCTTTCAACTTATAAAGAAGCAAGTAATAAGACCAGTTCTGGCAATGTTTATCTTGATTAGCATGTTGTAGATGAAAGAATAATCTTTTGTAAGAAATGTTGTTTGTGGAACATCTTGAGAAAGTCATGCAAATGGAACGCATCGGATTTTTTTTTTTTTTTTATTTTATTTTCCATAAAGCTTTCCGTTCTTGAGATAATTACTATTTTATTTTTCACATTTAAATGAGGGTTTTACGAAACGAAGGGTATTGATAAATCAAATTCATTCATACTTAAAAATCTCTAACTATCCGAATGTCTTTACGCCTCAGGTGTGGGATTTGTAATGTCAGCTCAACAGCATTTTTACTCTTATCCTAAAATGTATGACTCCCGAATTTGGTCGAAACAGTGCAACAATGTAGAAACATAAGGAACTGCATACTCACTGATTTTTTATAAATATTGATAAACAAAATTTGAAATATTGTTCTCTTTTCTAAGTTGTGAATCCAGCATGAAACGCCGGGCATTTCAGCTAGTTGATTGCATACAGCATTAAAAGGATATAAACTTAATTTGAATTGTAGATACCATGTATAATGTACATAGTAGGTAGAGATGGATTTTAAAAATGTTTTAAAACATTGGTTTTCTTAACAATACTTTTAGTATTTCTGCGCACCACACGGTTTCATGTGCAGCATATGTTTGTAGAATAAATCCTTAAAGAAGCATAATAATAACTATCATATTATTAACTATACTGAATGTCGTGTATGAAATAAGTGTGTCAAATAAATACCCGCTATGTGTCGATTCAAGACATTTAAGAGTAGTGAAGAAAAAGAAAAAAAAAAAACGTTTGCTACATGCGAGAATCGAAACTGCGACCCTCAGCACAGAAGTAACCTACGTTTTGTCACATCGCTACAGTGAACACACATAGAAGGTTGCAAGTTTAACAACCCAAATTGTATCATGTTTTGTATCGTTAATATTTTTTAGTTAATATTTATTGTTTGTTGTTGAAGATACTTAAGTTATGCAGCTGATTATGATTAGAAGAATTTAGCGTTCCAGACATAACCTGTTTTTTTCTTGTTTTTTTTTTGTGACATAGGCCTAGAGAAAGTAAAAAGGGCACGAGTTACCATACATTCACTGCAGAGCACATGTTTTGTCGATTGCTGTCACTAACTGTAGGAATAAACATCTGTAATTGAGGGTAATAAAGCGCACATTACATATTGTTAAGGCCATTTATAAACTTTTTCATGCCTCTCCTAAACGAGAAAATGTGTTGCATGAAATTCAAAACTTCAGCTTAAAAACAACCTGTTTTAAAAATACCCGAAGCTGTTGTCATTCGCTGGTTGAGCACCTATCGCAAGGTTCGTGCTATAATCCTATGCTACAAGCCCATTTTGATGACATATAAACACAGGGTAAACTTGGCGTTTATGGGCACTAATGTAATATGGGCACATTTAAGCAACTTGCCATTTTTAAAACAATTATATCGTTTTGGAACATTTGTTGAATTATGTTGGTCATGCTGAAGTATCATAGTGACTATATATGCTGAATGCGGGTTATTTGGCTGATATAAGTCCTGACTAATAACTTTCAGGGGAAATGAGTTTTCCTGCTGTGTAATATCAGGACTGTTATTATTTTTACTTTCTCTATACGTACTATGTACTCAGTGTATAGAGAAGGTGTTGCACTCCACCCAAAATTCGATACCGAGATTTCACCGGAAATATATATTTTAGGGTCTCCTTTATCTAAAAAAAGCATTTTCGGAAAAAGATCCGTGTGTGTGTGTGTGTGTGTCTGTGAACACAATAACTCAAAAACGAAAAGTCGGTAAAATACCAAACTTGGTATTTAAGTTTAGTATCTTCCAGGGATACGACAAGAAGATTTTGAGAAAAATCCCCCCACCCTAACTACCCTTTACATGGAACTTTTTTCGAAAATTGTGATTTTCTCAAAAATAGCTCTAACGATTTTGATTAAAATATTGTATATTAAAGCTATTTACCTGTCAAATAAAATGTATATCTTGAATTTTCTGGGAATAACCTCTGAAGAGTATTTTATTTTGGATGAATTTTACGGACTTTTGAATAACTGCCAAACCGTAAGAGATGGACAAACACTTACTGCACAAAAAATATAGAGCACTTTAAAACACACCATTTATGTTATATATATATATATTTTTTTTTCATGGAGTTCATCGTTTTTGAGACATTCCTTGTTTTTGGTTTCTACTATGAAAAATTTGTCAACTGCTGTCCATACAAACAAAGGAACTTTAGTGACATAGCAACCAGCCTTTGACTATCACTTTAACTTATGGTACTCCCTTGTTTCGCTTCTACTTACAAGGAAGCAGGTAATAAGACTATTTCTGTTTTTTTTTTTTTTGTTTTTTTTTTCTTCTGATTAGCATGAAGTAAATAGAAGTATAAGCTTTTTAAGAATAATTTGTTGCAAAGATGTAGAGAAAGTCATGTGAATGGTACACATAAGATTTTTCAGTTTACTTTCTTAAGATACCACATGCACAATCAGGTTATTTTTTAAGAAATCTTTTAATGACCATTCTTAAGTTAGTTTAAAGCATTTTCCACGCGAGGGGGATATGGTTAAGCATAATTTCTTTTCTAGTAGTACCAACTTCTAAAAAACGCCACTAATGCATAAATGGGTAGTGTGATTACGGGTATCATGGGCATAACCAATATCAGCGGATATCTTTCTTAAATGATGCCTATAGAGTTTTATTTTTCATTTTAAATCTTAAATTAATATTTAGAGTGTGTTGCTAAAATCAAAATTCAAGAATTCATCCCTTATGATTGTGATGAAGCATTTATTGTGCGTGCGTTTCTACTGAAGTGGCACATTCGCTTCTTGCTGAGTCTTCAATTTCACATCCGTGTCCAGGTCCATTCGCTCGCCGTCGATCTCCAATTTCAATACCGCACTATCCCCACATTCTACACTTGGTCCATCTTCATGTTCCAATCCTGGGCCATCTTTAAATTCCAGAATCATCTTCCAGTATACTTCCCTCATTAATCTACTTTAACAAATGACCGCCGTATTAGAACAGCATATGACCCGTCTTCTACTTCTGTATTTTCGAGGTCAGCAGCATCACGTTTCGAGGAATTAAATCCATTTTTCAACCTGAAAACCATCAGTAATTGCAGAAGAAAGAACAACATCGCAAGAGATTTGACATGTGCCTGAAGTTCTGGGTTCAGCAATGAAAGATTAAATCGTCAGCCAGGTTCAGGAACAAAACGAAATGCCACAAGTCTAGCATATTCTAAAGTTTCCTTACATTTGCTCCATTTGTAGCGGCAATTATTACGATGAACATCAGGATCAGAAGTGGGTGTAGTGTTCTAGCTCATGTTCCCTGTTGATCCACAAGGAATGGATTTAGTTGAACGGCGATTTTTTCTATTGTAATGAGTGTAGCAAATGCAACTTTTTGCAAATTCTATTTCTCAACATAATTTCTATTCTGTTAGCACTATGAATAATTATAATCTAATTCAGTAGTTTACTTGATTTGCATTGGGCAAAAAGCTGTTTCTATATAGCGAATTAACAAATAGAATTCTAGGTTTTCCTTATTAGATTAGGTTTACTATCAGTGTTTAATTGCCGTTTTTACTTTCTCTACACGTACTATGTACATAGTGTATAGAGAAGGTATTGTATTGCACCCAAAAATTGATACCGAGATTTCACCGGAAATACATGTTTGGGATCCCCCTGAATCCAAAAAAAAAGCATTCTTGGAAAAAGGTCCGTGTGTGTGTCTGTGGACAGCATAGCTCAAAAACGAAAATACCGTTAAATATCAAACTTGGTATTTAAGTTTGGTATCTTCCAAGCATGCGACACGAAGATTTTCAAGAAAATCCCCCACTCCAACTAATCTATACATGGAACTTTTTTCGACAATTTTGATTTTCTCAAAAATGGCTCTAACGATTTTGATTAAAATATTGTACATTAAAGATATTTACCTGACAAATAATATGTATATCTTCAATTTTCTGGGAATAGCCTCTGAACACTACTTTATTCTGGATGAATTTTACGAAATTTTGCATAACTGCTAAACCGTAAGAAATTGACAAAAACTTACCACACAAAAAATGTACAGCACATTAAAACACACAATTTATGTTATATACATTTTTTTCGAGGAGTTAATCGCTTTTTAGGTACCTATTCCTTGTTTTTGGTTTCAGCTTTGAAAAACTTGTAATTTTCTCATACAGGAATTTGTCAACTCGTGTCCATATAAACAAAGGAATTTCAGTCACCTAGTAACCAACTTTTGACTTCACTTTAACCTATGATACTCCCATATTTCGCTTCTACTTACAAAGAAGCAATTAATAAGACTATTTCTGCTATTTTTTCTCGATTAGCATGAAATAAATAGAAGAATCCGCTCATTAACAATAATTTGTTACACAGAAGTAGAGAAAACACATCAGATTTTTTTAATGTATCATAAGCGTACAATTGCTAACACGTCTCTGACAATAAACTGTTAATACGAGAGAAAGTGCTTGTAATTTGTCAATTTAAAACCCACTGCCCATATTCCCAGCAACTGTGCTCATATTACCCTTACTTTTTGTCAAATATGGGCATTTGCTGAGTTTGCTGTGAAACTAAATTGCATAGGAGTTGTGTGTTGGTTCGTACACTGTTAGAAAGATTATAGTTTCAAGTTTTAAGTGTATTTGTTTCACGAAAGTGGGAAGAGCTTTTTACCCTATATTACCATATAAATATTTTGGTGCCTATATTTGCAGAGTTTACGCTATATACAACGACGGTGAGGATTTAGCAAATTTGGCAGGACGAATCTTGTTAGAAATGATGAATTACAATTTCATTGTAGCTTTAGTGATTTTGGACGATACATTAAACGCCATCTCAAACTTATGTAAAGTTTTGCAAAAGCAATCACTCAAAATTTCACAACTCTGTATGCTTGTTTTTGCAACTCTGGAACATTTAAGACACATCGACCGCCTCTGCGGTTTTCTCCGGGTACTCCGGTTTCCCCCGCCATCGCATTCCACCGGTGCTCCATCATCATTCATGTATCATCAGTGTCACCGCCTGCGATGCCATTAGTAGTTAAAGCGGGCGTTAAACACTACCAAAAAAAAAAAAAAAAAAAAAAAAACCGCCTCTGCGATTGCGATAATCACAGTGTGGAAAATGAAACATTAAATAAAATTAAAAAAACAACAACAACAAAACTAACAAATGAACGTAATAGAAGTTAAAATTGTGCACTTCACGGAAGACAAGAAACAAATTACGAAAAATGTCAGGAAAGCTGTGTAAAGTATGATTGATGAAAATGAGGAAAGGTTCAATGACAAGGCAGTGAAAGTTTCAGAACTAAGTGCATATTTTGAAAACTTTAAAACATTTCACGAGTTTAGTGATAATGATTGTAAAGAACTGTGCTTGATGCTAGGACTTAATAATGTTGACGCTGTTATTGCAAAATTGCGCTCTTTTAAGTAGGTATGCGGTGCGAAATAAATCAAAAGATACATCTTCTGATGTGCCTTCTTTTATCTTACAGGCTATGGAGCACTAAAGACACTCGCTGAATGCGTACTCTGCATTCCCGTTTCCACTGTCGGGGTAGAGAGGTAATTTAGCACAATGAATAAGGTAATAACAAAATTAAGAAATAGGATGGATCAGGATACGCTTCAAGCTTATGTGAAAATTTCAATAGAAGGGAACGAGGATTCTACAGAGTCTTTCATTAATGATGTCATCAACAGATATATATACACACACATACACATTGTGTGTGTGCGTGCGTGTGTGTGAGTGTGTGTGAGTGTGTGTGTGAGAGTGTATGAGTGTGAGTGTGTGTGAGAGTGTGAGTGTGAGAGTGTCTGAGTGTGTGTGAGTGTGAATGAGTGTGAGTGTGTGTGAGTGTGAGTGTGGGGGGTGTCACCCTCCATGGTGTAATGGTTACCATTCTAACTTCATATACCCAAGGTCACGGGATCAAACCCGGCGAAGGGCGATGGATTCTTTAGGGCGTAAAAATCCTTAGCATGCCTTCCTTCGGAAGGAAAGTAAAACCGATGGTCCCGTGTCGTAGATTTACGGCACGTAAAAGAACCTCAAGCCTGATAGAGAGGCCTCTGAGCAAAATTAAGCGGTCTTTCACACTCAATTTAGATTGGGATGCTGAGAACCACAGCAAAACAAATAAATAATAAATAAATAAATAAATAAATAAATAAGCAGATATGATGGGGGAGGGGGGAGCTCGACACATTAGTTTGCTGTAAATCTAAGTTATTTTATTTTATTGATTCCTACAATTGTATTCATTAAGATATAGCTTAACTTAGTAGTTAATAATAATTGCATTAAATGATTGTATTGTGGCCAATTCAAAATATCAGTCTCTTAATTTTTAATACGGCATCACTAAAATTCACAGCCTATAACTCCCCCTCCCCCATCAAGCTTAATTATCCCCCGGAGGAAAATGGCTGAATGCATCCCTGATGGGTGATATTCCGGATTGGATCATTAAACACTACATCGAATATATGAAGAACACAATAGTAAATATATATTTACAAAGTGACAATGGAATCGGGAAATGTTCCAGAAAAATTAAAAACTGCTTAAGTAAGACCTTTGTTAAGAAAGGTGTTAAGATAGACATGGAAAATTACTGACCCATAACATCAATATTCTCAATTTTCTCCGAGATCTTTGAGAGGTTAATAGACACATAATCTCTTTTCTATCAAAACATATTTATACTCTGATATGTACAGTTTGGTTTCAGATAAAATAGGTCAACAGAATCAGTCATCTATTAATTACTAGGACCTAGTGTCGGGTTCAAACCCGGCGGAGGACGATGGATTTTTTGGGCGTAAAAATCCTTAGAATGGCTTCCTTCGGAAGGGAAGTAAAGCCGTGGGTCCCGTGTCGTAGATTGTCGTAAAAAAAAAAAAAAAACCTCAAGCCTGATAGAGAGGCCTCTGAGCAAAATTAAGCGATCTTTCACGCTCAGTATAGAATGGGACGCTGAGAACCACATCAGTTAAAGAGCGTCCATAAATAAACCGTCATTTCTTTCTAGACCTAGTGAAAGAATCAGTCGACAGAAAACTTAAGTATTGATGTCCTTAAGCTTATGACGTTTTGGACAGTAATATACTGTTAAAACTAGAAAAAATATGGATTTTGAGGGGAAAAAAAAATGAGTTGATAAAATCATATTTAACAAAGAGCAGACAAGTAGTAGAACTGGATTCCCTTAAAAAATGAAACAGAAGTTTTATTTATGGACGCTCTTTAACTGCTGTGGCTCTCAGCGCCCCATTCTATATTGGGCATGAAAGACCGCTTAATTTTGCTCAGAGGCCTATCTATCAGGCTTGAGGTTCTTTTACGCGCCGTAAATCTACGACACGGGACCAACGGCTTTGCTTACCTTCCGAAGGAAGCAATTCTAAGGATTTTTACGCCCGGAAAAAGCCATGTTCCTCCTTCAGGTTTGAACCCGCGACCTTGGGTATATGGAGGGCGACAGAATTTTCTTAAAGGCGACAAATGAGCACATATAAATAAAAAGACAGGGATATTAATAAAGGAGCGCTACAAGGTTCGACATTTGGTTTGTTTGTATTTTTAATGTATATAAATGATGTGCCACCATTAATTAAATAATCAGACTTCTTTGGTTGACGACATAAATGTGCTGATAAGATAACGAACCGAACGGGATAGCTCATGCGGTTTCGTCTGTGGCCTGCATTGGAAGTTCGTAGGTTCGCTTCCCATGGCCGGTCTACCTGACCCTTGTGTTCTTTTCGGGGGGTTCCCTGGGTAGTCAGGCGAATGCTGGGTAGGTCTCTTTAACCCCCCGAATTCCCTGTCCCTTAATGTCGTTTCCATTGTCATTTCATCCGTCCTTCATCCCGTTTGGGTTCTTTCAGGGTTGGAAGTTATGGTGCTTAATGCAGCATGGTAGGGGAAAAGGATGCTCAAAGTGACTATCGCCGCCCCACCCACTTCGGCTGGTCGCCAGGAAGGCGGCTCCTGACAGGGGCTTGTACCCACTGTGAGGTGGGAGGCCCGATCTGCGTAGTGCTTCTCAGTCATTGCCATGCCGTCACTCCTCGTTCTGGCAACCTGGTGTATCCTCTCACTTCATCACTCCCTCGTGAAATGAAATGACGTTTTATTTATGGACGCTCTTTAACTGCTGAGGTTCTCAGCGTCCCATTCTATATTGGGCGTGAAAGATTGCTTAATTTTGCTCATATGCCTTTCTATCAGGCTTGAGGTTATTTTACGTGCCGTAAATCTACGACACAGGACCCACAGCATTACTTTCCATCCGAAGGAAGCCATGCTAAGGATTTTTACGCCTGAAAAAATCCATCGACTTAGGTTCAATGCCGAATTCCCTCAAATCGTATCCTATCCTAAGACAAATATCAATAGACTCTACGAAACAAATTAATTCAAGTAATTACTGAGTTATATTCTTGGTTTCAAGGAAACAAGTTAATAATAAATGCAAGTAAACCCACTGCTATAACCGTTCACAATTATTCAAATAAAGCTCATCATGTGCCACAAATTCAGTGCGCTTAGTATAAACTATGAGAAAAACACAATTATTGTCCTAAATGAGAACCTAAAATGGAGGAAAATTGGCTTGTAAATTGAGTTCAACTTATTATTTTTAAAATGCACTCACAATGAAGTGACCTGAAAAATGCAAATAGATGTGTTTTATGCAAATTTCTATAGCCTTTTGCACTATGGCATAATTTTGAGGGGAGTTTGTAGTGAAAGTGAACAAATATTTAAATTACAGAAGAGAATTAGATTAGAATTAGACAAAGGCAGGCAGTCATCCTGTAGACCACTCTACATGGAGCTAAATTACGGCCTCCTATATGTGTATTCATTTTAGAAACACTAATCCATATAAAAATGAACACTTCAGTTGAAAGTTATAAAAATCTCCATCAATATAACACTCCTCAAAGAAATTATTTGCATATACACTTTTTTAGAACCAAACAGTTAAAAATAATGTAAGAAAACATGAGTGTTAAAATTATATAACACGTTTTATCAGTATATTAATTTCTTTTATAAGAAGCATTTCAAAAACGGATTAATGTCCTTCCTACTACTGCATTCATTTTATTTGATAAATGAGTACGTTCTACGTTGCACAAAGAATTTTATAATGTGAAGTGTACATGCAAATGCATTTCTGTGTGTGTGTGTGTGTGCGCGCGCGCGCGCGCGCGCGAGCGTGCGTGTATACAGAATGTCTCGGAACTACAATTGGGAGGATTGTATAGGGGTCGGATAAACGCTTTGAGGCCTTTTGACCCTTTTGTCAAATGACATGTTCTGGTATGTTTTCTGGATCGCACATCAATGGCCGGAATTCAATGAATGTGGATGTGTGCATACTATTTTCATTCAGATTGCCTCATTTGTATGCCAGCAGTCGACGGCACAATCAATACGATATTTAAAACTATTGGTCTTGCAATTTTGGCAGAAGTTTGTGTTTTTCTGAGTTTTTTTTTTTACATTGTTTAACGCCCTTTTACCGATATGGCACCGCAGGTGATGATACAGATGATACATGGAGCCCCGGTGGAACGTGACGGCTGGGGAAACCAGAGAAAATCCGCCCCTACGCCGCTTTGTCCACCACAAACCTCTTATGCGATCGCTTAGGGTCGAACCTACGTGAGAAGCGAGTGGTCTGACCACCCGGCTACGGCCCTGCCTTTTTTTTTTTTTTTTTTTATTTTTTTTATTTTTTTTTTTTTTTTTATTTTTTTATATGTTGATATTCCATATGCAGTTACTAATACTAGCTAGAGCAGTCAGCCATAACATACTGGTGGGGTGAGTCGGTATAGCATCGGTCACCCAATCTCATGATAGAAAGATCGCACTGCTCTTTGAAATTTCCATTGAAGGTGTTTTTTTTTTCTTAATTTGTTATTTTTCTCAAAGAGGTAAACAATCTGACTGGCACTACTACGCTTCATGTACATTTTTTGAAGTCAAGACAAGTTACTTTCATAAGACTGAATGGAATTATAGCGTTCAATGTTAAATGCAGTAATTGTTTGTCAAGGAACCTGCTTAGATTAATGTAATAAAGCAAGTAGGTTTGTTGAAAACATTTATGTGATGTGTGCGGTGGAATAAAAAAAAATATCTCTGTTATTGCTAGGATTCGAATAGTGATACTTTGGTTTTGGCTATGTATATATGATGTCGATCTAATCAATTGGACTTGGGTTGGACTTCATATCAAACAGTTCTTCTGGTAAGCTGTGTATTTTGCACTTCTTTTCAAAGTCTCTTTTTACTTTCTCTACACGTACTATGTACATGGTGTGTAGAGAAGGTATTGCACTCCACCAAAAAATTCGATACCGAGATTTCACCGGAAATATATGTTTTAGGATCCCTTGTATCCAAAAAAAAAGCATTTTCAGAAAAAGGTCCGTCTGTGTCTGTGAACACGATAACTCAAAAACGAAAAGTAGGTAAAATACCAAACTTGGTATTTAAGTTTAGTATCTTCCAGGGATGCGACACGAAGATTTTGAGAAAAATTCCCCCACCCCAAACTAACCTTTACATGGAACTTTTTTCGAAAATTGTGATTTTTTTCTAAAATGGCTCTAACGATTTTGATTATAATATCGTATGTTAAAGATATTTACCTGACAAATAAAATGTTTATTTTGAATTTTCTGGGAATAGACTCTGAAGACTACTTTATTGTGAATGAATTTTACGGAATTTTGTATAACTGCTAAACGGTAAGATATGGACAAAAACTTACCACACAAAAAATGTAGAGCACATTAAAGCACACGATTTATGTTGTAATACATTTTTTTTTCGTATAGTTGATCGTTTTTCAGATATTCTTTGTTTTTGGTTTGAGCTTTGAAAAACTTAACTTTTCTCATACAGGAATTTGTCAACTCCTGTCCATACAAATAAAGGAACTTCAGTCACATAGCAACCAGCTTTTGACTATCACTTTAACTAATGCGACTCCCTTATTTCGCTTCTACTTACAAGGAAACAAGTAATAATACTATTTCTGCTAATCTTTGGTCGATTAGCATGAAATAAATAGAGGTATAAGCTTTTTAACAATAATTCATTGCAAAGATGTAGAGAAAGTTGTGTGAATGGAACACATCAGATTTTTGTTTGTAGAAATTGAAAGGTAGAATGCACCTTCTTTTCTAGTACATATTTCTTAAATAGTTTTATACAGGTACTTGTTTTACTATGGAGATAGTTGTTCATTTCATATTTCATTTGACACAGCTATGATATTGTTTCGTAAATCATGAAATGTGCCTACAATAATTTGTAATGTGTACGTACATTACACATTAGAAGCTTCTGTGTTGGGTACGGAGAAGTGTACGCTTCAGGTGTTTAATGCAACTGTTATTGAAATGCTCTCCGTTGCACCAAGATGCTTATCATACATACATTTATTTTGTTTGTCAGCACAAAAAAAAAAAAAAAAACTCATATTGAGTAATGCAGCCGAATATGAATGGTTCATTATAAAATTCAAATAAAGGAGACATCATAAACAATTCTGACGTGTTCCACTCACATGACTAGCTGTTCCATAAATACCTTTCCTTATAAAAGAGTATTTTTATATACGTCATGCTAATTAAGATAAATGTTGCCAGAATTGTTCTTATTATTTGTTTCTTTATAAGTAGGAGGAAAATAAGGGCATACACCAGGCTTAAGCGATATTCAATTCTTTTAAAAGCCGGTCGCTAAGTGAAACAATTGAAATTCGGTTCTCTTTGCTTCTTAGGAGTAAACAAACGAGAGACGAAAAGAAAGATGTCTCCCGTTTGAGAAAATTTAAGTGCCTTAAAACTGAAACCAATAACTTGAAATATCTCAAAAACGGTTAATTAAAAAAAAAAAAAAGTATATGACAAATTGTGTGTTTTAATGAGATCTACATTTTTTGTGCAGTAAGATTTTGTCTATCTGTTACAATTTACCAGTTATACAAAGCTTATACAAAAGTCATGCAGAATGCAGAGATCTTAAGATCCCAGAAAATGCAATATATACTTTTCTTTTGTCATGAAATTATCTTAAACATATTATATGTTAGTAAAAATCGTTATAACCATTTTGAGAAAATCAAAATTTTCGAAAAATGTTGCAGGTAAAGGGCAGTTGGGGGATTTTCTTGAAAATGTTTGTGTCACTTCTTTGGAAGATACTGAACTTAAATACTAAGTTTGACATTTAAACAACATATCATTTTTGAGCTAAACTGCCCCCCCCACACACACACACACAAAGATATGTTTATAAAAAGCGATTTTTTGGATTCTGGGGGTCTCAAAACTTGTAATTCCAGTGAAATCTCGATATCGAATTTTTAGGTGGAATAAAATACCTTCTCTATCCACTGTGTACATTGTACATATGTGCTAGAGAAAGTAAGAAAGACATCTTTGGAAACTTGATCCCCCAAGTTCAACATCTTATTCTATGTCCGCACATTAACCATAGCGCCAAATAATACTACTATGTCTCCGCTTTCCAAAAGGTCTCGGTCTATGGTGGAATGATCAGTGGAATGTACTTTATGCTGTGGCAAACAATTTAAAATCCTTAGCCCATAGGTTCCTTATCTCAGACTATTTTATCTTGAACCCCTCTACAAGCCTGCCAATGTGTGCGGTTGAATTCTGGGACTGTATTTGTATTTATTTATTTTTAGATGTATCCGATATCTTTACATTTATCAAAAGGACAAAATAAAAACAAACAAACAAGCACCCAATAACACTGTATTGTCGTTCGACATATTCATTTGTTTGAGAAGTCTGCAAAGAATAGTTCGTATTTTGAACTAGTTTTCTTATTCTGAGAATGAGTTCAAAGAAAGGTAATAATTGTTTAAGTATTTTTTCTATCGGTTATTCCCATCAGACATGTATCATTGATATTATTTCTATGGTTTTCTTCTATAGATAGTTTGTTTGTTTCGCTATAGATTGGGGTATCCATATATGGACATTTTCGTTGGCTTCATGTCATTGTCCAAGAGGAGTAAAACGACAGAGGGATTCACATTGTCATTACTTATAGTGTTTAACACTCCAAATTGGTGGCAGTTCTCCCATTTCCTGTCTTTGATAAGTAGTTGATATTTGTATACCTTGTATTCTAGATGCCGCACAGCTATGTAAGAATCATCCCAATGTACAAGTGGACATAAGAAGCGGTAATGTTATACTAGAAGCCATTAAAGGTGACACATTTTGATGTTTCAAAACTTTATGTTATGTATGTATTAAATAATTTCATTCAATAAGTTATGGATGTATCGCTGTTTACACATTTTTGCAATGTATACACATGCATTGTGCAGCTTTTTACTTTCTCTACACGTACTATGTACATAATGTATAGGGATGGTATTGCATTCCTCCAAAAATTCGATACTGAGATTTCACTGGAAATACATGTTTTGGGTCTCCCCAAATAAAAAAAAAAGCATTTTTGGAAAAAGGTCTGTGTGTGCGTGTGTCTGTGGACAGCATAGCTCAAAAACGAAAGGACCGAATATCAAACTTTGTATTTAAGTTTGGTACCTTCCAAGGATGCGACACGAAAAAAAAAAAAAAAAAATGCCCCGCAAACAACCCTTTACATGGAAAAAATTTCGAAAATTTTTATTTTTTCAAAAATGGCTCTAACGACTTTGGTTAAAATCTCTTATATTTAAGACATTTATATGCCAAATAATATGTATACCTTTAATTCTCTAGGAATAGCCTCTAAAGACCTTTATTCTGCAAGATTTTTATTGATTTTTGCAAACTGGTAGGTAAACCGTAAGAGGTAGACAAAAACTTACGATGCAAAAATGTAGATCACAATAAAACACACAATTTATGTAATATACATTTTTTTTGTGTAGTTGATTGTTTTTGAGATATTCCTTGTTATTGTTTCAGCTTTAAAAAAACTTATACTTTTCGCATACAAGAATTTGTCAATTCCTGTCCATACAAATAAAGGAACTTCAGTCACATAGCTACCAGCTTTTGACTATCTCTTTAACCTATGCTCGCTAATTTCCCTTCTACTTGCACGGAGACAAGTAATAAGACTATTTCTGCTAATGTTTTTCTCGTTTAGCATGAAGTGAATAGAAACATGAACTTATTAACAATTACTTGTTGCGGAGATGTAGAGAAATTCATGTGAATGGAACACATCCGGTTTCTTCCTTTAGTTGAGCTTGCGTACCATTACCCCATAAGGCGGGCAATAAAGCATATCACATAATTGCTTTCCTTACAGCAAATGAAATATCGTTTACTAAAAATCCGCATAAATAGACCTATCGAACAGATAGAGGAATGGCTGTTATGTGAAGTCACATCATCTATTGATAGCCAGCCAATATGAGCATCTTTCCTTAGGTGCATGCAGTTCCCCCACCTTCCCAAAGTTTTGTAACAATAGTTTGTCGCAGAATAGCTAGAGAAAGTAATGCGAACGTAACAAACAGGTGTCATGCATTTTCTGACAATTCTAAAAAAGTTGTAATAATTATCTTTAAATGATTAGGATATTATAATGGAGGGGCTCACCTCGCAGTCCTCGCACACTCTATTGTGGCTTCTCTTCCAGGAGGCACAGATGATAGGCGACCCAAAGTAGACAGGTCACAGAGATGCGCATAAGTCCCTAATATTTCCAAGTTTGAACACTCGCGCACCATTAGGGAGCAATCCCAAAAATGCGGCGCAGCTACCCTGACAGCTCTCTCTCTCTCCCTCGCTCGTTCACGAGGAGTGCGCCATCTGTCCGACACCGCCGACATCGAACCTGAAAGCACATCTGGAACATGGAAGGGAAATGAAGTGAGAGGGGATGAAGGAAAGAAGGGCCATGGAAGAATATACGACCAGAGTAAAACCAAAAAAATCCCATCAGAGGGGGCGGACACCGGAAATCGAAAGCGGGACCTTCCGAATGTGAACCTCATAGGATACCGCGCAGTCAGCTCGCTCCATGACAACATTATAACTCTTTGAATTATTTTGGGTAGGGAGGAGGTAAATATGCAATTCCGTAATTTTTATTTTCTCTACACACCTTCTCTATAGAAGGTATATTGCACCCAAAAATTCGATTCCGAGATTTCAATGGAAATATATACTTTGAGACCCCCTGAATCCTAAAAAAAGCATTTTTAGAAAAATGTCTGCGTGTTTGTGTATGTATATATGTGTGCGTGTGTCTCTGTGGGCAGTATAGCTAAAAACTGAAAAGTTGGTTAAATACCAAACTTGGTATTCAACTTCAGAATCCTCCAAGGATGCGACACGAAGATTTTCAAGAAAATTCCTCCACCCCCACTACATGGAACATTTTCGAAAAAAAAATTATTTTTTAAAAATGGCTCTAACAATTTCGATTAAAATATTGTACAATAAAGATATTTACCTGACAAATAAAATGTATATCTTGAATTTTCTGGGCATAGCCTCTGAGGACATTTTTATACTGGATGAATTTTGCGGAATTTTGCTTAGCCGGCAAACCGAAAGAGATAAACAAAAACTTACCTAACAAAAAATGTAGAGCTAGTTCAAACACACAATTTCTGTTATATGCATTTTTTCTGAAGTTATTCCTTGTTATTTGTTTCAATTTTAAAATACTTATACTTCTCTCATACGGGAATTTGTCAACTCCTAGCCATACGAACAAAGGAACTTTAATCATAGAGCAACCAGCTTTTTTTTTTTTTTTTTTTTTTACAGATTTGGCTATCTCTTTATTCTAATGTATTCCTCCATTTCCCTTCTACTTGCAAGTAAGCACGTAATAAGACAATTTCTGCTAATTTTATTTTAGATTAGCATGAAGTAAATAGAAGAATACGCTTTTTAACAATAATTTGTTGCAGAGGTGTAGAGAAAGTCATGTGAATGGAACACATCAGAGTTTTTGTCGGTTAGATTACTCTCATGCCGATTAGTATTTGAGGTGATTTTCTACAATCATGTGATGTACATAGTTGGTAGAGAAGGTGTTGTATCCCACTCAAAAATTCGATACCGAGATTCTAACTGGAATACAGGATTTGAGGACCCCTGAATAAAAACATAGTTTACTTTCTCTAGCATATACCACAATGACAAAGAAGGTATAGTATTTTGATACAAAAATCGATACCGAGATTTCAGCGGAAATACAAGTTCTAGGGCCTTCTGAATAAAATGAGTTAGAAAAAGGTTCGGTGTGTGTACAGCGTAACTCAAAAACTAAAAGTCGGTTAGATAGCAAGCTTGGTATTTAAGTTCGGTATCTTCCAAGGATAGAAACACGAACTTTTTCAGGAAAAGCCCCCAACCCCCAAAGACCTTTTCTTTACATGGAACATTTTTCGAAATTTTTGAGTTTCTCAAAAATGGCTTTAACGATTTTGATTAAACAGCATATGTTTAAAATATTTTATGACAAACGAATTGTATATCCGAATTTTATAGGAATAGCCTCTGAAGACCTCTTCATTCTGGATGACTTATGTATAACTAGTAAACCTATACAAAGAGACGGACAAAAACCTATACCACACAAAAAATGCAGATTACGTCAAAACACACAATTTGTGTCATATATCTAATTTTTTTGTAGAGCTAACCGTTTCCGAGATACTCCGTGTTATTGGTTACAATTTTAAGTTACTTAAACTTTCGGCAAACGGGAAGTCATCTTTCTTTTCGTTTCTCTTGTGTTTTCTCCTGGAAAGCAAAAAGAACCGAATTTCAATTGTTTCACATAGTGACCGGCTTTTAAAAGAGTTGACAGCCTAGTGCATTCCGTTATTTCCCTTCTACTTACAAAAGTCAGGCAAACTACCAATTCTGCTAATATTTACCTCGACTAGTATTGTTGTAGATAAAAGAAAATAATTTTTATAAGAAAAGTTTGTTTGTGGTACAGCCAAAGAAACTCACGTGAATGAAACACATAAGATTTTTAGAAAAAGGAAAATGTTCGAATTCTCTATTAAAGATTTTTACATAGCAAATAAAATGAATATCCTGAAGCTCTTGGGAATAGCTCCTGAAGTCCTCTTCATTCTGAATGACTATTACGTAACTGGTAAGCCGCAAGAGATAGTCTTAAAACTTACTACTCATATACAAAAAATGTTAAAACACACACATTTTTTTTTCTGTAGAGCCAACGATATCAGAGATATTCCCTGTTATTGGTTTCAATTTTTAAATACTTTAGTGTATATCCTTCTAATTATAAGGAACTAAGTAATAATATTAATGTTTTTTCTCGATTAACAAAGAAGTAGATAAAATGAAGTTTGTAAGAGTATTTTGATTGCGAAAAAGGTAGAGAAAGTCATGTGAATGGAACACAGAATATTTTTTTTATTATTTTTTGTGCAGTTACATAATGAATTAAAATAATGACTGTAGTGTGCTTTGTTTCTGTCAGAATGTAAATAAATATTTACGATCATATGAGAATCCTTAAAATCGTTTAGCTAATTTTACATCATGCACTCTTGGGTGAGAAATAGCAAACTCGACATAGTGTCTTATTATGTAGATGGACAGCAATCACTGAGAGACGACTAATTTACTTAATGTTTGACATCCGCATTGTCGTATTCAAAGCTAAAGCGGGATTTATTGCTCGTATGAACACTAAAATTAGCTGGTGTGAATGTGCTGATGTACAAGCCTTACACAACTTAAGTTTTATCGTTAATAGTTATAGAAATGTCCAGGTTTCTGTGCTGTGGTGCTGTGGCGACCGCGGTTTTCGTCTCAGTAGGGGAAAAACGCTTTCCCGATATATATGATTTAGGATTTTCTAGGACATAATTCTTTTGAGTATTTTCAAACATTTGATGCTTAGGTTTAATAAATCATATAATCGGTAGGCGAAATTGCTAAAATAGATAATATAAAACGCAATATAGAAAATCTGATGTCCCTTTACATGACTTCCTCTAACTGTTCCGCATACAAACGTTTCTTACAAAAGATTAGTCTTTTATTTACATCATACTAATCGAGATAAACGTTAGCAAAATTACTGATTCTTATTACTTGAGTATTTATAAGCAAAAGGGAAATAACGGAATAAATTAGGCTAAAGCGACAGTCAATTCCTTTAAAAGCTATGTGAAACAACTGCAATTTCGTTCTCTTTGCTTGCCAGGAGTGGACAAAAGACATACGAAAGAAAGATGACTTACCGTTTGAGAAAAGTTGAAATTTAAAATTGAAATCAGTAACACGAAATATCTCGGAAGCGATCAACTCTACACAAAAATGCATATAGCATAAATTGTGTTGTAGCGAGATCTACTTTTTTTGTTTAAAAGTTTTGTCTATTTCTTACGCTTTACCAGTTACGCAAATTTCAGGAAAAATCCAGAAAAAACAGGTCTTAAAAGCTATTCGTAGAAAATTCAAGAGATACATTTTATTTGTGATGTAAATGTACAGTAATTTAATCAAAATCGTTAGGGCCATTTTTGATAAAACATTTCAAAAAATTTCCATACAAAGGTTACTTTGGGTTGGGGAGATTTTCTTGAAAATCGTCGTGTCACATCCTTGAAGAATACTAAACTTAAATTCTGGTATTTACGGTCTTTTAGTTTATGAGCTATGCTGTCCACAGACACACATGGACCTTTTTCTAAAATTGCTTTTTCAGGGGACTTCAAAACACATTTCCGGCGAAATCTTGACATCGAATTTTTGGGTAGAATACAATACCTTCTCTATTTACATACTAAATACATTGTAGGTGCATAGGCGCCAGAGGAAGTAAAAAAATTCTACTTGGTGTTGCAATTGTGTTGGAAGCAAAGAAATCTTCTCAGTAGCCTTGGAAAGAGCTTTCTTATGTTTGGGATATTAAATGTTTCTTTTCGTAGTACACAGACTGCTCACGTATTTTGCATAGAAAATACCTCGAAACCTAGTATTAATGTAACTACAATTTACTGCATAAAAAAACCTGAACTTCATCATGTTGCACAACGACGTCGTAATGTAAACTGAAAGAAACAGAAGTTTAGAAAAATAATTATATCACGTTTTAGTTGCGGCACTCCTTGCTGTTTTAAAGGAGGTATGATCCAACAGGAAGCCAAATAAACACAAGCGATATTAAAACTCTTACCTACTACTACCTCTCCTTACGACAGTGTGCTCATTGTTACTTGTAGAGAATATGATCTGATGGAAATCAATAAATAACGTGGTTTTGGTACTGTCACATTCACTGTACCAAATACACAATTATATTAAATCTACAAGTAGGCAGCTTAAATAATAACAATAATAGTTTTATATTAAAAAGACCGAGAATATAATAAAATTGCAATCACAATGTAAATCAAAATGTAAATTGTACAGATTCGCTTTCAAATTAAAGAGAGATTCAATTTAACGCATAAGACTTTTGCCAAAGTTCCGGGCTCTGAGTTTATTCTTATCCTCTAGCCTATTAATTTCTATTTTACATATTAATACATGGCATTAAACTTTCTTAACCAAAACAAAATATGTACTGTAATAATAAACTGCACAATAGAAGCAATTTAAATATACATCCTACTCTACATAAAGTTTCAATAATTCATGACAAATGAATTAAGAGCTAATAACTAATGAAATTTATATTTTAATTGAAAGGTTTATAAAAATCCATTTCTTATTAATTTAATATTAAATAGATATAGTCTAAAATGCTGTAATATATTTGTCAATAATTTCAAATTAAAGAACAAGAAAGAGCATGGGATTATGGAAATCCTTTAGAAATAAAACAGCAATATATAACATGTATTTACTCATGTTTGAACAAAAATTGAATTCATCTTGAATCCATCCCATAACGATCTATCATTTTTTACTTTCTCTACACGTACTATATACATAACGTATTGAGGTGTTGCACTCTACCCAAAAATTTGATACCGAGATTTCAACGGAAATATATGTTTTAGGGTCCCATGTATCCAAAAAAAAGCATTTTCAGAAAAAGGTCCATTAGTGTACGTATCTGTGAACACAGCTCAAAAACGACAAGTTGATAAAATGCCAAACTTGGTAATTAAATTTAGTATCTTCCAAGGATGTGACACACAGATTTTGAGAAAAATCCCACCAGCCCAAACTACGCTTTACATGGAATTTTTTTCGAAAATTTTGGTTTTTTTAAAAAAATGGCTCTAACAATTATGATTAAAATATCATATATTAAAGATTTTTACTTGACAAATAAAATATATATCTAGAATTTTCAGGGAATAGCCTATGAAGACTATGTTATTTTGGATGAATTTTACGGAATTTTGTATAACTGCTAAACCATAAGAGATGGACAAAAACATACCACACAAAAAAATGTGGAGCACGTTAAAACACACAATATAAGTTATATACATTTTTTTTCGTGGAGTTGGTCGTTTGAATTATTTCCTGTTTTTGATTTCACCTTTAAAAAACTTATATTTTTCTCATACAGAAATTTGTAAACATACAAACAAAGGAACTTAGTCACATAGCAATCAGCTTTTGACTATCACTTTAACCTATGGAACTCCCTTATTTCGCTTCTATTCAGAAGGAAGCAAGTAATAAGACTGTTTCTTCTATTTTTTTCTTGATAAGCATGAGGTAAATAGAGGCATAAGCTTTTTAACAATAATTTGTTGCAGAGATGTAGAAAAAGTCATATGAATGGAACATGTCAGATTTTTCAATAAAGGAATCCTCCTCTGTTTTTATTTTCTCTTGATAAACTGACATCATGCATCATGCTGAGAGGAATTCACACATCTTTCACAAACAAAATAATTCTCATGTGTTTAATTCATATGACTTTCTCTACATCTCTGTATAGAGTTTAGTCTTCTGTCTACTTCATGCTGAGATAAACATCAGCAGTAATAGTCTTATTACTTGCTTCCTTGTAAGTAGAAGGTAAATAAGGGAATACACTAAGCAAAAGCAATAATAAAATCATTTAAAAACTGGTTGTTATGTGATTGAAGTTCCTTTGTATGGCCAGGAGTTGACAAATTCCCATATGAGAAAAGTAGTATTTTAAAACTATAGCAAGGTATATCTCAACTACGGTCAACTTTACATAAAAAAATTGTGTGTTTTAACGAGATTTACATTTTTTGTTTAGTAAGCTTTTGTCTATCTTTTACGGTTTACCAGTTATACAAAATTCAGTAAAATTCATTCAGGCCTTCAGAAGCTATTGCCAGAAATTCAAGATATATATTTTATTTGTGATCTAAATATCTTTTATATACAGCATTTTAATCAAAACCGTTAGAGCCATTTTTGAGAAAGCAAAATTTTCCATGTCAAGGGTAATTGGGTGTTGTGGAATTTTCTTGAAAAGCATTGTGTCGCATCCTTGGAAGATACTGACTTAAATACCAAGTTTGGTATTTAGCCGACTTTCGTTTTTGAGCTTTGCTGTCCACGCGCAAGCATGGAATTTTTTAAAAAATACTTTTTTTCATTCACGGGGTCTCAAAACATATTTCCGGTAAAATCCCAGTGTAAAATTTTTGGGTGCAATACAGTACCTTCTCTATACAATATGTACAAGAAAGTAATTATGCAAACATAATGCAACAATAGGAGTTTAAACAAGATTAAAATATTGGCAAATTAAATAAAAGTAAATTCAGGAAGATTAAAATTGAATATGTTAAATTAAAAACTGCGTCATGCTCTTTGTTATTAACATAACTTCAACGCTTTTCTGTTTAGTAGCTTTTGGTGAATTTTCCCCACTACTTCACTTTTTTTTTTTTTTTTTTTTTTAAATACAGTTCCAAAATCTGGTCAGAACTCCGGAGCCCTATTCCTTTTTCTTTTTTTCCCCCAGTTTCATACATTTGCTTTATGTGTCTATTTGTTTACCGCTTTTTTTTTTTTTTTTTTACTTACACATACACAGATATATAGACACACAAACACTCATGCCCAAGACGTGACTCGAACCCAAGGTCCCCTGTGTCATGAAACACCAAAACTAGACACTTTACAACTGTGGCCACGGAGACCGGCCACTTTGGTGCAACACATCTGTTGCAATGTTTACAAGAAGAGGTTTTGAAAGAGTTTATTAAAGAATACTGGCTATTTTCTGATTACTACAAATGACCTACTTTGGCTAAGTGCAGTAATATATTACACAGACAATTTTGAAGCATTTGTATCCATAGTAAGTGAACTAAATCCAGAAGATGCTTCTTCAATTGACATTATTCAAAATTTAGTAAAACAGAGCAATCTAAAATGTGACCCATCTTACATATCCACCAATTTTGCATTCTTGACTCATTCTATAACAAAACTAGAGACTTCAGGAGATTTATTGCCTAATGCAGTTAAAGGAATAGAGTACATTGAAAGACAAATTAGTGCGCTTTCCAATTCAAAAGCCAAAGTCTTAAAGATAAAAAATTAAGGATTTGTTTGACAAAAATGCAGACTAATTAGCCCTTAGCAAAATAGCTCTAGTTTTGGAAGGCCAAGGCCAAGGAACAAATGAAGTTGGTGTGGATATTAATGATAAGCCCTGTTTCAAATATGCAATGTAGAACAATCGTTTTCTCAATATAAGGCATTATTTTGTGACAACAGGCACGGATTTCTAATGGAAAATTTGGAGAAGATACTAGTTGTTCACTGCAATTCCAATCAGTGTTCCCACATCTGATGATTAAGAGCAATTGGTGAGTTAACTTTTTTCTGTTGTGTTTCTTGAATTTAAAAAGGTTTTATTACATTTAAATTTTTTACCAAAATTTTCAACATTTTTGTCACATAAAAAATACATATTTTAAAGTTTTTTAGGGCATATAAATCTGGGCCTTGGTTATTACTATTGACAATGTTGTTCTGTTTATATGTGACTTTAGATATGATAGACAGGTTCATAATGAGCTGTTGTTATTTATTAGCAACTCTGCAAAGTCACAACCACAATATAGACAACATTACATAAAGCCACCCAAACTGTCAGTGGGAGTAATTGTTATATTGTACTTCACTTACCACAATAAATTTACACATGTTTTGGAAATGCTCACAATACAGTAGGTCCAAAGCCACAGGGTAACTTCTTAAGTTCAGTCTCAGCTAAACTACACTGTCCAAATAACAAAAATGAATACAGCACGGTGACCTTCTTATTAAAAATATAATTATTTTGTTTGTTAGCAATGCTGCAATTGCCAGGATCCTGTCAGCACTGCTGTGTGCCGCAATCCCATCCCACAGGAGTTCTTTAACATGCCAATAAATCTGCTGACATTGGACTGTAATTTTCAGGCACATCTAAAAACCATCAATCTGGAGTAGGTTTTCACCCGTGATCTGAGTTCAGAAGGCCAGCGCTGAAGTTAGCAGGAGATTCATGTAAGAACAAAGGATATGAGGTGGGTTGCTTTCCGGGCATAAAAATAGGTGAATTGCCATACAAAGTTGAACAGATGAACTTAAAATAAAGAAGCCAGAAGTTACTGCATGTTGGGTCAAATAACATTAAACAAGGTCAAGTGGCTGAAGAAATAATGGGCAAAACGAGGGACTTAGTGCACACTGTTCGGTCACAGTCAAAAAAGACAAACATTATCATAAGTGGAATTTTCAGCAGGTACGATGTTAGTATGAGAAAAGTGGTAAGAAACAATCAGGAGTTGAATATGTGTGTCAACACATATTGTTTGTTAGTTGATAGTAACCTATGGTTAAATGCTCAAGATTTTGGTAAAGACACCTGAATAGGAGAGGATCATATAAATTTGGGGAATTGCTCCACAATGCAATAAGCTCTGTCACTCAGAAAAACTAGTAAAAGATGAGGTGGATGCTTGGACACAAGAATCTGAAACTATTGATAGTAGAATAAAATATTTTTATACAAATATTCAGTGCCTTAGAACTAAGGTAGAAGAATTGGATATGTATCTTAAAGATGTAAATAGTCACATTGTACATTTAAGTGAGCATTGGCTAGGGGTATATGAAATAGGTTATGTTATGCATTAGTTTTACATTACAAAGCTATTACTGCTATAGTAAATATAAGAATGGGGGTGTAGCAATTTATACCCAGAATGAATTACAGGTAAAAGATCCTGGGCTAAAAAGATTTTGTAGCAACAACGTTATTGAAGCAACAGGGACAATACTAAATGAGTATAAACTCATTGTAACTGTAATATATAGATCTGATATGGATGAAAATAAATTTCTTAAAAGCCTTGAAGATATCTTAAGTAACTTAATGACTTATAAACACAAGGCAACATATGCGGTAATATTAATGCTCAGTTTGATGTGATAAAAAAAGCATTATCAGCAGACTTATTGCAAAATTTATTACTACAATGGGTTACCATTGTGCAAATACATTTCCCACTAGATAGTGCCATAACAAATATAAAGCAACAGGTTAAAGGTTCTGGACCATGAGCTATCAGATCATAGTGGCCTATTTCTGGAAATAGATCTTTCCACAGTCAAAAATACTCCTAAGAGAATGGTAAGAGAGCTGAATGTAAATAGTGTAAATAGGTTTAAAGAGAGTCATTAATAAATTGGGAAGAAATATGTGGCAATGCAAAATGAGCTAAAGAAAATGTTGAAATTTTTTTTGTTACATTTTTTTTGTTAATAGCAAGTGTAAAATGAGAGAACAGACTGCACAAAAAAGAATCCAAAAGAAAAACAATCAAAACAATTGATTGGTATTCTTTAGATTTAAGGGGTAAAAAGAATAGGCTTTTGTTATTGAGAAGCATATATAAAAGTAATCCAACAGAACAGCTCTTAAACAACTTGAGGGAGTGTAGAAAGCAATATAGGAAGAGTATAATAAAAGCTAAAAAGGAAACAAATCTAACACTAATAGAGAATTCAGATAATAAATTAAAAGCAGCATGGAGAATTATAAATTCTGCCACTAGAAGAAAGAACAATAAAAACACAAATGTAGAGGAAACCATTACTCCTGATAATTTCAATAGCTTCTTCATAAAATCGCTAAAAGAAATTGCTACACAAATAGATGAGGGAGCTCAGACGTCTGTAAATTTCATGAGCAAGGTTCCAGCTAACTCAGGTTTCACACTTAGAGAAGTTACATGTACTGAAGTTGTAAAAGTGGTGGAAAGACTAAACAATTAAAAAACGAGACACTTTTTGACATGCCTAATAATAGTATTAAATAAATAATTAATTGTAATTCCTATGACTTTTGTATAAATAGATGTTTTATAGAAGGAATCTTTCCAAATTATTTAAAATTCTCAAAGGTAATACCAATTTACAAAAAGGGTGGTAAGTTAAAAGAAAATAGTAATAGACCAATTTCAGTAATCCCAACATTAACCAAAATAATAGAATGTTTAATAAAAAAATCAACTTCAAAAATATCTTGAAGATAATTTATTTTTCAATAATCAGTAGAGTAAGTCAACCATACTTGCAGTCGGCAATTATGTAGAAAAAAATCTATCAGGCTCTTGAAGAAGGAAGCTCAGCTCATGGCTGCATTAAGATGATCTAATTGCTGAAAAAGATGGAAAGCTATGGAATACAGGGACAGTGCCTGAACAATTTTAAATCATATCTTGAGAATCATAATCAGGTAGTATCAGTTAATGGGAAATGAGTTAATATAGTTGAAGTAGAAATAGGTGTGTCACAAGGTATTGGTATTAGGGCCTTTACTTTTCTTTTGATGATTAATTATGTATCGGAATGTTCTTCTGTTTATATGCAGATGACACCTCATGTTTGAACGTCCATAAAGATCTTGAAACATATGTGGTATTAATTTGAGTTGGTTTTTTTAACACTACCTCACTTACATTTTTATTATGAGGAACTAGTTTCGAAAGCCTATGCTTTCATTTTCAACCTCACGGGTCCAACTGCCATTGCTGGCTGTGTTTGCTTGTGCTCTCTTCTCTAGTGGCGAAATGATGAACTTCTTAACTAAGCAGTCTACTGGCAGGATTTCAAAGTTATTAGGTGATCCTTGTTTTTTCATGTGAGGATGTTTTCCCAGGTTGTGAGTTTATTGTGGCCAGACATGATTTTTAGCAATTTTGGATTTGGATCTAGATTGTGGTTTTCTTTCCAGAAGTGAGATGCTCATGCCGATTTATCTTCTTGTTTCAATTTTAGGTTTCTAAAGTGCTCTTTGGATCTGCTTTTTAAACTTCTTTTGGTTTGTCCTATGTAGAACTTTTCACAATTTGTGCATTTAATTTGATATGTTCCTTCCTATTTTCTGTGGAATTTCGTCTTTTATTTTTGAATTTAGTAACTTTATGACAAAAAAATCTGTTTATTGGAGCCAGGGTGATGTTTTGTTCTTTGAAGATTTTTTTTAATGTTCTAAATGCTTGGGGGTGGTAAGAAAGCATAGGCTTTCGAAACTAGTCCCTCATAATAAAAATGAAGTGACATTGTGTTAAAAAACCAACTCAACAAATTAATTCCACATATAATTTGACCGTCACTGTTACTAAATTCCTCCAAACAGCAATCGATCTTGAAACATTATCACAGTTGGCATATAATGCAATGGAGCAAGTACATATTTGGTTTAAGAATAATGGTTTTTACATGAATGAAGCAAAATCACAAAATATAGTCTTCACACTAAAGAATTCTAGAGTTCTAAGTGAGAAGTTAAATTGGGAATAGTTCTAGATAAACAATTGTCATGGAATCTGCAAATAAATCTTGTATGTAGTAAATTATCTCGGGTAGTATTCTTAATAGCAAACTTAAAAAAAGTAATATCAAAGAATTTTCTATGAACAGATTATTTTTCTTCATTTCAGAGCATATTTAGGTATGGGTTAATTTTATAGGGTAGCAATTCACATGCATTAGAAGTGTTAAGGATCCAAAAAAAAAGGTCATCAGAATTCTATCAGGTGAAAAAAAAAAAAGAGAAAAGAGGATCTTGTAAAATACTTTTTGTAAAACTAAAAATTCTTACAATTGTAAATTTATATATTTATGATGTTCTAATAAATGCAAAAGAAAATATGCTTAATCATAGTGCTAGAAAAGAAATACATAATTACAATACAAGAAACTATATATGCCTAAGCATAGTTTAAATAAGACAAGTAAACATTATAAAATAATAGGTATAAAGTCTTTCATGCACTACTAGGTGGAATATGTAATCTCAAATCTTTAGGAATTTAAGAATCGACTCTATACATAGCTATTAGAAAATCCTGTATATAGTATTCAAGAATTTGAAGAGCTGAACAAGAATAACATATGAGTTTGAGAGTTGTTTTATATATGTATAGCCAAGGAGAAAACTGTTGATATATATACTGGTTGAGGTATAATCCGGGCTTGTGGGCCGTGGTCTACTGGGCTCCTCCTTCTTCTTCCCAGACGTTTCGTCTGCGACTACGGCAGACATCTTCGGTGGCAGTGGCGAGGTCGAAGTGCTCTACTGGACGTTTCAACTGCGACTGTGCTGGTTGCACTGTGGACCGCGGTATTTATATCAGCGGCCGGTGGGGAGGCGTGTGGTGATTGGTTCATGTTGGCGGTGGGCTGGACTTCTGTCGGTGGAGTGCTGTGCTCTGCTGGTGTCTGATTGGCTCGTTTGGAACTCTTGATTTTGACTTTGGCTAGTGCCGTTTGCCATATTCTGTTCAGTTTAAGGCCTTCTTCTTTGCGATTGATGTTATTTCTATGCTTCTGTATTTCAATAGCTTCCCGGTATAAACGAGGGTAGTAATGGGAGGTTGATGCTAGAACATCTGTGTCTTTATACTGGATGATATGTTCCCCTTCTTCGAGTATGGCATGTTTTGCAACGGCTGATTTTTCCATCTGACCCAAGCGACAATTGGTTTTGTGCTCGTTGATGCGAGTTTTTACGCTTCATTGTGTGGTTCCAATGTACACTTTGCCGCATGAACATGGTATTCTGTATACTCCTGCTGTGGTTAGTGGATCCCTAGGGTCTTTGGCTGAATGGAGAGTTTACAGATCTGTTTGTTTGGCTTGAAGACAGTGTCAACGTTGTGGTGTTTCAGTAATTTTTCAATGCGGTCTGTGACTGATCTGATGTACGGGAGGAAAGCTTTACCCTTTCGACCCCCTGTTTTATGCCATTTTCATTAAAAATCAAGACCACAATTACAAAAACACCATCAGAAAGCTCATTTATTTTCACTTTCTGATTAATTGGCACAGGTGTTACACTCTGTGCTTCACTGTCATTGCTAAATGAATCTTTGTTACTGTCATTTGTTTTCATATCAAAGTTTTGCTCTTGCATTTCTACTTTAATCCTCTTCTTCTACATCTTTTTGCCTTGGAATGCAACACTGGTGATCTTCTATTGGAATTTTAACAGTATTCAGAAGTAGAAGCACTGGTAGATAGATACCTACCTCTTCCAGGAGGAACTTTAACTCTTTTTTTCATCACACTCATAGGCTCAGTTCCTTTCCTTCTACTTTCTTTTAAATTATTCAAATGTGGAAGCTCAAACACTGCCTGAATTGTCAATAAATTCCCTATTACTGGATGCTGTCATTTTTTGAGCACTTGTTTGCGGTCAATGGGAACGTTCCTGATGCTTTGAATCAACTTTTAATGGTTTTCTCAATTGTTTCAATCCCCATATCCTGCAGCATTTAAGAGGGCATGGACGACTCTCTTTGGGAATAATTCTATGATTGTTCTGGTTCCACTTTGCTAATGTTTAATGCCACTTGATTTTCAAAAGTTAAAAAAAGACAACATTCAAGGGCTGGGAATATGCAGTGCTATTGGAGGGAGGAGGGCAAACTTTATGTTGTTGTTCTAATACTCCTCTATCATCCAAGGAGATATGTGACTTACCACATTGCCACCAATCATTGCTTTCACAACATGCTTGTCAAATTTTCGAAAATATGGTAGGGCAAGTATTTCAAACCATCTTCAAATATTTCTCTGGTGAACTGCCCATTTTTGGACCAATTGTAGATTATACCTTTAGGACTACTCTGTTCATTTGTTGAACAGATGCTCAGCCTTATATGTAACTTGGGGGGGGGGGCAGTAGAGCCCCATCAGCTACAGCTGTAAAAATGACAGAAGTGCTCAATTTAGTGGTATCAATAATTTGTTTGGGATGTCAGCTACCTCTTCTAATTACAATTTTATACCTTCCTGGGTCATCTGTCACATTGGTTTCATCATAGTTAAGAATTAATAAGGCTGTACAGCATTCAATGATACACTTAACTCAAAGTACTTACTATCATTTATTATTGCTTGGCTCCTCTTGATGTTTTGATACATTTTGCTTTGCAGAGTGTCTTTGTTCCTTACTAGTAAGGATCTCATAAAATTCATATCAGGTAAGTTGTTGAATCACAACTCAGTTTTGCTCAGTCAATCAAGGTAAGATTTTACAATGAGTTGAACATCATGCACAGTAAAAGGATATCACCCAATTGACAGTCATGGTTAAACACTGTGCTACTTTTTCTTGGTCTTTCTAGGATAGAACGTATGTACTTCCGACTTTTTCTATATTTTTACTATTTAATTTCCTATTCAATATGCATTTTGACACCCCATACTATTTCTCACTGGAGTGCCATTTCTTACAGCCTCAACAGCTTTTTCAAGCTGACTTGTAGAATAGTCTCTATATTTATGTGCACCAAGCACTCTGTTATATTTCAACCTGAAACAAAGAGTTTACTGGAAAAAATTAGAATTTCCCTTTATATAGTGTACCAGTTACAGTAACTAAAGTGTTGCCAGAGCATGCTAGTGCTGTCTCCAGAAACCCCATCATTGATACCTTAGGGAAATTTTATTCACTATAATAAATATCATGTTCAGAATGCAATCTTGACACTTGTGGATTTAAAGTGGTGGTTTGAGGTTATGAATAAAGCTATTTTAATTTATTTGAACAAAATAGTACTTGATATGGAGAGAAAAGTATTTATAAAAAAGGTAGGTTAATTAATCATAAAGTTTTACTGTGTGGTCATAACTTACCTGTGGCTTCTAGAAGTCAAATGTGACAATAATAAACCTTTTTGAACAACAAAATAGTTCCACTTTCAAACAAGCGAAACCACATCAGTGCCACACAGGGCAACTGAAAAATATAATTCAAAATATCCCTAGTTATCACAAATACTAAGTAGCCCCATTTTACGATACTTAGGAGACAAGAGTTTCTATGAAATATTCTTTTAGTTGAATAACATCCTTTTCATAATTATTTTTGGGCTAATTTATCTCAATTATCTCCATAACTTATATTAAAATATAGAAAATAGATAAACTTTAAAGTCTTATACCAGTGAATCAATTTGTGAGAGGGATAGTCAAGTAAAATGGAACAAAGGCCTACCCTACAAACTAATCAAATTTATGTTCACAAAGTACTATCTGGCCTACTCAGCATTGCATGGGCAAGGTGACAGCAGCAGGAGGTAAGGGCTGAAAATAAGGACTGGGAATGGTTAATTGATTTATGGAGTACATTTACAACACTGAGTCTCATTTAAATTAAAGTGTATTTAGGGATGGTTTTTGAAAGTTGTTAGTAGCTTACAACTCATACCTAAAGCGAAAATGTTCCAAGTTTTGTCCATGCCTGATTACAATTTCAATGTACTCAGTTTGGTGGTTCACACGTAGAAGTGTATCACTGTATTAGTCGCTGATCAATACTTCAGGTAACTGTTTGTGGGAAAGCAAACCTAAAGTTATTGTCTGAAGGTATGAACCTGAAGCTTGTAGAAGAACTGTCGCTTGGTTTACTGCTACTCTGACGTTGAGGATTCTCTGCAATGTCTATTTCTGTTTCAAAGTTGAAGCGAAAGATGTTGCCTGTTGGTTCCAAGTTCAAGGAACTGCTCTTCTTGAAGAACTGCGACTTTTTGCTTGGGCTCACTGCTGCCAGTTTCACTTTTTCTTGCACTGTATAAAATCAACAACATAAGTCATTTTGCTGCTCATAAAAGGCACATTCAAAAGGAATAAATAGTTGATTAACTTTGTTTATATAGCTATACTGTAAATTAAACAATGATATAATTTGCCATTTAATAATTCTCTCATCTGACTCTACAGTAAGTATGCTACAAAACTTGGTCATCAGGTATACTGTCCGTCTCCCGGTAACCTACTGTACACTTGGCTGGCAGTTACATGGCCCGCCACACAGTTACACGAGCATGAATGCCAAATAAAATCTCAAATCACATTAACAATTATCATAATAAACACAAAAAATACCTTATCACTGGAGATGTTGGAAATGCCATCCATCTGCATCAATACATCTACGGCATCTTCTGAGAAAATTTTCATTCACATGCATTAGCTCAGCTTTTGAAATAGCATTAATTTCTATCTGATATTTGTTTTAATTCTTCTAATGTGTGGGGATTAGCTTTGTATACTTTATTTTTCAAGTTGCCCCATAAATAAAAATTGCATGCCGTAAGATTGGGACTGAGTGGGCCATACACCCTTACTAATGATTCATCAGCTGTGTGCATGGTGGCAGAAACCTGCTGGAAATATGCAGACTTACATTCAATATCTGTCAGCTGTTCAAAATATAGTGCCAGTATATTATTTATGTACCTTTCTGCATTTATGGTACACTCATAAAAATAGGCCCTATATTTCTGTACCCATTTATTGTGTACCATAACCACAATTTTGGATCATGTATGGGAGTTTCATGAACGACATTGAGTTTGTCTGTAGTATAATATCGGTTGTGTTGTGATAACACATGACCATGTAAATGAAACCATGCTTTTTCACTGAACAGTATTAATCATGGATTGATTATTCCATTTTTAAAATTCCTCAAAATCCAGTTACAGAAATTTACCTCATTCTGATGATCATGTAGTAGCAATTTCTGGACAACAGTAACTTTGAATGGTTTGATTTTTAAAAGTTTTGTTGCTTTCCATTGCAGAGGCTTTCGAAATGTCTGTTTCTTGTGCAAGGCACCTAAGAGATTTTCGAGGTGACCATTCTAACTTTTCTCTGATTTCATCTATTTCTGCTTTCTAAGTACACGCCTATTTACCTTTCTTTTCCTATCACAAATTGATCCCGTCTACCTGAATTTATTTATAAGCAAACGAACAGCCTCTCTACTCAGAACACACATGCCAGGAAATTTAGTTTCAAATTGTCTTACAACTTCCGCACAAGAAGATGTAAGCACATATGTATCACACATAAACACTCCTTGGGTACTGAAATTTAGTTTAAATTTGTCTTACAACTTCCCTACAAGATGATGTAAAGCACATATGTATCGGACATAAACATTCTTTGCGGAATTGTATATTGCATTTTGAAAGTACTTCAAGCATAACTACTTCCAAACTTTATTCAGTTGTGAAATGGACTATAACAGAAGACTGATGCACGTGTGGCGACAGAACAGATGTAGAACATGCACGCAGGGAAATGCAGTGAAGGTCACATGGGCTATGCACCTGGCCAAATATTGTAATTAACTACTGTATAAGAGTGTACAAGTTTAATATTAATATATCAAAAATCCCAAAAGAATGCAAATTATAATCATAAATTGCAAAGTGAATGGCTTCTTTAGCTTCTTTAGCTTTAACCCTTTTAGTGCCAACCACGATCTAATCGTGATCCAAAAATTCTGTGAAGATTGCCAATCATGATTTAATTTTGATGCCGTTTTCATACATTTTAACTCTTTCCATTGGGAAAGTCTGTGTACCTTCTATGTCAGCCATAGAGAAAGGTTTTCTGGAGCATTTCAGGACCTTATCTTCACCCCAAAGTGCTAATTTCTGGCCCAGTTTTTGTATGCTGGTTGAATCAAGGCATCGTCTCGCCGAAGGTTACGAACCAAAGAGAAAATAAGAGGCTGCAGTTCGTGATGTTTTGGAAGAAAGCGAGTGATTTTGAATTTTCAGACCTTGATGAAAGCGTTTCCAACATTGACATAAGAGAGGAAGATATATATTCTAGCTTCAGCGCTAAAAAGTGTCTGATATCAACGATCCTCATACGCATGCAAATAATCGGTGTACTTATCAAAATGGATTTACAGAGGTGTAACAAGACAACAAATGCAATGTGAATCAACCATTTAGCTACGCAATATTACAAGTGCTAAATTGCACAGTAATCCATGTTACATTTGTATCCTGTTGCTTTATGCCAATTTCATTAATAGTGGTATCATGTTTATGTGTGTGGGTTTTATGGTGATTTTTTTTTTTTCAGTTTCAGGTTATGTGAATTCATTTTTTGTATTTTAATAAATAAAACACCAGACCAAAACAGGATGCTGTCTTAGTAAAGAAATATCCATACTTTTATTTAATTAGCCTGAACTTTCTGTGTAGTAAGCTTTTGTATGCCTAATTATTGATTATTTTGGGATTTTTAATTTTTATTTTCAAAATTTTCTTTTGTTTTTAATTTTTTAAAAATAATGATTAGAATTCTCATCCATATAATGCATAATATATACAAGACAAAAGCGTTTACGAAAATTGAAAAAAAAAAATTCAGCTTTCTATGTATTTTATTACTAATAATTTTAAACCCTGCATCCTCCTCTAAAATTGCTTGGCACTTTTTAGACAGTATTTTACTATTCGGGCTGGCACTAAAAGGGTTAAGTAATAAATTAATAAGTCATTTATCTTGCATATTATTTCACATCAGAGAACTATCATGTGCCATCAAAGCAGTAAGTAGATACTTCCACAAAAAGAAAAGATAAGAAATGGGGTTTAAAAATTAATAAGAATAAATCTAAAATTATGGTTTTCAAAAAAGAAAACAAGCTAACAAAGAATGAGAAATTACACATCGAGAATAGCAAAGTTGAGGTAGTCAGTAAATTTATTTGGGGGTGAGGTTGAATGCAAATGGCTAAGGGAGAGACAAAATGAAAAATATATTAGTTAAAGGCAGATTAGTATGGTAGGTATCAAAGCATATTACAGCAAAATATCAAATATGAAAATGATATTGATGAAAGTGAGAATGATGCATTGAGTGGAAGCGCTGGAGGAAGATAGAAGAATATTGGCAAGATTCATAGGGAATTTTGCAAATTAATATTGGGTTTGCCAAGAGCTTCACCACACACAGTAGCACTGTTTGAGCTGGGAACAACAGGAAATAAGGGGAAAATGATTGAAAGAAAATTAAACTATTTATATAGGGTAAAAATGTTGGATGATGGAAAGTGTTAAGGAATGTTTGTTAATTCAAGAAAGGGCTAACTGGAAGTTCAGTTGGTATGCAAATTCTGGAAGACTTAGGAATAAGAAACATTTGGGATGGAACAAGGGCATGATGAGAAATGTTTGGGATGGGAACATGGGCATGAAAAACGGTTTCTGGAGAAAAGTCAAAATATGCATTAAAAACAAGATTTGTTTAGTAGCTTAAGAGATAAACATTTGCTGACATTTTACAGAAACCTAAAAACAGTGGGGCAGAAAGAAACATGTGGACTTATATGATAAAACAGGAAGAGAAGGAAATACTTGGGCAAGAAGAGGTATATACTATTGTCCCAAAATCCTCATAATTTCAGTAAGAACAGTGTGGTGAAATTAAGGATGCTCAAAGGGTATTATGACAATTCATGCCCAATGTATAGGAAAATGAGGAAGCACTGCATTGTGTCCTTAAGTGCAAGAAAACAGAGGTATGGAGAGGTGAACTGAGATTTAATAAATGGGATAGAGGAATTACCAAAAGAATGTTTAACAAAAATAGAAGATATATTATTATAGCTTGTGGAAAATATTTTGGAAAGGTGCATGAGAAATGCTATATAGAATTGTGAGGCAGTTCAAGGAGATGGAAATGAGTAGAAGGGAGAATGGGATTATCTAGTATTAGTTAAACAGGATTCTTATACACAAATAGTAATTGATGCAGATAAGGCCCAGAGGAACAAATAACTCTCAAAGATAATAACTTTGTTGAAAGTGTTTAATGAAAAAGAAAAGAAGAAAGGTATATTAGTGAATGAAATGTAACAGATGTTTGTATTGTGATTAATGGTAAGTTGCAAGGAAATTTCTGCAGTAGTTCTGGCAGCACAAGCATTACAAAGAAATGTATTTTCTCAGATATTAGAAATATTGTGGCAGAGTGGTTAGACTGCTTGTCCCTCATCTAGGCGGCCCGGGTGGGATCTGTAGTGAACAAAGTGTTGTCTGGGTGGGTTTTCTCTGGGTTTTCCAGTTTCCCCCACCATTCATCCACCAATTGGTCCATCATTATCTCTCCTATTAATTATTTGCATTAATTCCTCAGATTCATGCCAGGTATGGGCAGATGCCTCATCACTGGATGCTCTCTCTGATCCATAGCCCATCTTCTCAACAGGTGTCTATAATTGGTTTGTAAATCCTGTGGGGTGTAAGTCCTCCATATGAAGTGGGTAAGCAGGTGGAAGATGATGATGATAATAATAACAACAACAACAATAATATGGGTTCAAAGTTTTGTTAATGTCTGTTATGTATGGCATTTAAGAATTAGTGAATATTTGACAGCAAAGATCACTGAAACAAGGAAGAAGCATACAGTAATACTCCATAAGAAGAGCCCTCGTGGGATACTGTTCGATGGGATATCATTGGCAGATAGTAGTATTGAAGATAATGTTTGGTACATCAAATTATTCAAGAGCTTAAAGTGTAGTTCACAATAACCCTAGAACAGTAACCTAAATGGAAATGAAAAGGGGACAAAATGCAGCATAAAAGATTTAGTTTCACAATAGCCTGGCAATGAGGGTGGGAATGCTTATCAATAGCTATCGATCACAAAGTGGAAAGTCTTATTTTGCATATTGGGAATTCATTTGCTTTTAATTGATATGTTTGTTTCACTTCTCCCAATTCAGCCAACATAGTAAGGGTTAGCCAATGCCACAATTCAAAAAAGTAAACTACGGTTTAATATGGAGTAAACATTATCTAAATGCAGATCCATTACTTTTTTTGATATCTCTATTTGTACCAAATTTTTATTCCTTTAATAATTGCATACATTAAAGTTGTTTGCTGTTCTTTAGTAATATTTACTGGTTTTGCTGCTCTTTGTAGTTTTTGCTATTTGTTTTGAAGCAATAATTTAATATAATTAAATTACATATAAACAACTACATAAGACCGTTTCACTAGAAGAACCAATGTTCAATCCATCTGTGGGTGTCATGATCTGAGGCGAAGGTACATATATGCTAGAATTTCTTTCAGTTTCAATCTTACTGGAGTGTTTCAAGTTACAGCTGCCTAAATAATCTCTACAGTGAAGAGTCTAATATGTATAACATGGATCTAATATGCTATACCCATGGCCAGTACATGGGACAGTCTTCCATCCACTGCGAATATTCCCACTGAAATACCAGCATTTCAACTTTGTCATTCTCATTCTGGTTACTATTCTTGGTCATTGTGACTCAGCCTTAAGCCAGATTTGTTAGACCAAGAGCTACTACTTCTCAATCAACTTTCACAATTAAGAAATGAAGATCTCTATAATTAAATTCTAATCAACATAGATAATCCCATATTACCTTTGTCAAGTTTCTTCTGCTCTTCTAACATTTTGCTGCGGTAGTCTCCAAGTGCTGCCTTCATGACTTGTCGCTTCTTAATAACAGGAGCTGTTTTACTTCTCAGCACATTCAATGAATAAGTGGCTTCTTGTGCTATAAAAGAAATAAGTGTTACATATTCTGAGTGTTCTAATATAATTTGGTCTTATAACAATAGTGACTGGAAAGTTATTTTTCATTACACCTCAAAAAACTGCTGTGTGACATTTTGGCATGAAATGAGCTAGGAATATGTTAAGAAAGATCCCTTATAATCTGGCAGATGAATAATGGACGCATAAAAACTGCAATAAGAAGAACACAAATTTTCTTATCACTACCTTATATTCTCCATGCAATGAGATGCTCCTTTAAAACCTTTATGTAAAATATCTTCCAATAAAGTGCTTACATAAGAAAAAAGAAGAAAAATTAGTGAATGGAGTTTTAAGTGAAAGGTGCTAAGAAATTCATGAAACAATAAGAATATGCATGTGTCAACTAGTGACTTTTTATATAGCTTTGAGAAGAAAGAATCAAAATCAGTTATTCCAAAGAAAATGTTTTGCTATGACTGTTATTTACCAAAAGCAGATGGAAAGAAAGTGAGGTTTTTTAGAAATTGTTCTGGATACTACCAGACTAAATAAAGATATATTTGGTGATTGGATTAAGCTTATCCACTCAAGTGTTAACAGTAAGAAGAAAAGATTCTAATAAAAGAGGTCAACTAGAAAATGAGAATAATTCAAAGAAGTTTAAATCAGATTCAATAAAACAATGGCCAAGTATATCATGCCATTACTGCAAATCTTCCAGAAATCAAATATGTGAAACCTGATTTCAGACATGCACAACATTTATAACAGCCTGCCTGGGTAGTGTAGAGGTAGCGTATCTGCCTCACATTCAAAAGTTGTGAGTCGTGAGTTACCTGGATAAGGTTTTTTTGGGGGTTTTCCCTTGTCCTGAGAAGACGAGTGTCGAGTAACTTTAAGTTCCATGGACTCTGAGATAATTTCACCAATTTCATTAAAAAAAAAAAAAAAAAAGAAAGAAAAAAAAAAAAAAAGGGGCACAGGTTATGTAGAAAAAAAGAGGTTGTATGAAATTCTGGAGAAAGAGCAAATTGCAGAAAAGTTAATTATAACATCCGTGTTGCATTTAAAGAGGGAATATAACAGAAAATAAGTACAGCATCATACTAGAAAAAGGAAGCTTGTAAAGGCAAAAAACATGCTGAATCTACCATGTCAGAAATCACATTTGTATCAAAACATCCAAAAATGTAGTATTATGCCTAAGGCTGCTAGTTTTAACCATGCTTATTCATTAAATTTATAAGCTTATTTACTTATAAGTAGTAAAATTTATTGTTGATAAAGGATGTTTTCTCATATTAGTACTACAGCCAGAAGTTTCAAATTCATAATTTCATTATCTGTCACAAACACGAAAGATATTCATTTGTACTTTTGCTAGAAGGAGAAGGGAAGGTCTCATGCAAGAATTCTCAAGGTAAATCATATATTTCATACAGAAGAATATATAACACAGAAAATAAAACTGTCTAATTTCAGACAGTTGTCAACACAGAAATAGAAACAAAGTTTTTAGTTAGTGAACAGCAGAATACTGATGACTTGACCTAAGAGGACTGAATGTTACAGGAATGCCTAGTTTTACAGAATAAGGAGTCTATTATTCACAATTCAAAACATAATATTTACTGCAAATTACATAAATACATGTTCAAACACAATATAGGAAAGAGCAAAATATAACACATCCTAAAAATGATTACCATTAGAGCTGGTTCATAATACACTTGTAATGGTAACCAAAACAAAACCAAGGTTGAGAAGCCAGGCAGCATTTAAGATTTTAATTCCAATTGCCTAGTTAAGAGAATGAGAATACATTCATTTGTTTCTTATTCACTAAAGATAATTTTTCATTTGCTCTCCAGTTTAGCAAATTCAAATTTTGATAATGAGATTTTTCTAATTAGAAGCTACTGCTATTTTCAATTCTTTAGGACTTCTCAAGCAGCCAAATTATATAAAAATAAATCAATTTTGATAGAATTCCTTCTGGTTTGATTTTTCCATCCAATTATTGAGCTCTAGTAGCTATTTTACGCCACAGCCATGTGGAAAAATTGCTACAATAAAGTGACCTTAAAATGAAGAAGAAGAACTGGGGAAACTCTGTTTTGGTTCCTGTGACCCAGGAAGACTTTTTGTTAATTGTAAACACTTCCACTGAAATAAGTGTATTTCAACATTCCTTTTCTCATTCTAGTCACCATTACCAGCAAAACTTAACAGTCATTGGATTATATTCCTTGCACTTTGGAAAACCATCGTATACAAAAAACAAAGTTTTTGAGAAGAAGCAAAAAAAAATTAGATATTTCCTTCTAATGGCCAGATGTACCCGAGACCAAGTCTATATTAGCACATTTAATTATTTATTGGAGATTGTTACAATTTGCTGAGTTGTTTTGAGATTTCACTGTTAACTAACCTTGTTTTGTACTCAGCTTTTTCATGCTGAGGGTATCTTCAATCTGTCGAATGCACCACAATACCTCCAGATTGAACTGAACATCATTTTCTGTGGTAATGCTATTTGGTACAGCTTTTGGCTTCCCTTTCTAAAATTTTATAACATAAGGTATTAATGTAACAGATTGCACATAACTAAAATACACTGACAATGTTATTTGTCTAAGAGTGAAATTAACTTAACAGAAATAAATATGATGCATCATATATTTATCTCAACAATAATTTAATAGGGATGTTTCTCTAATTAATTTATAAATTTTATTCAATATCAAGATACAGGGTGGCGAATGAAAAAATGGCCCTGAGTACAGACTGCTCATCTGCCAATTATGCACAAATTGTTACCCATCACAAGCAGATACAACAACAAAGAGATAAACATGTATTAATTAAATAACAAATAAGCTAATGCAAAGGTCTATATTTACTGAATTGATCTTGTCTTTTACATTACACTAAGTGCTGGAAGGACCTTGTGCTTCAATGAAATTTTATATGTACAATAGCACATTAATATACACTTTGCACAACTCTGCTGCCTCAATTCTGAAAATGTTATTATGAACACTGTCCTTCAAATCTCCTAACATTTTTGAGCAATTTATGTATACTTTTCCCTTTAAACTGCCCAACAGAAAAAAGTCACAAGTGGTTAGGTCTGGTGAATATAACAGCCACAATCCTTTGCTGATGTCCTTTCTTCTGTGAATCTTTGATAAATTCATGAGAATGACTCACATGAAGTGTGACAGGTTGCGCTCTCCTGAAAGACAGCATATAGAGGTTCAGGATGGTCAACTGTGGGTAAAATTCCTCAAAGATTCACATATACACATCAGTGTTTACTCTTGTTTAAAAAAATATTGGACCCACAATCTGACTTACTGACATGGCACACCACACTCAGATATTTTCACTATGAAGATGTTTCCCATTAATCATGTAGGGAGTGCTTGTTGACCAGTATCTGGTGTTCTTGGAGTTCACGTGTTTTTTTAGATGGAACCAGGCATCATCACTCATAATATAAAGCAGATTCAACATTCCACTCTCAATTGCTTGTCATAGCTGTAACCATTGTTACAGTAATTTTCACGTTTCGCTTTATCTTCCTCCTTCACTTCTTGGACACACATACTTTCTAGGGCTTCATCCCTATATTAATATATAAAAGTCTGTTGTGTGTGCTCGTACATGTTGTGATGTTCTTTATAGGCTTCTACACTGTTTCACCAATTTTGACCAAACTTGTCACACATAACCTTGACACAAAGCGATAATTACTGTCTACTGTCTACCTTAGATTTCAAAATTCCATATCCATTCCATTCCCGTATCACAGGATTAATTATTTAATTTCATGTAAATCTACAAAAACTTTTAAGACCATCTGCCTATATCTTTTTCACTGATTGTTGTAATAGATCTCTAACATTGCCAATATACACAAAAAACTGATTTGTTCCATTTATGACTTTTTCTATCTGTTCTGCAAACAAAGTATTCTTACAAAAGATTATTATTTTATTTATATCATAGTTATCAAGATAATTACCAGAAATTGTCTTATTACTTGCTTCTTTCTAAGCAGAAGAGAAATAATGGGATCACACTAGGCTAAGGCGATAGTCAAACCTTCTAAAAGCTGGTTTGGTTCGCCTGACTGCATGACCAGGAGTAAAACAAAGGAGAGATGAAACAAAAAGTGACTTCTAATTTGATAAAAGTTGCATAGTTTAAAACTGAAATCAATAACAAGGAATATCTTAGAAATGGTCAACTATACTAAAAAAATGTAACCAACATAAATTGTATGTTTTAACAAGATTTACATTTTTTGTGTTGTAAGTTTTTTCTGTCTCTTACAGTTTACTGGTTATATAAAAGTCAGTGAGAATGAACAGGTCTTCACAGGCTATTCCCAAAAAATTTAGGATAAAGATTTTATTTGTGATGTAAATAACTTTAATATACAGTACTTAAATCAAAATCGTTAGAACCATTTTTAAGAAAAACAACATTTTCAAGAAATGTTCCATGTAAAAGGTAATTTGGGTTGGAGGGGTTTTGTTGCAAATCTTTGTTTTACATCCTTGGAAGATAACAAAATTAAATGCCAAGTTTGGTATTTAACCTTTTCGTTTTCAAGCTATGGTATCTCCACATGCATGCAGACTTTTTTCTAAAAATACTCTTTTTGGACTCAAAGAACCTCAAAACATATTTCGGGTGAAACCTTGACTTCAAACTTTTGGGTAGAATATAACCCTTCTCTATCTACATGCACATAGTATGTGCAGAGAAAGTAGTAATTCCTACCTAGACTTTCATGGCCCCACAAACTAACAGCAAGTTCACATATTATTTGATAATCTACATATATCTGACATCTAACATGGAATAATAGATGGTTACAAACAGCCTTATGCTTGCACTAATGCAAAGACAATATAATTGCATGGTTGAAAAATTTAAAAAATTTGAACTATGTTACATTAGACGTAATAAACAGTAACAATCAATCAAAATAATTATCATTTTATCCATCTTCATATGATTATTTGTTGTATATTGATACAATATTAAAGGTTGAATGAAAAGTAATGCCTTCATCTTCATTACTTGGATTTGGATGGGAATATTTTAATAAATCAAATGCAGAAATAATCCTTAAAATGTGCTCTTTAATTACCACTATTAACTTTTCCACATAATCACCAACAATTTGATACATTTCTGCCAATCATGAACAAGTTTTTTGAAGCCATCACAGAAGAAGTAAACACTCTGTTTCCGCAACCAGCATCTCACAGTTCTCTCAATGTCTTCATCAGAAGCATAATGATGTCCCTGCAGATCTTCTTTCATCACAAACAGATGGAAGTCACACAGTGCTAAATCTGGGCTGTATGAAGGATGCATGCGATGCAGAGATGCAGTCTCTGAAGCTTTGCTGTGGTGGCATGTGAAGTGTGTGATTCGGCATTGTCATACTGCAGTAAAACACTTCCCTTTTCTGTTCGGACCCTTGTTAGCCATATTTTCAAAGTTTGCAGGGTTGTGATGTAATATTCTGAATTTATTAATGTTCTACGTTCAAGGAAATCATCAAAAGATAACACCATCTGCATCCCATAGGACAATGTCACCATGATTTTTCCAGCTGAGGACTGCATTTTGAATTTCTTTTTCTGGGTATGAGTCTGTGTGTGATATTCTATAGACTGATGTTTTACCTCTGGATCATAATGGTATACCCATGTTTCGTCTCCTGTCACAATTGATTGGAGAAAGGTGTCACCTTCATCTTAACACAAGGAATTATTTCAATCTGTGCACTTTCATTTCAGGCATTAGTATCCTGGGTACCCATCGTGCACAGATCTTTCGATAGCCAAGCAAAGCAATAATGTGACCCACATGTTCTTATGAAATGCCAATTATGCTTGCAATTTCTTTCTGAGTGATACAACAATTGTCCTGAATCAGTCTGTCAAATTTTTGCCCTTGAAACTTGGTGGTTGCTATCACAGGATGTCCAACTCTTTGTTTGTCATGCAAGTCAGATGTTCCCACCTCAACATCTTTACACTTGCTCACCCAAAGACGCACGTACTCACATCAACAGCTTGCATTCTCTGATGAGTCTCCTTTGGGATGACACCTTTTGCTGTCAAGAATTCAATGACTACACGTTGCTTAAATCACAATAACCGACCGTCTGCACAGGGTTCCATACTTTACACTTTAACAACACAACCGCTCAATGCTAAGGCTTCCCACCAATTGGAACTGTAGAGGAGAGTACTGAACAATCCAGTGCCTGCAGCATACCAGTGCTGAGGAGTTACAAAGTTGGAGACATTACTTTTCATTCAACCCTCATACAAAATAGCACAAAAGGATTTGTATAATCGCATTATTAAAAAATTATTATGGCATTCAGTCATTAGTAACATAGAAAAATGTTAAAATCTACATATAGTTGATATTAACATCCACACATTGTGATCATACTGCGATGTTTGAACACTCACCTATCATAATGCAACAAATGTTTTTACTGACTCAAAAATTAGTCACAAAAGAAGTCTTTAATTCGCTGCTGCAAATAGTGTACTCAATGTTTTGACACATAGACAGTTGATGTCTGCACCCACACCACTAAGCACTAACACTCCAGTCACTCATGACTCAGTAAATTCACAACACACTCCACTACAAACTCAGGCTTGCAATTCTTCATCTTATAGTTAGAAAATGTCACAGAACTTTCTGGAAACTTGCGAAAGCTTCTGAATGAATCTTGAATATAAAAGATGTGTATATTCCAAAGCCTTCGATTACTATTGCAGCACACTTCCTGTGTTGTTTACAGATCCCAATATCTCCCACTGAACCACCTCACATACCAAGATGAATGTAAAGTGTGTGTGCACACACACATAGACAAAACTGTCACAGTAATTTGTAGTTTCTCAATTTTTGTAACCAGCACGTTTGTTCCTTTGTGGGAAATTTGTGCTTGTTATAAGCAGAAAAGCAAACCAGATGACATGAAAACTATAAGTGGCCATGGATAACAGCAATAGCATTAAACCACATGAAGTATCTCTTCTTCTTCCTCATTTCTTTTATATGTATATTTTGTTGGTTTGTTTTTTTTCTTTTGCACATTGTTTTCTCAGTTACTTTCCTTTCTTTGTGGTGTCCTGGGTTTTAATTAACTATTTGTTTGAGTGTGTTGTTTAATAATTTCTTAATATGTCTGAAGAACCACATGGCTCTTGGACAAGGCTAAAAGTGATAAGAATAAACCATCAAACCACAGGCAAGAATGGTATTTCAGCTAATATGGTATAAAACACTTTGACAACCCCTACATGAAACATTCACTTTTTGCGACAATTAATGTGTTGAATTCTTTGGATTCTGGAACATCCATGGTCAAATATCCACGATCAAAGCAGGTGTATCAATGGACGTCTCAATTCTTTTTTGTTTGCAACTGACCCTGTAGTATGCCACTGTGTCACCAAATCCTGTAAGCTGCTCTTTCCTGATTTGAAATGCCAGGAAACTTCTTTGCAAAAATGTCCCACATTCCCTTAAATGAAAGTTTAGACTCGTATGCCTCCAATATTGTGATTCTTTCTTGAAGAGGATACATCTCCTGTGATATTTACTTCACATGTCTTAACCAAGTCACAACAGTTTTTGTGCTGACAATACAATTGACAGTTTGCAACAATAGATTACAATGGGGGCAATTTTTCGTTCACCACCATGTAAAATATGGCCACACTACTGTAAAAGATGAATAACATAACCTTTAACAAGTCCTTACTAGTTTCTCTGGCACTTATTATTTAAATTCACACATTCAGTATGTAGATGTGTAATGTTATAATATTATGTTATATCTCAATAAAAGGTTTAATGCCAACTTGAACTTTTGGAGACAGTCAGCAGGGAAGTTTAGACAAGAAAGAATTAGAAATTAAATGATCAGGAAGAAAATTGATTGCAAAATTTCAATTATGCAATTTGTGGGAGAAAGTATATACAAATCAGTATATACAAACCTGCTAAACCTCTAAAACTAACAGATCAACAATTGGAGGCTTTTGAGCTTTCTACCGAATGCTACTTGTGTAATAAAAAATTCAATGAAGAAAATTCAAAGGTTAGGGATCATGACCATTTGACTGGTGAATATCGAAGAAGTCTGCATAATGAATGCAATCTAGCCTGAAACACCTAAATATATTCCTGTCTTCATGCACAACTTAAGTGGATATGATTCTCATTTCATTGTTAAACAGTTAGGGTGTACAAGTAAAAGAGTGGAGGTGATTCCGTGCTCTGATGAAAAGTATGCTTCATTTTTGAAGCATGTTGGAGGTATTAAGCTTTGCTTTGTGGATAAGTACCATTTTCTCCGTTCAAGTTTGGACAGTATTGTCAATCATTTTTCTTAGAGTAACTCTGGCTTCTTTATAACACTGACTAACTGGTACCTGGTGGTATAGCATTTTTCACAATCATTTGGCTTTTTTTTCTGGCTCTACAGTAAAGCACTATGCTGATTATAGAAACATTATTTACATTAAACAAAGATTTAAAAAAGTACCAGGTACCTTGTAACAGTGTTAATAAAACAGTTGCAGCAGTGACTACCCGATAATGTAGTAATGTTGCAAAGGTTTCCTTGCTGTCTGTAACACATGCTTAGGTAGAGTCAAAGAATGTAGGGATATCCCACCAACTGGCCTACAATCCATTCAGCTCCAATGGGATAAATTGCCACTAATTTAATGGAACAAATCATCCAATAGTATTATATTCTTGGATGAGGTACATAACTACAGAGACATAACTGAAAAAAAAAAAACAAAAAAAAAAACAAAACTCTGTTTAAGACATTGGCTTCTTTTACATCATTATCTATGCTCGTTCTCACAAGGACTAACAGGGAACTTTTTTTTTTTAAATGATTCATTGATCGATCAGTGCATGTGCACTCTACAGATCATTGATTTTAGACATTACTTTCATACTGTCCACCCAACACAAGAAGGCAAGCAGGGCCTAAGGGGTGAGCGAGCGGGGGGGCGCTTGCTTGAACTGTTATCTGGTCACGTAATAGTGGATCTGTTTACATTTACTATGTGTGTATATGAACCAACCTACTGCTGCCAGATCTAATGCTCGTTTCAGTAACTGCAATGATGTATTATGCATTATTTGGCTCTCAATGCTAACATGCGCTACGGTATACAGTACTACAGTTACATAATATTTTGTTATTTTTATTCTTGGTTTAATATTTAAATATGGTTGCAGTTCGAAAGCAGCGAAGATGGGGACTTCTCCAACTCGGATCTTGCACAACAACTGGGCTTCTAGCTATGTGTGAGTTATGTGACAATACTATGTATTTTAGATGAACCTAGCGTACTTGTCATATCCAGATATAGAGCATAAACATCATGCGGACAGCAAAAGTGTTTACGTTATGCATTCCTCAACCTTGCCTTCTTGTGGTGGGTCATGAGACTTGAAAGAGTGTTTAATCAAGTGGATGTAGTTAAAACAAAAATTCACAACACACCAAACTCTGAGATGGTGAATGCTATTCCCACAACACAAGTAGGCTTTCGACATCATAAATAAATGTGGATTACATTATTTCACCTTATATTGTAAACAAAATGAGAACAATGCAGTCTTAAGTATGTATGTGATTCAACCTTCCTACAATGCACAGATGATTTGCACGAATACTAAATGTAGATTTCACAGATACACATGATTGTTTAAATTAAATATATAGTGATACATAATTTATATAGTGTTATTCATTAATAGTTAATTGTTTGCATTACTCTAATATCCAACAAATTCCAAATTGAGAAAATAAATTTGTTAGTCTGCTATCAGGTTAATTACTGCAAAAATAAAACTGCACCAATAATACCTGTATTTGCTTTTTATTTCCATCAATTTTTGTAAAGACATTTAGATTATTTTGTTCTAGAGAGTCGGCAACATTTACATGGACATGTAAAAAGAATGTCAGAACAGGCATTAAGCCAGTCAACAGTATTGTTCGCACTTTTGATTTTTAACTGTGACCTTACTTCAGAAAACAGCCAGCTAGGATCTAGCCTTTTCTCTCCCATATTCCACAAATTTATGGCTTGTGTTACTTAATGCAACTTGATTTCACTTGAGAATCGACTGCCTTTGGGTACAGTTGAGTGTTAAATATTGTTGTACACTGATGTGTGTTTTTACATTTCAGATAACTTTGTGAAAATGCCTCCTTTAATTTCAAAGTTAAAAGGAAAAATAACTTGTGGTCAAACTCGTGAGGTGATTGCATTCATTTATGAATATACAAAGAAAGAGACAAAGCGCAAGTCTAGGTTTTCTACTAAGCTTTTTAAATCCAGAAACTACAAGAAAGAATTACTGCAGCCACTAGTATTCACACAATTGTAATTGCAGAATTTTGCAAGAAAAGCAAATGCATTAAGATAAGGAGAATCTTTTCATAGTCCTAGACAAAAGCATAATTCCCAACAATAGTAACAAAAATTGACAGAAGATGATCTAAAGAAAAAAGAAATCAGACATACAAGCATTAAAATAAAATAAAATACTAAACCATTGTTTTATTCAATGTGTTTTGTGGAAGGAACTGAAGTTGTTTCTGGAACTACAGTATTTAATTTTGTAGTGAATGATGAATTCTTGTAGAGACATAGGAAATAAATATTCCAATGACACTTGAGCAGGTGGCTTCATCATAATGAGATATGCTGCTACTGAAGGCAGATAAGGGACTCACATCCAAGTCTCTTTTAAACATTTCATTGTTATTGTGCAAGCTATAAAAAGATAAATTTATGCTCCCCCCGACCTATGTGAGTGTTCATCAAAATTCAATATTGCCTATTTTGGCAAACTAGATTTCAAGCAGAGCAGCAGGAAGGATGCTGTTCCTGAAACAGCAACCATGAGGGGTAGGGGTGTAGCATAGGTGCCGTCATCTGCTAGGAATGGTAATGACAACTCCTGGGATGGCTGTTGCCAACCCTGATGCTGTAAATTCAGCAGTATGCAGAATGGTGATCAACACAAATGCAGTATGTAGTGCAATGATGTAGAAGTTTGTTTGTTTAGTTACTTTATTATTATTATTATTATTATTAAGTGAAATTAGAATATTTTATCACCATGTATAAAAGGAAAAGAATGGCTGTTTCTGTTTTTTTTTTTTTTTTTTTGTTATATGCTTAACCTCCTTTAACCTGCTTGGTCATATTAAATGATTTCTGAACTTCTTGCATGTATGTATATCTATCTGAGATCAGTTAACTATGGTTAAGCAAAATTTTAGGCATCTAGGATGCCCTTTAAAGCAGAAAAGGTCAATCAGAAAACATGGAAACTGTTAATGCAACGAAAATAATTATTTACTACCTCAAATTCTGTATTATTAGGCTTTTGAGTATGTCTACAGTTTCATGGTTGTCTGAAGAATACAAAATAATTCAGGATTAAGAAGCAGAAAAGCATTATCAGACAACTTAGAAGGATTTCAGAAATTACTAGCAGAATGAAAGGAATTATTTAGTAGCATTTTTGTTTTTGTTTTTTAAGTTTCCTGCTTCTAAAAAGAGTACAAAAATAATTAAGAACTAAGAAGTGGAAAGGACAATCAAACAATGTAGAAGTATTTTGAAAAATGCCAATGCAATGAAAAGAATTATTTTCCTCAAATTGTAATTTTTTAGCATATTTTATAGTATCCTAGTTACTTAAACATATACAAAAATCATAAGATGTTGGAGACTTCACAGGTTATCCATAGGAATATCAAATTATAATCGTTTTTACTGTCATGTAAATCATTCAAACATATATGTACATAAAATACTAAATCATTGGTGTTATTTTTATTTACGACTTTATAAAAAAATAGGGCATATATTTGGGAGATAAGGAAGTAAAACCTTGGTCCCACGTCATTATGCCACGTAAAACTCAAGTCTAATAAGAGGCCTAAGAGCTAAATTATGCGGTCTTCCACGTTCAATATTGAAAGTGACACAGAACCATAGCACTTAGTGTTCATAAATAAAACTCAATTTGCCCGCCTGGGAAGTGTGGTGGTAGCGTGTCTGCTTCACATTCAAAAGGTCGTGAGTTTGAATCTCGCTTAGGGTAAGTTGCCCGGATAAGGTTTTTTTTCAGGGTTTTTCCCTTATCCTAAAAAGACGAATGTCAAGTAACTTTAAGCTCCATGGACCCTGAGATCATTTGAGCATCATTTCACCAATTTCATTCATCGTCCGATATGACCAACCAGGTTAAAGGACGTTAAGCTACAAACAAACAAACAAACAGACAAACAAAAACAAAAAAAACAACTCAATTTCAATTTTTTCTTAGTGTATCATCTTTGGGATAGGAGTTTCTTAAATGGCAAGTAAACTATTTGACCGACTTTTTACTTTACAGATGTTCTGTCTAGACACACCCGCGGGCACGCTCACACAACAAAATTCCTATCATAGACACTCTCACTCAATTTGTATACACTTTTATAAACAGCTGGAATGTTTCTACAGTTTTGGTTGGCAACATTTCACTCAGCGAATGAATGGTTCTTACGCTGAAGTGATGACGGCCAACACACACACACTTATCAAACGAGAGCACATCTATCCTACACCATTACCGCATGAGGAGCCTATAACCAGGTCTCGGTACCAGTATAACACCCCCAAACTAAAAACCTAGGTGACTGTCTTCCTACAAACATCCCAACCATTTGTGGTGAAACACTAAAAAGTGCAACAGCTTGATGTTATATCTTGGGTTACTGGAAAATATATGATAAAACCAAACTATAATAATTTAATATGTTGGTTAAACCTACCCGTTGCATACGATTAGCCATCTTTGTTATATTGTCTTGATATAATTAGCAGATAACCAACTCATTAATTTAGTTATCAATTTATATACACCATACCCCTGTCAAACATAATTTCTTTTCTTAGTGGTACTACAAAACCACAATTTCCACGACTATGTTTCTCTACACGTTATAACTTAATCAGCCGCTACAGGCTGGGTAATATTATGACACATAAAAGCTACATACCCTAAAACGTAATTTATAACTTATTTTCAACATGAGTAGCTTTAAACCAACGCTGTCTGTTTATTTTCAGCTTTTCTTCTCTTTAAATTTTTCATATTCTATAAAATGTTACTAACCTTTTCTTCCTTTCTTAAAAGTTAAAATAATTTGTTGATTTATTGCAGTAATTTACATTTATTAGACAACACAACTGCGACCCAAATATCACCAACTATTGCAAACAAGTATATTTGGAGCACAGATATAGAAAGCATAGGTATTGCATTGTTGTTGGTGAAGCACGTTTTTGTCAAGCCGTCATGTTTTGAAACTATTTTATGCGAAGAGTACGGCTTTTGTGGGCTAAATGTGCTCCCAACAATAATATTTGTGGTGTTAAAAGTCAAATAAGCAATATATTTGGAATACAAGTTTTGAACCAGTATAATGGTCAATATGTGTGTGATATTTGATTGTGGTTTCCCGTATAGCAGAAGAAGAAGAAAAAAACAAGGAAAAGGAAATGTTTCAATACACAGATTAGTACATATTTAAGTGATTTTTCGGTG